>OY728121.1:530277849-530902849 GCA_963277665.1 Viscum album | reverse complement strand
ATCTATACATCGTTGTGATACCATGATATATAAAGAAATTAAAACTATGGGAATAATCTAATAACTCCCTTTTTAGCTCAGGTATAGCTGGAACACAAAGTCTCTTCCCAACATTCAGAATTCCATATTTATATATGAAGTCTTGAAACTTCCCATCATTCACAACATTAATTTTATTTTGAAGATTCTCATCACAAGGATGAGAACTTTTTATTATTTCAAATAAATATGGTTGGGAAACCAATTGAAAAAGTAATGATTTTTCACCTTATTTGATAATTCCCATGTCTATCCTTACTAGATACAAGAATACAGGATCCCTTTCAGTCCTCATTTTTTTAAAACTCCATGATACTTCGTACTAAATGCATTATATTCCTTATTTTACTTTCCTGGGAGATAGTATATAGAAAAATAATAATCCTTGAGGAGTTAGAGCCATACCCATTTTCCTCATGTTAAGTTCTTTATGTGAGAAGATAAATTTCAAGCTCTTATGATCCGTATATATCTCAACTATTTATCTATAGAGATAATGTCTCCATATATTCAGAGAAAAGATTATAACTGCTAACTCAAGATCATTATTAGGATAGTTTTGTTGATGAATTTTTAACTTCCTTGATGCATAGGCAATAGCTCTATCATTCTGCATAAGGACACAACCAAGTCCTTTCTTTGATACATCACTATAGATCACAAACCCATCATTCCACTTTGGTAGAGTTAGGATCATAGAATTCTCTAATCTCTTATTTAATTCTTTGAAACATTCCTCACATTATTTTTTCCATATGAACTTAACCGCTTTACAAGTAATTTTGGTTAACAGGTTAGATAATCAGGAGAAGTTCTGAATGAAACTCTGATAATAACCTACTAAACCAATAAAACTATGTACTTCAATTATGTTTTTTGGGGTAGGCTATTCCTGAACAACCTTTTTCTTTATAGGATCAACATATATTCCATCCTTAGAGACAATATGGCCAAGAAAAGGAACAGATTGAATCCAAAATTCACACTAGCTAAACTTCCCATATAATTAATTTCTTATGATATTCTTTAAAATAATGCACAAATTATTTTCATGATCTTCATAGATTTTGTATTATAGAAATATATTATCAATAAATACCACTAAAAAGTTATAGATATATTCCTTCAAAACCCTATTCATTATATCCATGAAGACAGAGGGTAAATTAGTCATTGTAAAATGCATTACTATAAACTCGTAATGCCCATACCAGGTTCGAAATGCTGTATTTGGAATGTCTTCTTTCCTCACACACAAATGATGATATCTAGATCAAAGGTAAATCTTCTAAATATATTGGGATCCATGAAGTTGATAAAAATAAATCATCAATGCAAGGAAGAGGATACTTGTTCTTTATTGTAATAGCATCGATCTCCCTGAAATCAATGCAAAACCTCATAGATCCATCTTTTTTCTCAATGAAAAGAATAGAATAACCCCATGGAGAAACACTAGGTTGAATAAAACCCTTTTTTACTAAAATCCTCTAGTTGTTTCTTTAGTTCCACTAATTTCACTGAGGCTATTTTATAAGGAGTCCTTGATATAGGCCTTTCACCAGGAATTGAATCAATAGACAACTCAACTTCACACTCTAGAGGATGTCTTGGTAAATGATTTAGAAACACATAAACATATTCTTGAACAATAGTTACATCATATATTTGAACATTCCTTTCATCACCCATATATATATTTCATTCAATTCCTCTTTAATAATTGAATTTAGTAGAGCTACTGAGGGTGGATCTAGATAAGAATCAGATGGTGATGTTTCTTCCTAAAGATAAGGGATTCTATATCGTTCTAAAAAATTGTAAATTACTTTTTATTGTAATTTATTTTTGCCTCATAATTTTAAATCCAATACATATTGAGGATTTTATCAAAGTAAATGATGGTTATGATTATAGAATCGGCAAATAAAGAATCTTCATATACCATAATGGGGACTTCCTAACACATCTTTGTTGCAATGATAATTCTATTAGGAGTTTCTACTGACAACTAATTAATTAAATCAAATTGGAAATATCTAATTTTATTGAAAAACTGGGAAGATATAAAAGAATTCAATGATCCAGAATCAAATAAAAAATTGGCTAGGTTTGAGGAAATGATTAAAGTAACTGCTGCCACATCATTAGGAACTTTAACCTCAGCAGTTGTTACAACATAAACTTAGTATTTACCCCTTTTCATTATTTGGTAAATGTTTACTTTACACTTAGGATAATAATTTTCATAATTTCCCATATCCTTGAAATTATAGCATCAAACATTGGTATATTTTTTCTTCCCCTTGTAATCACGGGAGTGGGGACCGTTTTTTCCACACTTGTAACAAGAACCCATACCCTTCAAGAAAGTACCATGGTGTTTCTTCCCACAATTATCACTTGGTGAAAAGTCAACTATTCCCTTGTTCCCCATATCCTTATTTCCTTTTCCATATTTTTTAGAATCCCTCTTCTTCTCTTGCTTTCCTTTAAAGTTGTAAGACTTAGAGAATGAATTTTCTGTCTTGATAGAACATAAGACTATATCTTCGTATGATGAGAAACATTGGGAGAATAGTGCCCTTCTAAGGAATGGTTTTAAACCATCAAATAATTTATCAATATTTCTTCTTGGATTATGTATATAGTATACAACATGTATTTATAACCTTGTGAAGTTAGCTTCATATTTTACAACATTCTCATAATCTTTTTACCTCAGATTCAGAATCTGCCTTTCCATATATGCTCACTATTCAGGAGGGAAGTATTTTTATAAGAATATTTCCTTAAAATCCATCCATTAAATTTCTTCTATTTATTCCTCCTCCTTTGTATTTTTAATTAAAGAAGACCACTGATCCACATCTCTTAATAGATGATAAACTGCCATGACAACCTTCTCTCTTTTGTTATATCCCAAAGTGAGAAATATATTCTCTAAAGAACTTATCCACAGCTCCACTATGAATGGGTTTGTAGTCCTGTTGAATAATGGAGGATGTAATCATATAAAGTGGTATAATATATCTCCTCCACATTGTGGATCCCAATGCTTCATATGAGTAAGGTTATTGTTAATAACCTGATTCAATTGTCCCAGTATAGTTATAAGTTTCTTAACACCAATCGCAGCAGCAAATCCAATGTTATTATCTTGCATCAATGGGAAAACCCTACATTGGATACACACATTCATGGTATTTCCATTACTTCCACTATGTTCCATCTATAAATAATGGAATACACTAGATTTGGTAATGAATCATAATATATTATCTCAAATTAGAAAAATACTTAGCATAAATTGAAATACTATCCATAACTAATATTATAATCATAAACATGGTTTATTTGAGGAAAAAATTAAATTAAATTTATTCATATTGGTTTTTAAAGAAAATTTTAATTATCCTAAGAATATCCCCTGGGTGTGTTAAAATAGGTGCGTAGTAATTCCATTTGTCGTGTACCAGGATACCCTGGGTCAAGCCTGAAACTCCTTATCAGAGTTGTTACTCCTAGGTACATATGTGCCAGAACCAGATCCACTTGTAGTATCCAAACATTGATATATTTTCTAAAAATATGCACATAATATATTCCCTACAAAATTCCAAGATGTTATTGTTTGTCTATCCTCAAAGACTATCTTAGGGTTATGTTCCCTAATCTACATTTTCTAAATCTAGTTTCCAAGTTTTCTACTAAAATTCCTCTCATAACAGCTGTAAGGACCTAACCTGAGTTTCCCAAAGTCGGTGCCTTATTTTATTACATTGGCATTATTATAAGAAAGTCATATCCTAAAGGAATAAATAGGTTAGTAGTTTTGGAAAACTAGATACATATATAATTACAACATTAAAACTTGAAAGTAAATACAACATATCAACTTTTTTTGGATCACACATAATCTCCTAGATTATCCTTGTAATTCATTCATAATATATTTCTTCACAACCTGGGGAAAATAAAACACGTGAAAGGGGTATGATCATATGATCAATATGGGTAAATAATACAACCAAAGAATTTATAAACATAAACACTTGGCATGATGAATAACTAAAAATTTATTCCTTTAAAAATATACTTGAGTACAATATGGTAGGAATAAGAACTAATTAAATAATTACATAAAACATAACCATAGATATTCTACTAGTTGAATAATCACATGGACTATCAATCTCTAGTTTCATAACGAGGGAATGAAAAATGTCGGACATCACAATCACATCGTCAAAGCCTCATTCCAAGACCATAATAACCATTTTTTCAAGGCCTTGTGCCAAGACACTAGTTTGTATCATGAGACCTATCGATGCATCTTGCGGCCATAGATGGACCCACCCATCACATAATAAGTCCAATTAATTTCTCATATGAATGGGGATAAACATAAACTACATATACATTCGTATTAAAACTAACTTATGAAATGTAAATAGCTTTCCCCAATCATTAAACAAAAACACTAACCATTTGAAGTAATATAGTGAATGGTATCAAGATAGAACATCCACAGTCAAAATAATCATAAAAAATTCAATAAAATATGGTATATGATATCATAAAAATATTAATCCCATAATAATATACAAGGGTGTTGAAATAGGTGTAAATACTCTTATAAAATCATCAAGTAATTCTTGAGATAAATACGTTTTTACTTTGAAAAGAATTGTAATTTTTGAAAAATATTTGTATAAAACCAGAATTGAATAAATGTATTTTTTCATAAAAAAAACAATGAGTTTAAAAAATAATTTTTTTAAAAACAAATTATAGAGTTACCTTGAATATAGGTAAGAATTCAAGAAATTCCCTGGAAATAGGCTTGTTTATCGGGAATGAGTTTTGAAAGATCCTTTTAAAACATGAAACTCCCAATAAAATAATAAAGTATTATGGTTGGTAAACATATATAGAACATTAAAATTGAATTTATTATAATTAAATAATAATAAATAATAAATTAATCAGGGTTAAGAGAGACAAAGAGTAACCCGAAAGAAAATGGAGGTTTAGGTAGAAAACCCTTACCTTATGTCCGAATATGTTAAAATCTTGAACTTAAGGTATTGGAATATGAAATTAGACTTATTAATAACTTAATTAATAAAATATTTTAAATTTATTTGATTTATTATAATTTTATTAAGTTCATTTTTGGTTGTTTTTATGGGTTAAGAAATTCAATATCATCGTTTTTCAGTTCTCATTTCATTATTTTTCATGATCGGATCGTTTGTATGAAAGTTAATGTAAAATGAGAATTGAATTCTAGAATTTATGTTATATTTTATTAATGTTCATATAAAAGGTTAAATTGTCATATAAGTAATTTGGTTACTTTGGGTGAGGATGAATCATTGGAATTTTTTTTAATGATAAACGCTTGTATTAATTTGGTGGTTTTTGGATCACCACGAACTCATTTTGTTTCTTAAATTAATACCATGTATAAAAAAATGATTCCAAGACATTAAATTTGATATATTAAATATATTATTATCTGGTTAAACCCTAAAATGGTTTCATGACCAAAATTAAAAATGGTAATTAAAGTTGGAAACCCATCATCCTTGAATGTGATAAATTAACACATCTCAGATGGTGTTTTCATTTTTAGTATAAAAGAAGGGGAAATGGGGGATAATGATGAATTATTAAATTATCATAAAAAAATTCCAATACATGTAAGTTACTAGAGTTATCATAATATTTGGAGTAAAGGAGGCGAGGAAAGAAAAAGAAAGAAAGGAACTTGAAAGAAAAAAAAGAAATGAAAAGGGGGAATTTACCTCTTGAATCTATCTTCCTTGAGACCCTATTTAGGGGAAAGGATTTGGTATTTTGAAGATACCAAGGGATGATATATGTGGTTAAGATCTTGGGAGAATATTTTAATAGAATTTATACAAGGCACAAGGCTTGAGATGAGTGAAGAGAAGAGGGAGTGATGTGTGGATTTTATAATGGAGGAGATGAGTTATTTCCCATTATTTTAATCATTATTTTATTATTTTGGATTAGGACTATAAATAATCTTGATTCTTGAGAATAATATAATAATAAGTGAATATTAGTTCCAACCAAATGTTCTTAAATCATCCTTACATCACCTATGAGTAAATAAATCACGTATTTAGCATTTATTGTAAATTATCGTATTTTACTATTTACCAAAAATTCTAGTATTCTAGAAAAATTCCAAAAAATCACCCAAAACATTTTTCAATGTATATAATTAAAAAATGAACTAATTTTTATCAAAATAATTTTCTAAATTAGATAAATTTCATTTTTAAATAAAATAATTGTTTTCTTGAAAAATGCATATTTTAAATTTAAAACTGATTTTATAATACATTAAAAATTAACTAAGGTCACATCAAATTATCCTAAAATATTAGAACAAAAAAATATTTATTTAATAATATATTTTATGAGAATTATCTTTATGTTAAATAAATTTATTAAATTAAAATTTTAATTAAATATTTATTACTCACAAAAATAACAACACTTAATTATTAATTTCTAAAATACACTATTTCATTTATATGGTGTATAAATTTTAATTATACTTTCATGGGTGAGGTTTATATTCCTAATGATCATATTACTTTTCATAAGGTTACATTACTATTCATAAGGGTACATTACTATTCACTAAAAATGCAAGTTGATCGTATCAGTCTCTAAATATCTTATTAAATGCAACCGTGTATGTTAGTTTTTTTTAAATTAGAATCATAGATTAAGAAAAATTATGTTTATTAGCTAGGATATAACAAAGTGGTGTTTTTTAGAGACTTATTGTTTCATGCATTCAATATTAAATTTATTTATAAATACTTAGGGTGTTACATACAGAATTTAAAACATGATATAAATATAATTTATATTCATTATGTATGTATTATAATAATCTATAGAATATAGAAGTATGAAATGGAATACACCATTCATGGAGACGGTAGGCCGTATGTATGCATGAGCACTACTTCTGTTTTATTGACATATTGAAAGAAAGAAAGTAAGTGACATATATGTATATATATATGTATATAATATAATTAATGTAACATTTTTATGTCATATATATATCATGCATGTTCACTAAAAATGTCCTTAATACATTCCATGTAGTGTGTGAAGAATCACATCGCTTTGAGGGGGCGATAGTCCACACTTCCTCAGATGAAATTATTATATTTACACAAGATGGAATGCTTAAGGTTATGTTTTACATAAAAATTATAAAATCATAAAAAATTATAAATATCATATATATAATATATATCATATATAAATATATTATTTATAATAATGTTCACCATGAGAGGTGGTAAAGGAAAAATGAACAAGCCTCATTTCGTGAGGTGGTAATTTTCTAGACATGTAAACAACATGTTCATTACCCATTATATGGAAGTGTGTGTAAGTGTAGGTATGAAACTAAGAATAAAAAAATCATAGTATATTTTTGATTTTTTTTTGTTATATAAGCATGGAATAATAAAATTTTAGGAATTGGATAATGGAAATAAATGAAAGGAGTTTTAGGGTGGGTCTTACCTCTTAATCAGGAAACTCCTTTTGGTTGAAACCAAAGGGATTACTTGGAAGACATTATCAACAAATGGGGGATTCAAGGAGAAAAATAGGGTTTTTGGGAATTTTATTGGGTATATATTGTCCAAAACTAAGTGTTTTTAGAGGCACGAGGAAGTGGGATAGGTGGTGGCCTTTTATAGGGAAGGGAAAGGAGACATTAGACATTTTTGAAAACAAGTTAGGTGTACCCACGTTTTTTTATCTTAAAAATTCATAAAAAAACTCAAACAATAAATAATGGACGGTTTATGGATGAAATATTTCTATAAAATGGGTTTTGGACAAGTGTCTTGGTCATTTGGCCACTTAAATTTAAGTTTTATTCCATTATTATTCTTAATTGTACGATAATAACAATAATAATTTTAACTGTATTCACTAATATTTTTGTTTGATAACCAAGTTAAACTTATTAGACATTATAAATTATTTTTATTCCAAATATTTAATCAATTTTTCCGAATTCTAAACACATTAGTGGTAGAAATTAGTTTAATATTAATCCCGCAGACGGGACGACAATGCGGGTTTTAAAAGTAAAAAAATCCAAATGTTTTCTAAGTTCTTAAACCCAATTTCAAATATAAATTTATTATAATGACCTAAATTGTATTAATTGTTAAAATTATTATCTAATTAAACTTTGAAACCAATTTAAAATTTAATTTAACCTTATAAATGAATTATATGGAAAAGAAGTTTTGGATTAAAATTCATTATTTTTAACTATTCATTAAAAAATGAAACCTTACAGAAAAATAAAAAAAATTTATCCTATCCTAATTTTTATGTTTATTTTTTCAAAAATTAATTTTATTTATATATTAAATCTATAAAAGTTCCAAAAATTGGATTTAAAATGGGTTTTCCATTAAAAGGTGGTGAAACTACCTTTATAGAAATAAAGGCTTTAAGCATAAAATTGGGTTTATTCTTATCTTATATCTATCAAATCTATTGGATGATTATAAAAAATATTTTTCTGAATATATAAAATATAAATTTAATGAATATAATTCTCTATTAGTAATTAATTTAACTTATTAAGATAAATTGTCTTTTTTACATAAAAATAGACTTTTATAAAGTCATTCTCTTTATATTCATTTGGTTTCTATATTCTTTTCAAATTGATAGGAAACCAATGAATTAAAATATATAAATTCAAAAGTTAGTTAATAATATAATATTAAATTTAATATCCATGTTATATCATATTAAATAGTAATATTTTAATAATGAATTATTGTTCTCTAACACACTGTCTTGCGTGTTACGCTAGCCATCGAGGAAAGTTAGTCTTGAGTGTAATGTAAGCCAACCTCAGTGTTCCATATAGAGAGAGATAATATTAGTGTTTCGTGTTGTGCATGATTAACTTGATGTTGTGTATAACATAATCCAGACATAGTGATTTAATATAATATAAAATATTTTTAGTTTTTCATGAAACAAAAAATATAAAAAATATTAAATTAATTCCAAAAAAATTAATTCAAAAACTTTTAGAGTGCTACATTCTAACACCATTAAAATTAAATTTTCCCTAAAAGTTATTTTTTTGTCAAAGGTTTATTACTTGAAAGTTCCTTTTATAGAATCCCACATCATAAAACTAAATCCAAAAACTTCATTTAAAAATGGAAGGTTAGAAACATAACAATTACCCAAAGTAACATATAACTATAGTTCCACATAGGATAACATAGGTAGAAAGTGAAATCATGGACTTGGAGGAAAAGCATAAATATTCGTAGGGAGTGATTGATGTCATCAATCACAAACAAATGAATGATCAATAAAAAGTTCAGGGTCAAAAATTCATTCATCTGTGAGGATTTAAAAGTCCACCAGTTCAATAAAAATTACTGTTTTAGGAGAACACATTTTTTTTATCATTATACCATCTTTAAATAATTATTTTATTGACCAAGAATGCACGTAAATATACTTACTTGATATATTTATATAAAAAAATTTCGTTCTTTGGTTGTGATTTTCTCTATTTCTAATTCATTAATTACTTTAAGAAATGGATGTCCAGAAATTAACTTTGATGGTCAAAGAACTAAAATACACTTTTATCAGATCTTAAGGCAAGTAAAAAATTAAAATTATAACTACTTGTCTCTAAATATAATTTAAAGTCAATATGTTTAATACATTAATCTATGAACATAAAAAGTAACAATACTATTTTATCAAAAATATATACTCACCAAAAATAATTATACATTAACAATGATATCGTTTAGGCCAGTGGTTAGTGTGAAACCCATATCATCCTTCAGTCATGGTTTCAAGACCTAAAACCTTTTCAGACATGATTTATAACAACCTGCCTCTTTATTATACACTTAAACATGATTTATTACATAAAATATTCACTTGATACAACATAGAAGATCGATAGGTCTAGTGCCTTTGGGGCTTAGGAACATTACATAACAATTTAAAATAAGAAATACACATCTTTTTTGAAAAATTCTTTTACATGACCACATACATTCCTTTGTACTTAGCATTGGATGAGATAACTTGAGGACATGCATAAGAAAAGTGTGAGATATAAATCCCAGAAAGGGAATAAATAAGGAATAAATTGAAGAATATAGTATATGTTAGAAAATAGGCATATCAATGGATCATAAGATAAACATGAACAAAAATGCATGATATAGCATGATTATCATAAAATGGAAATGTGGCATCAACATTTAACATGATATTAGCATGAGCCAAGGCTCATTGCACATGAAGCGTGAGTAAAACCTAATTTCACTTGAATTATCATTATTAAACCCTAATTTTACTTGATTTATAATAATACTTGTAACACCCCAGGTAAATAAAGAATATGAGTTTTTTATATTTATCCCTATTTGTGGAAAAAATTCAATATTAATTTAAATGGAACGCTATGCTCGATGGCTTACCCAACACGCAACAACGAGTTTCTTGGGAATCTTACATTGTACTCTAATAATAAAATAATATTATTTTAAATGGTAGTTAACATGTAGTCGTTGTATTGGCGGGAATGGATAGAAATAACTAAAATATGATTATATATGTTTTTAAATGTTTTTACATTTATCCAATAAAACATAAAGGCTTAAAATACGGAAAGAATTCAATTTTAGGCGTATATGCCCTAGTTTTCACTAAAGTTTCACTTATCGCCTTTTGATGGTGAACCATCATTAAATATAGTTTTTTTCACTCTTATACATTCTATTGGACCAAATAAAACTCTTCTTAAGAATTGGGACATCAAAATTTACTTTGTGTAATTTTCTGGTATCTTTCTGATAAAGTTCATTTTTTTAATGAATAGTGTAAAATGTTGGATTTTAATTCAAACCCTATTTTTAATATAATTTATTTATATGATTAGATTATCTTTTGAATTTTTTTTAAAGTGAAATTAGAATATATTTTTACCATTAAATCCAATAGTGGTCGTTGGAATTAATTTCACTTTGAAATCAGACTTAAACTAGTGTCAATCTTTTGATACTTATTGTTTCATAAAAACACGCTATTTGCTCTGACAGCGGGAATTAATTATTAAATTAATTAATGTGACTTATATTTTTTGATTTTTGTAAAATAGACTTCATTTTTGAATTTGGAATATCAAATATATCTTAGGGTGAAGTTTTGGGATTTTTCTGAAAAACTTCAATTTTTGATGAATAATGAAACCACTAAGTTGTACTTATAAAAACTGATTTTTCCATTTAAATGAAATTTTTCAATCTTTGTGTTTTGAATTTCAAAAATCCGACATACATGGTTTTCATTAAGAAGTAAAATGTGGTTCAATGGGATAAAAATAATTTTTTGGTGAATAGTAACTTATTAAGTTTTTAATCGCGATTAGAGGTAATTAGTGTAGTTTATGGTAAGAATAATGTTTTAATAAAATGAAATGACCTAGACACATGCCCTACCCTCATTTTATGTGTCATTTCAGACCAATAAAATCCATGGGTCAACTTGGGGACCCCATGGAGCCACTTTGGTTGGAAAATGACATAAATATATTTTTATTTAATGTTAAAGTAAAAATGACACAAACATGAGATGTTTTTCTAAACCAATTTTTACATGGGGTCATACAAGTCATATTTTTGACTATAAATATTCATTGGAAAGATAAAAAGATTTAATAAATCATAGTATTTTTTTTATACTTTTTAGACATTAAATAAATTAAATTATTTATGACATCATGATGATGCACTGATGACCTCATTATTTAACGATATAAATAAAATGGAAAGATAATGTAATATCTAAGACCTAAACATGTCCAAAACCTATTGTATTAGTGGATTTAGAACCCTTATCACCTTATCCTCGAAATACATCAATGTGGGATCTTTAAAATCCGAAACACTTTTGAAAATAAAGTAACATTTTGTAACTTTACAAGAGTGCCCCTCCTCTCCTCTTATAAAAGGCCCCCACCTCTACCTCCTTACCCACACTACCAAAGCCTTTGTATTGGACAAAACCTTCCCATTTTTTCTCTCCATTTCCCTATCTTAATCCTTGAATCCTCACTTTGGGCAGAAGTCTTCTCAAGGAAGCCTTTGAGCTCAAACCAAAGGGAGTTATCCGATTTTAAGGTAATGTCTTCACTTGTGTCCTTTTATTTTATTTTGCTTCTCCAACCCCTAAAATCTTTTTATTCATTAATTTTGTAACCAATACAGTATCTTAAATATACTAGGATGTTTTTATAAGAAGGATTCGAGCTACACTTACACACACCTACATCTAATGGTTAAAGAACATACTGTTTCCGTGGATGGCGAATTTCTGCCTCCCGAAACGATGATTGTTCAACATTATTCTAACACCTTCAAAGGTGGCCATTAAGATGAAACTATATTTATATATGATTTCTAATATGTTTATGTTTTAATTAATCTTCTGTATTTTTCATTTATGGGGTACCTTTATGGTTTCCATTATGGGTAAACGCGATATCTTCATTTAAGGAAGTGCGGACTACCGCCCACTCAAAGTGATTTGATTCGTTAATACCATATGTGGTACGTATAAAGGATATATTTAATGATATTATATATGATACCATACTGGAATTAAAATACTATTATGTATCATTATGTTTTAATTCCATTAAATATGATATAGAAATGGAGGTAGCGTTCATGCGTACGTACGACTTACCGTCTCCATGAACGGTACATTTCATTTCTTATCTCAAAATGTTATGTAATATTATAAGTACATATATATAATGGATATATATGTAATATATTACATCTAAATTATGGATATAATTCTGGAATTATAACATATATATATATATCTCATTTTGTTTTAATTCCATTAATATGACAAAAAATGAAAGTAGCGTTCATGCGTACGTACGGCCTACCGTCTCCATGAACGGTGCTTTTTGTTTTTTTTATCTCCGAATGATATGGAATAGTATAAAATGAATATTTACTGGATATATATGATATTTTAATCATTAATACTATTCGGGAAATTATTTACTTATAACTACATGAGAAATCTTTTTTGAAACAAGTTCATTTTTGACTCATGTACCAAACATCGACAAAAACATCTGATTTGAACTAACATTATTAAACAATTATTAAAACATTATAATATATGATATTAACTAAATAATAATCTCTAAAGGAGGTACTTAGGAAATTATTAATTGACCAATGTTTATTATTCAGGAATATAAAGAAACGAACAAGACAAGTTGGACTCGAGTTAAGGGATCCTACTCCACTCTTTCTTTTTAAGTACACTCTTTTAGGTCATTCCTTATAAGCTAATATTTCTTGCTGTTGGGATGTTCTTTTATATTAATATTACTGTAATTTTTATGTTCATATGATGAGAGACCCTATTCTCTCTCATCAATCCATTTTGGATGTTTTGAGTGGCACCGTTAGGCTGCCGAATTTTCGTAATAGATCTAACCTCTCTCTTTCTCTTTAAATACTCTCCTTTATGTCACTTATTTTAAGCTCCACTTTGTTATGATGGGGGATGTTCTTTTATATTCCTCTTTCTGTAAATTTTATTGTAATGTGATGAGATACCCTATTTGATCTCATCAATCCATTTTTGGAAGTTTTAAGTGGTGCCGTTAGGCTGTCGAGTTTTTGTAATGGATTTTTCATCTCACTCTTATTATCATGAGATTTATGCTAAATTTTCCACAATTTCCTTTGAGTGGTGTATGTACTGCCCATTATTTTACTCATTGTGTATAATACTTTCATTTATGAGTATTTACATCAATGTTGTATTGTCCTTATTTCACGGGGTGCGTGTCTCGAAAGATACCCATGTCGGTAAGGAAACGTTTCACCCTCCTCTTTTTAAAAGACTTCTTTTGTTGGGTCTTTTAATTTACATATTTTTATGTTGGGATATGTTCTCATATATCCTTATTGATGTAAATTTTATGTCCAAGTGATGAGATACCCTTTTTATCTCTCATCAACTCATTTTCTGAATTTTGTGGTGACTCCGTTAGGCTATCATATTTTTGCAAGGGAACTTCTTAACCCAAATTTGATTCTTTGGGATAATCTTGTACTCCATGAATATGTCATTCTATGAATATGTGTGAATAACATCTTATTGTTTTACACTTAATATCCACTTATATTGGGTGTATTCGTTTGTCACACATAATTTTGTAATTGATTTATCCTTAAAGCAAGGATACCGTCTTTGTATGGGACTTCGTCTCAATCTCCTTTCATTAAGGTATATTTTGTTTTATGCACAACTTTCTTTTATATGGTGTATAAAACCCTTATACTTTTATGTTTATTCAAAAGGAATCTTTTTTATACGAAGCATTTACTAAACGACAAAAGGGAATGTTTTTGTCGTACGTATGCGGCGATAACGACTTCTCCACCACCATGACCATTATTTGAGTTTCGGCTTCCTTTACAAGCCATACCTTCTTTTTAAAAGAAAAATAAATACCATGTTTTACTTTTAATTTATTTTGGTATTGAAAATAGTTTTCATAATGTTTTTATATCAATGTGTTGTATTGACATCTTGTGATTTAATGGTGGAAATGTTATGTTTCCTTTATGCATGTTTTATGTGATACGATTATGTTGAGGTTCTTGGGCATTATTATGAAGACGGGTGGTTCCGTGATAAACTAAGGGCGGGTGATCCCGATATAGCTCTCCAATTCATTGAGTAACGCGAAGGAGTGAAACGTTAAGGTTTCTCCTAAGAGATTTAGGGAATATACTATGATGGGTATTCCAAACGTAACCAAGAGGGTTACTCCCTACGTAAGAATGTTATGAATTCCTCAAGTTACCTTTTATGTCTTATGATTTCTATGATTTATTCATGATTTGATGAGGTATTTTAAAGTGCCTATGTTTTATGGGTAAAGTATGATTTCATTCTTATGTATATATGAACTCATGTTTCCTTTCCATATTTTTATAACACTTACTGAGATTTTTATGCTCATCCCAAGTTTTTGAAATGTTTTTCACAGGTCAAGGGAAAGGTACATGATGTGATGATAGTGTCAAGGATGTGTCAAGAAAGAATCCATGTTTTATTTTCAATATGTTTCCGTTGATGGGAAGAATGAATACTGTCTTTTATGTAACCACTTTTTTTAAATGTGGAATGTAATGCAAGTTTCATGATCTAATTCTCTAAAACTCTAAACCTGAAAAGATCCTCAATGTGTAATCTTGTAATAACTCAATATTAAGTAAGGTTTAAATCTGGGGCCTTATAGTTGGTATCAAAGGTCGGTTTAGATAACTTTAGAGCTTAGGGTATTCTCTAAGCATAAGTGACGGTACCATAATGGATATGATTTCAGAAAGAGTCCTAGTTTTAGATAAAGTGAATAAGTAAGTATATCTTAGTGTTTATCTTCCTCATTAGTATATGATGGTTATGTTGATATACTCACACTGACCTTTTTGGTTTTAGTAAATGGATGGATCTAGTAGGCACCAAAGTGACAATGGGTTTGAAGAAAACTGTGGTGGTTCTCTGATGACTAGATAAAATGGGGGATTCAATGAGGAAACTCATGGTTGTTCTAAACCAACAATCAAGGAGTCATGATCAACCACTTGAACCTTGGTATGATCTTTAATGCATCATGTATGATATGACCAATCGATGTGGATGTTCAGGTAATAATTATAAAGGTAACCATTAGAGTTTATATGATCCTTACTTTTGAGGTAATTATGGGTTACTATATGTTATGATGGAAGTGAAAGGCATGAGATAAAATTGAGGTTAAATTATGTTATGGTTATTTTTGATGATTTTATCTCTTTTTGGGGAATGATTTGAGAATTATATAGTTTTTTAAAAAGGACAACACGCAGACCGTGTGACTACCCGTCGCGTCGGACAAAGCTGCAGGAATCGAACCCACAACCAAAGTGCGACTGGTATTTATCGCCTACCACTGGACTACGTGAAGTCCCTGGTTATTTTGACTGATTCTTTTTAGTTATATGATTTTATGAATTAAGAGTAAGTTTATTTTGGGTTATTTATGAAAATGATTAACCTATCATGGAGGATATGTGATTAGGTTAATTACTTTTCAATACGAGACATTAGGAGAAACTGATGTTGTTTGGAGATAAATGTTACAATTTAACTTGGAAGACTATGTGACTAAATCCTTCAACTATTTGGGTTTCAATATTAGTTTGGTTTACATTGAATAATTTTATGGACAAATTGTTTATCGAATGGTCCTCGTTGAACTTTGGGTTTTGTTGGACAAATTTTGGAGATTACGAATAGATTTTCTTTTTATAAAGGGTTATCCTTTTCTAGATTATCTAATCTTGTACTAACCTTTTTGGTTTTGGTTTTGGTTAAAGCCTAAAGACATTGGAAGTATATAGTTCCTATTTTGTGGATTAGGTGATTCTCTAGAAGTTGATTATAGAACTCTTAATGTGAACAAGTCTTCCTAAATACTCGTCTTTTGGGGAAAGTATGAGTTTGTGTAATAAATCTAATAAAAGTTGAAAGTCAACATGATAAGTAATTATGTTTCCATATAAATAAATTCATCAATAAAAAGTAACTTAAAACAAAAATGTTGTCTATTAACCTTTCCAACTGGGGAATCGAATACCCTTTAACCCATCACAAGTTTGTGATTTTCTTGTGGTTAACTTTCTCCTAGACATGTTTAATATCACTCTCCCTCAGAACATGACCCTTTGTTTTTTCTTCCATGTCCATGTTTTCCTGCATGTAATCCTAGTATGGGTTAACTCGGGTGACCTCTATACTTCTCTTTCTTTATTTTAAAGTGATTGTTTTACCGACTCTTGTTCCAATGTGGGATTTTCAATGATGTTTCCAAGCCCAGTTTTATAATTGCGAGGACACAATTTCCAAAAGGGGGGAAAGATGTAACACCCCAGGTAAATAAAGAATATGAGATTTTTATATTTATCCCTATTTGTGGAAAAAATGTCAATATTAATTTAAATGTAACGCTATGCTCGATGGCTTACCCAACACGCAACAACGAGTTTCTTGGGAATCTTACGTTGCACTCTAATAATAAAATAATATTATTTTAAATGGTAGTTGACATGTATTCGTTGTATTGGAGGGAATGGATAGAAATAACTAAAATATGACTATATATGTTTTTAAATGTTTTTACATTTATCCAATAAAATATAAAGGCTTAAAATACGGAAAGAATTCAATTTTAGGCGTACATGCCATAGTTTTCACTAAAGGTTCACTTATCACCTTTTGATGGTGAACCGTCATTAAATATAGTTTTGTTAACTCTTATACATTCTATTGGACCAAATAAAACTCTTCTTAAGAATTGGGACATCAAAATTTACTTTGTGTAAATTTTTGGTATCTTTCTGATAAAGTTCATTTTTTTAATGAATAGTGTAAAATGTTGGATTTTAATTCAAAACCTATTTTTAATCTAATTTATTTATATGATTATATTTTCTTTTGAATTGGTTTTAAAGTGAAATTAGAATATATTTTTACCATTAAATCCAATAGTGGTCGTTTGAATTAATTTCACTTTGAAATCAGACTTAAACTAGTGTCAATCTTTTGATACTTATTGTTTCATAAAAACACGCTATTTGCTCTGACAGTGGGAATTAATTATTAAATTAATTAATGTGACTTATATGTTTTGAATTTTTTAAAATATACTTTATTTTTTAATTCAGAATATCAAATATATCTTAGGGTGAATTTTTGGGATTTTTCTGAAAAACTTCAATTTTTGATGAATAATGAAACCACTAAGTTGTACTTATAAAAATTGATTTTTCCGTTTAAATGAAAATTTTCCATCTTTGTGTTTTTAATTTCAAAAATCTGACATACATGGTTTTCATTAAGAAGTAAAATGTGGTTCAATGGGATAAAAATAATTTTTTGGTGAATAGTAACTTATTAAGTTTTTAATCGCGATTAGAGGTAATTAGTGTAGTTTATGGTAAGAATAATGTTTTAATAAAATGAAATGACCTAGACACATGTCCTACCCTCATTGGATGTGTCATGGGCGACCAAGAAAATCCATGGGTCAACTTGGGGACCCCATGGATCCACTTTGGTTGGAAAATGACATAAATATATTTTTATTTAATGTTAAAGTAAAAATGACACAAACATGAGATGTTTTACTAAACCAATTTTTACATGGGGTTATACAAGTAATATTTTTGACTATAAATAGTCATTGGAAAGATAAAACGATTTAATACATCATAGTAATTTTTTTATAATTTTTAGACATTAAATAAATTAAATTATTTATGACATCATGATGATGCAGCGATGACCTCATTATTTAACGATTTAAATAAAATGGAAAGATAATGTAATATCTAAGACCTAAACATGTCCAAAACCTATTGGATTAGTGTATTTAGAACCCTTATCACCTTATCCTAGAAATACATCAATGTGGGACCTTTAAAATCCGAAACTCTTTTGAAAATAAAGTAACATTTTGTAACTTTACAAGAGTGCCCCTCCTCTCCTCTTATAAAAGGCCCCCACCTCTACCTCCTTACCCACACTCCCAAAGCCTTTGGCTCGGCCAAACCCTGCCCATTTTGTCTCTCCACTTCCCTCTCTTAATCCATGAAGCCTCACTTTGGGCAGAAGACTTCCCAAGGAAGGCTTTGAGCTCAAACCGAAGGGAGTTACCCGATTTTAAGGCAATGTCTTCACTTGTGTCCTTTTGTTTTATTTTTCTTCTCCAACCCCTAAACTCTTTTTATTCATTTATTTTGTAACAAATCCAGTATCGTCAATATACTAGGATGTTGTTATAAGAAGGATTCGAGCTACACTTACACACACCTACATCTAATGGTTAAAGAACATACTGTTTCCGTGGATGGCGAATTTCTGCCTCCCGAAATGATGATTGTTCAACATTCTTCTAACACCTTCAAAGGTGGCCATTAAGATGACACTATATTTATATATGATATCTAATATGTTTATGTTTTACTTAATCTTCTGTATTTTTCATTTATGGTGTACCTTTATGGTTTCCATTATGGGTAAACGCGATATCTTCATTTAAGGAAGTGCGGACTACCGCCCACTCAAAGTGATTTGATTCGTTAATACCATATGTGGTACGTATAAAGGATATATTTAATGATATTATATATGATACCATACTGGAATTAAAATAATATTATGTATAATTATGTTTTAATTCCATTAAATATGATATAGAAATGGAGGTAGCGTTCATGCGTACGTACGACTTACCGTCTCCATGAACGGTACATTTCATTTCTTATCTCAAAATGTTATGTAATATTATAAGTACATATATATAATGGATATATATGTAATATATTACATATAAATTATGGATATCATTCTGGAATTATAACATATATATCTCTCTCTCATTTTGTTTTAATTCCATTAATATGACAAAAAATGAAAGTAGCGTTCATGCGTACGTATGGCCTACCGTCTCCATGAACGGTGCTTTTCGTTTTTTATCTCCAAATGATATGTAATAGTATAAAATGAATATTTACTGGATATATATGATATTTTAATCCTTAATACTATTCTGTAAATTATTTAATTATAACTAAATGAGCCATCTTTTTTTGAAACAAGTTCATTTTTGACTCATGTACCAAACATCGGCAAAAACATCTGATTTGAACTAACATTATTAAACAATTATTATAACATTATAATATGTGATATGAACTGAATAATAATATGTAAAGGAGGTACTTATGCAATTATTAATTGACCAAAGTTTATTATTCAGGAATATAATGAAACGAACAAGACAAGTTGGACTTGAGGTAAGGGATCCTACTCCACTCTTTCTTTTTAAGTACACTATTTTTTGTCATTCCTTCTAAGCTCATATTTCTTGTTATTGGGATGTTCTTTTATATTAATCTTACTGTAATTTTTATGTTCATATGATGAGATACCCTATTCTCTCTCATCAATCCATTTTGGAAGTTTTGAGTGGCGCCGTTTGGCTACCGAATTTTTGTAAGAGATCTAACCTCTCTCTTTCTCTTTAAGTACTCTACTTTATTTCACTTCTTTTAAGATCCTCTTTGTAATGATGGGGATGTTCTTTTATATTCCTATTTATTTAAATTTTATTGTAATGTGATGAGATACCCTATTTGATCTCATCAATCCATTTTTGGAAGTTTTAAGTGGCGCCGTTAGGCTGCCGAGTTTTCGTAAGGGATTTTTCATCTCACTCTTATTCTCGTGAGATTTATGCTACATTTGCCACAATTTACTTTGAGTGGTGTATGTACTGACTATTATTTTACTCATTGTGTATAATACTTTCATTTATGAGTATTTACATCAATGTTGTATTGTCCTTCTTTCACGGGGTGCGTGTCTCGAAAGATACCCATGTCGGTAAGAGAACCTTTCACCCTCCTCTTTTTAAAAGACTTATTTTGTTGGGTCTTTTAATTTACATATTGTTATGTTGGGATATTTTCTCATATATCCTTATTGATGTAAATTTTATGTCCAAGTGATGAGATACCGTTTTTATCTCTCATCAACTCATTTTCTAAATTTTGTGGTGACGCCGTTAGGCTGTCATATTTTTGCAAGGGAACTTCTTAACCCAAATTTGATTATTTGGGATAATCTTTTACTCCATGAATATGTAATTCTATGAATATGTGTGAATAACCTCTTGTTGTTTTACACTTAATATCCACTTATATTGGGTGTATTCGTTTGTCACACATAATTATGTAATTGATTTATCCTTAAACCAAGGATACCGTCTTTATATGGGACTTCGTCTCAATCTCCTTTCATTGAGGTATATTTTTTTTTATACACAACCTTCTTTTATACGGTGTATAAACCCCTTTGACTTTTATGTTTATTCAAAAGGAATCTTTTTTATATGAAGCGTTTACTAAATGACAAAAGGGAATGTTTTTGTCGTACGTATGCGGCGACAACGACTTCTCTGCCGCCGTGACCATTATTTGAGTTTCGGATTCTTCTACAAGCCATAAATTCTTTTTAAAAGAAAAATAAATACCATGTTTTACTTTTCTTTTATTTTGGTATTGAAAATGGTTTTCATAATGTTTTTATATCAATGTGTTGTATTGAAATCTTGTGATTGAAAGGTGGAAATGTTATGTTTCCTTTATGCATGTTTTATGTGATACGATTATGTTGAGGTTCTTAGGAATTATTATGAAGACGGGTGGTTCCGTGATAAACTAAGGGCGGGTGAGCCCGATATAGCTCTCCAATGCATTGGGTAATGCGAAGGAGTGAAACGTTAAGGCTTCTCCGAAGAGATTTAGGGAATATACTATGATGGGTATTCCAAACGTAACCAAGAGGGTTACTCCCTATGTAAGAATGTTATGAATGCCTCAAGTTACCTTTTATGTCTTATGATTTCTATGATTTATTCATGATTTGATGAGGTATTTTAAAGTGCCTATGTTTTATGGGTAAAGTATGATTTCATTCTTATGTATATATGAACTCATGTTTCCTTTCTATATTTTTTTAACCCTTATTGAGATTTTTATGATCATCCCAAGTTTTTGAAATGATTTTCATAGGTCAAGGGAAAGGTACATGATGTGATTATAGTGTCAAGGATGCGTCAAGAAGGAATGCATGTTTTATTTTAAATATGTTTCCATTGATGGGAAGAATGAATACTGTCTTTTATGTAACCACTTTGTTTAAATGTGGAATGTAATGAAAGTTTCATGATCTAATACTCTAAAAATATAAACCTGAAAAGATCCTCAATGTGTAATCTTGTAATAACTCAAGATTAAGTAAGTTTTAATGATGGGGCCTTATAATACTAATCTTTACTCAATGCATTCGAGTGTTATCTGGGCACACCTTTCTTAATCAGTTCATTTCAGGCATAAGTGTGCCACATGGATCATATAACATGGATTCATTAAAAATCATAATTTATTCCACTATAAATGAATGTTTAATTAATACATGAACCTATATTATCAATAAGTAAATTTTCATAAAGTTTAATACCCTTGATAGATAAATGAGCATGGTATTCACTACACAATGACATTGGCTTGGAAAATCGCGGTACAATTTCGGCAGCATAATAGCATGACATAAGAATTCATAAAAATGGTTGATGAGATAGAAAGGGGTGTATCATCATAATTAAATGGAATGGAGAGTAATGGGGTCATATATCTACATGTCCCAACATTTTTAATGTAAGTTAGATTCATAATATAAAATAATTTTTGAATGTAAATGAGTAGAGAGAGACCCCTTACAGAATTTCGGCATGGTGACGGGTGTACATGGGAGGAAGTAATGATAGAGAAAAGGGTATATAATTATTAAAACATAAGTAGTGAAGTATGTGGGAGGTTATAAATCATACCCCAACATTTTTTAATTTAAAATAATAGGGTATAACAATATAAATAAACTTGGACAAAAATGAGAAAGGAAGAAATCCCTTACTTGGAAGTGTGATCCCAAAGGCTTGGTTGAAGATTGAGAGAGGATTATTGAGAGCTTAGGGTGCCTTGATAGGATAATAGAGATATTATGGAAGTGTAGGGACGTGATAAAAGGGTTTTTAGTGAAGAGAAGTGTGATATTGGGTGGTTTTATATAGGAAAAGAGAGGAAACTCTTTATTATTTAGGTTTTGGACACCACACATTAAACTAACCAAAACCAAAAACCAAACCATTGTTTTTGCCCATGGTTTTTTCCAAATGGGATTGGAATAAGTTATTTTATAAGGCCAATGGTTTTTTTTTTAAAATATTAGGTTTTGTTATATGGAGGTGAGTCACATTCTCGAGGAAATCATTTTAAAAGTTAAAATGTTTTATATGTCTTAGAGGGTCCACTATGACACCATAAAATTAATAAAAAAAATATAAAATCACATTATTTTAAAGGTAAAACATATATTTTCATAGAATCCATTATATAGTTTTTTATTACATCACTATTGGGTCATTATGATGTCATAAAACACATTATATATTTAAATGATATTTAATATTTAACCAAAAATTCGATGGTCTCAAAAAATTATGAAAAATTAACCATTGGATAATTTCAACATCCTGATTCCAAAAATAATATTCTTTTTATCTAAATAATTTTCTAAATATGTTAATTTTTAATTTTAAAATAGAAAAAGACATTTATTGAAAATTCATGGGTTTTGACAAAAAACAGCTTTCAAACCTTAATAAAAATTACAATTGTATTTATAAAACCTATATATTCATTTATATTTAATAAAAATTAATTTCGTAATGATATTTTATTAAAATATTATTTAATTAAAAAATCCATTAATTCATAAATATATATTTCTTAATTTAATATTAACAAAAAATACTATATATTCTTTAAAAACTATTTACAAAGTAACTATTATAAAATTAATGTATATTCTTTATTCTAAAAAAAATAATTCACATAATCATAGTGCTAGGGTCTTGTTATATAACCCCTTATAACACCTTCATAAGACCAAAGGGAAATGTGTGCGATGGTGACAGACTCTTGTGGTGGCTTGTATAACATCGTTCAGGTGGTAATCTCTATTAACTTCCACTTCTCCCATAGCCGGTTCCATTAAAGATTAACGTGTTGAAGCTTGGAATGGGCTTGGTCAAGAGAAAATCCCAGTGATGCAACCTACTTTACGATCTTTGACAAATGAGCTTTGTATAGAACAATTCTACTGGATGAGGCCATCGCTTCCTTTATCTGATTAAATTGGATTTGTTAAGGCCCTATATTTATACTAATAATGCGGTCACTCTTGAATGAATATATTAGAAATGGTAACAATTATTAATGAAATTTTAAAGTCTAAAAAAATAAAACTAAGGAAGTTCATATGTAATATAAATGTTTTACATAATAAGATATTTAATTATATCAAGAGTAATTTTCAATAATAAAAGTTTGGGTCGTTACAATATTCCCCCTTAGGAAATATCACCCTGAAAATTTTATTTTCCCCCACTAAAATAGATGTGGGTAACTCTGCTTCATCACTTCCTCTGATTCCTACATTTCTTCTTCAAAAATGTGGTTTTTCCACAACACCTTGATGAAGGGCATTGTCTAATTTTACAGAAATTTTTCCCTACGATCTAAGATCTTCACTAGCTTCTCTTCATAGTGGGGTCATTATACAATGGAACCACCTCTAGATTGAGTACATGCAATGGGTCAGGTACGTACTTTCTCTAGAGTGATACATGGAATACATTATATACTTGAAATAGGTTCGGTGGGAGTTATAGTTGATAGGTCACTACTCCAATGTGATCAATGATCTCAAAAGTGTCTATGTACCTTGTAACAAGCTTTCCCTTCTTCCAAATTCTCATAATTATCTACCACAATGATATGCAGAGGAATACCATGTCTCCAATATCAATCTCAAGGTCTCATAGAAAATTATCAGCATAGATCTTTTATTGACTCTGAAGAGATTTAATGTGCTATTGGATAGTCTTAACCTTCTCCACCATTTATTAGACCATTTCTCATCCTTGGAATTTTCACTCCCCAACTTCATACCAGCATGCTGGTGTTCTACACCTCTTCCCATATAGTTTTTCATGAGGAGCCATTTGGATGCTTGATTGGAAACTGTTATGGTAAGAGAACTCAACCAGAGGAAGAAGCTGATCCCATCATCCTTTGAAGTCCACTAATAATTCTCTCAACATGTCCTCAAGTGTTTGGATAGTCCGCTCAGATCGACCATCAATTTGAGGATGATAAGCCATACTAAAGTTCAGATCAGTATTCAGAGCATGTTGAAGACTCTTCCAAAACATAGAGGTGAATCTTGGATTTTGATCAGATACAATACATAGTGTTACTACATGAAACCTTAACACTTATCGGATATATATCCATGGTAGTTGATCTAATAAGAAATCCTCTCGAATTGAAATGAAGTATGCAGTCTTTGTAAGATGATCCACAACAACCCAGATAGTATTGTTTCCTTTGGATGTCTTCAGAAGTCTGGTGACAAAGTCCATCGAGATGTTCTCCCATTTCCATGATGGTATGGGTAATGGTTGCATCATCCCCTTACACTTCTACCTCTCAGCCTTCACTTGCTGACATACCAGACACTTTGATGTATACTCAGCGATCTCCTTCTTCATGTTATCCCACCAATAAAGATCTATGAGATCTCGATACATATTTGAATTTCCTGGGTGAATGGAAAAATTCTAACTATGTGCATCATACAAAAGTTCTTTCTTTAACTTCGGATTTGATGGAACACATAGTCTTGACCCAAATCTCACAATTTCTTCTTCATTAACATTGAACTCCAAGGATTTCCCTTTTCTGATAGTTTCCACTTTCTTCTGAATTCCTACATCATCTTTTTGAGAATATTTTAACCTTTCTAAAAGAGACGGTTGAGAAATAATTTTTGAAAGGATTGATGATGTTCCATTCTTTATGATTCCCATGTCCATCTTCATCAAATCTAATAAGATTTAATACATTTCAATTCTCATTAATGATAGAATTTCTTAGTCCTTTCTACTTAGGGAATCTGCCACCTTTTTCGCTTTCCCAGGGTGGTAATGGATTGAGCAATCAAAGTATTTGATCATCTATATCCCTATTTGTTGGAACATATTGAAATATTTCTATGTGAATATATACTTGAGAATTTTTTGATTCGTGTATATTTCACACTTCTCCCCAAAGAGGTAATGTCACCAAATTTTTAAAGTGAAGATTACTGCATCCAAATAAAGATCATGTATTGTATAGTTTTTCTCATGAAATTTCAATTACTTTGATACATAGATAATGAATTTTTCATTTTACACCAACACATAGCCCAGACCCTTCTTTGAAGCATCACTAAATACCACAAAATATTCTCCACTTGTGAGTAGTGTGAGTAGGGGCATAGTGATAAAACTCCTTTTCAACTCCTTGAATCTCTCTTTGCATTCATCACTCCCAGAAAACTTTAATCCCTTCAGAGTTAGCTTGGTAAGAGGGTTAGACAATCATGATAACTTTTCTCAAAAATCGGGGATTATATCCAGCTAACCCTAGGAAGCTATGGATATCCGTTACCGATGTCGGCCTCATCCATCCCTCAATTATAGCTGTCTAGGAGGGATCTACATATATCCCATTTCCGGTGATGATATGACCCAATAATGATACCCCCTTCAACCAAAACTCACACTTGCTGTACTTTTCATAGATCTTCTCCTTTCACAGTGTCTCTAGTACAGTGTTTAGATTTTCCTCATGCTTCTCCTTGGTTTTTAGAGTATATTAGAATATCTTCTATAAATACTACCCAAATTTGTCGAGGTAATATCTAAAGACTCTATTCATCAAGTACATGAAGATTAGTGGAGGATTAGTAAATCCGAAAGGCATTACTATGAATTCATAGTGCCTGTATCTTGTACAAAAAACTGTCTTGGGGATATCCTTCTTCATTACCCTTACTTGATAATATCCCAACCGTAGATCCACCTTGGATATGTATTGTGCTGATCTTAGCTGATTGAAGAAGTCATAAATTCATGGAATAGGATACTTGTTCTATATCATTATTTTCTTGAGCTCACGATAATCGATTCAAAGAAGCATTAACCCATCTCTCTTCTTGACGAAGAGGATTGGTGCACCCCATGGTGAAGTGATTGGGTGTATAAACCCTTTATCTAGATTCCAATATAGTTGTTTCTTCAGCTCCAAAATCTCCACAACTGCCATTCTATATAGTGTCTTGGATATTGGCAATTCACTTGGTATAATATCAATCGAGAATTCAACATCCCTTATAGGAGGAAGACCAGACAATTCCTCAGGAAACACTTTAGATAATTTACTCACAATAGTCATGTATTCAAGGATGGTTTCTTCATTAGACTCAATCATCTGAGCAAGATATACGTGCTCATAGGTTAGTAATATCTACACTTGAGATGATGGTGCTAAAGAATATTTACCCTCCTCCTTGCACTTGTACAGAATCAGGGGTCAATTCACCATATAGAGAGTGATTTCCCGCTCATGTAAATTTATGTTGGATTTATATAGGGAAAGCCAATCCATGCCAAGAATTTCATGAAATTCCATGAGAGGGATTATGAAAATGTTTTACAGAAAGTTCAAACCACAAATTGTGATAGGGGAGTATTTATATTCATGGGATGGGATGGTTTCCCCATTTGTTATTCGCACCAACATCTTTACTTCCATGTTTTGTGGTGGTGTTGGGATTGTTCTACTAAAATTTGAAGATATAAAATAATTCATAGAAAAAGAATCAAAAAGTATGTTTGCTATTCTTGAATAAATAACTAGAGTACTTATCACTACTTTTCTTTCGAGGTTCTCTTTGGCGGTAGTGATTGAAAAATCTCACCCTTGATGTCTTGGAGGTTATTGGTTACCATAAAAACCCTTGGATTAAGAAACTGGTTTGAAAAGCTCCCAAGTTTTTTGAAGTTGAAGCAACGAACAACACATTGAAGGTATAAAAGGGAATTTATCTCCTCTTTCACATCCGTGGGGTTTTCTGGTCAGAAGTTAATGGCCTGGTTCCCTTATCTTACACACCTAAAACATTTCCTCATCCCCTTCAGGCAATTTATGGTGTGCTTCTTTCCACACCTTTGGCTAGTGGGGTGCTGGATTTTCATAGAACCATTGGATTTATCCATCGGACCACCATAATTAAAGTCCACCTTATGCTTCTTATCTGTATGATACCCCTAAGATTCTCCAATCTCCATTTCAACTTTCATGGAACATCAGAAAATTTCCTTATAGCTCTCGAAGTCACGGATCTATAGGGATTTCCGTAGTCTTGGTTTTAGCCCAATAAAGAAGTGGTCAACCTTGAATTTGGGGGTAACAACAATGATGGAGGCATATTGTGTGAGTCTTGTGATGTTTTCCTCATACGATCTGATGGATTCATCATCTTTTTTACTTGAGGTCAAGGAAGTCCCTTTTCATCTTAAGTCATAGGGTGCAGGGAAAATATTTATCAATTTTTTTTTTCTGAAAATCCTTCCATTCCAACACCTCGATCTCCTCCTATGGCTTTATATTTTTGATCAATATACAATATTGATCAACTTAACCCTCCATATGATAAGCATCCATAAGTACCTTCTGTTATTCATAACATTGAAAGATGAAGAAGATCTTCTCAATGGAGTTGATCCATTTTTTGACAATTGAGGGATCAGATGATCCATTAAAAGTAGGAAGCCTTTATCTCATAAATATCTTGATTGAGACTTGTTATTTCTTGGGGTGGGGGGGGGGGGGGTGGGGGGGGGGGGGTGTTGAATGTTATTATTTACCCATGTTTCTTTTCAATACTTGAGTTAAATGAGAGAGTATTGTGAAAAAGTTTGTGATTCCTGCTCCCATAGGATTGGGTATCTCATTAGAATAGTCATCACATTGATCATCACATCGATTGTTATTCTGAGTCCTAATATTACCAGACATTAGCTAGAATAAAAGGAAAGTTAGTGGTAACACATAAAGGGTAATCCAAAGAAGAAAACAGATGGATTATAAATTACTTTTATTTCCTTAACTTAAGAATTTATAGGCTTCAATCTATGTTATCCATGATCTATTTACCAACATATATTCTTAGGTGATTTTTTTAATTCCATTAATAGTGGTTCATAAAAATATTATGAATTTACCAAATAATATCCCATGGGAGTGTTGTAACCAAGAGTGCAGAAAGGCCTATTGTCGTACACCAGTTCCGATTCGAGTCTAGCTCAAAGTGGTGTTTTCGGGTTTTACCCCAAGATACATATGTGCCAGAGCTGCCTCTACCTGATCGTATCTAGACATAGATGTATTTTCCTGATAAAAGTCTTACTCAATATTCACCAAAATTTAGGGATGTTTTTATTATACTTAGTCTTATCCTTAAGGCTTTCACTAGGGTTTTATAACCCAAATCCAAAAAATAACTAAACCAATACTCTCATACTAATTATAACAACCCTCCTATTTATTACAAACTTAAACATGATTGATTACATAAAACATTCACTTGATAAAACATAGAAGATCAAGAGGTATAGTGTCTTTGGGTATTATGAACATTACATAACAACTTAAAACATGAAATACACATATTTATGGAAAACTTATTTTACATGACAACATTCATTCCTTCATACTTAGAATTGGAAGGGATAACCTGAGGAAATGCATAAGAATAGGGTGAGATATAAACCCCAGTAAAGGATTAAACAAGTAATTCCATGAAGAATACAATACATGTTGGGAAATAGGAATATCAAGGGAGCATAATATAATCTTGAACATAAAGGCTTGATATAGCATGATTATCATAACAGTGAAATGTGGCATCAACATTTAACATTATATTAGTATGAGCCAAGGATTATTGCACATAGAGAATGTGTAAAAACTTGTTTCACATGAATTAAAATGAATAAACCCTCATTTCACTTGATGTATCATGATACTATTCTTTACCCAATGCATTTGAGCGCTATCAGGGTGCACCCTTCTTAATCATTTCATTTCATGTATAAGTGTGCTACATAGATCATATAAGATGGATACATTAAACATAATTATTTATTAAACACTAAAGTAATGGGGAATTATTCCATGAAACTCTAAAATCAATAAGTAAATCTTCATAAAGGTGAATACCATTGATAGATTAATGAGCATGGTATTCACTACACAATGAATTTATCTTGGAAAATCACGGTGCAATTTTGGCAGCATAACGACATGACATTAGAATTTATAAAAATGGATGACCAGAGGGAAAGGGGTGTATCTTCATATTTATATTAAATGGACAGTAAGTAGGACACATATATAAATGTTCCAACATATTTAATGGAGTTTAGATTCATAATATAAAATAATTTCTTGAATGTAAATGAGGAGAGAAAAATCCCTTATGGAATTTGGCTTGGTAACAGGTGTAAATGGGAGGCATTAATAAGAGATAAAGGGGTATATCATCATTCCAACATAAGTAGGTAAGTATAGGGGAGGTGAAAAATCATACCCCATCATTTTAAATTGAAAATAAAATGTTATAGAAACATAAAGAAACTTGAAAAAAAATGAGAGAGGAAGAAATCCATTATGGAATTTCAGCATGGTAACAGGTGTACATGGGAGACATTAATGACCGAGAAAGGGGTGTATCATCATTAAAAAATAAGGAGGGAAGTATGGGGGATGTTATAAAACATACCCCAACATTTTTAAATGAAAATAAAAGAGTATAACAATATAAATAAACTTGGACAAAAATGAGAAAGGAATAAATCCTTTACTTGCAAGTGTGATCCCAAAGGATTGGGAGAAGATTGAGAGAGGATTATTGAGATATTGGGGAACCTTTGGAGGATACTAGAGAGAGGGGTTCATAGTTGAGAAGTTCTACAAGTGTTTTGAGTGAATATAAGTTGTATCTTGGGTGGGTTTATATAGGAAAAGAGAGGGAATTCTTTATTATTTATGTTTTGGACACCACACATTAAACTAATCAAAACCAAAAACAAAACCATGGTTTTTACCCATGGTTTTTTCCAAAGGTTATTGTAAAAAATTATTTTATTAGTCCAATTTCAAAACTTCTTAAAATTTTAGGGTTTCTTATGTGGAGTTGAGTCACACTATGAAGGAAATCATTTAAAAAGTTAAAATAATTTATCAGTCTTGGAGGGTCCACTAAGGAACCATAAAATTAATCAAAAAAATATGAAATCACGTTATTTTAAAGGAGAAACATATATTGTCCAATAATCCATTTTATAGTATTTTATTACATCACTATGGGGTCATTATGATGTCATAAAACATATTATATATTTAAACGGTATTTAATTTTTCCCCAAAAATTTGGCTGTCTCCGAAAATTATGAAAAATTAACCATTGGATAATTTTGACATCCTGATTCCAAAAATAATATTAATTTTATCTAAATAATTTTATAAATATGTGAATTTTTACTTTTAAAATAAAAACTGACATTTATCGAAAATTCAGGGGTTTTGACAAAAACAGCTTTCAAACATTAATAAAAATTACAATTGTATTCATAAAAATTATACATTAAGTAATATTTAATAAAGAGTAATTTAGTAATAATATTTTATTAAAATATTATTTAATTCAAAAATCCATTAATTCATCAAAATATATATCTTAATTTAATATGAACTAAAAATAGTATTTTTTCTTTAACAACTATTTACATAGTAACAATAATAAAATGAATGTATATTATTTATTCTATACAAAAATAATGCACATAATCATAGTTATAGGTCTTGTTACATAACCCATTATAATACTCACACATTTTCTAAGAGTAAGGTTTGTAATGGTGACAAACTCTTGGGGTGGCTCAGATAACGTCGCCCGGGTGGTAATCTCTATTAACTTCCACTTCTACTATAGGCGGTTCCGTTCAAGATTAACGTGTTGAAGATCGGCTTGGGCTTGGTCAAGAGAGATACCCAGTGACACCACCATCTTTCTGAGCTCTGATAAATGGGATTTTTATGGAGAGATTATACCGAATGATGCCATCACTCCCTTTATCTAAGTAAATTGGATTTGTTAAATCCCTTTATTTATAATAATCTTGTGGTAACTGTTCAGCAACTATATTATCAATGGTAACAATTCTTAACAGTATTTTAAAATTCAAAAACATTAAACTAATGAAGTTCATATGTTAAATAACCATTTTACATAATAATATATTTAATTAGATCAAGAGTAATTTTCATTAATAAAAGTTTGGGTCATTACAATCTTTCCCCCTTAATAAATTTGACCCTTGAAATTTCCTTTTCCCACACTAAAACATTTGTGGTTAACTCTACTTAATCACTTCCCCCGATTCCTAATTTGCTTCAACAAACTTGTGGTTTCACCAAAACACCTTGATGAGGGGTATTGTCTTATTTCATAGAAATTTTTCCTTGCAATCTAATATCTTCACCAGCTTCTCTTCATAAGAGATATCATTCTCTAATGATACCACCTCTAGATTGAGTAAATTTTGATCGAGTATGTACTTTCTCAAGAGTGGTATATGGAATAAATCATGTACTTGAGATAGGTTCAGTGGGAGTTCTAGTCGATAATCCACTGCTCTAATGTGATCAAGGATTTTAAAAGGGCTGATGTACCTTGGACTATGCTTTCCATTCTTCCAAAATCCCATAATTACCTTCCATCCCGATATGCAAAGGAATACCATGTCTCCAACATCAAACTATAGGTCTCATATATTATTATTAGCATAGATATTTTATCGACTCTGAGGTGTTTTAATGTTCTATTTCATCATCTTTACCTTCTCCACCATTTCTTCGACCATTTATGGACCTATGAGTTTTCTCTCCCCAACTTCACTCGAACATGCCGACATTCTGCACTTCTTCCCATATGGGGCTTCATAAAGAGCCCTTTGGATGCTTGAGTGGAAACTGTTATTGTAAGACAACTCAACCATATGAAGATTTTGATAACTTCCTCCTTTGAAGTCCATTGAGAATGCTCTCAAAATATCCTTATGTGTTTGGATAGTCCGCTTAGATTGGCCAGTAGTTTGAGGATGATAATCCATAATGAAGTTCAGCTCAGTATTCAGAGTATGTTGAATACTCTTCCAAAACTTAGAGGCGAGTCTTAGATCTCAATTAGATACAATAGATATTGGTACTCCATGAATCCTTACTACTTCTCTAATATATATCCATGTAAGTTGATACAATGAGAAATCCTATCGAATTGCAATGAACTGGGGAGTATTTGTAAGACAATCCACAACCAATGATATATCATTGATACCTTTAAATGTCTTCCGAAGTCTAGCGACGAAGTCTATGGTGATGTTCCCCCATTTCCATGATGGTATGGGTAATGGTTGCATCATCCCCTTAGATTTCTGCCTCTCATCCTACATTTTCTAACATACTTGGTGATTTGATACGTACTCAGTAATCTCCTTTTTCATGTTATCACACTAATAAATCTATCAGAGATCTCAATACATATTTTTGTTTCCTAGGTGAATGGAGAAATTTCAACTATGTGCATCATACAAGAGTTCTTTATTTAACTCTATATTTTTTGGAACACATAGTCTTGACCGAAATCTCACAATTCCTTCTTCATTAACCTTAAACTCTAAGGATTTGTATTTTTTTATATTTCCTCTTTCTTCTAAATTCCCACATCATCCTTTTGAGCACCCTTTAACCATTCCAAAAGAGATGATTGAGATATATTCTGTGAAAGGATTGACAATGTTCCCTTCTTTATGATTCCCATGTCCATCTTCATAAAATCTAAGAATATTGGATCCTTTTCAATTCTCATCAATGATAGATTTGCTGGGTCCTTTCTACTTAGAGCATCCACAAACTTTTTTGCTTTCCCAGTGTGGTAATGGATTTCATAGTCATATTATTTGACCAGCTCTATCCATATTTGTTGGTGCATATTCAACTCTTCCTGTGTGAATATATACTTGAGGCTTTTGTGATCCCTGTATATTTCACACTTCTCCCCAAAGAGGTAATGTCACCAAATTTTTAAAGAAAATATTACTTCAGCCAACTTAAGATAATGTGTTGGATATTTTTTCTCATGAAATTTCAATTACCTTGAAGTATAGGCAATGACTTATTCATTTTGCATCAACACACTACCAAGGTCCTTCTTCGAAGCATCACTCAATACCACAAAAAGTTCTCCACTTGTGGGTAGTGTGAGCATGGGTGCAGTGATAAGCCTCTTTTTAAAATCTTTAAATCCCTCTTCGCATTCATCACACCAAGAAAACTTTACCCCATTCCAAGTTATCTTGGTAAGAGGGTTTGACAATCGTGATAAATTTCACTCAAATCAGCGATAATATCTAGCTAACCCCAAGAAGTTATGAATTTCCGTTATTGATGTTGGCCTCGACCATCCCTCAATTGCAGCTGTCTTGGAGGTATCCATATATATCCCATTTCTTGTGATGATATGACCCAAAAATAATACCTCCTCCAACCAAAAATCACACTTGCTGTACTTTGCATAGAGCTTCTCCTTTCTCATGGTCTCTTTTATAGTGCTTAGATACTCCTCATGCTTCTCCTTGGTTTTGGAGTATATTATAATGTCATCCATAAATAATACCAAAAATTTTTCAAGGTAATTTATTAAGAATATATTCATAAATTCCATGAATATTTCTAGATTATTAGTGAGTACGAAAGGTATTACTATGAATTCATAGTGCCTGTATCTTTTATGAAAAGAAGTCTTGGGGATATCCTTCTTCTTCACTCTTACTTGATAATATCCCAACCTCACATCCTCCTTGAAGAATTATTGTGATCCATGTAGATGATCGAACAATTAATCAATTCATGGAAGAGGAAACTTGTTCTTTATCATTATTTTGTTAAGCTCATGAAAATTGATGCAATGGCACATTGACCCATCCTTCTTCTTGATAAAGAGGATTGGTGCACCCCATGGTGAAGAACTTGGGCATATAAACCCTTTATCGAGATTATCTTGAAGCTAATTCTTCAGCTCCCCAAGATCCGAAACAACCATTATATATAGAGTCTTGAATATTAAAAATTCCCCATGTATAAGATGAATTGATAATTCAACATCTCTTCTAGGAGGAAGACCAGACAATTCCTCGGGAAACACTTGAGTAAATTCCCTCACAATAGGTATGTCTTCAAGGATTATTGCTTCATTAGAATTAATCATATGAGAAATATACGTGTGATTTTAGGGGAGTAATATTTATGCTTGAGATGACGGTGCTAAAGAAAATTCATCCTTTTCGTTGCACTTGTACAGAATCGGGGGTCGATTTGCCATATAGATTGTGATTTCTCTCTCACGACAATCTCTGCTGTCTCTATATAAAGAAAACCAATCCATGCCATGAATTGCACAAAATTACACTAGAGGGAGTATGAAGAGGTTCATCAGGAATTTCAAACCACAAATTGTGACATGGGAGGAGTTATATTCATGGGATGCCATGATTTCCTGATTTTTCATTCTCACCAACATCTTTACTTCAATGATTTTTGGTGGTGTTGGGATTGTTATAATAAACTTTAGGGATATAAAAGAATGCATAGAACCAGAATAAAAAAGTATGTTCTATATTCTTAAATGAATAACTATCATACCTTTCCCCACTTCACTTTTGGGGTTCACATTGGTGGTAGTGATGGAAAAATATTTCCCTTACTTCCTTGGAGGTTGTTGGCTGCCTCCGAAAACCCTTGGCTTAGGGAACTGGTTTGAAAGTACCCTAGTTATTTTTAGTTGAACCAATTAAAAATGAATTGAGGGTCAAACAGAGAATTATTCTCCTCTGCCGTAACCATAATATTTTCTTCTTGGTAGTTAATAGCTAGGTGCCATTTTCTTCCACACCTAAAGCATTTCCGTACCCCCTTCAAGAAATTTTTGGGATACTTCTTTCTACACCTTTGGAAAGTGGGGTATTTTATTTTATTAGCACTATTGGATTTATCCCTCATACCTCCAGAATTAAAGTCCACCTTATGCTTCTTATCTCCATGATACCCAAGAGATTCACTGATGTCCATTTCAACTTTGAGGGCACATCAGAAAATTTAATCATAGCTCTCAAAGTCAACGATTTCTCGGGCTTTTTGTAGGCTTGGTTTTAGACCACCAAAGAAGCGGTCAACCTTGCATTTAGGGGTAAAGACAAAGATAGAGTCATATCATGAAAGCCTTGGGAATTTTTCCTTGTACTCTTCGATAGATTCATGTTCTTTTTGTTTGAGGGCAAGGAAGTCCCTTTCTATCTTAAGTCAGAGGGTGTGAGGAAAATATTTTTCAAAAAATATTTTCCTGAAATCTTTCCATTAAAACCTCTCAATATCCTCCTTAGGCTTCATATTTTTGATCAATATCCACCATTGATCATCTTCACCCTCCATACGATAAGCATCAAGAAGTACCTTCTCTTATTCAATACATTGAAGGTTGAAGAAAATATTCTCAATGGAGTTGATCCATTGTTTGATGATTGAGGGATCAAATTATACATTAAAAGTATGAGGCCTTTTTCTCATGAAGATATCGATTGAAACTTGTTATTTCTTGGGGGGGGGGGTGAAGAATCCTCTTGAACCATGTTTCTATTCAAAACATGAGTTAACTGAGAGAGTATCGTGACAAAGTTTGCGATTCCCACTGCCATAGGATTGGGAATCTCATTAGAACAGTCATCACATTGATCTTCACATCAGTTTTTAGCTCGAGTACTCCTATTACCAGACATTGGCTAGAATAAAAGGAAAGTTATGGTTAACACATAAAGGGTAATCCAAATAAAAAACAGATGACTTATAAATTAATTTTATTTCCTTAACTTATGAATTTATAGTCTTCAATCTATGTTATCCATGATATAATTACCAATATATATTAATAGGGTATTTTTTTAATTCCATTAATAATGGTTCATAATAAGCTTATGAATTTACCAAAGCATATCCCCCAGGAGTTTCGTAACCAATAATGCATCAAGGCCTGTTGTCATGCACCGGTTCCCATTTGAGTCTAGCTTAAAGTGGTGTTTTCAGGTTTTACCCCTAGACAATTCTATGCCAAAGCCGCCTCTACCTACTCGTATCAAGATATGGATGTATTTTCTTGATAAAACACTTTATTAATACTCACCAAAATTTAAGGATGTTTTTAATATACTTAGTGTTATCCCTAAGTCTTTCAATAGGGTTTTCTCATCTTAATCTCAAAAATAACTAAACATATCCTCTTATACCAACTATAATAACCCTCCTCTTTATTACACACTTAAACATGATTTATTACATAAAATATTCACTTGATAAAACATAGAAGATAGAGAGGTCTAGTGTATTTGGGACTTAGGAACATTACATAACAACTTAAAACATGAAATACACATCTTTAGTGAAAACTTTTTTTATATTACCACCCACATTCCTTCATACTTAACATTACATGGGATAAAATGAGGACATGCATAAGAAAAGGGTGAGATATAAAGCCTAGTAAGGGAGTAAAAAAGGAATAACATGAAGAATACAGTAAATTTTAGGCAATAAGCATATCAATGTATCATAAGATAATCATGAACATAAAGGCACGATATAACATGATTATCATAACATGGAAATGTAGAATCAACATTTAACTTGATGTTAGCATGAACCAAGGCTCATTGCACATAGAGCATGAGTAAAACCTCATTAAAATTGAATTAGAATGAGTAAAACCTTATTTAAATTGACCTATCATGATACTAATCTTTACCCAATGCATTTAAGCGCTATCAGGGCACACCATTCTTAATCATTTCATTTCATGCATAAGTGTGCCACATGGATCATATAACAGTGACTCATTAAACTCATAATTTATTCCACTATAAAGGAATTTTTAACTCATAAATGAAACTCTACAATAAATAAGTAAATGTTCATAAAGGTAAATAAACTTGATATATAAATTAGCATGGTATTCACTACATTATGACTTTGGATTGGAAAATCACGGTGCAATTTTGGCAGCATAATGGCGTGACATAAGAATTCATAAAAATGGTTTATGAGAGAGAAAGGGGTGTCTCATAATATATACATATAATGGAGAGTAATAGGGTCATATAGATTCATCTCCCAATATATATTTAATGGAATTTAGATTCATAATATAAAATAATTTCTTGAATGTAAATGAGGAGAGAGAAATATCTTACGAAATTTCAGCATGGTAACGGGTGTACATGGGAGGAATTAATGAGGGGGAAAGGGGTATATCATAATTGAAAAATAAAAAGGGAAGTATATGGGAGGTTATAAATCATACCCTAACATTTTTAATTGAAAATACAAGGGTATAGAAACATAAAGAAACTTGGACAAAAATGAGAGGAATAAATCCCTTACTGAATTTTGGCATAGTAACAAGTGTACATGGGAGGCATTAATGATAGAGAAAGAGGTCCGTCATCATTAAGAAATAGGTATTTCAGTATGGGGGAGGTAATAAATCGTACCCCAACATTTTTAATTTAAAATAAAATGATATAACAACATAAGGAATGTTGAAAAAATGAGAAAGGAAGAAATGCCTTACTTGGAAGTGTGATCCCAAAGGATTGGGAGAAGATTTAGAGAGGCTTCTTGAGTACTTAGGGAACCTTGGAAGGATACTAGAGAGAGTAGGGCAGTGTAGGGACGTGTTTCAAGTGATTTTAGTGATGATAAGTGGGATGTTGGGTGAGTTTATATAAGAAAGGTGAGAAAATTTTTATTATTTAGGTTTTGGACACCACACATTAAACTAATCAAAACCACAAACCAACCCATGTTTTTTGCCCATGGTTTTTGCCATAGGTGATTAGAAATAATTATTTTATAAGACCAATGTCCAAAATTCTTAAAATATTATTCTTGCTTATGTAGAGGTGAGTCATACTCCCAAGGAAATAATTTTAAAAGTTAAAATGTTTTATAAGTCCTGGAGGGTCCACTAAGGCACCATAAAATTAATTAAAAAAATATAAAATCAAATTATTTTAAATTTAAAACATATATTGGCTGATCATACATTTTATAGTATTTTATTACATCACTTTTAGGTCATTATGATGTTATAAAACACATTCTATATTTAAGCTGTATTTATTTTTTACCCAAAAATTCGACTATCACAGAAAATTATGAAAAATTCACCATTAGATAATTTATATGTTATGATTCCAAAAATAACATTTATTTTATCTAAATAATTTTCTAAATATGTGAATTTTTACTTTAAAAATAAAAACCAACATTTATAAAAAAATCATGGGTTTTGAAAAAAAAAGCTTTCAAATCTTAATAAAAACTACAATTGTATTTATAAAATTATATGTTCATTTATATTTAATAAAAATAATTTTAATAATAATATTTTATTAAAATATTATTTAATTAAAAAATCCATTAATTCATAAAAATATATTTCTTAATTGAATATTAAATAAAAATACTATTTTTGGATTAAAAAATATTTACAATTAACAATAATAAAATGAATGTATATTATTTATTCTATACAAAAATAATGGACATAATCATAGTGATAGGGTCTTATTACATAAAACCTTATAACACCTTTATAAAACCTAAGGGTAAGGTGTGTGATGGTGAAAGACTCTTGGGGTGGCTCGGATAACATTTCTCATGTGGTAATCTCTATTAACTTTCACTTCTCCCCTAGGTAGTTCCATTCAATATTAACATGTAGAAGCTCAGCTTGGGCTTGGTCAAGACCATAGCCTAATGACACCACCTGCTTTCTGAGCTCCAAAAAATGGGCTTCATATGGAGAAATTCTACAGAATGAGTCCAATTCTTTCTTTGTCTGAGTAAATTGGATTTGTTAAATCCCTATATTTATACCAATCATGTGGTCACTATTCAATGACTATATTATTAATAGTAACAATTTATTTTAAAATCCAAAAACATAAAACCAAGAAAGTTCATATGTTTTACAACCATTTTATATAATAAGTCATTTAATTAGATCAAGATTAATTTTCATTAATAAAACTTTGGGTCGTTACATGATTGGTTATCTCCCGACAAACATGATGTCCTTTTATAAAAACACACTATTATAATTTCCAAAATACGATGGATATCCTTGAAATATGGTTAATCACTAAATATCCTTTTAACAGAGGTTTTTAATACAAACTCAATACATAAAGACTTCCTCCCAAGTTTAAATTAAACTTTTCATGAATGGTTAACCTTATAACCCTTATGGAAGATGAAAATCAAAAGTAGTAGAAATAAGTTCACAAAATCAGATTAACATTGATCCCCCATATATTACAAAGCAGTTCTTGGTTGTTAAATTCCAAACATCTGAATATCCCCATTGTATATTCTCTTGAAACATGGTAATGACTTGAATTACCATAAATCCTTATTGAAAACATGTGAGTTTCCTTATTCCAAAGTATATTGGATATATTCCTTAAATACAAAAAAGGTGTACTATCTATCCATTATAGTATAAAACAGTTGTCAAAAAATCATTAATTGATTCCAGGGTGACCAGTATCGTCCAATTTGATTATCCATATCCGAAATATCTTTATAAAAACATCAATATATCAACATAAGAAACATATTAAGGGTTACCTTACCTAAATCAAATTTTCACCTTCCTGTGAAATCACCTTTCTACCTCACCAACACCATTCAACATATCCTTTCTAATTCTAAAAGAAATTATTATGAAAATAATTATATATTTCATGATTTGTATGATATAATCTTTGAATTCCATAACAGATACACTTCAATAATCTAAATATCTTCTTATACCATTACTTAGGCTTTATCAAATTATTACTTAATACCTCTTTACAAGAATATGAATTACGAATCATGTCTTAACATTTATCAAACTCAATTTAATCATGATTATCAAAAATACTATTAAAACAACACATACCTTCAATATGTCATTCGTGGTCTCTTCATCATTAGTAGCAAAACCAAAACTTGTATTGCCTTACTAATTCTTTTCACAAGACTTCCTTATAGGATTTTGATTTTCATAATGCCCATACTTTCTAAATTTAAAGCAATCATCAATTGATAATACCTTTGGGAGGCCAAAATTATCATCTATTTCATTAACTAAACTCTTCAATTTCCCTTTTCAGTTACTTTCTTTGATTATTTATTTTCCATAGTCAAAAAACCGTTTTGTTCCTCTAAGACATTCACTTAGGTGATTATTTTTACATTATTGTCACAAAGGAAACCAAATCTTCTTTCCTCTATGGTATCCATTACTTGAAATATCATTGAACTCTTTCCTTCTCTTATTTGGTGAGTCCAAGAGTTGGTTAAGGTATACGCTGTTAATCATGTTACTTGAAAATTTATTAGGCATGATAACAACATCCTTCACTCCAATGGTCATTACTTTTGACTTATCATCTACATATTTTCCATTAAATTTAACATTAATCATGTTCCTTATGATTCCCTCCATTGACTAAAACCAATAAGAATTGAATAAGAAATGATTATCATTGCGAGGAACCATATAATTATGAAAAGTCACTTATATGATGTCTAATTTATGAAAACTTCCTTAATATACAACACCTTAGGTTTATCCTAGGTTATTTATAGGCACATTCTATTCAAATTCTTTATAATAGCTTGTGAAGATTTTGTGAATTTCTAAAGCATATCCCCCAAGAGTTTCTAAGTAGGTGTGTAACAAGGCTCATTGTCGTGTACCAGATTACCCTGAGTTAGGCCTGAGACATATTTTTAGAGTTATTACACCTATGTAAATCTATTCTAGAGCCACAACCACTTGTAGTATCTAGACATGGATGTATTTCAAGGAAACCACTCACTCTATCCTTTACCAAAATTCCATGTCATTATCCTAAAAATTTGCTCATCCTTAGACTTATCCTTAGATACATCACTAGATATATAATTATAAATATCCCTAGGGGATCTCACTAAAGTTTTCGCATCCTAGATTCCAAATCTTAACTCAACCTTTGCTCTAAAATCAACTAAAATGACCCAGTATTTACATACATTAACATTACATAACTTTTCTGGAATACTTTAAACAATATATAAACAAACACCCAAATACCATAATTGGTCTAGTTATTTTGGATACTTGGAAACATAAACACCGGTATATCAGTGTGATTAATTATCTTCCATAAGGTTATTCATGACTATCACCCTTCTTAGAATCGTCATACTTAATACATATATTCATAAATTGGGGATAGAAACATAAAAATTGGTGAGCTTAGATGCTCATTATCATTAAAAAAAAGATACATGTAAGCATAAACATGGGAAAAAGTGTATGAGAACATGATAATAAAATTATAATATCATAACCTACATATCAAATATCATAAAAATAAATAATTTCAAAGAGTTTTGATGTTCATAATACTTTAATTACATGTAAATAAATAACACAATCCATGAAATTGTAACTTAGGAATTAATCATGGAATTATGGAATCTATAAAATGTCATATCATTCCCCATAATTAAAGATGCATTTATAGAACTTATCATGACACTTCAGTGGAACTGCTCCTACTAGGAAGGACACACTACCATCCCCAGTCATAGTCCTTTCCTTGTAAGGGTTCTATTTTCCCCGTCTTTCCATAGTGGATTAGGTTTCCCCATCATTCCACAGTGTATTAGATTTCCCCATCTTCCATCATAATGGTGATTATAACTACTGGGTAAGACACACCACCATCCCCAGTCATAATAATTTTCTTGTAAGGGATTAGGTTTCCCCATCTTCCCATAGTGAATCAAGCCTGTAACCTTGATTCCTATTATTATCTCTTGAGATATAAATTATTACCCAATTCATTGAAGGGATATATAGGTCCTACACATCTTATAATAAAATAATTCTTACATGTTCCACAAGATAATAAAATTTTCATCATAACATGACCTATCAAAATGGATGGGTTCTACAAACATCAAATCATAACCCATTATATGAAATGAGTATCATTAACTTTTCATCAAATCCTAACATATGGAAAATAGAAAGGTTTCATAATCATTTCATCAAATCATAACTCATGAAAAGAAGAGGGTTTCAAAATAATATAACCTATGGAAGAGAAACGGGTGTCACAATAATCATTCCAAAAAAACATAAAACATTTAAGAAATAATATGAATGTAACCTTTGGATTATTTCCTATAAGGGATTGAGTGACATCAACGGATGTCATTTTTGATGTAAAATAACTTTTAAATATCTTTTAAAAGAATTTCTTGAGGAAAATATCTTTTATTCTTTGAAAAAAATATCTTTAAAACATTAAAAATTTTGAAAACCATTTTCTTTGAAATAAAATTTAAATCTTATAAATAAATCTTTGAATTTTTTTTGTAAGCCTTTTTTTATAAACATATAAATAGAGTTTGAAAACTTTTTGAAACCCTTTTTCCTTGAAAACTTAAATAAAGGAGCTTGAAATCATTTTGAAAACCATGTTATATGATAACTTATAAAAGTATCTTGAAAATATTTTGATTTTTTTTCAATAAAAATTATAAAAGGAGTTTTAAAACGTTTTGAAAACAATTTTCCTTGAAAACTTATAATAGAAGCTTGATTTTTTTGAAAGAATTTTCCTTGAAAGCCTATAAAAGAATATTTAAAACATTTTGAAAACATTTTTCATTGAAAATTACTTTTAAAAACGTTTTATAAGAAAATAAACTTGTAAAAATGAAAAGGAATCTTCAAATAAATGATGGTGGGTAAATTTGTACATCCCGGACGAGGAAAAAAGAATATTCCTTTTACATGGTAAAAAGGTAAGAAAAATGAATTGTTTGGAAAGTGACCTGAAGCTTCCTTTGAAATAATTGGTAAAAGAATAAAAGGGTAAAAATTTATTTTAAATATTAGAGGAGAGTCGTATAATATTATGGGAAACCCTTTTTTGAAAACATGGTTTTGAAAGAACAATGATTTTCGACTAAAGAGAGTGGTAAAGCCAGACTTTCTTAAAAAACATTTCTTGATCATATTATGTAAAAAATAATGGATAAATGGTAAAATTAATGTTATATAACATTAATAAAAAAAGGTTAATAAATATCATAATAGTTTTTGAGATATGGATCATAATATTTAATCAATGGGATTATAATCATAAACAATCATGATAAATGGTGAGAATATAACCCTAAACTACTACCAATTTGGTAACTTTGGGTCATAAAAATGGAAATAATAACATTAAATAAAGAGTAAAATATCATGAAAATAATTAATTTCATGATAAAATATGTCAAAGGTAATATATACACCTCATGAAAAAATATACGTGCATAACATGACATGTTCCTCAAAGAAGGAAAATTGAGACAAAATCACATTACCAATTTTGTAACTTTTGAAACATAGACCCCATAAAATAAAGATCATAAAATGGATTTGTAAATACCCATAAATTAAATTATAGTCATAATATAATACATCTATGGGCAGTATACCCACCACAAAAATGAAATGAGTGATGATTAAGGCATGTATCTCACATAAATAAAAGTGAGGTGAAATACCCTTACCCTGTATCATAAATATTGTCATACTCATTAAAACCAGTTGTATAATAAATTTAACTTTATTATAAATCTTTTAAAGAACCATATTATTATATATAATACCATATATGGTTTTATTATGAATTTATATTACCCACTTTTTAATAATTTCATGTTAGGGTTACACTTCAGGTAATATTCGCTTTGTTTTTTCTTGTGTCTTAATTTGTTATATATTTTATCCTTATACTTATATTATAATTTATAGAATATAAAAGATTATATAAATATAATTTATATTCAGTCTATGTGTGTTATAAAATTTTATATAATATAGAAGTATGAAATGGAAGACGCTGTTCATAGAGACGGTAGACCATACATACGCATGAACGCTGCTTCCGCTTGTTGACGTATTAAAAGAAAGAAAGTAAATGACATACATGTAAATATATATATGTATATAATATCATTAAATTATAATTTTTATTTCATATATATCATATAGTTTCCCTAAACATATCCTTAATACATTCCATGTCGTGTGTGAACGAATCACATCACTTTGAGGTGGCGATAGTACACACGTTCTCAAATGAAATTATCTTATTTAAAAAAGATGGAATTTAAAAGGTTAAGTTATAAATAAAATAAAAAAATAATAAAGAGATTATAAGAATCATATATATCATATATAAATATATTTTCCACCATAATTTCCCTCATGGGAGGCGGTAAAGGAAAAATGAACAATCATCATTTTGTGAGGCGGTAGTTCACCATACACATAAAAAATATGTTCATGAAATATATTAGTATATTTATTTTACTTTTTTTGTTATATAATCATGGAATAAGATGATTTTGGGGAGTGTATAATGGAAATAAAAAAAGGATCTTGAGGGTGGGGGTTTTCTCATAATCGGGTAACTTTTATTGGTTTTCACAAAATGGATTCCTTGGAAGTCTCTCTACCCAAAGGGTTGTTTAATATAGTAGGGTATGGTTTTTGTTAAGTGTATTTGGTATCTCTTGGCCTAACATATGTTGTTTGAGAGGTGTGAGGAAGTGGGAGAGGTGGTGGAATTTTATAGGGAAGGGAAAGGACACACTTGGCATTTTTGAAAATAAGTTAGGTTTACCCACGTTTTTATCAAAAAAAATCCATAAAAAAATAATGGATGGTTTATATCCTAAATATTTCCATACAATGTGTGTTGGACAAGCGTCTAAGTAAGTTTGGCCCTTAAATTTTAGGTTTGTTCCATTGTTAAGCTTAATTTTACCTTAATAACTGTAATTGATTTTAACTACATTCACTAATATTTTTGTTCAAAAAATAAGTTAAACTTATTATACATTATAAATTATTATGATTCCAAATATGGAATCTATTTTTCCAAATTCAAAACACATAAATGGTAGAAATTAGTTTAAAATTAATCCCACAGATGGGATGATAATGTAGGTTTTAAAAGTAAAAAATTTCCAAAAGTTTGCTAAGTTTTTATACAAAATTTCAAATTGAAATTGATTATAATGAACTAAATTGGATTAATTTATAAAATTATTATATAATTAAACATTAAAACAAATTTTAAATATAATTTAACCTTATAAATGAATTATATTAAAAAGCAGTTTTGAATTAAATCTTAGTATTTGTAACTATTCAATAAAAAAGGAAACCTTAGAGAAAAATACCAAAAATTTATCCTAACATAATTTTTATGTTTCATGTAAAAAAGTTTATTTTTATATATAAAATCTATAAAAGTTACAAAAATTGGATTTAAAATGGGTTCACCATTAATATGTGAAAAAAAACCTTTATAAAAATATAGGATTTTAAGTATAAAATTGGGTTAGTTATTATCTTATATCTATAAAATATATTGGATTGTTATAAAAAATACTTATTTAAATATATAACATATAAATTTAATTTATATCTTTCACTATTAGTAATTAATTTAACTTATTATCATAAATTCTATTTTTCACATAATAATAGACTTTTATAAAATCATTCCCTTTATATTCATTTGGTTTCAATATTATTTTCTAATTAATAGGTGACCAATTAATTCAAAAATATATTTATATATATATATATATTCATAAGTTATTTAATACCATAATATTTAATTTAATGACCATGTTATATCTTATTAAATAATAATATTTTAATAATGAATTATTGTTCGGTAACACTCTATCTCACATGTTATGCAAGTCATCAAGGAAAGTTAGTCTTGCATGTAATATAAGATAATCTAGGTGTTTCTTGTAGAGAAATATAAAATATATGTTGTGTTTAGTGCATTATTAACTTTTTGTTGTGTATAACGCAACCATACATAGTGATTTAATATAAAATAAACTATTTTTAGTGTTACGTGAAATGAAAAATATCAAAAAGATTAAATTAACTTGAAAAGAAATAATTCAAAAAATATTATGGTGTTGTAGCTAACCCGTGTAGAGTACATTCCATGTTCACTGATAAAAACTATGTAATCTGATAACCCATGTGCTAGCTTGACCTGTTCTACACATGATGTGTAATAAATGCACCATGTTTAGTAAGTGTGTAGTGCCTCTTGCATCCGTCGACACATCCAGATGCAGTGCACTAGGGTACATGACATGTAATTCTGAGTACACATTGTGTAACCCTATATTAATTGAAAAAAATAAGCAGTTCCTAATGAAATATCTAGTCCTTATTAATATGTTAGTATACCTCAAATAAAATAATACACTGAAGGAATCATGATTAATATGTTGAATCTTGTTAATTCAAATTTAATTAAGAAAGAATAAATAAAATGAAAATCTGAAAACAATTGTACAAAAATAAATAATAAAATAAATATTTATAAATTTAAACATGATCACTTTGATATCATTTTAAGGTTTTGGGTGTAGTGGAAGCATGCTGTGGGTGAGGATGACAATTAAAATTTATTTTAATTTCAACTATTCAGAACCCCAATAGAGGATATTTCATGTTAAATTTATAATTAATTTGTTTAGATTAAAAGAAAGAAATTACTTTATATTAGATTTATTTATTTTTAGTTAATGTTGATCATCTGAAAATAATATTTTATATTTCCTTTATTTCACTTGTGAGGATCCAAGTGTAGAATCCCTCTAGCGGCGATCCACATGTTCTCCAATGATCTCTCAGAAATGCCACTTAATCTCCAGGTGATAGCATGAGGAATTGAATGTGTTGCATTATTTGTTCTTGATCTATTATTATTTGGTCTTGAAGAAATATCTCATAAATTATTTTTCAGGGGAGGGAGAGAGATTGAGGAGTCAAAAAAGAATTTTTTATGCATAATAATTCTCTCTTTTTTGATTACCTACACAATAGCAATAATGTGCTATTTATAGAGGTGAAGTTTAGGTCAGAATATTATTTAATTACATCCATAACCTTAAAAAATATGATGACTTTAATAAACCACATGAAAATAATAATAATATAATTATTATTTTGCAGTGTGCCCTATATTGTGCAAATGATAAATAATATTTACCTGTTTTTAAATAATTATTTATCACCAGATGCAATATTGGTCCATTCAAAATTCTTGGTATTTATTGAATATATAAATAAATATTTTATTCATAAATACATATTTTATCCACATACCAGTGAATAAATATTTATTAAATATAAAATAAAATAAATAAATATATTTTTATTCACATTCTAGAGAATATATATTTATTTAATTTTTGGGATCAGTGTAACTTGAATAAAATTGTTCCTCGGTCTTGAGAATAATATTTATTACATCAATTTAATTAAAATAGAATTTAATCAAGATCCACAAAAACACTTAGTGTCTAACCCTCTATTATTATTTCCCATTGGAATGAGGACAACTTACCTAAAGTCTAAGATTACTGTCTAGCAGTGGGTCAAGTCACCAAAGAGAAAGAACTTAATATTGCAATGCTGACAACCACATATGAATGCTCATGGTGTAATATAACCCCTTTATTATAATATCTCATAAATTAGGTCTCATGTTGGTTTAATCAAACTATATTCTGGATACATATTTGTTTAACTATCTAAAATAAGCATGTTGATACACCAGGACCATGATATTTAGGTGATTGTTATATTCCAATCAAATGTCTGAAATATCAACGACCATAAAGATGGAAGGGTAAAATCATTCCTTGACTTATCCATTAATGACATGTCAATAATTATTCACCAAATGCACTATAATTCCCACCAATATATGGAGTGTTGATTTGTATCTATAAATCTAAGTGCACGGGTTATGACATGTACCAATGATAATCTTAGTGTCTAAGAACCGTTACACACACATTTAGATAGGGATATCTGATGACACCAAAGCACTAGGAATTATTAATAGTGGGTATATTCTCATAATATTCTATCTTAGAGATTACCAAGTACAAAATTCATGAGAATAAGCCTAATCTACTTATGATTACAAACACCTGACGGTCTATACTATGTGTCCCATCACAGTATGTTATCCAACCACATAACTATATTAAGAATATTATCATAACACTTCAAGGTTCTCATCATAGTGGGGAAATGATATGAACTTATCAATGTGACAAATATTCCAAGTCATTATTATATTAAAGTCATGCAGTATAATGAATAATATGTAATAATATGTTTAATTAATATTCAATACATTAAATATTCATGTAATCAAAGTAAAATGGTGTCCTAGGACCAACTAAATCATAATTATATAAATTTTAACTAATATAAATATATATATAAGATATAAATTTAATTTAAATATTTCATCATTATGGTTTATTTTAATTAATTAAATAGATAAACTTTATGAACTTAAAAACAATTTTTAGAAAACTACGTTTTTAAGCATGAAGATAAACTTATACCAAAATCATGAAAATTGATGATTAAAAATGAAATTAATTATATTATTATCAATTAAATGGTTAATATTTCAATTTAAGACAAAATAAAAAATTCAATGGAACTTTTAAATTATCAAATTTTATGAAAATAAAAGACAGTATTTGAAAAATGAGTAATTTTTACTATTCATTAAAAAAATAATCATTTCAGAAAAATCCAAAAATTTCACCGTAAGTTAATTTTGATACAATGATTTAAAAAATTAATTTCATTTTATAAAATAAATTTTATAAAAGTTCTAGAAATTAGTTATTATGTTTTCTCACAAAAAATCAATAATAATCATTTTTGAAGAAAGTGCATTTTTGAAGAATAAAACGAATTTACTAAAAAATGTGTAATTATTTCCTAAGAATTAATCAATAAATTTGAATTGATTTAGAACATATATATATATATATATCTATTTCATATTTCATTTAAAACTTTTTATTCTTGATAATTTAACAGCTAAGTTATAATAGTCATATTTAAATAATAACATTTTATTATTTGTTTGGGCTCAGTGTTACATCTTATATAGTCTATCAAATATAGTTTTCTTATGAAAATATTTGAGTGTTACAGTAGGTTTAGTACCTTATTTTATGATGTATTTTTGACCTATGTTGGAACCCCTATTCCATAGTGAGGAGTTTTGTGTCATGGTCTTCCTTTTCCAAGTTTTATAATAAATTACTAAGCCCCTTCAGATACAACCTTCTTCTAGTATTACATATTGACCCTTATAAAAATACTAAGAAATTTTTGGAGTCCTTTTAAACTCTCATTGTAGGTTTTGTTCCTTAGTAAAAAAAGGGTGAGAGTTGATAATTGTTAGGTGATTCTCCCCTCTTAATTATGAGTTTTTCTCATGATTTTGTTTCATAGGAGTATGTTCTTGAGGAGATAGATTATTTGGGAGATTTAGTGGCTGTAGATTTATAAGGCCATTATGTACTAGGTTGATTTAGGTGTTTCCTTGCATTATGGTTTTTGGGAGTCATCTTCCACTTATTCCATCCTTTCACAATGATTCAAAAAGACTCTTTGAAGTAGGGGATACCTTGTATCCTCTTTAAGATGTATATGTGGGAATATCCTGATTTTTCCTTATTTTGGGTAGATATTATGTCTTAGATTAAAATATTTTTTTATTGGTTAGACTTAAATTTGTAGGGAAGCGAAGGAATCACATGGGGTTTTCTTGTTCTTTTGAATTTCCTATATGTTTGGGAATTCTTACTAATCTTTCTATCTCTGACCAATATTGAGTTTTTATGTTATTGTGGCAATTGAAATAGGTGAATCCTATTATTCTTGTTGATTGAATCAGAAAACATGAAAATGGATAATAATTTATATACGGATAAAAAATTAGTTGCCCACGGAATCTCATATTTTTGTTGTAATTCCATTGAAAATATTGAAATAAATATGATGAAAGGCCATTTTGTTTAAAACTATAATGTGATGTTTGGTGGTTTTGATGTTTATTGGATGTGATTTTTAGTAGTTGAGATGTGAGGTTCTTTTGATGTGTGTTGTCTGATTTGTGTCGTGGTTGATAGATTGAACTTATTGAAATGAGGAAGATGGGCAGTTTGTGTTGTTCTAGTTTCCTAGTAGTTATGGAAAGAAATGTTAATGAAAAAACCACAATGTAAGGAATTGGAATGGATAATGAAATATTGAAGTAAAATAGAAAGTGTGGTTAATGTGGTTATTGTTAAAAATTAAATGAATGGGCTAGATAAAGGAGAAGTTTGGTAATCAGAAAATATGGAAATGACTTAGCTTGAAAAATAATGAAGGAATGTGACTTATGGTTGTGGAGTTCTGTTGTAGTTTAATGTATTTAGAGGTGGCAGAAAAAGTGGTTGATGTTGTGAGACCTTTTGGAGATGTTATGAGTTGTGATGGTTCTCTTATTATAAAACCATAGGTTAGACTCGTGTGTGACCGTTATATTGTATTTCATTGTGATTTTTATACATTACCCACCAACATTGAGTACCATGTGCCTACTACAAAATGTTTTGGGGGTGTTTTTCCCAACATAAAAGATGGTTTGGATGGATGGATGGTTTCCCCCTATATCCCATTATCTCTTCCAGGTGAGGTTCTTATGCACATGACTTGATGTCTTGTAGATATATTTCACTTGTGGTTGTATTTAATAAGATTCATGGGGTGGTTCATAGTTGAGGTCATGCATAGTAGGAGTAGGGTACAAGGTTTATGTCCTTAATGTTTTTTATACCTTACTATCTTGGATATATGGTAGTGTTTACTTGAGGATGTGGTTTCTCAAGTTTCTTTAGGTGAGATGTTATGTGAAGTCGCATGTGGGGTGTTTGGTCTGATGCAGTTTCACATGTGTCTTTAGGTTTATTTCTATAGTGGGATGTGAGAACCAAGATGTACAAAATCGGAGCATGAGAGTGGAAAATTAGAGATAAAGAAGTCTGGGTTAATATTTTTATTTATACTCTTCATATTATGTTATTATACTTGAATATGTTATTTGGTGAGTGTGAAATAGTGAGGATGAAATTAATTAGTTGACATACTTAGGTGCATGTTGGTTCTTCTACATGTACCTTGGTGAATTAGTATTCTATTTTCACATGTTAACGAGAGTCCTTGGGTATTATACTACTGGGTATACATGTTATGATCACCCCATGTATATATAAATTTTTTTCTAGGTTTCTAGGAAGATTTTGAGGATCAAACTGGACATTACTAGCCAATACATTAGAGTTTTTATTGAGTTGTCTCCTTAGGATTTCTTTATTGTATTTATTTGGAGACTCTTTATATTATTTTACTTTATATATGTATTATGTGATCATTTTTTTTCCAATTTTACTTATTTAATGGAATTTTTAGGTGATTGGTATCTTATCTCCCGATCCTAATTCATCTATTAAGATTAATGCTTTCCATATATGATATTTTTTTACCATTTATGATAGTCTTCAACTTGGGGCCTACTCAATTTGGAAATCAGTGGTCATTATTCTTCTTACTTTATTTCCATCCCTGGATGGGTACCTTTGGAGGGAGGGTTTATGAAAAAGCAGTATCAGAGGCTTATGTTGAGAGATAATATACTATTTATAGTTAGGAAATGTGAGGAATGCATGTGTTGGTAAGGAAACAATGTCAATTGATCTTGGTGCATGAAATGGGGAAGGTAATACTGTCTAGGACATGGTATTTTAGGCCCCCTATGATATAATGTAAGGAATCTATGTCAACCAAACGAATAAGTGAGATGGTGCTACATTCAAGGTAGAGACCAAGGGGAGGTATATGCATCCTGGATGTTTGCATCCTTATCTGAATTGGGTGATATCAGGGAGTTAAAATGAAATAATTTAATAAAACTTAATAAAATTCCATACTATTGGTCTTAGGAAATCATTCCTTTCCTTTGAGTTATGGCTCCTAGACGTCATCCACATGTGGTTAAAGATGGTGAGGTTTAGCAGGCTAACATAGTTGACTATTAGAGGGTTGAACCGGTAAATGAGTATGATCAATGGTAGAATATGTTCCCTTTATCAATGAAAATATTTGGAGAAGTATGAGGGTAGTGTCTTTGACATGGATGTAAAGCGTTGGTTGGAGGAGCTCAACATATCCTTTATTCTGATTCTAGCTCTGGAAAAGTTTTGGGTTCTATTAGTAGTCATTCAGATTAGGGGTGGAGCTTATTTGTGGTGGATGTTGTATATTGGGGAGAAAAAAGAGGAATATGTTTCTCATTAATACTTCATAATGAGTTCTGATAGGATTTACTATCACCTAATATGGAGGTAATAAATTGGGATAATCTTCTTTCCCACCAGTATGGGAGTATCTTTGTGTGATAACTTGGGATAAAGTTCAATGATCTTTTAATTTTCACCCCAATATTTTTCTTGATAAGGAATATCATGTGTGGCATCTTGCGGAGGCACTCTACCCTTAAATTCAACTTTTAGTTACTTATTCTATGTTGACGATGTATTTGGAGGTACATAAGAAGGAAGAGGTGATCGACCCTATGCACTCGTGAGAAGGGTTACCAAGAGATGGGAACTGACATGGTTATACAAGAAGCAAAGTTGTGAGTAGTAGATCTCAATGGCCAGGTACTTCGAGGTTCTAACTAGTGGGGAGTTAACCCTAGTAGCTTCCTTTTTAGCCTTCATGGGATAATAGATATAATGATTTTACTGATAACTTTGAACCAATGTGCAATGATTTTTGGAGCCAAAGTCATCATAAAAATTAGTTCCCATTGGTTCTCAGAGCTCATCATGGTGGGGGGTGGTCAGGTTCAACATCGACCTTAGTAGAAGCTATTTGTATGGCAGTTTTAGCATCTGGATAAGTAGGCCTATGCTCTTCTAAGAGGAGATGGGTAAATTATGGGATAACCTTAGGATGTTATCTACCTTTGTGGACCCTAAACTAAGAATGTTCATGGATGTTTCCATTAGGAGTGAGGAAGGGTATCCGGGTGTGGATAGTTGAATGCTATAGAGGTGATAGAACCAAAGGGTCCAAATATCATGAGAGGTATGGCTGACTTGTATTCTACCCCTGTTTCTTCCTTGTTTGATTTAGGAGACTTAGAATCCTTTGTTTCAAACTTATTTATCCATTATTTTTGAATGGATGTGGGGATTCTTCCCATGTACCTATTATTGACTACACTATTTAGAGGCCATAATAACTTGTTTGATGTGTTTTGGGGGTGTAGACTAATGATGGGGAAGCATAAATCTTGTGGGGAACTTTTCTTGGTATAGATGAAATCATATGATGTAATTATCAACATTAATTGTTTATATTCAGTGTCTGTGGTTATTGAGTTCTTCCAAAGTAAGGTATCATTCTCGGATGAAGTTGGTTAGCATGTAGTTTTTGTCACTGAACGAGGTTATCGAATGAGAGGTAGATGTTTTGAGACACTTCTCTCCCCGATACTAGAATTATTAGTGAAATAAATGGATTCCAAGATGTTGGATTCTTTCAGAGTTATTGAATAATTTCTAAATGTATTTCCTGAGGACATTGTGATGCCACCCCCTTGATGTGATATCAAGTTTGGGATAGATTTACATCAGGATGTTTCTCTAATTTTAGTGGATCCTTATCATATGAAACCCTATAAGTTGTGGGAGTTTAGAATTCAGATATATGACCTAATGAAAAAGGGACTCACCCCACTTAATGTTCAACCATGGGTTGCTCTAGTGTTATTATTCAAGAAGGTCAATGGTAGTCTAAGGTTATGTGAAGACTACCAAAGGATGAATCAGACAATGATCAAGATTTTTTACCCTAGTATGAGGATATATTATTTTTTAAAATATCTGAGAGGAGATTTTTGGTTATCTAAGATCAATATACAGTTTAGATATCACTAGTTTAGTGTGAAGGAGGAAGATATCCCAAAGACCACATTCTGATGTAGGTATAGTCACACAAAGTTTGTGTTCATGTTGTTCAGTATAAAAAATGAACCATATATTTTCATGGTGCTCACAAAATCCATGTTTTGATTGTTTTTATATTAGTTTAGGTTTATGTTCATCAATGAAATCTTTTTCTTCTCAATGTTAGTGAAGGAGCATGATAATCATCTGAAAACTGTCTTAAAGGTCACTTGACTCCATTAGATCTATGGAAATTATCAAAGTGTAAGTTTTGAAAATGATAGGTACATTTCATTAGGCATGTGGTGTCCTATTTGGGTATGGTTATAGACCCATTGAAGATCAAGGTAGTTTTTTCTTAGGTATCACCCACAAACGTGGAATAGGTTTGTAGTTTCCTTGGTCTAATGGGATATTATTGGAGGTTCATGTCTTATTTTTCATGGATTGTATCCCTGTTGAAAAATTTGACAAAGAAAGACTATGAATTTATCTAGAATCCTCAATTTCAAATAGTGTTTGACTATCTGATGGGGAAATTTATTTGTGCTCTAGTGCTTTATTTTTCAGAAGAAGAGGTGTTGTTTGAGGTTTTCTGTGAAACTTCCCATATGGGATTAGTATGTTTATTTATGAAATATAAGGTTGAAATCTATTATGGGTCTAGGTAGTTACCCCTTACAAGGGTAAATATTCCACCCATGATCTAGGGATATTGACAGTTGTGTTCACATTGAAGATATAGATACATTACCTCATCAGATAATGATTTTTGGTCTTTACCAATCACAAGATATTGATATATATTTTCTATTAGTGAAACCTAAATCTACGAAAACAGAGGTGGATGATGTTTCTTTAGGAAAATGAGTTTGATATCTCATATACCTTAATAATGGGGAATGTCATGGCCTACACATTTAATAGGAAGTCATGATGGAATATTTGATCAAGAGTATGAGGATGTTTAGAGGGAGATAGGGGAGTTGGAATCCATAGATCCAAATATAGGAATAATTGATAAAGGAGGTTTCTTATTTCAGATGACATAAAAACCTTTTATGATTCAGTAGTTAGAGGAGTATTAATTGAAATACTTAGAGGCAAAGCTGATTCAAAACTATGTTTTATATGGTGATACCCTAGAGGGATGATCATAGGATGGTCAGAACTAGATTTTGTTCTAGGGGAGGTTGTTTTTCTTAATGGTGATGCATGGGGGAGTCATTCATGTGTTTCATAGATCACCTTTAAAAGATAATATAGGAGTATATAAGATATACTGTGGTCTGAGGATGTAGTTTTGGTGATAAGAGATTAAACAAGTAATGGTAGAGTTCATGGATCGATGTCTGGTCGGTCCACAGGTAAAGGAAGAAAACCATGTTCCTGGTAGTTTATTGGAATCCTTGGATATATCTGAGTGGAAGTGGGATGATATCTCGATGTATTTCATCACAGGATTACCTCAATATTAGGGAGTATTTTATACTATATTGGTAATCATGGATCAATTGAAGAATTAAAATCACTTCCTAGCAATCAAGGATTTTGTCACCATATATATTTTATAAAGGAGGTATGTAGATGAGGTTTTAAGGATGAATTAATTCCTAAGGTCCATTATCTCAGATCATGATTCTCATTTTACTTCAAAAATCTAAATAGGATTTTAGTACAATTTTGGAATTCAGTAATGCCTCAACACTTTTGTCCACCCTCAAACATAAAAATAGAAAGAGCATACTATCTAAACATGAGATGATATATTGTGAATGTGAGTACTGGATTTAAATTGATCTAGGGAGAAGTAATTGAATTTTTATGAGATCACTTATAATGATACAAACCACTCATCCATAAACATTCCCCCATTTGAGACTTTATATTGGAGGATGTGAAATTCTCTATTGTGCTGGGATGATGTTGGGGAGTCATTAGTTCTCAATCCTTATGTGGTGAAAAAACGACAGAGAAGGTACAAAATAGATGAAATATTGCCTTGGTTCATGTTATCTAAAGGCATGGTGTCTTGTTGGAGAGTATTTCTGGGCATGAGATTTATATTCATTCCCAATAACCTGAGTGATTTTGAGCTTTGTATTTATTTGTTTTCTTTGATGATATGATGGAAAAATATTGTTGATTTATGAAATGTGCCTTTTTACCTAGGAAATGATATATATTAAGGCTTTATATGTATTAAGAGGGAAAAACCCCTTCCTAATAAAGATACTTTATGTTAATACATGTTGTAAAATTGTTTAGGTGAGTCAATGTTGCTCAAAGCAGAAAATATCTTGATACAAAAGGCAAGTTAACTTTATTTTTGTGCTTGGGGATGTGTTGTGTTATGTTTGTGAAAAGTTTTGTCTTGGGTTGAATTGAGGTTGAAATGGTGGTCCAAATGGTTATGTGGAAGATAGGTGGCTTCAGGTTGGTGTGATATGGTGGTAGTATTTCATTTTTAATGATATCCATGGGAGGTATCTCATAGGATGGTTATTGAGAGCCTTACCTTCCTTTTTTTGTTTAGTTTTGATTATTGAGGATGAGAATCATTTTATAAGTATATAATAAAATAGTCTATAATTCATAAATTTTTACCTTTTGATAATTTAGGTTATAGTGGTGATTGTAAGAATTTATGAGGGATTTATGAAGTGTATTTTAGAGTTATAGATGAGATTTTAATTGGAGAAAATTTTTGTGGCATGGAGGATTGTATTTTACCACAATTAAGTGCTTAAAACATTGAGAGATCAATTGTGGTGTAAATTTTTGGTGGTGGATTTTTTATGGTTCTTCTATTTTTTCCATGGAGAGATAGGCTGTAGTGTAGAGTCTAGGAGGATGGATTCTTGTGGTTATTCCTTTTTTGGGGTAGCTACTCCATAGGGCTTGGCTGTGGTGTGATCTTTTTTTTAGAAGTTGAAATCTGTGACATGGTGGAGTTTCAGTTACACAATAGTCCCTTTCATGGTTTATCTGATATATAGTGTGGACCTCACCATGTTTTTTGGACATGAATTTGACTATCCCCACTACAACACCTTCTCTTTCTTTATACTATAGTTTTTACCTATGTCTGCACCTTTGTTCCATAGTGAGGGGTGTTTTTCTATGATATTATATTTCCTAGTTTACTTATAAATTATGGATCCCCTTCAAACCTTACCTTCTTCTAGTATTTACTATAAAACCTTAGGTAAATCCAAGTTGATTTTGGTGGGGACATTCACCCTCTCATTGTGGGAATTGTTCCTTGGAAATTTGAGGTTGAGAATTGGAAATTCTAAGGTGATTCTATGATTATCCTTCGTAGTTTCCCCTTGTTATTGTTCTAGAGGGGGCCGTTCTTGGGGATATTTATGGTTTGGGAGATGTGGTGGTTATAGATTTATAGGGATACTATGTTCTAGGTTGATTGAGGTGTTTCATTACATCCTAGTGATTGGTGGTCACCTTCCACCTGTTTCCCCATTGTATAATGAATCAGAAATATTCTTTGATATAGGGGATCCTTCGTCCCTCCTATTTAAGTTTTACATGTCAAAATATCATTATTTTTACTTCCTTTGGGTTTATAGTATGCATCTAATTAATGAAGATTATTAGTTAGTTTAAATGAAATTTAAGTGGAAGGGAATAAATTGCATTAATTTTACTTGTTCTTATGATTATTATTATATGATGATCATGATTTTTAGTATTATTGACTTTGAATTATGTTGAGTTTTTGTAAATTTTATGTGGATATTGAAATTAGTGAATCTTTTTGTTCTTTTTTATTGACTCACCACACATGAAAATGGATAAGAATGTATCTCAGGATAATAAATTGGTTTCCTATGGAATCTCAAATTTTTGTGAGAATGCCCTTGAAAATATTGAAATAAATATGATGAAATTCCTTTTTTAAACTAAAATGTGATGTGTGGTGGTTGAGAAATGTGGAAGATGTGATATGTTGTAGTTGGATTCATGGTGGTTATGATGTTTTCTAGTTGTGATGTGTGGTGGTTGAGGCACGAGGCTTATTGACATGAGGATTATAAATTGCTTGTGTTGTGTTGTGTTGTGTTGTGTAATTTACCAAGTGGTAGCAGAAGTGGTTGAAGTTGTGTGACTATGTAGTGATGTTGTGAGTTGTGATGGTGCTCTTATTATAATCCCATAGATTGGGCTTGTGTGTGACTATTTTATTGTATTTTCATTATGATTTCTGTACATTCCCACCCACATCGAGCACTATGTCTTGACACCCAAATGTTTGTGTGTGTGTGTGTGTGGGGGGGGGGGTGTTTTTCCCAATATCCAAGATAGGAAGGGGGGATGGATAGATACCCCCTCATCCTTGTTCCCTCTTCTAGGTGAGGTTATTATGAATGGGATGTGATGGATTGTAGATATAATGGATGATGGTTTTTTTATAAGATTTATGATGTGGTTTATAGTGGGGGTCATGCATAGTTGGAGGAGGGTAAATGGTTGACGTACTTCAGGTTTGTGATACCTCACTATCCTGGATATATATTAGTGGATATGGGAGGATGTTGTTGGCTAGGTGTCTTAAAAAGGGATGTGATAACTAATTGCATGTGGGGTTCTGGGTATAATGCAGTTTACCAGGTGTCTTTTGGAAGGTTTCTATGAAAGTGATAAGAGTTCCAGGCCGTATGACGTTGGAGTGTGAGATCATAAAATTAGTGGAAAAGAGGTGTGGGGTAGATTTTTTATCAATATTATTTATATTATGTTATTATACTTGGATATATTAATTGGTGAGCATGCCGTAGTGATGATGGGATGAGTTTGTTGACCAACTTAGGTGAATGTTTGTTCTACGATTTTTTCGTTGGCGCATTAGTATTCTCTTTTCACAAGTGCTTGAGAGTACTTGGGTATGATACTATTGAGTATACATGTTATGAAAACCCCACTTATATGAAAACTATTTTTTTGGTCTCTAGGAGGATTCTAGGGACTGAGATAGATGTTACTATCCTATACATTATATTTTTTGATTATTCACTACCTTATGATTTCTTTTTTGTATATATTTGGAGTCTATTTGTATTTTTTAATTTATACACGCATTATGGGATGGTTTTTCACTTACTTTTTATTTATTTAATGGATTTTCTTGGTGATTAGTATCATATCTCCTGATCCTACTTCATCTATTAAGGGTAATTCCTTCCATATGTAATATTTTTATACCCTTGGTGATAGTTTCCAACCTAGGTTCTAATGAAGGCAGGACCCAGGGGTCATTATCCCTCTTTTTTTTTATTGTTATCCCATAAAGAGTACCTTTAGAGGACGAGGGTCATGAATCCTGTATATAAAGAGTAAGTTTTATCAAAATAATGTTTTAATTTTATTCCAAAAAATAAATTTGAATATTAGAAATAAATATTGGACACTTCAATATGATGGGTTTTTCTTAGTTCTAGAAAAAGGAAATTCTAATCATTAAAAAATCACAAAAATTGGTGGAACACATAAAACATTGGATAATTTTACAATGTTTTTTGATGCTAATAAAGTGTATTGTAGACTTATGAAACCACTATCCAGTGCTCCAACACCCTAAAAAGTGTTGGATTTGGGTCTCTTGGAAACAACTTACATGTACTTTATGTCACCTATAATTATTCAAAGTGGTGAATATTAATTAATATATTATCACATAATGTTCATTCTTCTGCATGAATTTAATGTGGTAATGTCCTAGAGTATTTATCATGTCAATATAGGTCATATTTGATCCATGCTATGATGAGGACATTGAGATTCAATGATTTTATCTCTTAAATACTAGTCTTATGGACAGGTTAAAATTCAATGATAGGGAACATAGTATGTTGATTTTCAGATGAAAATACTCATAATAGGATGACAATCCACCTCATGAATTTATCACTTGGTGATCTTTAAGATAGAAGGATCATAAAGAGAAACCCACCCATATAAATTCCTTGTATTTTAAATTTCATTAAAATTACTATTTGCGAGCATGCGTAATGGTCCTTGGACTTTAATATTATTATTAATGCATTTCAAAACTCATAAACTTATATGTATCATCTTAAACCATAATGAGATAGTTAATGGTTAAGTTGGGTACTTTGGGTGAGTCATGAGTGATGTGTTATTAATGAATAAGTTGAGAAAGTATTTTCCCTTCCATATTTATAGAAGTTTACATATTAGGCCCTTTTATTATGATTTAAATGTAAGATAAATTTAATGACCACAATGTTCGATGAGTTTATTACAGATATTAAAAGAAATAGAAATTTAGTACATGGGTTAATGACACAAATTATGAAATCTGTTTTATTAGAGATATCAAGATAAAGGTATTAAAATGTATAGTTTGTGATCGTATGTGGTTATTGAAATTGGGAAATTAACTTATTTTTCTTTGGGTTTCTTGACCGGTTTCTAGACAAAAATCATGGAATTAGGCAATACCACCTATTGATAATGAGAAGGAATCCTAGGGGGAACACACTAAAGGTATCTTTTGATCTTAGTTAATTATTATTTATATTTAATAGTTAGAATAAATATTACTATCTAGATTGAGAAGTAATATTTATTTAGAATTTAATGATCCCATATATTTACTGGGTAATTATTTAATTTCAATAATACATTTACCTATTATTTTGTAACATCCTTCTCATTATCATTAGCTTTATAGGTGATTGGTGTTCTATTAGTAATTAATTAGAATCCCCAAGACACCGAAGTCTAGAAATAAATGGTAGTGGATTTATAAACAATTGAGGGGTGATTTTAACTTTGGAAATAAAACATCCCAAAAATAATATGAAACCAAAAAAACCACTATATGATGCATGAGTAAAATTAAATACAACACAAATAGTAACTAAACCAACAACAAACCAAAAACAACCCAAAAACTATATCATAGTACAAATAAGATATCAAAACCAAAAAAACTCAAAGAAAACCAAGAACTTGAATAAGAAACTACAAACCTACTCCAAGATCTAACTCCACATGACTAAACCAAGATATCAAGAAGCATCACTATATAACTGGGATACATTTCCTTTACCTATATCTCGATAGATAACATCTACAGATGCACCAAAGTTCCCAAGTAGGGGGTGAGTATAAAACTCAGCAGGATTTCCCTGATGACTTCCTAAATCATTCCACTAGGAAAGAACATGTTACCACATTTATATAAAATAGTTAAAAATACATTTAACTAAGTTTATACAAAAAATAAACAACTTTTTGAACTAAAATCATTTTTCCTTGTAAAGAAATAAAACAAGTATTTAAAAAATTTCTAAAATCCATTTGGATTACCAATTCTACACATCAACCCATCCAAACATTCATGTCTAAGTGACTGTTCTAAACTCATGAGTGGTCTCTTTTCAACCTTCCAAGTCATCACAAGGTAACCAATACAAAGTTCCCCAACGGAACACATCCCTTCCCAAGGGTCATGTATAATGAAAATGAACACATGACAACCATGTATTCCAAAATCCATGCCAATAAATTTCAATAAAACATTTATTTTATTGAAAAAAATTCTATAAACACTTTTACATGCTTTAAAACCAAGCCATATTTTTAAAATCATAATTTTAAAATCATGAACCAAAATCACATTCCAAAAAACCATCCAATCTTCACAATTTCACAAAACCATCACTAAAAAGGTTTTATATCATAAATCACACATAAATTTCATATTTAAATTCAAAAAATTCAAACAATTTGAATCTAGTCCTTTAAGTTATAATCAAGCAGAGTCAAGAGTGAAGCTACCTACCTCTCAAAATTTGGTGAAAATGAAGAATGGAACAAAAACTTAAATAAATTGTATTAAAAATCCTTGAACCATACTTAGATGTCATTACCTTGATTAAAAACAACCATATATTATCATTATTAACATTAAAAGACATGAATCTATACCCATCACTTTAGACCCATGATTCCAAGAGAGGAAAATAGAATAATTCTAAGTAAAATGATGAAGAACGAGAACTAACCAATGAATTTGGGCCTCCAACCCTATTTGATTTTCCTATTAATCACTCAAATATCAAAAGGAATGGTCTCCATAGCATTGAGAGGAAGAGGAATTTAGTTTATTGACTATTTAGTGGAAAAATTAATTAAGGAGGTAAAATGAGTTAGATCTATACTTTTTTGGGATCTAATTTTACATGGTGCATGGTTAGGGCACATAGTTAGGAAAACCATGCCCTAACCATGCATGAGCCACTACCTCCAAACACACCTTACATGGTTGGATCATATGGTTAGACAAACCATGTGCTAAACATGCTATTCCCCTCCGTCCATCCTTGCATAATTTCTCCTAGGAATCCACCAAATTTGGCCAAACCGTGTTCCTAACCATGCACCTACCTAGTTTACACTATTTCAATTTCATTGTTTCTTGGATGATTTTTCAAGGTTTCTATTAACCATTCTCAAACCGTACACCACTATAAAAGCCTAAAAAACACATCAAAACTCCTCTGAACCTCCCAAAACTTAACCCAATCACTTCATATACATAATATACATAAATAAAGTTCCATATACCTAAATATAGGGGTGGTAAATGTTATTTTAAAGTTAATAAATAAATAAATAAGCATTTATTTATTTATGTGAATAGTAAAATAAATATTTATTCTCCAGAATATGAATAAGTTGTTTATTTTTTTGGTAAATTAATAATTTTTATTTTATTATTAAATAAATATTAAGAAGTTTGAGTGAATTAAGTTTTAGGTCTAGTGATAAATATTTATTCTTTGAGATGTAAATAATATTTATCATTGCGCAATACATCACACACCATGAGATAAAATAATATTAATATTATTTTACATGAAATGAGGTTAATTATTGATTTAGTATATTTTTAAGGAACATTTCACAAGTAATTAATATTTTAACCCCTTCTATAGGTCTATAAATAGAATGATATGCCACCGGTTAGCCTGTGGTGCACAATAATTCCTCTCTATAGAATTCTACCAATGAAAAAATTCTCTAGAAATTCTCTCACGAATGAGAAATTATTTCCTCCTCCATCTTTCCTTTAAAAATAAATAATAATGAGGGTGATACCTTCAAGGCTGAAGGTGTGTAAAGTGATCAAATAGAATGATGTAAAATGATTAATTAAATATGCTAGCACTCGAAATTCCATAAAAACCTATTCAGATATCTAAAGAAAAAATGAAAAGCACCACTAGATAGTCTATACTTTAAGTACTGACATTGAAATGAAGGTATACTAAAAGGGGATCAAATGATCAACACTAGTATTGAATAAATAATCTAGATAAATGTAATATTTATTCTTTTGCTATTAAATTAAATATAAATTTATCATAAAGATCCTCTTGGTTCTAGCATTAATATATTTGTCCAGTTTCATCTGAATATTTTCATTATCCATGGAATTTATGTTATATAAATTGAAAAATATCTATTGAATATAACAAAATCTATGTTAGACTAGGACATAATAATTGATTCTTCTCTTATTGAAACCCTCAAGTGATATCAAAGTGGTTATGACTAAATTTTTAAATATTTATTGATTTTGTTTTGTTTATTCATTTATGGTTAGTTTTTTATTTCTAGTTTAATTTGTTCTTACTATATGATCATCAATATATATTTTTCCTTCTCCTTTTATCACTCATATTACCCATATTGATTAATAATTATTTAAAAAAAATATTAAGAACCCTTCTAAAGGTGGAAATAAGTTTAATTGGATAACGCAAGATTACACAGAGTGTAACCCTTAGCCTCACTCTATGCACCCTTGTTCGCCACACTTGGACAACTTGCATGGATTTGAGGTTGTATTGTATTAATTGCACATGGTTTGAATTAACTGTACACTACATGTTAATCAATCCAAACTGGCACATGAATTTCCAGACAACACACCATGTAGTCCACATTCTTTCTTGATGGACAACATGGAGTCAATAAACATTGTGTAATTAATACACCGTATGTGTCTAATACACAACATGTATAGATAACCAACCACATAACAGGAATTTAAAATGATGTATACATGTTATACACATCATGTAACTGATAATTATCTATGGTAAAGTGCACAGCTAGTCTCTTGGTGTGTATTGCTGATATATAGAAAATTCATATAAACAATGTGTAATTGGAATGTACAAGTTGTGTAACCTTCTTCATTACACATAAATATTAAATTTAGTTAATTAATCCATTAAACCATATCAACATGTGTTTCATTTGTCATTTATTTATAGTACATGTTGGTTGATACAATTTATATTATATTAAATGCTTAATTTGTTCCACGTAATATTCAAAACTGTAATTCATGTATGGTCATTACATACTAAGGATTCCATGTGAATTGAATTGGTACACACAATATAATTTTCATGTGTTCCATGAATCATTATTTTTATTGTAGTTACTATGAAATTATGGAACATATCCTTTGAATTCATTATATAAAACAAGGAAAATGATTATTAGTTTAGACAGGTACTCCCCAAGTTTCTTCCTAGTATAAAGTTGTGTACATATTTTATTAAATTTTAAATAAAATTAATTTATTAAATTTATTTAAAATAATAGTGGATGTGAATTACTGGAAAAAATTAGTTGGATATTAAGATAAAAAATAATGAATGAATTAATGAGATAATTAATTGGATTAAAATTTTAATGTTTTATCTTAAATAAGAATGAATTGTAATGAATTCTAAAAAATTATTTTCAATGCATGGTCAATGCATTTTTGTGACTGATCTTGACCTTATAATGAATTATGTATGTGTTTTGATTATTTCATAAATTTTAACAATTTTATTATTAAATTAAAATGATGGTCTGTGAGTCATCCCTCACTCTTCCATTATATAGGACCTTCATGTACAAGGTTGTTTTATATGAATTTCACTGAATTAATCCTTTGGTTCCACTCACTTATAGTTGAGTGTAAAAAATATGTAATGAAATGAGTATCCAAGGCATATGGAGTCTAATTAAGATGGATTCATGGCAGTGATGTGAAACCAAATAATATGATACATAAAAGGATATGAGGAATCTTACAACTCATGCCCATGCTGAAAAAAGGAGTTCCCTCCCCTAGGGTTACATGTTTATTTACTATCTTGTCAATAAATAAACCATTATATAATCTCATGATCAATTCATTTATTTATTTTATTTATGTCTATGATTGATTTATTTTATGGATTCTAGACACAATCACATAATGAAAGGGACTAACATATAATGATAAAATAAAAATAAAAATGATTATTCCTAAATGTCTTATTAGTACGTGGTTAATAATTATCTAAAATACACATAATATTAACAATACATGCAAAGGATACAACCATATAAAATTTATCCTAATAAACAAAAAAATTATTTAATTAAATATTAAGTCAGACAATGCCTTTATTATATTAGTTAAGACATAACCATAGTTAAAACATTGGTTAATTACTTTATCAATGGAAGATTATATTATTAGGAGGTCTTGACAAATATGATGATTTGGATTAACCAAAATTGTATTAAATTTAATGGAATTTATCTACTCAATAAAAATTTATAGGAACGTTTTGATAGAATCTAGGTGATGATTTCTGAATTGGGGAGTTCATTCAATGGATTAAGAAACCATTAGTTTGCAGTTTTCAAGACTAACTACCTAATTTTTTTTATAATTTACATGGACTTTTTTTGGATTATAAGATCAGAAATAAGGGTCCTTGTCACTAGAATTTTCACATGAATGGATATTTCAAATCCAATAGAGAGGGTAATAGGTATTTGATAAAATAGTGGGAAACTAAATAAATTAATATAAATTATTTTATCTCATATATTTTGGCTATCAAGTAAAGTTCTTATAAACTAATCTTAAATTTTTATATAATTAAATGGAAATTTCATCAACCACATTGTCCCCGACTTAAACGTTAGAGAAGTGTAGTCTCTTTTATAGCAGTAACTTTTAGGAATGGTATAAGTGATTACATATTGTCTTGTTCTAAGAATATAATCTTTACATGATGGAATACCAAGTACCTGATTTTATTGCTAGGGAGGTGAGTTTGGAAGAGATTATTGTATAGGAAAAACACTTGAATGATGTGGTATATGTCTAGTGTTTGATGATATTATCCATGTCTGATGAACTTCAAAAAACACATGAGTCTATAGATGCATATACATTGTTCAATAATCTTCCTGATCTCTATAAAAAGAGAGAAATATAATAATTATCTGAGATCTCTAGGGACTATACATGTGAAAGATTGTTTAAGGTGTTCCAAATGGACCTCATACAATCAAAATTATTCGCTACATTAAGATTTTATAAATTATAGGGTTTAAACACCCCCACGAATTAGGAATCAATCTCATTATTACCTCACATCCTTAGTTATTCTCCTGTTTTTTTTATGAATTACAATATTCACCACATTTATAAGTCTTTACCAAAACTCTTTACACTACTCTTATATATAGATAATGTCATGAAGCATGAAAATCCATTAGTTATTGTAGTGGGAATGAGGAAGAGAAATATTGAGGGAACTAAGACTAATACCAAGTCCAAGTCACCTATGAAGTTCCCAAACAAGAGGAGGAAAATCAAGGGGAAAGAAAAGTAACATGATATTTCCTACTTTTCATGTGGCAAGAAGGGACAATGGAAAAATAATTCCACCGAGGAAAAGAAGAAAATGGAAGATTGAAGTGTAATTTTTATTTAGTGAAATCTATACATTTATACTCATTGCGTATTTTATATAGCATTCAGAGCTTACATATTTATTTTAATGGAAAATACAAGTAGATTTTGGAACATTTTATAGGGATAGGTGGATTTATGAGAAGCTAGTAGTCCCAAATTCACTACTGTGGTTATCTGAGATTACCACCTCACATTTTTGACTGAGATAATCTTGGTTTTAAAATATTATTATTATATGCCTATAGTCATCGAAAACATTATTCATGTGTTCAGAATATATGAAAATGAATTTATTTTTATGATTATAAATGAATGTTTCTTTTTTTATAAGGATACCAATTTTTTTGAAACACATTTTAATAACAATTATTATGTGTTAGACTACATGAACAAAGTTATAACAACTAATAATGAAAATAATTCTCATGAATCACAGCACACCCAACTATAAAAGCACTTGATAGGTCATATAAATGGAAAATGTTTTACCATATTATACCAATATGGAAATTTTGATTCATTTATACTTAAAACACATGGTGTATGTTATGCTTATTTGTAAAAAAATGGCAAAATTATAATTTAGTAGAATAGGTTAAAGGGCCACAAGGATTCCCGAATTAATCCATATAGCTATTTGTGGACCTTTTCTAGTTGAATATGGGGGTGGGTACTCAAAATTCATAACTTTTTTCAATAAAAAATATAGATAAGGATATTTATAATTAGTTAAGTATAAATCATATTCCTTTTACATATTAATGGAATACAAGAATTAAGTTGAGAACCATCTTGGTAAGAATATTAACAAACTCCACTTGACCATAGGGGAGAATACCTTAATATGTATTTAATTAATTATCTTCATGAGTATGGGATCTTATCCCTACCCACTACTCCTTACATATCCCAATGTAATGGTGTGAGTGAAAGGAGAAACCGCACCTTATTGTACATGGTGAGATCAATGTTGGTTCATGCTTGTCTTCCATTATCCTTTTACGGGTGTTCATTACTAAATAAAGGCACATACTAAACCAAGTTCTAATAAAAGAGAGAAATAATATACTATACCAATTATGGAATGAAAATAAACTAACGTTGTTAAATTTATGTGTATAGCATTATGATGTTTTTTTCATGCCACCTATGGAAACAAGCTTACCCCAAGAGGCACAAAGTGTATCTTTATAGGATACCCCAAGTAAATAAAGGGATATCACCTATATAAACCCCTAAAAAAAGGTTTTGGTTAAGAGAAACCCCCATTAGTTGAGATGGATCATATCTTTAAAAGAGATAGGGGAGAGAGATAGACTTCAATGAAGTCCAAGATCACAGTGCATAGGAGTTGGAACAAGAAAAAATTCCGTAAATACCCATGGAAAATATATTATATAGACACAATTTCTATGTAAGAGTACAATGGAGGCTATAATACTTGAAAGATATAGGTTTCTAGTCACTGAGAGTGTTGGATCATTATTGGTTGATAATAATGATCTTGTAACCTACAAGGAATATTTAAGTGGTATAGATAATTCCAAATGTAAAGAATCTATGAATTTTGAAATGGATTCCATTTACCAAAACAAAGTATATATTTTGGTAGATCCTCTAGTGGATATAAATCTCATTGGTTGTAAATAAGTATTTAATAATAAACTGGGCATGGAAAGATGAATCAGTACCTATAAGTAATTAATTATTGAAAAGGGGTACAAATAGTTTCAAGGCATTCCCAATGATAAAACCTTTTTACTAGAATCTATAATAAATTTCATAAATATTATAATTACTATTACAATATCCTTTGATTATGATATTTTTTAGATAGATACAAAAAATAACTTTACTTAATATGAACATTTAGGAAGATGTTAATATAACTTAACTAGAAGGGTTTATGAATCTAGGTAATGATAATATAGTATATAAGTTGTAGAGATCTATTTATGGATTAAAGTAATCATTCAAATCATGAAAAATTCATTTTGATAAATATGTAATAGAATTTTCTTTCATAAATAACAAATTTTATACTTGTGACTATACAAAATTTAGTCAGAGTGCATTAATTTTCTTTATATTATATATTTATTACATATTACTTATTCGAAATGAGATACCTATCTTACAGTTTTTTAAGACTTTGTTGAATACATGTTTCTCCATGAATGACTTAGATGAAGCAACATATATTCTTGGGATGAATGTCTATAATGATAAATACAAGAGACTACTAAGAAAAAGTCATTGTACATACATTGAGAAAATATTAATGACATTCATTATAGACCAATCCAAGAGGTGATTTTTCCAATGTCACATGATCTAAATATCTCCAAAAAATGTGACCTTAGACACATGAAGTGAGAAAAATAATTACCAGGATACCATATACACCTATTATAAATTCAATCATATATATTGTTCTATATACCAGGCTTGATATTTTATATGTCTTGATCATGGTAAGAAGATATTATGTAGATCTAGGAAACTTCCATCGGATGTTATCCAATGCTATCCTTAAGTATCTAAGATATACTAAGGATAAGTTCTTAGCATATAAAGGAGATGAAGGCTAGTCATCATGGGATATAGATATTTGAGTTTATAGATAGATCATGATAATAAGAATTAATAGTTGAGATACATCTTCACCATTAATATAGGTGAAATGAGCTAGAGAAGCTCAAATAAATTGGTGGTCCCATATTCTATAGCGAAGTTGAAGTATATTATGGATTTTGATGTAACTAAAGTGGTAGTTTATATATAATTTTTTTAAGGAATGGATTTATCTCTTAGAAGAAAATATCTTATCACATTATACTATGATAATAATGTAATGGTGCCTCTCAATAAGGATCCCAGATTAAATTAGAAAATAAGTCACATACTATAAAATTTTATCTCTTGTGGGTTTAATTTGAAAGGGGTGAATTCACAGTGAGTATAATATCCATAGAATACAACATGTAGGACCCCTTGATTAAATACATAACTCATCATGAGTATGAAAATCATATGAAGATAGTGGACTTAGAGTTGTCAGTAGTGGGATCAAGTGAAATGGGTATCTATTAGAGGTGGTTCCATTAGAAATAACTGACATGTACTTTATATTACCTGTAAATATTAAAATAGGTGAATATTAATTAATATCTTATCACATACTATCTATTACTATAAATTAATTTAATGTGATAATGAACTATAGTATCCATCACATCAATAAAGGTTATAAGTGTTCCCCGCTATTATGAGAACCTTGAGATGATATACTAATATCTCTTAAATATTAGCCCTATGGCCGGGATGAAATCTTATGAAAATGAAGATAGTATGTTGGTTGTCATTTGAAATTACTCATAAGTATATGAGACTTCACATCATGAAGTTCACACTTGGTTATCTTTATGATGGGAGGATCATGAGGACATACCTTCTTAAATGAATTCCAAATGTTTCTATGCCATTATAATTTCTATTTGTGAGCATGTGTAATGGTATTTAGACTTTAAGATTATTATTAATTCATGTCACAACTTGTAAAATTAGATGAATTTCCATAGACATTTACAATATAGTTCATGACAAAGTTTGGTATACTAAGTGTGTCTGGAGCGATGTTTCATTAATGAATAATTTAATAAAATATTTTTCCCTTCCATATTTATGGATGTTGATATGCGCAAAATTTTAATTAGGATTCAAATGTATGATAAATTCCATTTCCAAAGTGTAAAATGAGTTTATTCAAGAGATTAAAAAAAAGTAAAATCGAGTACATGGGTTGATGACACAAAGTACGCAAACTGATTGATTGGAGTTATCATGAAAAAGGGATTATATTACATAGTGCATGATCATCCATGGTTATAAATGTCACAACATTAAATTCTTTATCTTTGGGTGCCTTGACCCATTGCTAGCTTGTAGCATTTCATATGGAAATCTCAACTATCTCCATCGAGAAAGAAGTTTAGTGGGTCACACACTAGGTGTATCCTTAGATCGTTATTAAAAATTATAAGAGTAGGAATAAATATTATTCTCCAATCTCAGAATTAATATTTATTTATAATTTATAGATCCCATATATTCACCAGGTAATTATTTAATTACATGAATTCATTTATCTCTTGTTATTCACAAATTAATTAATAAAAAATAAATATTTATTTAATTACATGTATGTTAAAATAAATATTTATTTTATACACTATGAAAAAGATACTAATTTATTTATCAAATGAATAATATTAATTCAAATATTTATTTTAGGATTCAATAAATATTAAGGAGGATGAGAAGATTTATTTTTTAGTCTAGTGATAAATATTTATTTTTCAAACTATAAATAATATTTATCATTGCACAGGATAACACTCTATATGATATAAAATAATATTAATTAATATTTTAACTGTAGACGTATGTATATAAATAGAGTACTATAAAAAAATGGTTAGAGGTTAGCCTATTATGCACAATGATTCTTCTCTAGAGAATTCTCCCAAAGAATAAATTCTATAAATTTCTCTCAAGATCAATAGAATATATCCTCCTCCCCCTTTCCTCTCAAAATTGAGAATAATGAGAGAGAAACCTTGAAGAACAAAGAGTGTGAAGTGATTAGGGAAAAATATGTAGAATGATTGATGGGTGATTCAGTGATCGAAGGAACACATGTAGATCACAACAAGAGGGGATCTACTTTGGGTCCATGCAATTAAAGGATTGTACATAGAAATGGGTTTGGACGATCAACCCCAGAAACAAAGAAATAATCTAAATCAAGGTAATCTTTGTTCTTTTTCTCTAAAATTAATTATAAATCTATAGTGAAGATCCTCTTGGGTCTAGAGTTAATATATTTTTCCAGTTTCATCTGAAAATATTTGTTGGACCTGTCATCAATGTTATGTAAATTGTAAATTATCCATTGAATATGGAAAAAATGAGGCTACCTGGGCCTCAATAAGAACTTATACTGTGTTCGAAACCTTTATAAAGAAGAAAAACCCACAATCAAAACCCCCACTGACCCAACCCATCCCACAAGTCCAGGACCAACAGTTAGTTGAGTGTGCCACCCAAAGCCCACCTCTAATAGGCAAGGGGATAATGACTAACACTAAGTAAACATATCGAACACATATATGTAATTGTCCAAATGATTTTTTACACACAAACATACACCTATAGACTTACTAGATCAATACATAATAATAATGAGAGTAATAAATGAATGGAAAAACTCTAATAACCCATAATAGAGTGTGATATTACCTAACCGAGATATAAAAATACAACCACAATAACTGGAAAATAGGTCAAAATTGACAATCAACGAGAATAATGTCCCCCATGCAACCTTTGAGTCTGACCATGATTAGTCAACACCATCACCAAGCACCACTATATGCCATCCGCACCAGGTTGACCTAAATCATTTTCAAACTACCTATCATGTATATATGACACAAAACATGTGGTAATATCCCTTCAATGAGTTAGTATATAGATACATAGTATGATACCACAGAATCACCAAATATCTAAAACATCAAAGAAACAAATATATCTGAACAACAGTAAAGAGGAAAAGAACGATCAACCAAGATATGATCATAGAAAGGATCTAAGTCACATATTAAGGTATAAATACTCATATCCAACCCAAAAAATTCTACATGCGACCCCATGAATTTGAAATATCGAGACAGGTAACAACATGGAAACTCTGAATATGAAAAAAGGAAATATACACCTAGCAGAAAGACACCCCACACAAAGGAATTTGACTCACAGATAAAGGATCATGCCTTATGCTATAGGAGGATATATGACCCTATTTTTATTGTCCCATGATAATGTTATCACATTCTTAGATGAAGTAAATGAAACACCTATCCCCACACAAAGAAGGGTAAAGAGGATCATAATCCTGGGCCCAGGGGGGGTACCTAACCCTATCCATGACAGAACCATAGATAAGGGATCACACAACCTAAGTAGTAGTGTGGGATTCCTGACCCTATTTGGGGGGGGGGAGAAGGACTCTACCATTTCTATTCTCAGTGTAGACTATTCACAAGTCCAAATACAAACTTGAATGAAGGAGAAATGGGCCTGAGGGAGTTTTGGTTGAGTGTATAATGTTTTGTACACAACGTGTAGCCACAGATAGTCTCTTTCCCATATAATAATACCCTAAACAATGTGTAAAGTCCATATACACAATGTGTGAGCTAAGATATAGAAAGTTTAGGACCATATGTGGAACTTTTTAGGTACCCTGCTTCCAGAGTTGGGTTCCATCATGGGTATAAGAGGTGTGGCCCAGGACACACGATGTGTAAGAAAATTTGGTCCACTGGGTGTGTACTTATTATACATGCTGAGTTGGATTTCTAGGGACACATAATGTGTAGGCTAATCCACAAGAAATGTGATATTTAACTTGGACCTGAAACCATATCCCTACATTTCATGAAATACATGAATTGTGTTCTTATGAACTAAACACTAGGAATTTCAGATTTTTCTATATTCTTCATCTTTCTCCGGAATTTTTTAAATGTGTTATGAATTATCCACTGATATCATTATATATATTTCATAACAAATTTAAAATAATAGAATAACTCACCAAATATTAAATTTTAGACACCACTCATGAGGGAATTTGTTTTTGGAAATACTCACATGCTCATACGTACTACTTGGAAATAAACCATACAGGCATCACCACCACAATATCCTATTCATTAGATGATATTACCACACTACCGTGTTCTTTCTTCATCATTTGAAATAAAAAAAAGTGCAGATCTGTGTTCAATCATGATTTAAATCAGACTACTATTTTTCAAATCACCGACTAAATCATGGATAGTGATGAATATACGAAGAATGAATGGGATAAATCTAATAAATATAAAATTAAATAGTAGAAAACAGCCACAAATAATTTAACCATCTATCATGATACCAAAATTTAAAATACAAAGGGATAGTGGTAATTCAAAAAACTAATAAATACCTCTATAATTCTATAAGTAGTGTAGGTCGAACATCTAACTGAATGATCACTTTATTTAATAAGGTGATATAGAACACTAGGTAGACACATAATGGCATTGTAAAATTTAGTTGATACCCCATTAGGAAAAGTTTATTTTGGATAGTTAATGACCCTGGAAATCATGGGGATAATTTTTGGTTGATGAGTTGGGTTGTGTGGTCAGAGTTAGAGATAAACCAAAACCACAATTCGAAGTAAACATGGTGTCTATTGTGATTTACCTACTTCCACATAAACTACTGAGACTAGGCTAAGTGATGTTTCAACTTTTTAAAATCCACATCTAGATCTAATAAATAATTTTCCATTGTATCCACCTTAATTTCAGAAGGTAGGAAATGTAAAATTGTGGGATACTTATGAACATAAATTTTTTTGAAGGAATTAATAAAAATTGGTATTATAAAAAATATCAGCCCAATTTATCCAATTAGAACACTCATTAGGCTGTTACCCAACAAAACAATGCAAGTAAGTATCATGTAATTTGATTAAAATCACTTTTTTCCTATCAATTTTTGGGTGGTTAGTTGAACTCAGGTTTAGTTTGGTAACTTGAAACTTGAATATTTTTAACAAAAAATACCTAAAAAAATTAGATCCCAATCACTAAAAATAGAGTGAGGTAAACTTTAAAGATAATGACATGGTCATATTAATGATGTTTTAATAAAATGAAATGGTCATATCTAGGTAATCTGTCCATAACTAAAAAAATTACCTTAGATTCCTTATACTTGGGAAAATGAATAATAAAATACATGAATAAATTATCCTAAACAGCATGGGGAATCTATAATGGTTGAAGGAGTTCAGTCAGAGACAATAAAGATTACTTGTTACACTACCAAATAGAACATTTTCTAGATATAACACTACACCTATCTTTTCATGCCCACCCAGTATAACGATGCTCCAAACTTATAATAAGTTTTATAAAAACTATAATTTCACCTATTGTGTAGAATGAAATTCAAATAGTAACATAGGGACCCAATTTGAGAAATATAGAATAACCAACTAATAATTATATTAGAAAGATCCATATTAATAAGAAAATTTAGGATATGATTTTGCAATTATTTAGAAGTCTATAATGAATCTATTAAGGTATGGGTTAGTTGAAACACCCTCTGTGATATTGGGACTATCTGGAGTAGACCAAAATGAATGAAATTATATAACTTAATTTTAATGGGTGAAAGTGTTAGCGGTGGAATTCACCTAGTTTTAATTTCTCATAAAATTTATTACCTAAAATCTTAGCTATCCCAAATTTTTGATCTATAGTGGTAATTTGTGACTAAGGTAAATATTAGTGGTTGCGTTATTTGAAATACACCATGAATGGTTTTCCAAGAAATTAATGATGCCAATTCTAGATAACTAACAATAAATCCATGATATCTATTTCATAGTTAGGCTTAGATAAATTTTTTCTAGTTAATTCCATACTAAATAATGTGATGGGAAATTATTTCTACTTGAGAACAAGCCCATGACCTCACATAGATTCTTTGAATTACACATGAAAAGCCATAGAAAAATTAGACAAGTCAAGGATGGGAGTAGTGGTATCAAGTTGTTTTAAATGTTTAAAGGAACTATATGCTACAAACATACACTAGGGTATAATATTTTTTTCAAAGAGATAAAGGGATAGGTAGTGACACCATAGTTCTGGATAAATTTATGATAATATCTTGTGAGGTTAGGGAATCCCCAAATTCCCTTGAATATGTTTATTATGGTCCAATTGAGGACTACTTGAGTTTTACTAGAGTCTATTGAGGCTCTTATACTTGAAATAACATGACCCAAATATTTCACTTCCTATTGGCCAAAGTGATATTTCTTCCAATTAGAAAAAAACTAGTTGTTATAAAACACTCTTAAATTGTATTTTTAATGGGTCAAATAAGTCATCTAGTTTGTTCGATAGATATAAATATCATAAAAAAAATATTAGAACAAATTTGGAAATAAGGGGACAAAACAAATCATTAATGATTTATTGAAAGGTAGAGGGGGAATTGGACAAACTAAATGACATGATTAATAGTAGTCATTGTGACTATGAAAAATATCTTTCTCAATGTCTTTAAACTGCATTCAAAATTTGACAATCACCAGAGTTAAGGTCAAAATTTGTGTAGGGTAACACTCCATGTAATTTATCTAATATCACATTTTCCATGATAATTATAAAATTATTAGGAATTACTACCTTATTGAGAGACCTATAACTGACACACATCCACCAATAGTCATCTTTCTTATTATCTAATGGAATAGGGCTAAAAAATCACTTGAAAAATCCCTGGTTATCCATAAACTAATAATAACTTTTAATGTGATATAAATATAATTATTTTGAAATTGATAATACCTATATGGTATAACTTTCATAGGACCTTGTCCTGATATCAAATAAATTCCATGATCATGTAATGACCTTAGAGGTCGACCATTGGGTTCTTTAAAAACCCTAGCAGAATACTGAAGGTCCTTTTGAAATAATTATTACTTTCACACCCCTAATTGAAACTAGTTTTGAATGATTTTACATGCCAACAAAAAAAGTTGGTTATCATACCATCATGGGATAATGACCTAACTTTTTAAACATGAATTTGGTTATAAATAGTGCTTTGATTCAGTTAGAAGATACTCCTACTATAAGGCCCCAGCCTTAAACCTTACTTAATCTTGAGTTATTACAAGATTACACATTGAGGATCTTTTCGGGTTTAGAGTTTTAGAGAATTAGATCATAAAACTTGCATTACATTCCACATATATACAAAGTGGTTACAAAAAGATAGTATTCTTCATTCCCATCAATGGAAACATATTTAAAATAAAACATGGATTCTTTCTTGACACTTCCTTGACACTATCATCATATCATGTACCTTTCCCTTGTCCTGTGAAAAACATTTCAAAAAAACTTGGGATGAGCATAAAAAGCTCAGTAAGGGATATAAAAATATGGAAAGGAAACATGGGTAAATATATACATAAGAATGAAATCATACTTTACCCATAAAACATAATCACTTTAACATAACTCATCAAATCATGAATAAATCATAGAAATCATAAGACATAAAAGTAACTTGAGGCATTCATAACATTCTTACGTAGGGAGTAACCCTCTTGGTTACGTTTGGAATACCCATCACAGTATATTCCCTAAATCTCTTCAGAGAAACCTTAACTTTTCACTACTTCGCATTACCCAATGCATTGGAGAGCTATATCGGGCTCACTCGCCCTTAGTTTATCACGGAACCACCCGTCTTCATAATAATGCCCAAGAACCTCAACATAATCGTATCACATAATACATGCATAAAGGAAACATAACATTTCCACCTTTCAATCACAAGATATCAATACAACACATTGATATAAAAACATTATGAAAACCATTTTCAATACCAAAATAAAAGAATAGTAAAACATGGTATTTATTTTTCTTTTAAAAAGAAGGTATGGCTTGTAGAGGAAGCCGAAACTCAAATAATGGTCCCGGCGGCGGAGAAGTCGTTGTCGCGGAATACGTACGACAAAAACATTCCCTTTTGTTGTTTTGTAAAATGCTTCGTATAAAAAAGATTCCTTTTGGATAAACTTAAAAGTCAAAGGGGTTTATACACCGTATAAAGAAGGTTGTGTATAAAACAAAATATGACTCAATGAAAGGAGATTGAGATGAAGTCCCATACCTCGGGTCCGACTTGACTCGGTCATTCTTTAATCTCTTGAATAATAAACTTGAGTTAATTTCTACTTTTTTAAGAACCTTTTTCAAGTTCATTATTCCTTTTATATCACTTATTTCCATGTCATGAACACTATGTAATTATTTAAGTTAATAACGGTCGTTTTAACGATCATTGGTACTTGAATAAAAAATAAGCCCTTTATAATTACAAGTTGTTCATATATCCATTATATCCAGAATGGTATTTATGATGTATATATTATATATGTAATATATATCTAGTACATACATGCATTTATAATATTACATAATCATTTACAGGTAAGAAATGAAATGCACCATTCATGGAGACGGTATGCCGTACGTACGCATGAACGCTACTTTCATTTCTATTTCGTATTTTATAGAATGGAATCATAATTATATAAAGGTATATTATAATTACAGTATAATATAATATATAATAACATAGTTCCATCCTTTATACGTCCCACATATGGTATTTAACGAATCAAATCACTTTGAGGGGGCGGTAGTCCGCACTTCCTTAAATGAAGATACCGCGTTTACCCATAATGGAAACCATAAAGGTATGCACAAAATGAAAAATACAGAAGGTTAAGGAAAACATAAACATATTATATATCATATATAAATATAGTTTCATCTTAATGTCCACCTTTGAAGGTGTTAAATGAATGTTGAACAATCATCATTTCGGGAGGCATATATTCACCATCCACGGAAACAGTATGTTCTTTAACCATTAGATGTAGGTGTGTGTAAGTTTAGCTCGAATCCTTCTTATAAAAACATCCTAGTATATTTAAGATACTGTAGTTGTTACAAAATAAATGAATAAAAAGAGTTTAGGAGTTTGGAGAAGCAAAATAAAACAAAAGGACTCAAGTGAATACATTACCTTTAAATCGGGTAACTCCCTTTGGTTTGAGCTCAAAGGCTTCCTTGGAAAGACTTCTGCCCAAAGTGAGGCTTCAAGGAGTAAGAGAGGTAAGTTGAGAGACAAAATGGTCAGGGTTTTTCCAAGACAAAGGCTTTGGAAGTGTGGGTAATGAGGTATAGGTGGGGGCCTTTTATAAGCGGAGAGGAGGGACACTCTTGGAAAGTAAAGAAACAATTCTTTATTTGAAAATGCGTTTCGGATTTAAATGGTCCCACATTGATATAATTCGAGGATAAGGTGATAAGGGTTCGAAATCCACCTATCAAATAGGTTTTGGACATGTGTAGGTCTTAGAGTTTACATTATCTTTCCATTTTATTTAAATCCTTTATTAATGAGGTAATCACTGCATCATCCTGATGTCATAAATACTTTTATTTATTTAATGTAAAAAAATTATAAAAAAATAATATGATGTAGGAAATATTTTTAGGTTTCCAATGAATATTTATAGTCAAAAATCTGACTTGTATAACCCCATTTAAAAATTGTTTTTGTAAAACATATTATGTTTGTGGCATTTTTACTTTTTCATTAAATAAAAAGTTATTTATGTCATTTCCCAACCAAAGTGGATCCATGGGGTCCCCAAGTTGACCCATGGATTTTCTTGGTCGGCCATGAAACATAAAATAAGGTTAGGATATATGTTTAGGTCATTTCAGATTATTAAAGCATTATTTTTACCTTAAACTACACTAATTACCACTAATCGCGATTAAAAACTTAATAAGTTACTATTCACCAAAAAATTATTTTAGTCTCATTGAACCACATTTTACTTCTTAATGATAACCATGTATGTCGGATTTTTGAAATTCAAAACAAAAAAGTGGTAAAATTTCATTTAAAAGAAAAATCAGTTTTTATAATTACCACTTAGTGGTTTCACTATTCATCAAAAATTGAAGTTTTTCAGAAAAATACCAAAAATTCACCCTAAGCTATATTTGATATTCCGAATTAAAAAATGAAGTCTATTTTAAAAAATTCAAAACATATAAGTCACATTAATTAATTTAATAATTAATTCCCGCTGTCATGACAAATAGCGTGTTTTTATGAAACAATAAGTATCAAAAGATTGAAACCAGTTTTAGTCCAATTTCAAAGTGAAATTGATTCCAATGACCACCATTGGATTAAATGGTAAAAATATATTCTAATTTCACTTCAAAACCAATTCAAAAGATAATCTAATCATATAAATAAATTATATTAAAAACCAGTTTTGATGTAAAATGCAGTATTTTTCACTATTCATTAAATAATGAACCTTGTCAGAAAAATACCAAAAATTTATCCAATGTAAATTTCAATGTCCCAATAATAATGAATATGTTTATTTTGACAAACATAGCTTATAAAATTGTCAAAAGATAGATTTAAAAATGGTTTTCCATCAAATGGCAGTAAAACAATCTTTTAAAAAATATTAGTGTATTCCATGATTAAGATTGGATTTATTCTCATTTTAAGCCTCTAAAACACTATCTAATTCATTAATAGAAATAGATATAAATATCTATTATTCATTACTTACTTGGGATGTTACATCCTTCCCCCCTTTAGAAAATTGCATCCCCGCAATTTATTTACTTATCGAATAAATGAGGGTACTTATTCCTCATTGCATTTTCAGATTCCCATGTTGCCTCTTCAATCATGTTGTTTTTCCACAAAACCTTTACCTGGTGAATCACCTTATTCCGTAACACTTGCTCCCTATGGTCAAGAATCTAGACTGGTTGTTCCTCATAAGATAGGTTCTCTTCTAGCTAAACTACCTATGGACTCAAAACATGAGATGGATCTGGCATATACTTTCTCAACATCAAAACATGAAAAACATTGTGTACCTAAGATAAAATCGGAGGTAAAACCACTCGGTAAGGAACTGATCCAACTCTCTCCAGAATTTCATATGGTCCAATGAACCTTGGACTCAACTTTCCTTTCTTACCAAATCGCATCACACTTTTCCAAGAAGAAACCTTGAGAAAAATATGATCACCTACCTCGAAAGATAAATCTTTCCTCCGGTTATCCACATAACTCTTCTGCCCGCTCTGAGCTGTTCTCATGTGCTTCTGAATCAGCTGAACTTTTTCTGCCATCTCTTCTACCAATTCTGGTCCCATCAAATTCCTTTCACCCACTTCATCCCAGAAAGCTGGAGTTCGACACCGCTTCCCATATAATTCCTGAAATGGTGCCATCTGTATATTGGAATGAAAACTTTTATTATATGAAAATTCAACCAAAGAAAGATGTTGGTCCCAACTTCCCTGATAATCCATCGAACAAGATCGTAGCATATCCTCCAAAGTCTGAATTATTCGTTCTGACTGCCATCTGATTGAGGATGAAAAGATGTACTAAAATTTAATTCAGTACCCAACGACTTCTGAAGGCCTTTCCAAAAGTTAGAAGTGAACCTGGGATCACGATAAGATACAATGGAGAGGGGAACTCCATGTAACCTGACTATCTCTTTAAGATACAAATGGGAAAGTTGATATAGGGAAAAAGTATCTCGTATAGCAAGGAAATGAGCAGACTTGGTCAAGCGATCAACAATAACCCAGATTGCATTATTACCTCGAGGTGTATTTGGTAATCCCACAACAAAGTCCATGGATATATTCTCCCATTTCCACTCTGGCACTGGTAAAGGCTGAAGCATCCCTTTTGGTAACTGCCGCTCTGCTTTAACATGCTGACAAGTCAAACACTTCACAGTAAAATCAGCAATATCTCTTTTCATTCCATCCCACCAGTAATACTCCTGAAGATCTCTATACATCTTAGTACTTCCTGGATGAACTGAAAACGGAGAACTATGAGCTTTACATAACAACTCTCTCTTCAATTGTGAATCACAAGGCACACACAATCTCTTTCCAAATATAAAAAAAAAATCATTATCAATGTTGAATTCAGGCAAATTACCTTTCTGAACCAGCTCTACCTTTTTCTGCAACTCACTATCTTGCTTCTGTGCTTGCTTGATTCGGTCTGATAGAGAAGATTTCACTGATACCTGAAACAATACAGAAGGACATCTTGCACCAAAAACTTCTATGCCAATGTTCGTCAAACCCGTCACCAAAGGATCATGTTCCAAACGCAACATTGCTAATGATGCATTACTTTTTTGACTCAAAGCATCAACCACTTTATTTGCTTTTCCCAGATGGTAATAAATTGTACAATCATAATCCTTGATTAATTTTAGCCATCTCCTTTGTCTCATGTTCAATTCTTTCTGAGTGAATATATACTTTAAAAATTTGTGATCGGTATATATTTCACACTTTACTCCATACAAATGATGCCTCCAAAATTTTAAAGCAAAAAAAACAGCAGCTAATTCCAAATCATGTGTAGGGTAATTTACCTCATGAGTTTTCAACTGTCGTGAAGCATAAGCAATTACCTGATCATTCTGCATTAGGACGCAACCAAGTCCTTTAAATGAAGCATCACTGTATATAACAAACTCACCATTCTTGGAAGGTAGTGCCAAAACTGGAGCATTCACCAATCTTCTTTTGAACTCCTGAAAACAATCATCACATTATTTTGTCCAGATAAACTTAACACCATTCTGAGTTAGCTTAGTCATTGGACTAGATAACCGTGAAAAGTTTCTAACAAACCTTCGGTAATAGCCTACCAAACCAAGGAAACTACGAATCTCTATTTGATCGACCGACATCTGCTGAAGTAGTTGCAAAGGATTTCACCACCCCTTTCTGCTTGTAGTCTAACTGCTTCCCATCACTCAAGCTCTTTGTAGGACACTTGTTTGCAAAGTGACCCATCTCATTGCACTTATAACATTTCACTAACTGTAAATCAAATTTGGTCTTACCATCACCCTGAACTTTTTTAGTGCAATCACGAGCCTTATGTCCCATCTTACCACATCGGTAGCACTTTCCAGAATTCAGAAGACATCCCCCAGCATGCCTTTTGCCACATTTATCATAAACTGGAAACTTAGTTTTCTTACCATCAGACTTTTTTGAAGAATTATTACCTTTATCCTGCCACCTCGGTCTCTTCTTCTGCTAGTTGTTATAGAACACTTGATCATCGGCAAACTCCATTTCCACCTTCTCAGCACATCGAACAAGCTTTTCATAACTTTTAAACTCACGAGAAGCTAATGCCCTTCGATATTTTGGCTTTAATCCTGAGTAAAAACGATTGATTTTACTATCAAGGTCTCGGATAAAATTTGGAGCATACCTTGCCAATCGAGTGAACCTTTCTTCATAGGCAGCCACTGAGTCTTCCTCTTGCCTCAATTCCAAGAATTGTTTTTCCATCCTAAGTCGAACAGCCTTAGGAAAATACTTCTCAAGAAACATACCTTTGAATTCATCCCAGTCGAGAGCATCAATCTCATCAGCGTCCCTAATATTTTTAACCATCGACCACCACTGATCTGCCTCACCCTCCAAACGGTAAATAGCAATACTAACCTTTTGATTTTCTGAACACCCCATGACATCGAAAATCTTCTCCAGTGCTTTAATCCACCCTTCAGCTAACACAGGGTCAGATGATCCTCTGAATGATGGGGGATGTTGCCTCATGAAATGTTCCACCACTGACATGTTCCTCTGCGGTTGATCTGGCTGATCTCGTGCATGGATACCACCACCATTTATAGCCTGAGTCAACTGTGCCATCACTGCAACAAACTGTTCAGTTCCAATTCCGACCATCTCTGGATGCTGATTCGGAAGGTTATTTCCTTCTGTATGCCTTCCTAGCACTGCTTCCCTATTTCCTCTGTGGAAAACCATTCTTAACAAACATGTCTTAGATGAAGCAACATGGTAATATTCAAATGCTATATCACTTCAAAAAAAATATTTTTTGGATAATCATTTAATAGAATTATAACTCCTAAAGTTATCTAAACCGACCTCTGATACCAACTATAAGGCCCCAGCCTTAAACCTTACTTAATCTTGAGTTATTAGAAGATTACAGATTGAGGATCTTTTCGGGTTTAGAGTTTTAGAGAATTAGATCATAAAACTTGCATTACATTCCACATATAAACAAAGTTGTTACATAAAGATAGTATTCTTCATTCCCATAAATGGAAACATATTTAAAATAAAACATGGATTCTTTCTTGACACTTCCTTGACACTATCATCATATCATGTACCTTTCCCTTGTCCTGTGAAAAACATTTCAAAAAAACTTGGGATGAGCATAAAAAGCTCAGTAAGGGATATAAAAATATGGAAAGGAAACATGGGTACATATATACATAAGAATGAAATCATAATTTACCCATAAAACATAAGAACTTTAACATACCTCATCAAATCATGAATAAATCATAGAAATCATAAGACATAAAGGTAACTTGAGGCATTCATAACATTCTTACGTAGGGAGTAACCCTCTTGGTTATGTTTGGAATACCCATCACAGTATATTCCCTAAATCTCTTCAGAGAAACCATAATGTTTCACTCCTTCGCGTTACCCAATGCATTGGAGAGCTATATCGGGCTCACCCGCCCTTAGTTTATCACAGAACCACTCATCTTCATAATAATGCCCAAGAACCTCAACATAATCGTATCACATAAGACATTCATAAAGGAAACATAACATTTCCAACTTTCAATCACAAGATATCAATACAACACATTGATATAAAAACATTATGAAAACCATTTTCAATACCAAAATAAAAGAATAGTAAAACATGGTATTTATTATTTTTTTAAAAATAAGGTATGGCTTGTAGAGGAAGCCGAAACTCAAATAATGGTCACGACGGCGGAGAAGTCGTTGTCGCCGCATACGTACGACAAAAACAATCCCTTTTGTAATTTTGTAAAACGCTTCGTATAAAAAATATTGATTTTGGATAAACATAAAAGTCAAATGGGTTTATACACCGTTTAAAGAAGGTTGTGTATAAAACAAAATATGCCTCAATGAAAGGAGATTGAGACGAAGTCCCATACCTCAGGTCCGACTTGAATCGGTCATTATTTAATCTCCTGAATAATAAACTTAATTTAATTTCTACTTTTCTAAGAACCTTTTTCAAGTTCATTATTACTTTTATATCACTTATTTCCATGTCATGAACACTATGTAATTATTTAAGTTAATAACGGTTGTTTTAACGATCATTGGTACTTGAGTAAAAAATAAGCCCTTTATAATTACAAGTTGTTCATGTATCCATTATATCCAAAATGGTATTGATGATGTATATGTTATATATGTCATATATATCTAGTACATACATGCATTTATAATATTAAATAATCATTTAGAGGTAAGAAATGAAATGCACCGTTCATGGAGACGGTAAGCCGTACGTACGCATGAACGCTACTTTCATTTCTATTTCATATTTTATAGAATGGAATCATAATGATATAAAGGTATATTATAATTCTAGTATAATATCATTTATAATATCATAGTTCCATCCTTTATACGTCCCACATATGGTATTTAACGAATCAAATCACATTGAGGGGGCGGTAGTCCGCACTTCCTTAAATGAAGATATCGCGTTTACCCATAATGGAAACCATAAAGGTATGACCAAAATGAAAAATACAGAAGCTTAAGGAAAACATAAACATATTATATATCATATATAAATATAGTGTCATCTTATTGCCCACCTATGAAGGTGTTAAAGGAATGTTGAACAATCATCGTTTCGGGAGGCATAAATTCACCACCCACGGAAACAGTATGCTCTTTAACCATTAGATGTAGGTGTGTGTAAGTGTAGCTCGAATCCTTCTTATAACAACATCCTAGTATATTGAAGATATTGGAGTTGTTACAAAAGAAATTAATAAAAAGAGTTTAGGAGTTTGGAGAAGCAAAATAAAACAAAAGGACTCAATTGAATACATTACCTTAAAATCGGGTAACTCCCTTTGGTTTGAGCTCAAAGGCTTCCTTGGGAAGACTTCTGCGCAAAGTGAGGCTTCAAGGAGTAAGAGAGGGAAGTGTAGAGACAAAATGGGCAGGGGTTGGCCGAGCCAAAGGCTTTGGAAGTGTGGGTAAGGAGGTAGAGGTGGGGGCCTTTTATAAGAGGAGAGGAGGGGCACCCTTGGAAAGTAAAGAAACATTACTTTATTTGAAAATGAGTTTCGGATTTAAATGGTCCCAAATTGATATAATTCTAGGATAAGGTGATAAGGGTTCGAAATCCACCCATCCAATAGGTTTTGGACAAGTGTAGGTCTTAGAGGTTACATTATCTTTCCATTTTATTTAAATCCTTTATTAATGAGGTAATCGCTGTATCATCATGATGCCATAAATACTTTTATTTATTTATTTTCAAAAAATTATAAAAAAAATACTATGATGTAGGAAATATTTTTATATTTCCAATTAATATTTATAGTCAAAAATCTGACTTGTATAACCCCATTTAAAAATTTGTTTCGTAAAACATATTATGTTTGTGTCATTTTTACTTTTTCATTAAATAAAAAGTTATTTATGTCATTTCCCAACAAAAGTGGCTCCATGGAGTCCCCAAGTTGACCCTTGGCTTGTCTCGGTCGGCCATGACACATCAAATAAGGTTAGGACATGTGTCTAGGTCATTTCATATTATTAAAGCATTATTTTTACCTTAAACTACACTAATTACCACTAATCGCGATTAAAAACTTAATAAGTTACTATTCACAAAAAAATTATTTTAGTCTCATTGAACCACATTTTACTTCTTAATGAGAACCATGTTTGTCGGATTTTTGAAATTCAAAACACAAAAGTGGTAAAATTTCATTTAAAAGAAAAATCAGTTTTTATAAGTACCACTTAGTGGTTTCACTATTCATCAAAAATTGAAGTTTTTCAGAAAAATACAAAAAATTCACCCTAAGATATATTTGATATTCCGAATTCCAAAATGAAGTCTATTTTACAAAATTCAAAACATATAAGTCACATTAATTAATTTAATAATTAATTCCCGCTGTCCTGACAAATAGCGTGTTTTTATGAAACAATAAGTATCAAAAGATTGAAACCATTTTAAGTCCAATTTCAAAGTGAAATTGATTCCAATGACCACCATTGGATTAAATGGTAAAAATATATTCTAATTTAACTTCAAAACCAATTCAAAAGATAATCTAATCATATAAATAAATTAGATTAAAAAGCAGTTTTGATGTAAAATGCAGTATTTTTCACTATTCGTTAAAAAATGAACCTTGTCAGAAAAATACCAAAAATTTATCCAATGTAAATTTCAATGTCCCAATCATAATTAATATGTTTATTTTGAAAAAAATATCTTATAAAATTGTCAAAAGATATATTTAAAAATGGTTTTCCATCAAATGGCAGTAACACAATCTTTTAAAAAATATTAGTGTATTCCATGATTAAGATTGGATTTATTCTCATTTTAAGCCTCTAAAACACTATCTAATTCATTAATAGACATAGATATAAATATCTATTATTCATTAATTACTTGGGATGTAACAACTACAAAAGGGGTGAAGTCACAGTGAGTAGAATATCCATAGAATACAACATGTAGGACCCCTTGATTAAATACATAACTCATCATGAGTATGAAAATCAGATGAAGATAGTGGACTTAGAGTTGTCAGTAGTGGGATCAAGTGAAATGGGTATCTATTAGAGGTGGTTCCATTAGAAATAACTGACATGTACTTTATATTACCTGTAAATATTAAGATAGGTGAATATTAATTAATATCTTATCACATACTATCTATTACCCTAAATTAATTTAATGTGATAATGACCTATAATATACATCACATCAATAAAGGTTATAAGAGTTCCTCTCTATGATGAGAACCTTGAGATGATATACTAATATCTCTTAAATATTAGCCCTATGGCCGGGATGAAATTTTATGACAATGAAGATAATATGTTTGTTGTCAGGTGTGATTACTCATAAGTATATGAGACTTCACATCATGAAGTTCACACTTGGTTATCTTTATGATGGGAGGATCATGAGGACATACCTTCTTAAATGAATTCCAAATGTTTCTATGCCATTAGAATTTCTATCTGTGAGCATGTGTAATGGTATTTAGACTTTAAGATTATTATTAATTCATGTCACAACTTGTAAACTTAGATGTATTTCCATAGACATTTTCAATATAGTTCATGAAAAAGTTTGGTATACTGAGTGTGTCTGGAGTGATGTTTCATTAATGAATAACTTAATAAAGTATTTTTCCCTTCCATATTTATGGATGTTGATATGCACAAACGTTTTATTAGGATGAAAAAATATGATAAATTCCATTTCCAAAGTGTAAAATGAGTTTATTCTAGAGATTAAAAAAAGTAAAATCGAGTACATGGGTTGATGACACAAAGTATGCAAACTGATTGATTGGAGTTATCATGAAAAAGGGATTATATTACATATTTCATGATCATCCGTGGTTATAAATGTTGCAAAATTAAATTCTGTATCTTTGGGTGCCTTGACCCATTGCTAGCTTGTAGGATTGCATATGGAAATCTCACCTATTTCCAATGAGAAAGAAGTTTAGTGGGTCACACACTAGGTGTATCCTTAGATCATTATTAAAAATTATAAGAGTAGGAATAAATATAATTCTCCAAACTCAGAATTAATATTTATTTATAATTTATAGATCACATATATTCACTATGTGATTATTTAATTACATTAATACATTTATCTCTTGTTATTGACAAAGTAATTAATAAAAAATAAATATTTATTTAATTACATGTATGTTAAAATAAATATTTATTTTATACACTATGAATAAGATACTAATTTATTTATCAAATGAATAATATTAATTCAAATATTTGTTTTAGGATTCAATAAATATTAAGGAGGATGAGAAGATTGATTTTTGAGTCTAGTGATATATACTTATTTTCCAAACTATAAATAATATTTATCATTTCACAGGACAACACTCTATATGAGATAAAATAATATTAATTAATATTTTTACTGTAGACCTATCTATATTAATAGAATATTATAAAAAAATGGTTAGAGGTTAGCCTATTATACACAATGATTCCTCTCTAGATAATTCTCCCAAAGAATAAATTCTATAAATTTCTCTCAGGATCAATAGAATATATCCTCCTCCTCCTTTCCTCTCAAAATTGAGAAGAATGAGAGAGAAATGTTGAAGAACAAAGGAGTGTGAAGTGATTAGGGAAAAAGATGTAGAATGATTGATGGGTGATTCAGTGATCGAAGGAACACATGTAGATCACAACAAGAGGGGTCTACTTTGGGTCCTTAAAATTAAAGGATTGTACATAGAAATGGGTTTGGACGATCAACCCCAGAAACAAAGAAATAATCTGAATCAAGGTAATCTTTGTTCTTATGTTATAAAATTAACTATAAATCTATAGTGAAGATCCTATTGGTTCTAGAGTTAATATATTTTTCTAGTTTCATCCGAAAATATTTTTTGGACATGTCATCAATGTTATGTAAATTGTAAATTATCCATTGAATATGGAAAAAATGAGGCAAGATGGGCCTCAATAAGAACTTATACTGTGTTTGAAACCTTAATAAAGAAGAAAAACCCACAATAAAACCCCCACTGATCCAACCCATCCCACAAGTCTAGGACCAACAGTTAGTTGAGTGTTCCACCCCAAGCCCGCCTCTAATAGGCAAGGGGATAATGACTAACACTAAGTAAACATATCAAACACATATATGTAACTGTCCTAATGATTTTTTACACACACACATACACCTATAGACATACTAGATCAATGAATAATAATAACAAGAGTAATAAATGAATGCATAAACTCAAATAACTCATAATATAGTGTGATATTACCTAACTGAGATAGAAAAATACAACCACAATAACTAGAAAATAGGTCAAACTTGACAATCAGTGAGAATAATGTCCCCCATGCAACCTTTGAATCTGACTGTGATTAGTCAACACTATCACCAAGAACCACTATATGCCATCCGCACTAGGTTAACCTAGATCATTTCCAAACTACCTATCATATATATATGACACAACACATGTGGTAATATCCCTTCAATGAGTTAGTATATAGATACATAGTATGATACCACAGAATCACCAATTGTCTAAAACATCAAAGAAACAAACATATCTAAACAACAGTAAAGAGGAAAAGAAAGATCAACCTAGATATGATCATAAAAAGGATCTAAGTCACATATTAAGGTATAAATACTCATATCCAACCCCAAAAATTCTACATGTGACCCCATGAATTTGAAATATCGAGACAGGTAACAACATGGAAACTCCAAAAATGAAAAAAGGAAATATACACCTAGCAGAAAGACACCCCAAACAAAGGAATTTGACTCACAGATAAAGGATCATGCCTTATGCTATAGGAGGATATCTGACCCTATTTTTATTGTCCCATGATAAGGTTATCACATTCTTAGATGAAGTCAATGAAACACCTATCCATACACAAAGCAGGGTAAAGAGGATCATAATCCTGGGCCCAGGGGGGGATACCTAACCCTATCCATGACAGAACCATAGATAAGGGATCACACAACCTAAGTAGTAGTGTGGGATTCCTGACCCTATTTGGGGTGGGGGGAATGACTCTACCATTTCTATTCTCAGTTTAGACTATTCACAAGTCCAAATACCAGCCTAAATGAAGGAGAAATGGGCCTGATGGAGTTTTGGTCGAGTGTACAATGTTTTGTACACAACGTGTAGCCACAGATAGTCTCTTTCCCATATAATAACACCCTAAACAATATGTAATGTCCCTATACACAATGTGTGAGTTGAGATATAGAAAATTTAGGACCATATGTGGAACTTTTCAGGTACCATGCTTCCAGAGTTGTGTTCCATCATGGGTATAAGAGGTGTGGCCCAAGACACACGATGTGTAAGAAAATTTGGTCCAATGGGTGTGTACTTATTATACATGCTGAGTTGGATTTCTAGGGAAACACAATGTGTAGGTTAATCCAAAAGAAATGTGATATTTAACTTGGACCTAAAACCATATACCTACATTTCATGAAATACATGAAGTGTGTTCTTATGAACTAAACACTAGGAATTCCAGATTTTTCTATATTCTTCATCTTTCTCCGAAATGTTTTAAATGTGTTATGAATTCTCCACTGATATCATTATAAATATTTCATAGCACATTTAAAATAAGAGAACAACTCACCTAATATTCAATTTTAGACACCACTCACGAGGGAAAAAATATTTTTTTTGGAAATACTCACATGCTCATACGTACTACTTGGAAATAAACCATCCATGCATCACTACCACAATATCCTATTCATTAGATGATATTACCACACTCCCATGTTCTTTCTTCATCATTTGAAACAAAAAAAGTGCAGATCTGTGTTCAATCATGATTTAAATCAGACTACTATTTTTCAAATCGCCGACTAAATCATGGATAGTGATGAATATAAGAAGAATGAATGGGATAAATCTAATAAATATAAAATTAAATAGTAAAAAACAGCCACAAATAATTTAACCATCTATCATGATACCAAAATTTAAAATACAAAGGGATAGTGGTAATTCCAAAAACTAATAAATCCCTCTATAATTATATAAGTAGTGTAGGTCGAACATCTTACTGAATGGTCACTTTATTTAATAAGGTGATATAGAACACTAAGTAGAAACATAATGGCATTGTAAAATTTTGTTGATACACCATTATGAAAAGTTTATTTTGGATAGTTAATGACCCCTGAAATCATGGGGATAATTTTTGGTTGATGAGTTGGGTTGTGTGGTCAGAGTTAGAGATAAACCAAAACCCCAATTGGAAGTAAACATGGTGTCTATTGTGATTTACCTACTGCCACATAAGCTATTGAGACTAGGCTAAGTGATGTTTCAACTTTTTAAAATCCACATCTCAATCTAATAAATAATTTTCCATTGTATCCACCTTAATTTCAGAAGGTAGGAAATGTAAAATTGTGGGATAAATATGAACAAAAACTTTTTTGAATGCATTAATAAAAATTGGTGTTATAACAAATATCAGCCCAATGTATCGAATAATAACACTCATTAGGATATTACCCAACAAAAAAATGCAAGTAAGTATCATGTAATTTGATGAAAATCACTTTTTTCCTATCAATTTGTGGGTGGTAAGTTGAACTTAGGTTTAGTTTGGTACCTTGAAACATGAATATTTTTAACAAAAAATACCTAACAAAATTAGATCCCAATCACTAAAAATGGAGTGAGGTAAACTATAAAGATAATGAGATGGTCATATTAATGATGTTTTAATAAAATGAAATGGTCATATCTAGGTAATCTGTCCATAACAAAAAAAATTACCTTAGATTCCTTATACTTGGGAAAATGAATAATAAAATACATGAATAAATTATCCTAAACAACATGAGGAATCTATAATGGTTGAAGGAGTTCAGTCAGAGACAATAAAGATTACTTATTACACTACCAAATAGAACATTTTCTAGATATAACACTGCACCTATCTTTTCATGCCCACCCAGTATAACGATGCTCCCAACTTATAATAAGTTTTATAAAAACTATAATTTCACCTATTGTGTAGAATTAAATTCAAATAGTAACATAGGGACCCAATTTGAGAAATATAGAATAACCAACTAATAATTATATTATAAATATCCCTATTAATAAGAAAATTTAGGATAGGATTTCCCAATTATTTGGAGGTCTATAATGATTCTATTAAGGTATGGGTTAGTTGAACCACACTCTCTGATATTAGAACTATCTGGAGTATACCAAAATGAATGAAATTATATAACTTAATTTTAATAGGTGAAAGTGTTAGGGTGGAATTAACCTAGTTTTAATTTCTCATAAAATTTATTACCTAAAATCTTAGCTGTCCTAAATTTTTGATCTATAGTGGTAATTTGTGACTAAGGTAAATATTAGAGGTTGCGTTGTTTGAAATACACCATGAATTTTTTTCCAAGAAATTATTGATTCCAATTCTAGATAACTAACAATAAATCCATGATATCTATTTCATAGTTAGGCTTAGATAAAATTTTTCTAGTTAAGTCTATACTAAATAAAGTGATGGGAAATTAGTTATACTTGAGAAAAACCCCATGAACTCACATAGATTATTTGAATTACACTTCAAAAGCCTTAGAAACATTAGACAAGTCAAGTATGGGAATAGTGGTCTCAAGTTGTTTTAAATATTTAAAGGAACTATATGCTACAAACATACACTACGGTATAATATTTTTTTCAAAGATATAAAGGGATAGGTAGTGACACCATAGTTCTAGATAAATTTATGATAAAATCTTGTGAGGTTAGGGAATCCCAAAATTCCCTTGAATATGTTTAGTATGGTCCAATTGAGTACTACTTGAGTTTTACTAGAGTCTATTGAGGCTCTTATACTTGAAATAACTTAACCCAAATATTTCACTTCCTATTGGCTATAGTGATATTTTTTCCAATTAGAAAAAAACTAGTTGTTCTACAACACTCTTAAATTGTATTTTTAATGAGTCAAATAAGTCATCCAACTTGTTCGATAGATAGAAATATCATAAAAAAAATATTAGAACAAATTTGGAAATAAGGGGACAAAACAAATCATTAATTATTTATTTAAAGGTAGAGGGGTAATTGGACAAACAAAATGACATGATTAATAGTAGTCATTGTGAGTATGAAAAAATATCTTTCTCAATGTCTTTAAACTGCATTCAAAATTTGACAATGACCATATTTATGGTTAAAATTTTTCTAGGGTAACACTCCATGTAATTTATCTAATATCACATTTTCCATGATAATTATAAAATTATTAGGAATTACTACCTTATTGAGAGACCGATAACTGACACACATCCACCAAGAGTCATCTTTCTTATTATCTAATGGAATAGGGCTAAAAAATCACTTGAACAATCCCTGGTTATCCATAAACTAAGAATAACTTTTAATTTGATATAAATATAATTATTTTGAAATTGATAGTACCTATATGGTATAACTTTCACTGGACCTTTTCCTGATATCAAATAAATTCCATGATCATGTAATGACCTCAGAGGCCGACCCTTGGGTTCTTTAAAAACCCTAGCAGAATACTGAAGTTTCTTTTTCAACAATTATTACTTTCACACCACTAATTGAAACTAGTTTTGAATGATTTTACATGCCAACAAAAAAAGTTGGTTACCATACCATCATGGGATGGTGACCTAACTTTTTAAACATGAATTTGGTTATAAATAGTGCTTTGATCCAGTTAGAATATACTCCTACTCTTCTTCCACAAATTTCATCAACATCAATTTCAAATTAGTTCTGACATCTCAAAGAGTTCATAAACATGCATATACTCCCATATATAGATTCATCCTTTGACATATTTAAAAGTATCTTACTCATTATGAGTAACCAAGTTTGATAATAATTATTTGGGAGTATTTCAAAACATTCCCAAGTAACTTAACCAATTTGGGAGTGAAAAAATTATGAGTGGATCCACTATCCAAGAATATGAGGATGAGAATCCATACCATTTAGACTTTAATATTTATAAAAGTCATTTCATATTTTATTTTCTTAAAAACTCTATGACAATCATAGAGGTTTTGATATCCAATGAATTTACATTCACATTTTCCACTATCTCTATGACTATAAACTTCTCAATAATATTGTTATTGTCCTCTTAATAATCTCCCCCCATAAATATCACCTATATTTTTGGTTTAACACACCAATTCATGGGAGTATAGTCAAAAACATATCTAAAACACAGCCCATTTCTCCATCTCATATACCATTTATGGTTTATCAAATTTCAAGCACACCATACAATATTATTCATCTTCTTACTAGTATCTGAGTTTGATAATCACAATACACTCTATAATCTCAACTAAATTCATGGATTAATCCTACCATGTGGTTGAAAAATATGACATCCCACCTTTTTATTACATAACTTTACATTAAATTATACAAAAAAGAGGATCTTTTAAAGTTTAGTTTCTTGGAAATAAGGTACATAATACATAAAAAACAATACAAAATTATTCTATTACACTCAAAAGGATACATAATTAGTTTATCCTAACTAAATTTTCTGAATCTCATAACTTGGGGATATACATCAAAGGAAAGGGTGAGAATAAGGTCCAGTAAAGAAAATCATTGGAAATAGTTTACATGTGTTCATGATAAATATCGATAAGAACTTGAGGAATATCATATAGGAATCATCAAAGGAAAAAGGGGAATATCATAATAAAAAGAAAATTATTCATAACATGGAAATGTGTATACAACATTGAATTGATATATTAATAAGCTTATCACTATGGGTTTTCACCGAGGTGTCATAAAATTACCTTACTCACCAAGGTCTCATAAAACATGTCATATCTAGAGATTAAATTCTTTTCCCAATGCATTGAATCACTATCAGGGTGAAACCTTTATATGTATTAATTAATATGATCCCTATATATCATAATATGATATTTCATAAAAAACCAGTGGATAATAAAAGGAATTGTATTCATATCAATATAATTGGGTTTCAAAAAAAGTACTTAAAAACAAGATCTTTATGTCATTTTTGATCCATGAAAAGAAAATTCCGGTTTCATATATGTTAATACCTGAATAGAAAAGACCATTTTGACATATAGGTGAATAAAAATATAAAATAAATTGGTTTGGGTATTCAAAAAAAGAAAACAAAAATAGAATTTTCTTAAGAAAATAGATAAATTTTGAGAAGAAAATTTGGCAACATAACGGGTCTGAAACATGGTTTTAGAAAATGGTCGAAAGAGAGGGGGAAATGGTATCCCATTAATAAAAGAATATTATTACAGTAAATGGATAAATTAAATTGGAAAAAATAAAATATTTTATAAATTTTAAAGATGTTCCACATAAAAAGGGAACTTGAAAGGAAAAGAGAAGTTGAGATTTCCCTTATATTGAATAGTAACTCTTAAAACATGAGGATTGGGATCTTGGGGGATTGAGGAAACCTTAGGAGGAATCCTTGGGCGGTAAAAATATTAGATATTAATGGAGGATTAATTGAGAGTGAAATAAAATTGAGAAATGGGTGGGTATTTATAGAAAAAGTGGAATACTTGTTTATTAATTTCTATATAAAGGTTTTGGACACCTAGTTAGTGTTAAATGAAAAAATACGAGATTTACAATGGTATTAGAAAATTGAGAAATATTTGATGTTATTGTAATCCAAAAGAGTCAACCATTATTTTATATTAATTATTTTGGAAAGGAAAATTAAAGTTTTCACAAAATAACGTTTTTAAAATTAAAGTTTCCATTTTTGAATTTGGAAGGAAAATTATATATTTGAAAATTGATTAAAATATATTAAAATACTTGAAATTTATAAAATATCATATTTTAAGTTTTGGATTTTGGTTAATTATTTATTACATCATTATGACATAATTATGATTCCATTAACATACAAAAAAATGTGAACTGTATTTTTATTATTTAGGAAAAAATAAATTATTTTAGAAAATTATCATAAATTCAACCTAACATAATTTTAACCTTATGATTTATAAAATGATATCTATTTTATCATAAAAATTCAATAAATATGATAAGTTTAACTTTTAAGTATAAAAATACTTATTTATTAAAAATAATAGCAGATTGAAAATGCATAGTAAATTTTTTAACACTTGACAGAAGTAAAATTATTTTATCATTTATTTCTAAATAAGAGTATTTTAATCATAATATTTAGTTAAAATAAACATTATTCATAATATCTTAGTTTTATTATAGTAATTATTTCTTTTATAAAAATTATAATCTATATCTGAAGAATCAATTTATCAAATTACATCTTAATTTTATTAAGAAAAACTATTCTTAAAATGAAAATGATGTAATAAAAATTTTATTTATACAAAGGGATTTCCCATTAAGAAAATAAGTCCATGAAATATAACCTCCTATAACACCTATGTTGGACTTAGGTTAAGGTGTGCGATGGTGATTGACTCATGTGATAGTTCAGCTAACATCGTCCAAGTGGTAATTTCCACCAATTTGAACTTCTCCCATAGGTGATTTTGTTCAAGATTCACTTGTTGAAGATATGATTGGGCTTAGTCAAGAGAAAATGCCAGTGAAGATACCTCCCTCCTAAGATCTAACAAATGGGATTCAAACGGGATGACTCTACTGGTTGAGGCAACCAACTCTTCTTTTTATATCAATTTTCCTTTATAAATATTTTACTTATAAAATCTAATGATAAAGTTAAAAATATTATCAAGAGTATAGTTCAAAATGGTCATATTTACCAATGGTCTTAATTGACTAACGGTCATATAACATTGAAATCAAAATGGTCATAATTCCCTTTATATTCTCTTCATTAAAAAAACATGGTTTTGTTGTGAATAATATAACATAAAATACATTTTTAGGAAACAATTATTATTAAAAAAGTATGTGTCTTGACATTATTCCCCCAATATCAAATTTATTCCATGAAATTTCAACTTTTTCTCACACTTTAGAATAGATGTTGGTAATTCAGACTCATTTCCTCCTCTAGTTCCCGCATTGCTTCTTTATATTTATGGTTCCTACACAACACTTTGATGAGGTGGGTTGTATTGTTGCATAGAAAATTGTCTCTACGATCCAATATCTTCAATGGTTGATCCTTATAAGAGAGGTTAGGATACAGTTGTACCACCTTCAAATTCTGTGCATGTGAAGGTTTAGGTATGTACTTCATGAAGAGAGATACACGGAATACATTATGAACATAAGATTTGGTGGAAGTTTTAGCTGATGGGCTACTTATCTTATGAGATCAAGGATTTAATAATGACCAATGTACCTAGAACCAATATTCCATTTCTTACCAAATTGTATGACTCTCTTCATGGTGATATTTGAAAGAAAAATTTATCGTTAACATCAAACTCCAAGTCCCTTCGACAATTTTTAGCATAGATCTTTAGCTGACTCGGAGAAGTCTTAATGTGTTGTTGGATGACATGAAACTTTTATATAATCTCTATAACAATATTATTCCAAATAAGTTTTCTCTCCCCAACTTCATCCTTAAAAGTAGGTGTTTACATCGTTTCCCATATAGAGCTTCATACAATTCCATTTGAATACTTAAATGTAAGCTGTTGTTGTATAAGAACACAATTAATGATATATATTGATCCCATCCACCTTTAAATTCCATTGATCATGTTATTATAATACTATAAAGTGATTGAATAGTCATTTAATATTTTACATTAGTTTGGGGGTGACAGTCCATGCCAAAATTCATTTCAGCATTCAGATCATGTTGAATACTTCTCCAGAATTTTGATGTCAAACATCAGTCACGACGAGAAATGATAGAAATTGGTACCCAATTAAACCTCACAAATTCCTTTACATAAATATTGACAAGTTTTGAAACACCCTAATATTTCATAGTACGTTATCTCATTAAAGTAATTCAATAGCTTTCACTACACGCAACACCGAGTTCGAGCGCACCACAACTTACCAAACAAACCATTCAAAAAGTGGTTATGAATAGTATTAATTTCATTTTGAATTTTATATACTCTATATAATTTTAAAATCAATATTTTTTGTTTCTTAGACATAATATAAGAATAAATTCATTTTTTCAGATAAATTAAGTATTTTTTAAAAAATGCAATTTTAACGCCTTTTAATGGTGAGCCCTTTTTAAAACCAATATTTGATACTTTTATATATTCAATTTAATGAAATTAAATTATTATTTAGAAGCGGGACATAAAAATTTATTTTGGATTAATTTTTGGTACTTTTCAGATAACTTTTATATTTTTACGAATAGTGAAAAATACTAAATTTTAATTAAAAACAACTTTTTTAATCAAAATAATTTATAGTGTTAAATTATACATTTGAGTGGTTTTAAAGTATCATTAGATTATATTTTTATCATTTAATATAATTTTGGTCATTTTATGTAATTTCATATTTAAACTCGACATAAACAAGTGTTAATCTTTTGATTGTTAATATTTCTTAAAAACACGCTTTTTTGACAATGGGAATTAATTTGAAAATAATTTCTACTACTTATGTGTTTTGAATTTGGAAAAATGAATTCAATATTTTTAATTAGGAGGCCCAAATTGTGTAAATATATTACTTTTATTTTTAGACATTATGAATAATTACTTCAGTAAATATTTTATTTACCATGGTTAAAGGGTAAATCAGATAAATAAGGGTAAAAAATAATATTATAATAATATTAAATTACTGTAACATGTGTACTATTCCTATTGGTTGATATATGTCTGACCATGGGCATCCTTGGGTCAATTTTGGGACCCCATGGAGCCACTTGAGAGTGACAATGACAGTTTATATTCATTAATTTAAAGTAAATACAAAAATGACACAAACATATATCTTTTAGTAAAACAATTTTTAAATGGGGTTATACAAGATATCATTTAGACTATAAATAATAATTATAAATCTAAGAAGATTTCATTTATAATGTTATTTTATTTATAATTTTTAGACATTAAATAATTAAATTTATTTATGACACTCCCGGGGGATATGCTTTGGATAATTCACATTTTCATTACAAGCCATTACAAAGGATTTAGGAGTAAATAATTCCTCAAAGAATTTTTTTTATGATTATATATTGTATGAATAATATTTTCAATTTAAGTAAGGTATTTTAAAAGTTTGTGATTATGTATTGCGATTAATAAACTTACTGTATGCCATTGTTTAGAAATGGAGACTATTAGAAGAAATGAGAACTCCAGCAATACGCCTGATCCAAAGAGTAATAAGGATCATATCATTCAGGGTATTAAGACAAAATTTATAAGGGAAACAGTCTCCCACATATTATCATCATATTTAGAAAGAGTATCATGTGTTAATAAAATAAGTAAGAATTTTTTTGATTCCTATGGATTTAAAGGGAAGCAAGAGAAGAAAAGGATGGTAGAGAGAAATACAGATAAAGGGAAGTGGGGAAAGAATGATTTTCCTATATGTGATAATTATGAAAATAATCAACTTGGTAAATTATTGAAGGGAATGAGAGTTTTTTATAAGTTTGGAGAAAAAGGACACCTAGTATGTGATTTCAAGGGTAAGAAAAAGGGTTCAAAGGTACATTGCTACATATATAAGGAGTTGGGACACTATGCGAATCAATGTCCAAATCGTCAAAGTATACCCCAAATGATGCTATTGGATAATAATCAAGTTATGATTATACAGAAGATGAATATGAATTATTAGAGTTCTTATGTTGTTATTAATGTATTGTGTCATTTGATTATTGAATTATTGATGTACATGTTATAAGAATTATAGAGTACATAAGGATTGTACAACATTACTATTTCATGAAGGACTTCAGATTGTGAGGAACCAAGAAAAAGTGACTCAATAATAGGTTATTTTTTTTGGAAAATATATGGTTGGGAGAAAAATAAACCTTAATATGATTCTGATACTGTGGTAGTGATTTTGGAAAAATTTATGATTTATTTTGATAAATTATATTGGATATTCTTGACTACCTTGAAACTGATTAATGATTTGTATATTCCATTATTGTTGGAGTTTACAATAATTTTGGATATAAGGATTATATCTAGTATTCTATTAGAAATAAGGGAGCATGAATGTAATAAATAATGTTTTATGGTAATTGAAGGTCTTATAGTGTTTTAAAAGAATACATGGTGAAGATATTCACATGTTGTTACCTGGAAAAAAGGATATTCATTGTGTTTACCTTCCTTATAAATTTTGGATTGTGAGTTTGGACAGAAGTATTTTGGATAATTCTAAAGGATGGAATCGATTAAGTTTGACATTAGATACTATTGTTAAGGTTAAATCATTTCATGAAATTATTTTTGTATTTTCAAAAAAAGGACAACTTAGAGGTCGGACGACAACCCGTCACGTCGGGCAAGGCCATGAGACTTGAACCCACAACCGAAGGGTGATAAGGGTGAATCACCTACCACTAGCCTATGTGATGTCTTGATTTGTATAATGTAGTTTTTTAAATATTCTGACATATAAATTATAAATTCATTTGTTTGGAACCTTATACGATTTGGATAAATATAATATTTTTTAATTCTATTATCTTTTGGAGTGAAAGATGAGTTTGTGGTAGGAATTAGTTGAAGGATGAAAATATACTTGTCAAGTTTATATTTTTTTCTCTTATTCTATGAAGAAATTAATTCTTAAACTTTAGGGAAGAGTTCTTAAAACCAAAAATGTGTTATCCTAATACCTTATGTTTTGATGAACCGATGATATTTTACATCATCTTATATTGATGGCTTTGAGGCCCTCAATTTTACACTTTTTTATGATTAATGAACTCAATCACTCCCTATAAATATTTAAGTTTTCCCTCCAATTATGTATCTCAAATTTCCACCAATTTTCTCCTAATCGAGATCATAATTTGGTGATGACTTTTTTTCCCTTTCCCGCTTATTAAGACTAACTTTTATTAACCCAATTTACGATGTGGGTTTTCCACAAAGGTATTTTTGTATTTTTAACCTTTTATTTTCGAAGAAAAATTTCAAATTGTGAGGAAACAATTTATTTAAGGAGGATAGAATATAACACCCCAAGATTTCATAGTATATTATCTAATTAAAGTAATCCAATAGCTTGCACTACACGTAACACCGAGTTCAAGAGCACCTCAACTTACCAAACTAACCGTTCAAAAATTAGTTTTGAATACTATTAACTTAATTTTGAATATAATATACTATATATAATTTTAAAATCCAAATTATGTGTTTCTTAGACATAATATAAGGACAAATTCATTTTTTTCAGATAAAATAATTAATTTTCAAAAATGCAATTTTACCACCTTTTAATGGAGAACCCTTTTTAAAACCAATATTTAACTTTTTTATATATTAACTTTAATTAAATTAAATTCTTATTTACAATAGGGACATAAAAATTTAGTTTGGATAATTTTTTTGTACTTTTCTCAGTGCATTCATATTTTGATGAATAGTGAAAAATTCTAAATTTTAATTAAAAACAAATTTTTTAATCAAAATAATTTATAGTGTTAAATTATACATTTGAGTGGTTTTAAAGTATCATTAGATTATATTTTTATCGTTTAATATAATTTAGGTCCTTGTATATAATTTCACATTGAAACTGGATATAAACATGTATCAATCTTTTGATAGTTATTATTTCTTAAAAACACACTTTTTGTTTTGACAACGAAAATTAATTTTAAATCAATTTTGGTCACTTATATATTTTGAATTTGGAAAAATGGATTCTATATTTGTAATCCAGAGGTACAAATTATGTAAATTGATAACTTTTATTTTTAGACAATATGAATAATTATTTCGGTAAATATTTTATTTACCATGGTTTAAGGGTAAATCCGGTAAATAAGGGTAAAAAAAATATTATAATAATATTAAATTACCATAACATGTGTCCTATTCCTATTTTTTGATACATTTACGACCATGATCATCTTTTTGTCGATTGTGGGACCCCATGGAGCCACTTGAGAGTGATAATGACACTTTATATTAATTAATTTAAAGTAAAGACAAAAATAACATAAACATATATATTTTAGTAAACAAATTTTCAAATGGGGTTATATAAGTTATATTTTAGACTATAAATACTTATTATAAATATAAAAACATAACATTATTTTATTTTAATTTTTAGACATTAAATAATTAAATTTATTTATGACAAAATGGTGATGCAGTCATTACCTTATTAATGAAAGAATAAAATAAATGTTATTATAAATTTTAAAATAAATATAATATCAAAGTTTTTATTAAATTAACTAATTTTCTAGGTCAATATGACATTTTAGGGTTGATTAAATGTATTTTTCTTGAAGTAATCAAGTTGTGATGACTTTCAAAAAAACCAAATACTAAATAGTGTCAAAATTGATGTAATTGAGTTTTTGAAAGAAATACTATATTATTAATTGATATAATATTCTTAAAAATCTCAGATTCTACCAAAAGACTTAGATGAGATTATATATATTAATAATAAATCACTTGGGTTTTTTTTGTCTTGTTATAGTAAGTTTATTGACCATATAATATAAAAATACAAAGAGACATGGTAATTGTCAAACTATTTAACTAAGAGTTAAATCTAATAGATAAGGTTAATATGGTGTCCGAAACCTGTCTAAAACCTATTATTTAAAAACTTTTCGACCCATAACCACCTTATACTTGAAATAAATCATTCTGGAGCCATTAGAAACCAAAAACTATATTATTATAAAATAATATTTCAAGCTTTTCCTAAAGTGACCCTCACCACTCTTATAAAAGGGTACTTCCCCTTATCTTAATTTCACACCTCAAAATCCATTTGGCTCGGCCACAACCTGACAAAATTTCCTCCCAACCTTACTCCCTTCATCCTAGAGGCCTTACTTTGGTCATAAATACACATAAGGCTCCCTTTTGATCAAATCAAAAGGAAGAACCTGAAGAAGTGGTATGTATTTCCTCACCTCTTTCAAGTTCCTTTCTTCTTCCACTTCCTCTTTATTTGTTGTTTCCATTATAAAGTCATAACTAAAGTTTCTTCTAAATACTGTGATGTTATTATAAATATGGTAAAAACATATTCATTATTATATCCATCCTATAAATGACAAAGTCACCATACGTGCGTATGTACAGCTTACCGTCTCCCCGTTGGAGAGTAGTTTATTATTCAAACACTTCATTATTTGGATGGGTATAATAATGAGTATAACTGATGTAAATAATAAAGATAACATATTAATGATTATGTATATATGATATACCGACCAATTACAAATGATTTCACCATCTATATAATGATATTGTCGCTCGTACGTACCTACGGATTATCGTCTCCATGAACGTGATGAGATTCATTCCCCATCGTAATCATTCAAGAATAATTTTTATTTTATGATTAAAAATAATTTTTTAGAACTTAATATCATTCTGTATATGAATAAAATACATCCTATCCATAACAAATATGGCTTACGTAACCGAGCATATAAAGGAAAACAGATCAGTTAACACCCGAAATGATGATGCTACTGAAATATTATTAACAAAGCAATATTAGAGGATCATATATGATATCATATTTATGTATATAGTTATTTTATAATTTAATAACAATTCCTTAACTATTATACATGAGGTTAAAATGCCATCGACTTAGGAAAAGTACAAGGTAAGGGTTAATTTTATAATCTTTTCATTATCTGAGGTTGTTTATACGTATGTCTCTATTGGGACCTCTTTATCATCCATATCCATGTTTCTTAAAAATTTATTTCAATTTTTTTTAATATTTACTAGACTTTGGGTTAAATTCATTTGTACCCTTGTTTTATATTTTATAAAATGGTTTTAATGTAATCTTTTCGTCGTTTTCCAAAGAGGGTACTTTATCACATTTTCAACAAATTTAAGGTAAGAATGTTTTTTAACTTATAAGGTTGGTGTGGCTATATTATGGCATTATATAATCGCCAAGGCTTCCCATACAAGCTTATAAGAATATTTAAAAAATAAGTTTTTTTCTTTTATAATTATGAGACTTTTAAATGATTTCAAAATTGCAAGAGGTGTTTATTTCAAACAGTTTTCATTTCATATATGTCAACATCCTTTCATGTATTTTAACCTTGTTTGAAGTTGATTTATTATGATACAAATCTTCCATATTGTATTGATGGTTTTGTGATATGTTTTTCTGTGGATATGTTATTTTTACACCATTCATGGTTTAGGGATAAGGTATTGATATTTCATATGCTAGTTTTAATACAAATGTTTTTTTATGTTTAAACCTTTTCTTGTGAGGAATGAATTAGAATTAGTAAGTGATGGGTGGGGACCACTATAGCTTCATGATGCATCGGTTGGTCTCAGGAGACAAACTAGTGTCTTGGCACATGACCTTGACAAAATCTTATTTTTAGTCTTGGCACAAGGCCTAGACTATGTGGTTATGAAGTCTGGCATTATGCATTCTATCATTATGAAAGTGGCTGTTGATATTGATTGTGATTATTTTACTTGTACAATATCCATGTGAATAAGTAAATAGAATTATTTTATTTTATCTTTTCAATATTATTATGAAGTTTATGTTTAAAAGGCTTTTATTTTAGTCTTATATATTGCCTTAAATGTTTATACTTATTTATGAAATTTTCCGCTATATTGTTATCCTTACTGAGCATCTGAGCTCACCCCTTTCTATATTTTATTTTTCCCAGGATGTGAAGAAGTATTTTATGGTTGAAATGCATGGATAGGGTATGGATATAAGTGCATTCAAAAGGGGAAAAATGTTTTTTTGATGTTTTTAATTCAAGATGTAATGTAAAATTTATGAAAATATCTAGTAATTCCAAGGCTACTAAACTGATAATTATTTTAGGACATGATTCCTTATATAATGCCAATATTATGTAATAATGCACCGTATTTGGGTAACTAGGGTTGGGGTTTTACAAAATTTTCAAGAGATAAATCTTCCATAAGAGGGATGAAATTGGAAGTCTTGGTGAGGCAATCCACTGTAACCCATATCCCATTGTTTTTTTAATGTTCTCAGGAGACTAGTGAAAAATTACATAGTGATATTTTCCCACTTCCATGTTGGAATGGGTTGTGGTTGTAACACCCTTTTAGGAATTTATCTCCATTCCTTAAATTTTTGACACACCAAGCACCTTGTATTTTATTAAAAAATCTCCCTTTTCATGTTAACCCACCAATAATGATCACAAATATCCATATATATTTTAGTGCTTCCAGAGTGTATAGAGAATTTAGAGGTATGTGATTCATCCATCAGATCCTTCTTTATTTCTAAAATATATGGAACACATATCATTATATGTAATTTCATTACACCTTCTTGATCAATATTGAACTCCAGAGACTTCCCATTCTTCACATCCTATATCTTCTTCTATAACAAAGATATTATCTTTGAGATTTATTGATCTTCTATAGTAATGATGGTTGAGAAATCATTTGGGACAGGTTTAATGATTTCCATTCCCTTATGATTCCCATATCTAGTTTTACTAGGACTTTGATCAAGGTATCACCTTGAATCCTCATCCTTAGTAGCACAACAAGGCCATTCATACTTAATGCATTAGTGACTTTGTTTTCTCTTCTAGGATGATAATGAAGTGAAAAATCATAGACTTTAAGAAGTCCCATCCATCTCCTCTATCTCATGTTAAATTACTGTTGTTTGAAAATATACTTGAAACTTTTATGGTCTGTGTATATATCGCATTTCTCACCATAAATATAATGCCTCCATATATTCAGAGTAAAAAATAACCTGAGCCAGTTCCAGGTCATGCGTTGGATAATTCTACTCATGAGGCTTCAAATGTCGATATGTTTAAGAAATCACCTTTTCATTTTTCTTGGGGATGCATCCAAGCCCTTTTAGAAAAGCATAACTAAAAATAATGAATCCTTCTCTGATAGAAGGTAGAGTTAGAATGGTTTTAGTAACCAATCTATTCATCATATCTTGGAAACTTTCTTCACAATCCTTTGTCTATATGAACATGGACCATTTTTGAGTTAATTTGGTCTGTGAATTATCTCAAAAACCTCCTATAATATCCTTATAAACTAAGGAGACTAAAAATATCACTTACTATTGGAGGATGAGGCCAATTTTCCACAACCATTGTCTTTGTAGGGTCAACTAAGACTCCTTTATTGGTTACAATGTCCCCAAGAAGAAACTTTTTGTCACCCAAATTAACATTTTTTGAACTTTATGAATAGATCATACTTCCTCAGGGTTATAAATATAACCCTTATATGATCCTTATGCTCCTTAAAAATTTTGGAATATATAAGAACATCATTAATAAAAACTACCAAAAAGTTATCAAGGGAGTTCGTAAATACTCTATTAATCATATCCATAAAAATAGTAGGAAAATTAGTCAAGCCGAAGGGCATAATAACAAACTTATAATGATCATATCTTGATCAGAAGGAAGTATTTGGACTATATTATTTCTTTAACTTCAATTAATGATAACCAGATCAAATATCAATCTTGGAGAATAATTGAGACCCACAAAGTTGGTAAAAAAATCATTAATCCTTGGAAGATGGTACTTGTTCTTCAGTTTTATTCATTTAATTTCACTATAATAAATGTATAACCGCATTGATCTATATTTATTGTTCACAAAGAGAATAGATGATCCCCAAGGAAAACATTTTTTTTGATAAAACCATTATCCAAAAGATATTGGAGTTGTTTCTTTAATTCCTATAGCCCCACATTTTCCATTCTATATGGGGTCTTAGATATCGGCTCGGATCCAGGCATGAGTTCAATTGAGAAATCTACCTCTCTTTCTAGATCATGTCAAGGAAACTCCTTAGGAAATATTTCAATGTATTCCTGAATGGTGTGGAAATTTTATATACATATAATTTCATCTTCTTATTCATCGTCACCGATATTTTCCATAAATAAGGCTGTGGGAGGTGCTTCAAGACAAAGCTCTAATAGAGATATCCCTCCTTTAAAAAAATAGTAGGTTTTCCATTCAAGACTAATGATATATCATTGAGTTTTTATTTGATATTATAATTATACATTGAGATACACTCCATCCCTATTTTAATTTGGAATTTTATTATTGGAATGACTACTATATTTTTGATGAAATTGTGCTCTCCAAATCTAGTACTAGAATTTCTATATAATGTCGATGCATTTATAATCCCTCTAGGAGTCATGAATGATATATCTACTTCTAGAAGTTCATGGATTGATTCTATATTCTTTAAAAAATTGGAGTAAATAAAGAAATGCATAGAACTTGAATCAAACAAAGTACTTGCTAGATTTGAGAGAAAAATGAGAGTACCTACTACCAAGTGTTTTAGGGCTTCAAGATCTGATGTCATGATAGAAAAATCATGATAATTCTTTCTTGGCCTATTTTGAGGTTGATGGCGTTTCCCATCCACTATATTTGGATTCAGATAGTGATCGGAAAAGTGACCAATCTTTCTACACTTGAAGCATAGGACTTTGGGCTAGGCCTGCACCACTTAACCATGCTCATTAGTGTTGAGAAGTTGAGTCTTCACCTCACTATAACTATTCTAAGTAATATGGACATATCTTCCACACTTGTAATATTTCTGAATCCTAATAAATCAGTTACCTGAATGCATATTTTGACATTTCTTGCATGTGGGAGGTTGCAATTTCTTTCCTCCTCTTCCACGATCAAAGTTCCTCCCCAAGTTTGTCTCTAAAGATCTCTATTTTTTTCAATCTATGGGGCCAATACATCTCTAAAAACTCCAGTTCAACCCTTATAGAACTTTATAATATATCCTCATAGCTTTAGTAGTATTGATTGGCTATATTCTTCCATAGATGGGGTCATAGTCTATTGAAGAATCTATCAAACTTTTCATTAGGATCCATGACAAAGCCAGAGGTGCACCGAGAAAGCCCTGTATAGTTCATCTCATAGAATATCATAGATTGATTTTCTTTATATTTCAGATCTAGGAATTACTTCTCAATTTTTGTTTTCATTTAATGGTGGAAATATTTTTTGAAAAAGGTTCACCTTAACTCTTCCCACTCTATAGCTTCAATCCCCTTTCTTAGATTCATGTTTTTAACCAACATCCACCACTGATCAGCTTCTGCTTCTAATAGGTACACATATAGGGTGAGTTTATCTTTCTCCAAACAATAGAGTATATAAAAGATATTTTATTTAGATCTTAACTATTGTTCAAAAATCAATGGGTTAGTAGATCTACTGAAAAAGTTGGTTGTTGACGTATAAAGGAATAATTGAAAAATTGTTCCCTTTGAGGCGAATCTAGTCCCTCATCTTGATTCAAGTTATTGCTCATAAATCAAGTCTACTAATTCATCATTCTCAAGAAGTTTTCCATTCCAGATTCTATCATGCACCGGTTCATATTTGAGTTTATATGAAAGTGGTTTTTTTGGGTTTGACACCTTGATACATATGTGCCACATCCACATATACTTGTTCATATCCAAACAAGAATTTATTTGCTTAGAATCCACTCACTTAATACTTCATCAAAATACCAGGATGTTTTCCTATATTTTAACTTGTCCCTAAGGTTATTCCTAAAGTTTTGAAATCCAAATTTTCACAAATAGATAAACCATCCTTTGATACGAACTATGAAATCCCACCTTTTTATTGCATAACTTTACATTAAATTGTACAAATGGAGGATTATTTAAAGTTTAGTTTCTCCGAAATAGGGTACATAATACATGAAAACATGAAAAATATATTCTATTCCACTATAAAGGGTTCATATTAGTTTCATCCTACATACATTTACTATATATCATAACTTGGAGACATACACAATGAAAAGGGCGAGCATAAGGCTCAGTAATGGAAATCATGGGTAATAATTTACATGTTTTTATAATAAATATTGATAATAAATTAAAGAATATCACAAAGTCATTGGAAAAGGAAAAAAGGCATATAAAAATAAAAATAATTTTTTTTCATAACATGGAAATGTGGCTACAATATTTAAATAATACATTCATAAGCACATCACAAAGTTTTTTCACCGAGGTGTCATAAAAATTACTGAGGTTATTCACCAAGGTATCATAAAACATGTCATATCTAGAGATTAAATTCTTTACCCAAGGCATTGAATCACTATTAGGGAAAACCATTCATATATATTAATTAATTTGATTCACATATATTATAATAAAAAATTTCATAAATAACCCCTAATGAATAAAAGAAATGGATTTCATATCAAAATCATTTTGTTTAAAAAACGTGCTTAAAGACAAGATCCTTTAGTCATTTTTGACCCATGGAATGGAAATGTGGGTTTCATGTATGTTAATATCTGAATAAAAAAAATAATTTTTAAATCTAGGTGAATACCCTTAGAAATGAAATAGGTTTGGGTATTCAGAAAAATAAAACAAAAAGATATATTTCTTAAGAAAAGAGAGAAATTCTGAGAAGAAAATTCGGCAACATAACATGTATGAAACATGGTTTTAGAAAATGGTAAAAATATATGGGAAAAAGTATCACATTCATAAAAGGATATTAATATAGTAATGTAATAAAATAAATTGTATATAAGAACATAGTTTGTAAATTTTCACGACATACCATATAGAAAGGAAACTTGAAAGGAAAATAGAAGTTGAGATTTCACTTACCGTTAAGAGTAACCCCTAAAACTTGAGGATTTGGACCTTGGGGGATTGAGGACCTCTTGGGAGTTAAAAATATTAGAGTTCCATGGAGTATTAACTTTTAGTGAAATTAAATAGAGAAATGGGAGGGTATTTAAAGAAAATGTGGAGGATTTATTTTTGAGTTTCTAAATAAAGGCCTTGGACACCTACACAGAGGTAAATGAAAAACCATGGACTTAAACATGGTATTTTCCCATGTAATTTGACACTTTGGACACCTTTTATGTTATTTTAATCCAAAAGAGTTGACTAGAATTTTATATTACATATTTTGTCAATGAAAATTATTGTTTTCACAAAATAACATTCTAAAAGTTAAAGTTTCCATTTTAGAAATTGGAAGGTAAATTATATATTTTGAAATTTATTAAGATATATTAAAATTCTTGATATTAATATAATAAAATATTTTAATTCTTGGATTTTGGTTAATTAGTTATTACATCATTATGACATAATTACGAGGTCATTAACATACCAAAAAACTGAAACTATATTTTTACTATTCATGAAAAAATAAAGTTTTTAAAAAACTCCTCATAAATTCACTCTAACCTAATTTTGATGTAATAATTTAAAAAATAATAATTATTTTATCATAATAATTATCTAAATTTGATAATTTTAACTACTGAATACAAAATGTCCTTATTTATTAAAAATAATAGCGGATTTAAAATCCATACTGAAATTTCTAACATGTAAAAAAAATAAAATTATTTGCACATTTATTTTGAAGTAAGAGTATTTTAATCATACTATTTCATTAATTTTTTTTCATAATACCATATTTTATTATAATAATTATTTCTTTTTTGAAAAGTTTTATCTCTGTATGAAAAATCAATTTATTTAATTCCATCTCAATTTTATTAAGAAAAACTATTCATTAAACGGTAATGATAGAATAAAAATTTTATTTATGAAAAAGAATTAAAAATATAAGTAAATAAGGCTTAGAAACATAACCTATTATAACACCTGCATATGACATAATGGTAAGGCATGTGATGGTGATAGACTCATGTGGCGTTTCTTCTAACATCGACTGTGTGGTAATTTACACAAACTTGAATATCTCCCATAGGAAATTTCGTTCAAGCTTTACTTGTTGAAGCTCAACTTGGTCATGGTAAAGAGTGGAGACCATTGATGCTACCTCCATCCCAGGCTCTAAAAAGTAGGATTCAAATGGAATGACTCTACTAGTTGAGGCCATTGACTCTTCTTTCTCTATCAATTTTCCTTTGTCAAAATTTTACTTAAAAAATCTAATAATAACATTAAAATTATTATCAAGAGTGTATTTTCTAATGGATATATTTAAAAACAGTCATAACTAACAACCATTATTTAAAGGCTGAATCTAAATGGTCACATTTCCCTTTATATTTACTTTATTGAAAACAACTTGGTTTTGTTGTGAATAATATAATATGACACACATTTTTAGGAAACAATTTTCATTCAAAAAGTATTGGCTGTTATAAAAAGTATTTTAGGCTAGAATTTTCCATACAATCCCCCTCATGGCCTACAAATAACTTGAGAGTATCCACTATAGATGGAGGACCCCATCCCTTTCCTTACTATTGACTCAATGTGATGAGAAATTCACATTAACTATAAGAAAGTCACATGATTATGGATGTTCACCAAATAGTATATTTTTTCTAGAAAAAGATGAAAAAATATCCAATATATTACTATTTAGGATAAAATGACAATAATGAAGATAAATACTCAAACGTTTTAACATATTCTTGAACTCTACCCCATTACTGAGGTGTCTCCATCCCCTCATATAAATTTTGGATCTATAGTTCACTAAAACACTCCAACAATTCCTCTAAAAATACAAGATAAGTGAAATATGTATGCACTTAAATCAAGATCATAAACCAATGGATCACTATTACCTCAATAATTACTTGCGTAAGTTAAAACTTAAGAAAATTTGTTGTTTTCTAAATTTAGAAATAGAGTTTCTCCTTTTTTAACGTACCTATTGGATCTATTTCATCAAAAATTTGAAGTTCAACATGTCTGAAAATTGGAAACCTTTTAGAAGAAAAAAATATTCCTACAATATCTAAACTATGGTCAAAGAATCCACCTCCTTTGTTCTGATAGATTCTAATTAGGAACCACATGCCTCTACCTCCATTAGAATACATAAATTCTCCTACTCTATCATTTTCTCAAATTGATGCACAACTCCAACAATATACTTATATAATTACACATTTTCTTACAAATATTTCTCCCACTATTTTTTCCTTACTTTAGGTTAGAATAGGTTGAAGAAAGTTTGACAACATAACCTCAACCCATAAAATTCATTGTTCTATGGATTCATATAGAGCTTGATGACTTATTTCTATAAAGTATTATTCCACTCATCTAGTGAGTTTTTTCTATAAGGTTGGACCAACTATTAGGAATCACACCACACACAATCAATAATATAGCTATAATTTGTATAGAAATAATATGAAATCAGGCTCATAGTTGAACAAATAAAAAAAGTATAGAAGAGGGAAACGTTCTTCAATAAATATTGAGGTTATCCCACCCATGCTCTAGACTGAGACACAATAAACTAATTTTTGGGATGAATTCACCACCACTCCCCCGAATAATAACCTCCCACTCCCCCACACCCCCTAGATATGGAAATACTAACCCCCCTTTTGAACAATTTTACCCCACCTTCAGTATACCTATGAGGTTCCAGGTTGATATCAAGCACTTTTAGGTAATAATGTAATTATTATTTTTAATATATCAATATCAAGGCTTTAATTCCTAAGTACATGTTAACATTGTGAATAGATATAGAAATAAAATTTAAAATATTTAAAAGATCCAATGAAAAAACCAAGATCTATGACACCCTCCCCACCTTCAAGTATTTTAATACTAAAAATCTAGACCTACTAAAATAAGTGAGAGTATTGAGCTCGCATCTGGATCTCTCACTCCAATGATCTCTTTTGATGATTCTCATACTAATAGAGAATTACAAAAAAAGGAACCACCCACCAATGAATTTTTTTTCTCCTACTAATTGTTGATCTACACTAGATTACCTGAGAAGAAAAGTCTATCCAAAATTTACATGTATCCCCAGTCAATAATATGCGATGGACTTTGCACGTATCTCCTCAATCACAACATGTGGAATATGAAATGAACTAAATCCAATTATAGAGGAAACTCCATATGGAATGAAACCCCCAATCCCTTATTGAATATGAAATGAGATATATAATCTTGAATATATATTTACATCTCATAAAAATATCCCCAAATCATGCTAAAGTCAGAAATTTAGAAACACAAGTTCTTCCCCCTTGAACTCTAAAGGCCTATGTCATTGACCTGCGTAGGAATTTTGATGTTTTTAAGATGTGTTCATTTTATCTTTGTTGATCTTTACTTTTTCAATTATCACACAATCTTACTCTGGAATCCTATGTACCAAATAAAACAACTTTGACTAGCATAGTGGTGGCCTCCATGGTATCCCATATGGGGTCTCCAATGGTGAAATTTCATTAGTATAGTGATAAGTATTTTTATATTCAAAATACAACAAGGTTAAGTGACCCCCTAGCTTTGGAAAAATTATAACACGAAAGCTTTAGACATGTCCTCAAGGACCAGAATAGTCCACTTGGTCTAGTTGTTATTCTAAGGGTGGAAAACTATGCTCGTTCACAACTAAATCCTGAAATCATCCAATAATCCTCAACACAATTGGAATATGAAACCAATTTAATGTTAATAAAAAATCCTTGAGGGAACTCCATGAAGCTAGATGATCTCCTATATGTAAAAACATCTCAATATTTCTACCAAAATATGCTCTATAATGGTAAGAAAGTGACCCAATTTAGTGAGTTAATTAATGGTAACCCTGATATAATCATATCATTTCACTAATCATGGAAGTAACATAATTAAATCCAGTAATATATCATCTAAATTCAAGTATAGTACCTTGAGGGGCTGGTCTAATACCATTAGAACCTGACACTCTACCTTCACTGGTTGAATGGTGAGTCATCGAGAGATGAACTCTAAAACACTCCTCTTCATCCCGAGAAACTAAAATTCCTAAAAATATCCCAATACATATTTTACACTCTATGATATAACAATAAATTTGATGTATGGAACTCCCTCAAAACCTCATCATGTTGTGTGAATGGAACATCCATTTTCCATTAGAGAAAGTATGACAGCCTCCCCACATTCATAGAACCCTTTAATTGTATATCCTTTAACTATTTGGCGGTTACAGTGGTGGTATCAAATCATAACATAAAAAACATTCTACAACACCTCTATTAGAACCTCCTCTTTGAGGATATCCCTTCTCACCCATTGGAGGTCCTTGATCTCATAGATTCCTATAATATAGTGGTCCATCCACTACCTGTCCTCTATTTACTACATTAATGGTTAGAAAATACCATCTGATATAACCCCACCCAAAATAGGTAAAGAAACTCCTATATTTTGGCTGAATAGACCCCCATGTGATCCATGTACTTATGATCCTCTTGTTTGATTTTGCACCAGTATGGGTCTTGGGTTTTTGGGTCTTGAAGTCCACTACCGACCACTCGTTGCAGAGGTATTTGATCCTAGGTGACCACTACTAGCACCAGATGACCGTAAATACTCCACTAAAAATATCCCTACCACCATGTCGCATTCCATTACATTGATGGAGGGGGGTATACAAAGAGTCACTACTAAAGCACCAACATATCTATGAAATTCATGCTCAAACTTCCATGCTCTAAAGTACCCATCATGAACCATGTTAAGAGAGTATCAAATTGAAGCATACTTAGAAAATATCATGATACCCTACTATATATTAGGAAAATCCTATATTCACAACGATCATATAATATCTAAGAAACATTTCTCTCAAAATTGGAACTCAATCTCATTCTAAGGAAGAGTCTCCTTGTCACGTATCTCAGTCACCAATCTCCACTAATGTACCATTTCTCTATGAAGAAGACTAGATACTAGGACTACCATCTAATTAGGAGTGATCTGAAAAAAGGTGAAACACTAAGACCATCGACTTTAGCCAGTCCTCTTCCACCAGCATATCAGTATCACTTCAAAAAAGGGTATCCTCTTCCTCTCGAACTCAGGAAATACACTCAGCCTTTTTATATATTTATCTTGGATAGCTGGAATGATCTATTGATCAACATAGATTGAAACATATTATTTCACTACTAGAGGAAGATTCGATCATATTTCAATTATTGGAAGCACTTATCACTATCCATTTGGAGGAAACACCTCCTGTGACCCATGAAATAAGGCCTCATCACTAAAATGGAAGTCATTATGGACTAGTATCCTAACAATCACTAGTTATTTACATGGAAACATCCTATAATGTTTAAAAATACAAACCAAAGTCAATATAGGATATATGGGGAGCTGAATCAAAAGGATTATAAAAATAAAAAACCCGTTCATATATGGTTCATGTACCATTTTTTTCCTATAACTATTGTATTAGTTTATTGTTCTTATAAAAATGTTTTGTGAGTCTTGGTGTATGAATTTTTTACTTTCCGCATAATCAGTGAGTTCCCTAGTTTGAGATAAAAACCTGAGACACCTCAACACCATTACCTCAATTTCCCAAACCAATCATCACACTATTGTACCTCCTACACTCTATCTAGGATAACATATGCTCTGAGACCACTCTAACATGAGCTGACTCATTGGGTCCCTATATGGTCTAACATTAATATATGTGTTTCACCCAAGAACACATCCAGTATGAAAGTGGTTGGTGACTAGAATCGAGTTGGAATATCACACACTTGGGAGTCCTTAGCCAAATAGTCATGTAGAAAAACCTTCACATCTCCATATATACCAATGTAATATATAATATTAATAATGAGAGTAAAAAATTCATGCATAAACTTTAAAAAACAACAATAGAATATGATATTATATAACCAAGATAGAAAAATAAAATCCCAATAACTAAAAAATATGTCCAAAATTATAGTTAATGTGAAGAATGTCCCCACACACATCATAAAGAGTCCAAAAATGATGTAACTAAAATTGCCACCATGAACAACTACACACTACCTACACCAGGCCCATAAATGTTGTCTTAAAACTACATTTTGTATTCAAAATACACGACATGTTTGGGTAGATCCTTTGGAGGTCTTAGTATATACAAAACTATTAGGAAGCCTCCAAATCAAAAAATATGTAAAACAACAAAGAAAGATTCATATCTAAACAAAAATCAAGAGGGAAAAGAAAGATGAACCAATATATTCTCATAGAAAGGATCTAAGTCACAAAGTAATATATTAGTCTTTATATCCATAAAAAATAATTAAATAATAAGCTCAATTAATTCATACTATTTAGATAAGTAACCACATGGCCTCTCATAAAGAAAAAGAAGGAAATATACACCTCATTAAAAGACACCTATGAAGAGGGAATTTGACTCTTAAATAAAGGATATCTCCCTGGGAATTTAGGGTACATAAACCTCTTTATATTATCAAAAAATTAAGGAATCACATGTCCAGATGAAGGAAACAATATAACCTACCATACCCAAGAATGGGGATAAAGGATCATGGACCTATATCGATGGGGGGATACTTGACCTGTAGAGACTCGACCCTATATATCTTAGAGACAATGTTTGTTATCAATTACATTAGTAGGATTACAAGGAATCAAATCTAAAAGGACTGAAGAGTTTATTAGTCCTAGAAAACTAGATACATACACGAGTCTTGTATTAAAAATGAGTACACTAACTACAACATAATGTTTTCCTTATTTCTAAATAAATAAGTTTGAGGATAACTCTAATCCATTTAGTAAATCCCTGTATATATTTAATAGTACTATTATTATATTCCTGGGGAAAGAAACATAATAAGGGGGAGCTCAAATGATCTGGAAGGGAAACATATAGTGGAACTAATAATTAATCAATGATAGTAATAATTATGGTATGGTAAATAACTGAACACACATACCATGTACTCAAAAAACTAAGAAGGAAGTGAATAAACAATATGGGAATGTAAAAACTAGAAAAACATGCCATTAAAATAACCAGTTAAAGAATAATTAGTATGGAAAGGTAAGAAAATAAAAGAAATTATATTTAATCTCTTAAAGGAAATAAAATGTATCCATAGATATGTTGATGAAAAATATCATGGATGAAAAATAAGTGAAAATTTTGTTTAGTGGATGCCATGTTTCCTAGGTACATGGTAACTATACCATCAAGATCTTTCACAAGATGGTTTGCAAAAAATTTGGTAAAAACCCTTCTATGTTGGCTAACAAAGTGAGTCATCCCATGATAAAATAGATTCACTGAGGATATATTTGTAACTGGGCCCCACCAGTATCGTACCAGTCCAAAACATTTCTCATATTGAATAATCAAAATAAATAATATGACTTATCAAATAACTGTTTTGAATAATGAATAAGAAATTATCAATATTTCCACAAATAATCAAATAACTATCAAATTAAACCCTATATGTGAAATTGTATATGGTTTAGGCAATAATAATATCCATGAAAAATTATATGGATAATTAGGGGAAATTCAATTATTATAGGAGATTGAATATATCAATGAGATTTCAAAATTGAAACAAGGATGTGAATATAAATACTACCCTTGAACAAATCAATAAAAAACCACATATATGAAGCATAAGGCTCGTATAAATATAATATACCCCAATTGATGTAAAATAAAGGGTCGTTGTTGTCAATGAATGAAAATATTATAAAACAATCATTTAAAAACATTATTGAGGAAAATATCCTTTTGTATTTAAAAAAATTTATTTGAAAATAATTTTTAAAAAACATCTTTAAAAATTAACCTTTTAAACATGTAAAGGAATCTTCAAAGAATGACTTTGAGTAAATCTGTACTTGTTGTATATGGTTAAAAGAACATTCCTTTTCCATGGTAAAGAGGAAAGAAAAATTTCTTATTTAGGAAGTGATTAAAAGATTACATTGAAAACATTGGTAAAAGAAAAAGTGTAAAAATGTATTTACCCAATCATGTTAAAATTTTTTTTGAAAACAATTTAATAAGACATGGTTGTTATAAGAAAATAGGTTCTCCAACTAAATAGAGAAATAATGTCAGATTTTCTAAAAAACATTTTCTAAAACATTTTGAGTACCAAAGAGTGTAAAAATGGTAACAATAATTAAAAAAGGAATTGAATAAATAGATTATAAATATCTGAATCATTTTATTGAAAAATGGTCATATAATTCCCTCTAATTGAAATACCATTTAAAGATCATTAAATTTATTATTTAGGAATATAATCTTTAAACATTACAAAGTGTAACAAACCACATTGAAACCTTTTAAATCATAAACCTCATGAAGAAATAAAATTTATTGAAAGTTATAATATCATTATTATAAGGATATTCATGATATTTTATGAAAAATGGAATTACATACACTATATATTATAAACTAGGTGCATAACAACAAATAAGTCTCAATGGGATGTAAATTGAGATGAAATCCATTACCTTTTATCCAACTTGGCTTTTGTGTCTTTATATTACAAAATAAAAAACTTATTTTAATTATTTACTTTATTTAGAACCTTTTTGATGTTTATAATTACTTTTATTTCACTTATTACTATGTTTTAAAGACCTACTTAAACAATTATGGTTACACCGATTGTTTGAAGAAATTCAATTTATGCTTAAAAAATAACTTTGGTAAGTCAATTATGGTCAAAGGGTTCATTATATAACATCTAAAGAATAATAATAATGACATAATTATCACATTTATATGTCACTTATAATTTTAAAAACAATAATTAAATATGGTTATAAAAAATTAATCAACGTTACAATCATAGAGACAGAGGTCGTGCATACGAATGAGTAACTTTCTCATTTTTTTAATGATCATTATGGAAAAAAGTTAAGTAGAAATATATATTTACATAATTATAATTATGTAATAAGTAACATATTATTTAATTTAATATACTTATATATATATATATAATTCCCACGGTGTAAAAGGAATCAAATCATGTCATGGAGGCAGTAGTCCTCACGTCCACGACCGACATTATCACTTTTTAGAGTGTGAAAGGATAATAAAGAAAAGGACGTATATATATATTTCTAGAACGGTAAATATTTAATTAATATAATATATATTTTATTTCTTTCACATATTCTTAACTAAAACCATCCTTTATACATTCCATGTATCGTGTGATCGAATCACATCCTTTTGAGGGGGCGATAGTCCACACTTCTTCAAACGATGTTATCGTGTTCCCACAAAATGGAGTGCACAAGGGTATGTGTCATAAAAGAATTAAATAACTATAAAGAAATTATAAATATAATATATAACATATATTAGTAGAGTTTCCATCATAATGTCCACCCTGAGATGTGGTAAAGGAAAAATGAACAATCCTCGTTTCGTGAGGTAGTAGTTTGTCGTACACGAAAAACAATATGTTCGTTACCCAGTAGATAAAAGTGTGTGTGAGTTTAGATATAGCACTTATAAAAAAACATACTAGTATATTTAGGATAATGTTTTTTATAAAATCATATAATAATAATATTTTAGGGGTTGGATAATCGAAATAAAACTAAACATATTAAGGAAAGATGTTGCATCTTAATTTGGTAACTCCCTTTTGGTTTGAACAAAAATCTTCCTTGAATTTATTTATGCCAAGGGGGAGTATTATAGGATTAGGGGATGTATTTTTAAGATCTATTTGGGAAGATAATTTTCAATCCAAAGTGGCTTGATAGGTGTGAGGAAGTGGTAGGAGGGGAGGTCCTTTTATAGATGAGGAGGAGTTTCACTCTTGTAATATTTTCACAAAGGAATTCCATTCACGTTTTTCACACTTAAAGTGGCTACAATAATGGTACCAATTATAGTAAAAGGAGTTTAGGTTAAAGTTTAGTCCCTTATTAAGCTTAATTTATCCTTAATTATTGTAATTAGTTTTAATTATTTTCAATAATATTTTTGATAAAAAATAAATTTTTTCTTATTAGAAATTATAAATTATGGTTATTTCAAATTTGGAATATATTTTTTCCAAATTCTAACCATATAAGTGAAAGAAAGTGATTTAAATTTAATCCCACATGCGGGACAACAATGCTGGTTTTTAAAGTTAAAAATTTCATTGTGAAATTGATTCAAATGGAAAAAATTGGATTAATTTATACAAATATGATGTAATTGAACTTTAAAAACTATTTAAAGTATTATTTATCCTTATAAATAAATTACATGAAAAATCTGTTTTGAACTAAAATTCAATATTTTTAACTATTCATTAAAAAATGATATGTTTCTGAAAAATATAAAAAATTCACCCTAATGTAATTTTCATATTTTTATTTAAAATATAAAGTTTATTTTGACTTATTAAATCAATTAATGTTTTAAAACTAATATTTGAAATTGGTTTGTCATTAAAAGTTGGTAAAATTGCCTTTATAAAAATATAGATTTTTCTCTGTAAAATAGAGTTTGTTCTTATATTATGCCTATAAAAACTAAGAAATAAATAAAAAAAATATTTTATTTAATTTATAAAATATATACTTAATTAAAATCATACACTAATTTTAATTAATTGTGTTTATTAAGATAAAACTCATTTGAAATGATAATAATATTCTTTTTAGATCTAATTGGTTCTTATTTTTGTTCCTCATTAACTGGTAACCTATGAATTAATTTTTAATTTATATAAATCTTAAATTTTCATATTTTAGTTAATAATATTTACTACCTCAAACATAATTTCTAGGTTATATCATATTATATTAGATAATAATATTTTAATAATACATTGTTATTTGGTGAAACTCTATCCTACATGTAACATGAGATATTGTAGAAGGCCTCTCTTTCATGTAACGCAATATATCAAGGAAGGTATCTATTGAATTTAACATAATATAACTCGATGTTTTGTGCATTAAAAGATATGTAATATATTATATTTATTTAATATAGTAAATATTTTTTAATTTATCTGGTTAATATATTCTTTTTTTTCAATTGGTGTTGTGTTTCATATAATCTATTGAATAAAAATTTGTACTTTATAATTTATAGGTGTTACATTCTCCCCACCTTAATTAAATTGCATAATTTGAATTTAAATTTGATCTTTGTGACATATTGTTGGTTGTTTACTATGTTGAAATCCCACATCATGAGAAGGGTTCTTACAACATCCTCTAAAAAGGAGAGAATGATAAGTACACAGTTCACTTGGAATAACATATTACTAGGTCTCTAAGTAAGAGAATATTTGTGAAAATTATAGATATGTACTTAGAGTAAAAGAGTAAATATTTATATGGAGTGATTGGGGCCATCCTTCACAATGGAATGACCAATATAACGTTTAGGGCCTCAAAACCATAAATATTTTATGATTTAAGAGACCATAGATTCAATAGAAATTAATATATCAGGGCAAAATTTTATTTAGAAGTCAATTTCCTAATGTTGGGTAATTGTTTTACAAACCAAGAATATGAGGAAATATTCTTACTTGATAGGTTTCAATTTCTTATGAACAATCCTAACTTTTATTTGTGCTTCTATTAAATTCTAATTCATCCCTTCACTCTAAGAAATTAATTACCCATAATTTTTTTATTCCTGAAGAACTAAAAGAAACTTTTAAAGTATCGTAGGACCAATAGAAGAGTGAAAAGTCTATTTATTTGTCTCTAACTATCTTCCAAAATCAATATTTTTAATGGATTAATATCTAATCCCCCAAAGTGATGTTTCTGGTTCATCATTAACATTTATTTTTTATATTGTTTAAGTAAAAACAATGAAACATTAACTTGGACATTACATAGGTCAATGGTTAGCATTAAACCATAATCGTCCTTAGGTCGTGGGTTCAAGACCCACAATATTTCTAGATTTGATTGGTTTTCACCTATCTTATAGGTCGTACTTTTGTAAAAAAATATTAATATAATTTCCAAAATAACTATGATGGACATCATTGAAATTAGGTTAATCACTAAAGATCCTTTTAACTATAGTTTTCCATATAACCTAAAAAAATAAATACTTCATCCATTTAATTTTAACAAAGTTCCATACTTGGTATAATGTTTTTCCATAATACCATTTATATGATTTTTAAATCATGAAACCATATCTTTAATATAAAAAGCCTTAGGTTTAACCTAGGGAAATTATTATGTATCCAAACCATTCATAATGGTTTGTAAATAAAATTTGAATTATCCTAAGCTTATCCCTCAGGATTTTCAAAACAAATGCCTAGTAAGGCTCGTTGTCATGTACCGGGTTACCCTATATCAGGATTGTAACACCTTGTCGAAGCTATTACTCCTAGGTATATCTATCTCAAAACCACGTCCACTCGTAGTATCCAGAAAGGGATGTATTTTTGGTAAAACCCACCTAATCTATACCTTAACAAAATTCTAGGTTGTACTTATGTACTTATCGTCAAATTCTTCCTCTAGGTTATGTTTTCTAATAAATTTTTTCCTAAATCTAGTTCCCAATGTTACTACTAAACTTCCCATCGGATACCAACTATAGTGAACCAAACCCAGATAACCTTAAGCCATTGTCTGCTATCAATTACATTGGCATTATTAGAATGAATCAAATCTTGAAGGACTGAAGAGTTTAGTTGTGTTGGTAAACCAGACACATATAAGAGTCTTGTATTATAGATAAGTACACTAATTACAACATATGTTTTTCCTTCTTTTTAAATAAATAACTTCAAGGATAACTCTAATACAACTAGTAAATCCATGCATATCTTTCATTGTTCTCTTATTGGATTCTTAGAGAAAAACAATAATAAGGGTGAGATCAAATTATTAGTAAGGGAAAAATATTATGGAAACAATAATAAATAAATGAGGATAATAATTATGTCATGGTAAATAATTTAAAACACATACAATCTAATAAAAAAATAGATAAGGAAGTGCATTAAAAATATGGCATGGTAATAACTGGAAACACACGCTGTTCAAGTTGTTAGATAAGAAAAAATCAATATGGAAAGGTAAAAAATTGAAATACAAGCCATTTAATCACCAGAATGAAGTGAAATTTATTTATAGATATGTTGATGAAAAATATCATGGATGAATTATAACTAAAACTAAATGATGTAAATGCATGATTATTGGACTCTATGCTTCCTATGTACATGGTACCTTTACCCTCAAGACCTTTGACCAGATGGTTTATGACATATTGGGTAAAAACCCATCTAAGGTGTCTATCCAAATGAATCGTCTTATAAAACTACCGATGCATTTAGGGTCTATCTATAATCAGGCCCCACCCATGTCATATCAATCCAAAACATTTCTTATATTTAATAATAAAAATAAATAATATGCCTTATCAAATAACCATATTTAATAAAGAATATGTAATTATAAATATTTCCCCAAATAATCAAACATCTATAAAAGTATACACCATATGTAAAATGGTATATAGTTTTTGTAATATTAATATTGCTGATAAATGATATGGATAATTAGGGTAAATTCAATGATCGTTGAAGATTTATTATTTGAAGGGAATTTAAAAAATGAATCAAGTATGTGAAAATAAATATTATCCCTGACCAAATCAACAAAAAACCATCTAGAAGAAGAATATAGATGGTATATATATTACATACCCCAAGTGGAGTAAAATAAATATTTGTTTTCATTGATGAATATAAATATCATAAAAAAATCTTTTAAAAACATTCTTTAGAAAAATTTCCTTTAGTTTTGAAAACAATTCATTTTAAAAATAAAAATTTAAAAAATTTTATTTTAAAATTATCCTTTTAAATATGAAAATGCATCTTTAAAGGAATGAAAATAGGTAAATCCGTAAATGTTGCACACGGTAAAAAGAACATTTTTTTTCATAGTAAAAAGGTAATAAAAATGCATTTTTCAGAAAGCTATAAGAAGATTCGAATGAAAATATTGGTAAAAGAAAAAAAGTTAAAAATATCTTTACCAAATTATTTTATCTTTTTTTAAATCACTTTAATAAAAAATGGTTTTTTTAAGAAAACATGTTCTTTGACTAATGACAGAAATAAAGTGGGGTTTTCTCAAAAATATTTTATAAAACATTTTGAGTACTAAAGATTGAAAGAATGATTCAAATACTTAAAAACGTTCATGAGTAACAAGAGGATATAAAAAATAACGGTTTTATTGAACAATTTTTATATAATTTCCTTTAATGGAAGTACCCTTGAAAGATCATTAAAGTTATTGTTGAGGAAAATAATCATTAAATTTTCCAAAGTGTCCCATACCACTTTAAACCATTTTAAATCATAGGTCTCATGAAGGTATACATTTATTGAAAGTTATAATATCATGAGATTAAGAAGATTTATTATATTTCACGAAAAAGTGAAGTACATACATCATATAAAAAACTAGGTACCTAACAAAAATTAAGTCTTAATGGGATGTAAATTGAGATGAAATTCTTTACCCTTGATCCCGAATTGTATCTTGTGTCTTTATATTACTGAATAAAAAACTTTTGTTAATTATTTACCTAATTGATAACCTTTTTAGTTTTATCATTAATTTTATTTCACTGATTATTATTTTGAATAAAACTACGTAAGAAATTATGTTTACACCACTTTTTCTGAACAAATTCAGTTTATGTGTCAACATTAAATTTTGTAAGTCAACTATGGTGTATTTGGTAATTATATGGCATCTCCCAAATAATATTAATGAAACAATTATCACATTTATACATCAATTATACTTTTAAAAACAATCATTAAATATTTTTATAAAAAATGAATCAACGTTACGATCATGGAGATGGTAGATTGTACGTATGCATGAGTAATGTTCTCATTTTACAATGATCGATATGGAAAGAAGGTAATTAGCTCTATATATTTCCATAATTATCATTATATAATAGTTACCATATTATTTAATAACACACACACAATGAAATATATGTATATATATATAATTCTTGTGATGTAAAAGGAATCATATCGTGTTGAGGAGGTGATAGTCTACACATCCAAGACTGATTTTATAACATTTTAGTGAGTGAAATGATAATAAAGAAAATGATATATATATATATAAATATATTTAAAAAAAGGTAGTTATGTTATTAATATAATATAAATGTTTTTTTTTCACATATGTTTAATTAAAACCATTCTTTATACACTCCATGTATCGTGTAAACGAATCACATCTCTTCGAGGGGGAGGTAGTCCACACTTCCTCAAATGATGTTATCATATCCCCAAAAAATGAAGTGCATAAGGGTATGCGTAATACATTAATTAATGAAGTATAAATAAATTATAAATATCATATATGTCATATATAATCTTAGTTTCCGTCATAATGGCCACCATGATAGGTGGTAAATGAAAAATTAACAATCATCATTTCGTGAGGCAGTAGTTCACCATACACAAAAACAATATATTCATTACCCATTAGATGTAAGTGTGTGTAAGTTTAGGTCTAACCCTTTTCAGAAAAAAAATCCTAGTATATTGAGTATAATATTGTTGTTATACAAGAATATAATAGTAATATTTGAGGGGTTGAATAATGGAAATAAAACTAAAAATATTAAGGAAAGATGTTACCTCTTAATCTGGTAACTCCCTCTTGGTTACAACCAAAAGCTTCATTGGATTGATTTTTATAAAGACCCCATCCCCAATTTCACAGAGTCAGTGCATTAATTAATTAAATTTGGTATGATTACAAGTAATTATCGTCCTGAATGATTGAAAATTTTATTAGTTTTGGAAGCTATATTACATACATGAACTTTACATTATAACTTAAAATGAAAAAAACATAACAACTTCATTGGAAACATCCATAACTCCTAGATTATCTTTACAAGTAATTCATATTATACCTATTCTAACACTAGGAAAAAATAAAACACAATAAATGGGTTTGGTCATATTCTTAGTAAGGGTAAGTAGTATAGTGGAACCATAAATAATAACGCATGGTGAATAACTAAAAGTACACATGCCATTAAAACGTAATTTTGAGCATAATATGACAGGAATAAAATCTGATTAAATAATTACATTACAAAAAATAACCATGTATACTATACAAGTCAAATAATATCATTTAATATTAATTACTATTTTCATAATGAGGGAATATATAATGACATACATAATAAACATACCATCAAGGCCTCAGCCAAAACACTAAACATAATTACTAAAAACCTAGCCTAGTTTGTCTTATGAGACATATCGATGCATAGAGGGGATATAGAGGGCCCTTCCCATCACTTAATAAGTTCAATTCATTCCTAATATAAACTAGGATAAATATATACAAAATATACATATTAATTATAAATAACTTTTCCCAATATATAAACATAATCACTAACCGTTATGAGTAGTATAGTGAATGGTATTAAGATAGCACATCCATAGTGAAACTGATCATAAAAAATTTAAAAATATTTTGGATAAAAAATATGAGAGATAAATCTAAATAAATAATAAAATTAAACATAGGTATTGAAATGGAGGAAAATACTCTAATAAAATCATCAGGGAATTATTGAGGGAAATACCCTTTTTTACATTGGAAAAAAGTATTCTTTTGGAAAAAATTATTATTTTTTCATGATTGTTTGCATAAAACCCGAAATAAACACATATTGGTTTTCATTAAAAAATTAGATATTTTAGAAAAATATTGTTTTCATAAATAAGATTATGGATGATGCTTTAAAATGGGTAAGAAACTGAGATGGTCCCTTTAACCGGGCTTGCATGTCGGGAAGAAATGAGAAGGGAACCTTGTAAATATTTATTCTCACATAAAATAATGATGAACTAATATAGATATACAATTTTGGAACATATATATACAATTTATAAGAATTATATAAAAATAATATAGAATTACATTGGTGTATATAGAAAGAAAATATAACCCGATTGCGGATGAATGTTCGGGAAGAAAACCCTTACCTTATGTCCGAATGTATTTTTAACTTGACCTTAATGTCTTGGATAATAAAATTTAATCCATTAATTAATTAATTAAGAAACTCATATATACATATTTTATTTATTATAATTTTATTAAGTTCATTTATGTACTTTTTGATGATTTATAAAATACAATTTTATTGCTTGAGAGCATTCATTTCCTTGGCTTTCACGATTGATATACTTGTATATGCATGTGTATGTTCATATGGAATGGAAATAATTCTCTAGAATTGAATTTATATGATGTTAATTAACATAAATAATTTTAAATGGTTATATATATAATTTTTTATATGGTATGAGGATGAATCATTAGAAAAGACATTTAGTGATAATCGTTTGCGTGATTACGGCAGTTTTTGATCATAACAAACTCATTTTATTTTATCATTTAGTATTATGTAATTATATTAAATATAGAACATAAGAAAGTTTTTAACACATATATTATATTCTAGTTTAACCATAAAAGTAGTTTCATTACCAGCCTTGAAGGATAACTTTATGAACAGAAATTCATCATCCAAGAAGGTTGTAAATCAGCAGCTCTCGGACTATGATTTTGTGTTTAAAATAAAAGAGAGTGAGAAAGGAGATTGAGTAAGGATATTCCATTAACATGATTTAATTACAATATATATAAGATACTATAGATATTATTATAATTTTTATAGAGGAGGGGAGGATAGAACAATAAAAAAAGAACATGAAAGGAAACTAAAAGGAAAATGAATAGGATTTTACCTTTTGAGTACTCCTCCTTGAGAACCTCCTTAAAGGGATTGGTTTTGATATTTTTACGAGATCAAGAGATCTTGGAAGTGTATGATTGGATTGGGAAGGGTATTGGGCAGAAATTTAATAAGATTCAAGGATTAGAGGTGTGAGGAGAAGTGGTTGTGTGGGGCGGTATTTATTGCGGAGGAGAGGGGTGGTTTCTAATTATTTTTTTCATTATTTTATTATTTTTCTCAAGAAAAGTTATATTTGGATTATTTTGAATAAATAATTTAATATTTTCATGTGAGTTCTAACCAAGGGTTCATAAATCATCCAATAATCACCTATGAATCAATAAATCACATATTTATCATTTATAGTAAATTAGCGTATTTTAATTCACAAAATTTCAAGAATTTTAGAAAAATACAAAAAATTCACCCTAACAAAATTTCAAGGTGTAGAATTAAAAAATAAACTCCATTTTATAAAATAATTTTCTAAAAATGAGAAATTTATCTTTTTATTAAGATCATTATTTACTTGAAAAAACAGTTTTTAAAATTATAACTGATTTTACAAAAATTTGAAAAATTAAATAAGGCCCTTGAAAATTATCCTAAAATCATAAGAAAAAATTATATTAATTTATGTGTAGAATTTATGAAAATAAATTTTCTTTTAAATAATTTTATTAATTATAAAATTTTAATTAAATATTTAAGACTTACAGAAATACCAGAACCTAATTTCTAATTTTAAAAATATTCAATCACTTATATTATTATATAATTATATGATAATTTCATTTATAATGTGCCTAAATTTTATATATACTTTCACATGTGATGTTACTAGTCATCAGGCTGATTTACTATTCATAATGGTCATATTACTATTCCTAAGGTCAAGTTACTATTTCATCAGTCTAGGTTTCTTAACTTTTATAAATACCTATTATTTCAGTAATTATTCATTTATGATGTCTTTATTGTGTTCTATAAGTGATTTTTTGTGATCTAATATATATTTAATACACATAAGAATGGATATTTCATTGATAGAGTTTTGGGTTGCTAAATTTCTGCCCAAGGGGAGGCTTCTAGGATTAGGGGAGGGATGTTGAGAAGAAATATGAGTAGATATTGATCGAACAAAAGTGGCTTGAGATGTGTGAGGAAGTGGGAGGATGGGAGGTCCTTTTATTATTGAAGAGGAGTGGAACTTTTGCAATATTTTCACAAAGGAATTCCATGCATATTTTTCTCATTGAAAGTGTCTCCAATAATGGTCCCAATTTGAGACATGGGAGGATATGTTTGATAAATGGGAATCCAATAGCTCTTGTACAAGTGTATTATTTATTTTGGGCCTTATGGTTAATGTTTATTCCCTTATTATGCTTAATTTAACTTTTATTGTTTTAATTAATTTTAAATACTTTAACAAATATTTTTGGTAAAAAAATTTGTTCTTTCTAAACATTATAAATTATTTGTATTCTAAATATGGAATCCATTTTTACAAATTCCTATCACAGAAGTGGTATAAATTGATTTAAATTTATTCCTGCAGGCAGAATGAAAATGTCTGTTTTTAAAGTAAAAATGTCCAAAATGTTGCTATGTTTTTATAGTCAATTTCAAAGTGAAATTGAAGAAAATGACATAAATTGAATTAATTTATAACAATATGATATAAATAAACTTTAAAGCCTATTTAAGATATGATTTAATCTTATTAATAAATTACATGAAAAAGTAGTTTTGAACTAAAAGTCAGTATTTTTATCTATTCATTAAAAAATGATATGTCTTCAAAAAATATCAAAAATTCAACCTAACCAAATATTGATGTTTTTATTTCAAATATGAAGTTTATTTTTACATATTAAATCAATTAATGTTTCAAAATTCATATTTAAAATGGATTTTCCATTGAATGGTGGTAAAATTGCCTTTATAAAAATATAGGTTTTTATGTGTAAAATAGTGTTTGTTCTTATCTTATGCCTATAAAACCTAAAAGATGAATATCAAAAATATTTTATTGAATATATAAAATATATATTTCATTAAAATTATTCAATAATTGTAATTAATAATTTTATTAATATAAAGCTCCTTTGAAAGCATAATAATGTTCCTTTTTTACATCCAAATGGTTATTATTTTTGTTTCTCATTAATTGGTAACCCATGAATTGATTTTATATTTATATAAACCTTAAATGTTCATAAGTTATTTAAAAATGTTCAAAACCACAAACATAACAGCTTGGTTATATCATATCATATTACATAATAATATTTTAATAAGACATTGTTATTTGGTGAAATTCGGTCTTGTGTGTAACACAAGCCATCATAGAAGGTTGCTCTTGGATATAGAACAATATACCGAGGAAGGTCTCTATAGAGTGTAACACAAGATAAATAAATGTTCCTTGAATTATAATCTATTAAATTAATTATATTTATTTAATATAGTACATATATTATAATGTATCAGGTTAATATATTATTTTTTTACACTTGGTGTTGTGTGTCATACACGCTATTGAATACAAATTTTTACTATAGAATTTATTGGTGTTACATGACCCTATACAAGGGAACCACAATGATAAGTGATCATGCTACCTGAGTATTAGGGTGGGAAACCTAATCCTATCACGGGGAGATAAGGGATCTACCATTGCTACACATAGTGTAAACAAACAACATACCCAAATATGTGCCTAATAGTTGAAAAATTGGATCAAAAAATTTCTAGATGAGTACATAGTGTCTAAACATAGGTAGTTTCCTTCCCATGTATTGGGATCCTACCTGGAATGTTAAATTACATATAAACCATAGGTGAGTTGAGGTACTTGATGTGTAGGATTTGAGGAGGTACTTGGAATGTACTACGCTTCTTTAGTTTTTTTATACCAATGATAAATTTGGTGTTGCGAAGGGCACACGATGTATATGATACTTGGGTCCCATTGGAAAGTATGTCACATACAAACCAAGATGTCCAACCAGAGACACATGACATATAAGTTAGGACAACCAATGTCTGATATTTAACACATACAAAAAATCCCAATTCTACATCCCCCTAAATACATGGTTTGTGTTCTTTAAAACTAAATGATATATAGACAAGATTTTTTCTAGATTCTTTGTATTCCTCCTAATGCTTCACCACACATGCTAAAACTTTGAGTGATATCACGAAAAATATTACCTGATGCATTTCTATGACCGAACACATTAATAGTGATTCAATTATAGTCACTGATTTTTGAAAAAATGAAACATCATTAGACATCCTCACATGCCCATTTATTCTACTCAAGATGAAACCATCTATTCATCCCCAACCTTGACCTCATCTTGATTAGATGAATATCCCATGTTCTCAGAGTCATCCACCACTGATTTCAACTACAAGGAAACACTGATATATTTTCAATCATGATTCAAACAAGACCACTATTTTTCAAATCACCGACCAAATCATGGCTGATGATAAATACATGAATAATGGGTGGGATAAATCCAAGATATAAAAAAGTAAATAATCCATGTTTTTCATGCATAATTCAACAATTGATCATGGGTCATAAATTAAAAAGGAAAATAGATAACAATAATTCCAAGGAGAAATAAATCACTAATTATGATATTTAAGAAAACCATATGTTGAATGGGCCATGATAAGCTAGAAAAAAATATTCAATTCAATTGAAATTAATCCATGTTTGTAATAGTATCAAATATAGGTTAAACCCATAAAAAAATCCCTACCTTGATAAGGATCAATCATTGAGGAATAATGAATTCATTTCTAATTCCATTGATGATTCTCGTCATGTTTTTTATCAGTACTCGATCCTTATTCAAAGATCCACCAAGAATAAATCTCTCCAATATCTAGTGTGTTACAACTAAACTTAGATATTATATTCATAGATAATTTTATAGCAGAAAAATTAGGTTAAGTTAAAAATTAATAAATAAATAAAATTATTTTAATTAACCATTTTAACCCACTAGTGTCTTCTTATCAGAACTAGTCTGGTATAAATTAAACTTATGTCATGCCTAGGGTAAAACCCAAGTTCTAGATTCAAACATGATCTTGGTTTCCTCAACCAAAACTCTATTTAAAAGGTAAAGTATTATTTTCAAAATATTGCATGTAAATGGTTATAATATATTTATTATTTTTAATATATCAATATCAGGGCAATGTAATGTTTGAAACTCCTTTTCAACTGTGTGACAAGCTCAAAAAATACAATTTAAAATATTCAATGGGTCTAATGGTAAAAAATTAGCCATTACACCCATTAGAATCACCATAGTGAAATCTAGAATCAAGAGAATATGAATAATAAATACATTTCATTACTTAATTTTTTTTTATTTTAAAACATATATTATTATTATAGTAATTATAAATGAAACATTTATATAATAGAGCATATAAATAAGAGTTTATTAGAGAATCATAAAAAATTATTTAAAATTTAACATACAAATAAATGTACTTGTAATTATAGAAAAAGACATATGTAAGTAATAATAAATAGAATGTGATATTTAATAACACATGAAAAATTTAAAACAAATTACAATTAAAAATAATTGGTTTAGATCATTTTGACCACACCATGTGGAACCCTAACCTACAATCCACTGAACTTGTGTTCCATGTCAGTGCACAACATGACCTTAGACATGACTCTCTTTATGCTAGAGGCTATTTTCTAGTTGCATAGGTATATGGTAGTACTATGGGAGACTATAAACACTTAGAAGAGTTTAAAAATAGTGGAAATAATAATATCGTAATACATCACCAGATATGTAGTAAATTAAGTTAAAATACAAGAAAGTTCCAATATTAATCAAAATAATCCATGATGTATTAAATAATGTGTATACCATACATTCCAGGGAGTCATACATAAAAACCAAAATACCAAAAGATTAAACTGGAAAAAAACTATAACAATGATCATGATTCCTAGCTTGATCCCAATATCCCATACCCATCTTTGAAACTCAAACTCATACCAGGCATTTCCCCCTATCCTGAACCTAGAGTTTAAAACAAGTGGTATTCGTTCAGGTACACAAGTGCCATGGAACCCCAAGAAGGGTGTGAGTACAACTCAGTAATCCACCACCAACAGAATCTCTAAATATCCAGTATGATAAAAAAGTATATAAAAGGTGACATAAATAATATAAGGGATTAAAAATAAATAAATAAGAAAAAACCTCGATCTCGTGATCTTTATAGTGATGCCCAAAGTCAGTCCTACTACTTGTAGTTTCTAGGTGTAGTAGAAGAACCGGTTGGTGGATGTTATATTAAAATTTATCTTCATATTTACTTACCTGAAACACCGAGTTAGGGTCTTTCATGTTAAATTTATAATCAATTTGTTTAGTTCTGAATAAAATAAATTCCCTTTCTTAGGATCCTTTCACCAATGAAGTTTTTGATATTTCAAAACACTCTTTTCAGATTGCCTTCTTTGTGATGTGAGGATCCAAGGGTGGAATCCCTCCAATGGTGATCTGTAACGACCCAAAATTTTGAATAAATCTTATTTCCAAATTTTATGTGTTATTTTATTTTATTTTTATACTCAACAAAAATGTTTCATTTGATAACATGATTATAATTAAAATGAGACAGTTGGGTTTCGACTATTATATGACCATTGGTCAATATGACCGTTGTAAACTAAAAGTTTTGATTTTTGTCTCTAAATACAAGTAATCTTGGTTAATTATTATAGAAAGAAGATTCGATGGCCTAGCCCAGTAGTCTTGGACCGATAGAAGCCCATTTAATAGAACTTGGGAAGGAGGTAGCACCACTGAGCTCTACTCTATACCAAACCCAAGATGAACATCATCGTGTGAAGCTAGAATGGAATCTCCTTCGCGAGAAGTTCAACCTGATAGAAATTACTACTCGTGCGATGTTGGCCGAGCCTCCCTCGGATTCCCTCACCTTAGCTGACATTACACTTAGGTCCTATGCTGGTGTGATAAGGGGCTATTTAAGGAGACCATAACTGCCTTGTGTAATCCTTTGTTTTAAATAAAAATTGGGATTTCTTCTTATGATGATGTTTATGACTTTTCAAATGTCCGGATAAATATAGTATGCATATTTTTGATGAATTTTAGAAAATGGATATTTTAAAAATGTATATGTAAACCTTAAATAATTAAAAATGTGTAATGATTTTCAAAAAATGGTCTCCTACAATTATGTTCAGTAAGAAATTTAGAGTCTAATAAGATCAAATTGATTTTTGATGAATAGTACATTATGAATAGTGATCTTATGCTTAGGATTAGTAATGTGACCAAATGGATTAGTAATCTCACTTAAAGAAAGTATTAATATAATCTAGGCACCTTGATTAAGTAATGTGATTTAATAAAATGGTTAAATAATGGTTTCATAAATTATTATTCAAGTATTATTTTTTTCAAGTGAATATTGTTTTTTAATTAAATATTAAATTAAAAATATTTAGAAAAATATTTTTATAAAATGGATTTCATTTTTGAACTCAAAGCATCGATATTATGTTAAGGGAATTTTTGGGGATTTTTATGAGAAAATAAATTTTCGGTGAATAGTGTATTTATTTAAAAATAAAAATAAAAATAAAAATAAAAATATTTTTATAAAATTGAGTTCATTTTTGAAATCAGAGCATTGATATTTGACTAAGGTGAAATTTTGGGATTTTTCTGAGAAATTTGAATTTTTAGTGAATAGTAAAAATACAGTTTTAGGGTTTCAGTATGTTTAATGACATCATAACTGTGTCATGATGATGTCATGAGATATTTTAAGGGATGGTCGACCAATGGTGATGTATTATTGTATTGGTGGCCCCATGTGGCCTAACTTCATGGGAAATATCTTGGGAGAGCACATGGTTTTGAGAAAACCACTTTTGAGGTGTCCCTTGGCCATTAATGCCTTGTCCCCTCACCTTCCCTATAAATACCATGACCTCCTCTCATCCATTCGACTCCAAAACCATCCTCAATGAAGTTCTGGTCTCCTTACTTCCCACGGAGTCCTCCCAATGTTCCCCCAAGCCCTCAAGGTCCCAACCATTGAGTTTTAAGAGTTACGTTTTTAGGTAAGGGATCCGACCTCTCTCTTTCTTTTCAAGTAATCTCTTTTATGTAATTCCTTTTATACTCCTTGTTATTATGTTGGAGGATGTTCTTTTATACTCCTCTTACTGCCATTATTATGTTCATATAATGAGATATCCCCTCTTACTCTCATTATTTCATTTTATGAAGTTTTAAGTGGCGCCGTTAGGCTGCCGAAATTTTTGTAATGGATTATTTCTCCCTTCTAAATTTTCAAGATCTATTTCATGTAAAGTATTTCAAGTTCCTTTTTATTATGTTGGGGTATTATCTATAAATTTATCATACTGATCTTTTGTTATCATATTATGAGGGACCCTATTTGATCTCATCAATTCATTTTTTTGATGTTTTAAGTGGCGTCGTTAGGCTGCCGAATTTTTATGTGGTTCTTTCACCCTTCTCATTTTCAAGATCTATTTTCATGTCAAGTCTTTCAAGTTACTTTTTATTATGTTTGGGTATGATCTATAAATCTATCATACTTATCATTTATGTTCATATGATTAGAGACCCTATTTGATCAAATCAATTCATTTTTGTTGAAGTTTAAGTGACGCCGTTAGGCTGTCGAATTTCTAAGGGGTTCTTTTACCCTTCTCATTTTCAAGATCTATTTTCATGTCAAGTCATTCAAGTTCCTTTTTATTATGTAGGGGTATGATCTATATATCTATCATACTGATCATTTATGTTCATATGATGAGAGACCCTATTTGATCTCGTTAATCCATTTTTGGAAGTTTTAAGTGACGCCGTTAGGCTGCCGAATTCTCATAAGAGAAATCTTATTTTTTGTCTTCCTTTCATGTTTTTCGTTTCAAATGGTATATCATTCAAATTTCATTACCATGTTCTTAAATAATTTATCTTTTGTTCCCCTACTGTTTTATGTATCATTTTTGAGTGGGTGACCCATGTCCCCTCTCTTTCCAATATTTTCTAAAACCATGTATCATAGTCGTTATGCTGCATAGTTTTCGTCTCAAAATGCCTCCCTCTTTATCTCAAAATTATTTTATGTTATTAAGTGAATACTCAAATCTCTTATTTCTAAAAGGGTATTCACATATATATCAAAATGATTTATTTTAAATTCTGTTATTTACATACATGAAACCCGCTTTCCCTTTTCTGTGGGTTTAAAGTGACATAAAGATCAAGTCTTTAAAGTAGTTTTTAAAACGTTATAATTATGAAATGAAACCCATTTGTTTTATGCTATATGGGTTGTTTATGAAATGATTGATGATGATATATGTGGCTCACATGATAATAAAGACATGTCCAGGGCGTGCCTAGATAGTTCTCCAAAGCATTGGGTAAAGACTTAATCTCTAGAGATGACTTTTTAGACTGATACCTTGGTGAATAACCTTGGTAATTTTTAATGACACCTTGGGGATGGACCTTGGTGAAACGAAATGATTGTCAATATTAAATGTTGCAGCCACATCTTCAAGTTATGAAAAATGTTATTTTTATTATGATATGCCCCATGATTTCATTCTCATGCCTTAAAGTTCTTTTCATGACTTTATTGATGTATCTCAAGCTCATATGTAAAATGTTTCACTTGTTTCCCTTACTAGGCCTTCTGCTCACCCTTTCTTTTGATGTATGTCCCCAGGTTATGAGATACAGTAATGAACCTAGTATGAACTTAAGGAGAAGCCTTTCAAAGGTTTAAAAGGAATGTTTTATATTGTTTTCATATATTATGTTCCTGGTTTCCAAGACACTAAACCTTAAAGATCCTCAGTTTTGTGTAATGTAATGAAAGTTTATGTTATAAAAAGGCGGGATGCTATAGTTGGTATCAGATGATAGTTTAGTTATTTATGGAAATTAGGATATGAAAACTCTAGGAAGAATCCTATAGAAAAGTTTAAATATAGGAAATATTCCTGGTATTTTGGAGAGTATTGAGTAAGGGGTTTCCAAGAAAATACATCCCTGTCTGGATACGAGTAGGTAGAGGTGGCTCTGGCACAGATGTACATAGGGGTAAAACCTGAAAATACCACTTTGATCTAGACTCGAACGGGAATTGGTACACGAAAACGGGCCTTTCTGCACTCTTGGTTACGACACTCCTGGGGGATATGATTTTGTAAATTCATAAGCTTAGTATGAACCATTATTAAAGGAACAAGGATAAAACAAAATAAAGATTCACATAAGAATATATGATCATGGATAACCTAGATTGGAACCTAGTGGATCACAGGTTAGGATATAATTTTTTTCTACATGTTTATCCTTTTATGCTTAAAGTTTTCTTTTCATGATTATTAGCTATGTATTTATGCCCCTAATTATAGTTTCTTTTCTTAGTTAATGGCGGGAAATGGAAGAACATTTCCCAACAACCAATGTGATAGAAAATGGGACGATTGTCATATTAATATGACAAAGATGATTAGGGGATTAAAAAATGATTATTATTTTGGAAGATGTTCACTATTTGGGGGACCCTATATGATCTAGGTAAATAGATTACTACGGTATTTTCATTGAGGAGAAAGGTTGACTTATATTTAGAAGAATCAATGAATTTAAGGTGGAATTATAATAATTTAGGTTACTTATGGGAATGATTAACCTATCTTGGGTAAAATATGTTTAGTTTAGCTAATTTTGTTATAAGATGTTAGGAGTGGTTGATGTGTTTCGGAGATGAACAATGAAGTTTATTTTGGAAGACTATGTTATCAAATCCTTCTTGTATTTTGGGTTTCAATCTTAGTTTGGTTTATTTTGAAGAATTTTAAGGACCGTTATTTATGGAATGGTCTATGATGAACTTTGGGTAGTTCCATGGAACTTTGAAGATTTAAAAGTAGTTTCCCTTACTATGGGATTCTTTTTTTTAAGAGTTGTTTTACCTTACCCTTTCTGTTTTTGGGATAATGTTTAAAGATAGAAGAAATAGATAGTTAATCTTTTGTGGATTATGTGATTCTCTATAAGATGATTCTTGTGTCTTGACGAGACCAAGTAGTTTTGAATGCTCATAATTTGAAGAAAATATTAGTTTTGGTAGAAACTTATTAAAGGATGAAACTCTACATGATGGTAGGTATATTTTCATATATTTTTGTTCTATGTAGTAAATGAATTCCTTAAAATTATGAAAAGGAACGTAAAACAAAAATGTTGTTGGTTTACGTTTCCTACTAGGTAACCAAAGACCGTTTACACAGATCATAAGTTTGGGATTTTCTTATGGTTAACTTTCTCCTAATCATGTTTTCTATCACTCTTTCCCAGAACTTGACCCTTTGTTTTTTTTTCTTCCATATCCATGTTTTCCTCCATGGAATCCTATTATGGGTTAACTCGGGTGACCTTTGTACTTCCCTTTCTTTCTTTTAAAATAATAGTTTTACTGACTCCTTTTCCAATGTGGGGCTTTAAATGAAATTTCAAAACCCAATTTTAAAAATCGCAAGGATGCAATTTCTTAAGGGGGGAAGATTGTAACAACCCGAAATTTTGAATAAATCTTATTTTCTAATTTTATGTGTTATTTTATTTTATTTTTATACTCAACAAAAATTTTTCATTTGATAACATGATTATAATTAAAATGAGACCGTTGGGTTTTGACTATTATATGACCATTGGTCAATATGACCGTTGGAAACTAAACGTTTTGATTTTTGTCTCTAAATACAACTAATCTTGGTTAATTTTTATAGAAAGAAGATTCGATGTCCTCGCCCAGTAGTCTTGGACCGATCGAAGCCCATCTAACAGAGCTTGGGAAGGAGGTAGCACCACTAGGCTTTGCTCTGGACCAAACCCAAGCTGAACTTCATCGTGTGAAGCTAGAACGGAATCGCCTTCGCGAGAAGTTCAACCTGATAGAAATTACTACTCGTGCGATGTTGGCTGAGCCTCTCTCAGATTCTCTCACCTTAGCCCTCCTTACACTTAGGTCCTATGCTGGTGTGATAAGGGGATATTTAAGGAGACCATAACTGCCTTGTGTAATCCTTTGTTTTAAATAAAAATTGGGATTTCTTCCTATGATGATGTTTACGACTTCTCAAATGTCCGGATAAATATAGTATGCATATTTTTGATGAATTTTAGAAAATGGATATTTTAAAAATGTTTATGTAAACCTTAAATAATTAAAAATGTGTAATGATTTTCAAAATATGGTCTTCTACAGTTATGTTCAGTAAGAAATTTAGTGTCTAATAAGATCAACTTGATTTTTGATGAATAGTAAATTATGAATAGTAATTTTATGCTTAGGATTTGTAATGTGACCAAATGGATTAGTAATCTCACTTAAAGAAAGTATTAATATAATCTAGGTACCTTGATTAAGTAATGTGATTCAATAAAATGGTTAAATAACTGTTTCATAAATTATTATTCAAGTATTAGTTTTTTCAAGTGAATAGTGTTTTTTAATTAAAAATTAAATTAAAAATATTTAGAAAAATATTTTTATAAAATGGATTTCATTTTTGAACTCAGAGCATCGATATTATGTTAAGGTAATTTTTGCGGATTTTTCTGAAAAAAATGAATTTTCGGTGAATAGTGTATTTATTTAAAAATAAAATTAAAAAAATTTAGAAAATTATTTTTATAAAATTGAGTTCATTTTTGAAATCAGAGCATTGATATTTGGTTAATGTGAAATTTTGGGATTTTTCTGAGAAAGTTGAATTTTCAGTGAATAGTAAACATACAGTTTTAGGGTTTCGGTATGTTTAATGACATCATAACTATGTCATGATGATTTCATGAGATATTTTAAGGGATGGTCGCCCAAAGGTGATGAAGTATTGTATTGGGGGCCCCATGTGGCCTAAATTCATGGGAAATATCTTGGGAGAGCACATGGTTTTGAGAAAACCACTTTTGAGGTGTCCCTTGGCCATTAATGCCTTGTCCCCTCATTTTCCCTATAAATACCAATCCCTCCTCTCATCAATTCGACTCCAAAACCATCCTCAACGAAGTTCTGGTCTCCTTACCTCCCAAGTATTCCTCCCAAGGTTCCCCAAGCCCTCAAGGTCCCAAACATTGAGTTTTAAGAGTTACATTTTAAGGTAAGGGATCCGACCTCTCTCTTTCTTTTCAAGTAATCTCTTTTATGTCATTTCTTTTATGCTCCATGTTCTTATGTTGGAGGATGTTATTTTATACTACTCTTACTTGCCTTTTTCATTTTCATATAATGAGAGATCCCCTCTTACTCTCATTATTTCTTTTTATGAAGTTTTAAGTGGCGCCGTTAGGCTGCCGAAATTTTTGTAATGGATTTTTTCTCCCTTCTCATTTCTCAAGATCTATTTTATGTAAAGTATTTACAGTTACTTTTTATTATGTTGGGGTATGATCTATAAATTTATCATACTGATATTTTATGATCACATGATGAGAGACCCTTTTTGATCTCATCAATTCATTTTTTTGAAGTTTTAAGTGGCGTCGTTAGGCTGTCGAATTTTTAAGTGGTTCTTTCACCCTTCTCATTTTCAAGATCTATTTTCATATCAAGTCTTTCAAGTTTTTTTTATTATGTTGGGGTATGATCTCTAAATATATTATACTGATCATTTATTTTCATATGATGAGATACCCTATTTGATCTCATCAATTCATTTTTGTTGAAGTTTAAGTGACGCCGTTAGGCTGTCGAATTTCTAAGGGGTTCTTTCACCCTTCTCATTTTCAAGATCTATTTTCATGTCAAGTCTTTCAAGTTCCTTTTTATTATGTTGTGGTATGATATCTATATCTATCATACTGATCATTTATGTTCATATGATGAGAGACCCTATTTGATCTCTTCAATCCATTTTTGGAAGTTTTAAGTGACGCCGTTAGGCTGCCGAATTCTCATAAGAGAAATCTTATTTTTTGTCTTCCTTTTAAGTTCTTTGTTTCAAATGGTATATCATTAAAATTTCATTACCATGTTCTTAAATAGTTTATATTTTGTTCCCCTACTGTTTTATGTATCATTTTTGAGTGGGTGACCCATGTCCCCTCTCTTTCCAACATTTTATAAAACCATGTATCATAGACGTTATGCAACATCGTTTTCGTCTCAAAATGCCTCCCTCTTTATCTCAAAATTATTTTTGGTTATTAAGTGAATACTCAACGCTCTTATTTATAAAAAGGTATTCAAATATATATCAAAATGTTCTATTTTAAATTCTGGGATTTACATACATGAAACCCGCTTTCCCTTTTCCGTGGGTTTAAAGTGACATAAAGATCATGTCTTTATAGCAGTTTTTAAAACGTTATGATTATGAAATGAAACCCATTTGTTTTATGATATATGGGTTGTTTATGAAATGATTGATGATGATATAAGTGGCTCACATGATAATAAAGACATGTCAAGGGTGCGCCCAGATAGCGCTCCAATGCATTGGGTAAAGACTTAATCTCTAGAGATAAAATTTTAGACTAATACCTTGGTGAATAACCTTGGTAATTTTTAATGACACCTTGGGGATAGACCTTGGTGAAACGAAATAATTTTCAATATTAAATGTTGCAGCAACATCTTCAAGTTATGAAAAATTTTATTTCTATTTTGATATACTTCATGATTTCATTCTCATTCCTTAAAGTTCTTTTCATGACTTTATTAATGTATCTCAAGTTCATATGTAAAATGTTTCACTTATTTCCCTTACTGGGCCTTCTACTTACCCTTTCTTTTGATGTATGTCCCCAGGTTATGAGATGCAGTAATGTACCAAGGATAAACTTAAGGAGAATCCTTTCAAGTGTTTAAGAAGAATGTTTTATGTTGTTTTCATGTATTATGTTCCTAGTTTCCAAGACACTAAACCTTAAAGATCCTCAGTTTTATGTAATGTAATGAAAGTTTATGTTATAAAAAGGCGGGATGCTATATGATCCATACAATCTCATTTGGTCTTTAAGCATTTGAAAATGATATTTTGGTGATATAATGGAGAATCAATTGACTTTCATCATTTTGTTGATCACTCATCCTTAGATCGAGGAGGAACCTCTATTATGTTTCTTATTTTTGAGAGGGAGAGGGAAATAAGTAATTCAAGAGGGAATTAATTGTGAGAAATAATTATTTATATCTCTATTAACCCAACAAAATAGATGTGACTATATATTTATAGATATAGGGTTTAGGTTAGAATATTTTTTAACTGCATATAGATTGTTAAATAATGTAATAACCATCATATAACCCCATTCCATAAAATAATAATATTCATAATATTATTATTTTATTGCATGTTCTAACTTGTGGTGTGATGAATATTAGTCACTAGATTGAAAAAAATATACAACATCAGATGTGGTGTTGGTATATTTAAACTCTTATATATTTATTGAGTACCCGAATAAATTTTTTTAATCTTAAATAAATATTTTATTCAAAAACTAGTATGTAAATATTTATTAAATATTCAATAAAATAAATAAATTTATTTTATTCACAATATGATGAATGAATATTTATTAAATTTATGTGATCAATAAAACGTGAAGAAAAGTATTCTTTGGTCTATAGAATAATGTCTAATCTATTAATTAAATTCAAATATAATTTAGTTGAGACCAAAAAAAAACTTAGTGTGTTCCCCTCTAGGATTCTTTCTCATTAATATTAGGCATGATTTCCTAAAGTAAAAGATTAATATATAGAAATGGGTGAAAGAATCCAAGATAAATAAGTTAATTTTGTAATGATGACATCCAAATATCAACACTCATTATGTAATATAATCAATTTGTTATAAAATATCATCTAGAAGGTTACACATCCATCTGATCGACCTTTGGGATTGAAATATCATTCTTTGAATATCTGAAATAAATATCGTTACACTATGACCATGGAATTTAATAAGACAAATATATTTTAGTAAAAGGGAAATGATATCAATTTACATAAAAATGGAAGAGAAAAATCATTCATCTACTTATTAATTAACAAAATTTTATTTGTTATACATATAATATATCCAACTTATCCATGAACTATTATCATCAGGGTTTAAAAAATAAATCAAAGTGAATGAGTCATTCCATGAATTAATAATAATATTAAAGTCTAACTACCATTATACATCTTCATAGATAGGAATATCTAATGAGAATAACAAATGAAAAATTCTTACTTGAGGTTCTATTCTCACAATCTTCCGTCTTAGAGATTACTAAATGTGAACTTCATAGGAGAAGCCTCATCTGATTATGAGTACTCAAACCTAACAATATAGGTAATTTGTTCCATATAATATCATGTTATCCAATTTTAGAACTATATTTAAGAGATATCATCATAATATCTAATGTTTTTCATCATAGGGGAGAACTGATATGACATTATCAATGCTATAAATACTTTGGGACATTATCACATCAATTTCATGTAGAAGAACAATCAATATGTAATAAGATTTTTAAGTTAATATTAAATTATTTGAATATACAAGTAATCTAAAGTACATAGTAGTTGATTATAGGGAACCAAATCCAAAATACTCACACTTTCACTAGTTCCAACTTCTAATGACTGGTTAGTCATAAGATTTTAAACATGATTCAGCTGAGTATGACTATAACTACTAGGACCAACACATTTCCAAGTTTAGGGTTGTAAAATCCACATGTATGTAATGAGAATCTATTTACTATAACAATACAATCTTGATAAAATCCCTTAAATAGTGATATAATAGTGTATCCACCTCTTATTCTTATTTTATAATCCTAACATCCTGAATAAATCCACAGTAAAATATTATCATAAAATTATATATATATATATATATTTCTTTTGGTATAACCCAAACGTGGAACATGATGTTTTTAAATTGATTCTTAACCTGCATCAGAATCCAGAATAAACTTGGATATTATAGATATGGAAACCACTAGCTATAATTATTATTTTTTGAATATTAGACTAGCCCTTTTTATAATACCAAATTAAATTAAACTAAGTGTAAAAATGAGTTCAATTACCTTGATCAATAGTATTACCACTTCTCTAAATACTATGAACTCATCTAGTTCTAGATTTTCATATACTATCAGATAGTTCTAACAATAATTATATGAAATTATGCTTAATCTGTTTGATATTCACCTTTTAAAATTTATGGATAAGTAATATCAAACAACAATATATATCATATCACATGATATTAACTACTAGAACAAAAGGTTATGAAATAATTTTAATCTCTATAATCTCTTCCTATGCTCATTCATGTTATATTAGAAAGATTATATGCTCATAAAAATTTAGTTTTTAATTTTTTAAACTTTTATTTTTCAATACTTTTTTAATATATGTATTATGACTAGATTTAGTAAACTCATAGATCTAATTTTTAGATATTTTTACCCAAAAAAAAATTTTACTTTAATTTATACTCGGATAAATATCATTCCTTAGTCTTAACAAACTAGTAAGGCATAAAATTTGTTTTCCATATATTATCAATATATTTATCTTAAAAAATAATAATGCTCCCACTAACTAGTTAGAGACACATGTCTCTCACACTACTACAAAATAATCCTTTAATAGCGATAGAATTGGCCTTTATTAGTGCTAAAAAAGTGTTGAAAATCCGAGTGCCATTAAAAGTCTAAAACTTTTATCAGCACTAAAAAAGCATGGTTAAAGGCCCCCTTTAACAATGCTTTATTAACACTATTAAAGGGGGCCTTTAACAATTATTTTTTGCACTGATAATGGAAACACTGCTAAAGGGGAACATTTCTATTTTCTCAGACACCTATGAGACCGACCCCCGTTATGAGTGCTTCCAAGACCCCTTTGTTATCACTGTTCACCCCTCCACCTTTTATCAACAATTTTATAATTTCTAGCCTTATGTACACTTACGTAGATTCGTACCCTACACCTCTCCATTAGTGATGGAACACCTTTACCACAACACCACATTGTTTTGTTGTCTGTTTAATGATATTTTTCTTTATTTATATATCTGTATATATTTACATATATTTATATAATTATTTTAAAATACATTTATACATTATATATATGTGTGTGTGATATATATATATAATTTTATTTATTTAAATAAATTATATATTATATTCATTTATATATACAAGAATATAATATAAATAAATTTCTCTTTATGAATACACACACATATATATGAATATATATTATAAAAAATTATTATATATATTTTTAAATAAATTATTAGAATATTAGTTTATTTACTTATATTAGAATATACATTTTTACATAAATACGTTGATATATATATTTATATGGGTGATTTTTTATAAGTAAATATAAGAAAACATGAATATATTTAATTATATATAAAATTACATTGTAAAAAATGATAAAACTTCAAAACCATAATATCAATATGAATGTATGGATTTAGAATAAATTTATTATCCACTAAAAAAAGGCAATAATACCACCTTAAACGTGTTTGAAAATCTATCAAATGTTAAAAAATCTGGGTACCCTGACTAAAAACAGAGTTTTTTTGGCCTTTTGGGCCTTTTTTGGCTTCATAAAATGTGACAAAGGATTACCTGTGTCACTAAGGGAATAAAGATCATCACATTATTTGATTTGATATGTGGTAGAGCTCAAAGGGACACCCAGTTCAAAAGTTATGGCTGTTTGATGTTTGAGTTAAGTTTTCAACTTATTTTAGATCTTTTATTATTATTTTTGGATTTTTTTAGCTTCAAATTGATATTAAATAAATTTTACTTAGTAGAAATACTCAAATTATTAATTAAAAATATTTTTTAAATAAATTTATACAACATTTTCACAAAATATTATATATATTAAGTGTAAATTCCTATTTACCTTATCTAAAATATATTTTAAAAAATATATATTATATATTTATCAATATAAATATATTTATATATTATTATATTATTCTTAATTAAATATAATTTTTTAATGGATAACTCTATCCACGCTACTAAAAAAGTGTTGATAAAAGGGTGGCCATTATCTGCGCTTCAAAAAAAGTGCTGATAAAGACCCCCTTTAACATCGCTTTTTTACAAGTGCTTTTAAGAACCCCATTTAACATTGCTTTTTTAAAATCACTAATAAATGTTGGTACTTTATTAGGGATTGTAGAAAATCACTGATAAAGGTCCCCCTTTAACAACTCTTTTTTATAGCTATTAAAGACCCATTTTACCATCGCTAAAAAAAGAACTTTTAAAGACCCCCATTAGTAGTGCTTTTTTTTAGCGTTGACAAAGGGGGTATTTAAAAATATTTTTTTTTCTAGAAATGTTAAAGCTCAAGTTCTAGACAAACCAAGTTTTTTAGTAGTTTAATTTGCTTACAAATGAATATCCTATGATAACTATGCATAATTTATTCATAAAGGAATGTATGCGATCTACATATATTATTGGAATTTATTGATGTCACAAAACCTTTTAGTTATTCATAGTAGACATATACCATTGGGTGTTCTTTTTTGTGACATCATATAAACATCTCCCATAAGGAATCCTATAAATGAGGTTGCCTTGAAAATCAATTATGCAAAATGATGATGATAGAAATATACTTTAACAAGTATAATTCAAAAATGATTTTAGGCATGAATTATAGTGAATAAGTTTTGTCGAATAGTAAAACATTCAATAATAAATCAAGATTTATTGGTAATATCTTGTAAAATCCATGTCTATTTTCTTTTTGAATACTCACAAACAATATTTTGTCTTATAAACAATCTAAATATGGTGTCCCATAATCTTGATACATGGAGTCCGTTACATGAATTTTTATACATAATTTTGAACCCTATCATATTGCCATTTACTTCTTCTTTGAAATAATTTTTATTCTAAAATAATAGTACATGTATTACCATTTTTGGTGAAAATAAATTTCCTCTTTGGTTATAAATTCCTTTGCAGTATGTGCTTCTCGAACTACTACTCCCACTAATCTCAGCGAATTCCATTATTCCTATGCCATCTTATGTGCATCAAAAGTATTAAACTATATAAGATTAAATTTATCCCATTATCATTAAATATTAATGATTCCTTTATGAAAATATATTCTATATTGACTAGTCATTAATATACTTAGTGGCTATTAGATTGATAACTTAGGTGCACCTTAGTGTTTTGATTTTCGTTTGTAACTATGGATAAATTTTAACAAATAGTTTTCAATAAAAACTTTTGTTAGTATATTAATATATTCTTATCATATAAAAATTGATATAAAATCCATTATTGAATATAGTGGGAATATATTTGGTTATTTGGATTTTATTTTCAAAATACATCTTGGAAGGAGTAATGGTTTATTTTAAATATATATAAGATGCATCATTGATCTTCCTTTTACTACCATCATGAAATTGTTATATATAATAAAATGAAAGTTAGGGATAAAACATACTCTACATATATGATCAATTATTAGATAAATAAGATATAATGTGACATTCTATCTCAAATAATACTTTTATCAAGGGAAACAATTTACATTAGTGAGCATTTCTAAAATTTCTCATGAGGTATACGACGTTGCCTTTAAATTTTTAATAGTAACTCCAAAAGATTTATGCTGTACCTTTATTTAAAAAGGATTCTTTATCTAAAACATGGTATGTAGTTTTTAGGTATATTTAGTATCTTAGATCAATCGAGAAAAAAAAACTTTAATGAAAATAAAGAAGTCAAATACTTTTAGTTATATTTGAAAAATAATTACCTTTCTAGAATCGGTTAAGAGTCTTATTTTATATTCACCATTCATTGTAATTGATATTTATGATTTTAGAGTTACAAAATATTAGTTTAGTATTTAAGTACCATAAAAAGTTTCATTCTAGAAATATATTATGGCTCATTGTGTCTATTTGGAAAATGAAATAAAATTTTTGGTATCAATTATTACAAACTTTAATCAATAAAAATTGACAATAAAATATAGGGAGCTACCCTTTGGTGACATAGGAATCCCCCTTTATCTTCTCCTTTTGTGTTCACTCTATAACCTTTATATTCTTAATCATTTACTATATTTAAGTACATGTATGAAATAATCATATTTTATGTAATACATAAGAGGTGAATAGAAACTTGATGAATATACCTAAAGTAGGTGAAATTTCTTGTTTCTTCAATTCATTTCAATTTATTTTAAAGTGTTTAATATCTCTACATAAGAAACAAATAACATACCATTCATCCTGAGTACTTTGATTTCTTTTCTATTTGAAGCATTCTGTAAATGATATTTTTTCTTTAGATTATCCTTGGGATCTTCAACTTTGTCTTTCAAACTTTTAAACATTAGGGGTGGAGAAACATGTTTCAACTAATCCTTATTAGCTTGGTGATCTATGGAAAAAGTTTCTCAAGTGACATATACATTTATTTTATTTGGTATATTAAAAATAAGGATAATTTTGGTAGTAAGGATAATAAGATAAGATAATGGATAAATTCTTATGCAAGTGAGAAATAAGATGAGATATTATGGTGTAAACATCAATGTATTTATTTGGTAATAAAAAATATCTTGAAATTTTTGATAATATAAAACAATCGACATAGGAGCATCCTAAACATATCTTTGATAGAAATCCGTTTCAACATTTCTCACCTGCTAGGATGGAAGAACATGAGTAGGGTATTGCAAAACAAAATACAAAACTTTCTGATAATAATGTATTTCCAAAACTATTATACCATATTTGGAAATTTGTATTTGTAAGAACATACCTTGAGTTAAGGAATGATCATTTTTTTTGGTTTCTCTTTCCACTTTATATAATAATTAAATTAAATGATTAGTGATTTACATGATTTAAAATTATGTGAGAAATAATAATAATTTTAATTTAATTAAATATCCCACTATTTTTTCAATTACTAAAATACCTCACCATTAAACCCAGAATGTATAGTTTCTAGGATATTTTAGTGGAAAGAATACATATTCCCCTTTTTATAACACTATAAAGGTATGATAAAACTAATTTGAGGTATTTAGGTTGGAATGGATTTTCCAACTATGGGATTTCAGACCCTTGACCCATTGAGTGGAATCCCCAATCCTGAAATCCTAATACGGATTTCTAAAAAAATTTCCTATAAATTAAAACTAGTACATAAAGGGATACTAATCATGATGTAAAATGGTTAAGTCAACCCAAAACCATTATAAAAACTCCCCTTATAAAAGTAAGTGTCCCAACTAATGTTGGTCAAACACTTAGTTCTATTGAGTTTCCTTCATAATCAAGTAAGGGAAGGGAAATTATGACTTAATATTTAGTTGAGGGATTTTATTTTGTTATGGATTAATTTTTTCTTGTTTATCCTTTACAGAAAGTTTTAATATTAATTTAATTTTAATGAATTAATTAACCATTTTAGATAAAACATTTACATATAATCAATTTATTTAAATCCTATGTTTTCACATTAAATCATTTATTTATGTGATCACAATATTTTATCCATAAAATAAATAATTCATATACATAAATAAATAATTAATTAAGTGACTAATTTATGGGAATTTGCAACAATTGATTTAATTGGAGAACATTAAATCTACCTTCAACTTAGGGTAAAATTCCTTGTGTTGGTCTTGGCACGAGTTACAACATTCCACCTATACATGTTTGCATCACCTGGGTTTCCATCATAAGGATTACATATTGAATTGCATCTATATGCCTTAGGATAATCCATTAATTAAATGTATTTATAACTCACCCGAAGTTGATGGGATCCAAAGGATTAGTGAATATGGATTACATAAATAACCATGGAAAACATGTCCTACATAATAATGGGGAGATGGATGACTCTAAGAAAATCAAATTTAATTTAATAAATAATATTTCAAAACCATGAAATAAATTAAATTAAATAAATTTCAACACATACACTAGTGTTGGTCTATCTCATGAATGGTAGTACGTGCATTGTATACACAAAAGTAAACCACTTATCATTCGTTTATTATTTTTTCTTTATTGTCAAGATAAATGCATTTAAATTAATTAATTAATTAATTCTCTTTCATATTAATAACCATCCAAATATTCTTGTATATAACCAAAATTAATGAATTAATGGAAAATAAACAACAAAACCAATTATTACAGATTATTGAAATAAATTAATTGAGAATTTAAATTATTTTAAAACAACAATTAAATTTTCAAACAAAAAAGGTGAAAAAAAATTAAAATAAAGTTTTAATTCCTGAATTTTCAATTAAATATAATTTAATTCTTCTATTAATTGGGAGAGTATACATTGTGTACTATCCGGATACACACAGTGTACCTCACTTAATGTGTATCCGTGTCACATGCTTAGGGATTCAACTTGTTAACTCAGATGAACTATACAACATGTACATTCTAGCTACAAATTGTTTATCTTCTTTACATGTTCCTAGGATAAATTCCCAGGCTTAGGCATGTATCCCATCTTGACTACATTATATATACAAGCCAACTACATGATGTTTATCCCTTATACTATGTGTCCTAGTTTCTCAGGGAATAAATCAATGTGTATTTCAGATGTGAGAAATGTTGAATTAGATGGTGTGTACACTGTATACACATAATTTATATCTTAAATTCTCCAAGATATCAGTATCATATGGTTTAATCATGGATAATGACAACACAGATTGTGAAATCTATGCCGCTAACCTATGTAGACTACACGACATGTATCCTAGATATACCCCGTGTAATTGGAAATCTTGCATGCTCAGTTTCCCCAATCTAAATTTGGTGTTTAAAAAATGAACCACATATAATTAATTGTTTTATGTGTCATATATCCCATTATACGTTTAGGTTTAGTGCACATGGGTATATGACGTGTACTCCAACTAAATTCCATGTAAACCATTTTTACTTGTCATTTTTTTGGAAAATACATACGGAATATCCGATCATTCTTAAACTATTCTTAGAATGTTAAGAAAATAAAACACTAAAAAAATATGTTTAATATATTGATAACATGTTAATTAAATTAATATTAAAGCAAAAATAACATGAAAAAAAACATTCAACCATTGTTTCTTATAGATCAACAATCAAACAAATACTTATAAATTTTAAATGTGACCAATTTGATACCACTTATAGGTTATAAAAAATGTTAAAGTGTTGGTTGGTGTGTTTTATATTGAAATTTAATTTAATATTCAGTTTACTGAAACCCTGAGTGATGATATTTCACATTAAATTTATAATTAAATTATTTATATTTGAAGAAAATAAATACCTTCTATTTGATGACAATTTTTATTTTTTAAAAGACCGTTTTCGGGTTTCCTTAGATGTAATGTGAGTATCCAATGGTATTATTTCTATAGCGGTGATACAAATATGATCCTTTTATATTCAAGATACACCTATTGTTTTATAGGTTCTAATGCGGTGTTACAATTATCTTGCTCGTTTTTATTGATCACATGTCATTTTATCTTGAAAGAATCTCTCTTGTGTTTCTCATTCTTGAGAGGGAGAGAGAAAAAAAGAATTCGAGAGAGAATTTGTTGTTCATACCAATTATCTATATCTTGATTAACCCTACTCAATATACATAAAAATCTATTTATAGAGTTAGGGTTTAGGTTAAAATATTATTTAATTACATACCATCCCTTAAATAATATAATAACCATCATGGAACCCCTACCATAAAATAATAATAATCATAATAATATTATTTTATGGCGTACACTAACTTGTAAAACGATGAATATTATTTGGAAGCATGGAAATAAATATTCATATCCGTACGGGGTCTTGGGTCATCTAAAATCTTTGAAATTTATTGAATACCAAATTAAAATATTTTATTCTATTAAATAAATATTTTATTCACAAACTAGTAGATAAATATCTATTAAATATTTAATAAAATAAATAAATAAATTTTTTCACAATAAATTGAATAAATATTTATTCAATTTATACTATCACTAAAACTTGAATAATATTATTCTTGAGCCTCGAGAATAATATTCATTCAACTAATTAAATTCAAATATAATTTAAATAAAATAAAAAAACACTTAGTGTGTGACCCTCAAGGTTCTTTCTTGTAGGAATTTAGAGGTTTTGAAAAAATTTTAAGATTACAACCTAGAAATGGGTCAAGGAACCATTGATAAATAACTTATTGTCTCAATGATGAAATCCATATATGAACACTCACTGTGTAATATAATCCCTTTGTCAAAATGTATCATCAAAAAAGTTGCACATCTGTGTAATCAACCTATGAGATCGATATGTATTTCTTTGAATATATAAAATAAATTCCATTACACCATGGAATTGGAATTTAATGTGACAATTATATTTCAATCAAAGGGCCAAGATATCGACTTCCATAAATATAAAAGAGACAAATCCTTCCATGAAATATTAATTAACAATATGTCATTCATGATGCACTTAATTTATGAAACTTATACATTTACTTTTATTATCATGGTTTTTAAAATAAATCTAAGTGTGTGAGTCATAAAATACATTAATAATAATCTTAAAGTCTAAGTACCATTACAGATGCTCACAGATATGAATATTTGAGGACATAAAAACATAGATAATTCCCACTACTGGGTCTATTATTATAATCTCCCATCTTGGGTATTACCAAATTAAAACTTCATTAGAGTAATCCTCATATTTTTACGATTAATCACACTAGACAGTCTATATTTTATGTGGCCAATCATACTGAATTATTTTACTATAAAAGTATATTTAAGAGATATAATCATAACATCTAAATGTCCTTATCTTAATGGGGGAACTCTTATGAACTTATCAATGTGAAAAATACTCTAAAACATTATTAAATAATTATATACATAAGAATAATAAATACATGATAATATATTTAAATTAATATTCACTTATTTAAATATAAAATTAATTTAAAGTATAAATTATTTAGTTTTAGGGCACCAACTTCAAAACTACCAGCTTCAGCTAGTTCTAGAGTTTCTCTGAGAACATCATAATGACATGCCTTAATAAGTGACCACATAGATTATTAAAACTCATCCAATATTACTTCATAACATAAAATATCACAAAAAATCCAAGTGATCATATTTTAACTCGTAGGGAATCCAAACACTCATGTAAGTATTCCCAAATATCATGCACCAAGAAAAATACTAGTACTCATCTTAACAGTACCATGGATCTGGTATCATGTGGAATCCAAGGATCACATCCTAGAATTCATAACCCATGTACCATATTGAATCCCAAGTTCCCATATTGATATCCTCATTTATCATATAGAATATTTCACATGGAATATAAGAGACTAATAATGAAATTCCAAATCAGCAAGAATGAAATAGAATCCAGGCACCCATCCCAACATTCCCTATCTCAAGTAGCATGATATCCCCATGGAATTTATATTAACATCAATAATATTATTTATGTTCCATTTAAATTTACCATTTCAATAGGCATTTAACATTTCCCTATTTCCCATACCCTACATTGATCCCATCTTATGCTTTAGCATAATCAAAAACACATTAAAATTTCAATTTATATTATAAGCAAAAAATAGAAAAAATAACTATTATTCTCATTATATAAAACATTCTTTCCCATTTATTATATTAATATCAATAATTAACTCACCTTCTATCACGTAGAAGGAAATTTCTTTTAACCCATTTCCATTATACATTTAAAGATCCATAACTATACTAAGGCAGTCTATTGGAATCATCCTTTACATTGTTTCGTTAACAAAAAAATCATTTAAATTGAAAACAACTTTTAATTATCTAGGAAGTAATTTTATAATCAAGGGTCAAGTCTATAATCTATCAAAACATTTATAAATCCTTTACTTTGATCATAATCATGTTGGTTTTCCACTTTTACATAACCATTTTATAGGGAATAACTCTCAAATGAAGTATCACATGGGGATCACCTTCAAAGAAATCATTTTTCATTATGTCTAAGAGAATATGAAAAGGAAATTTTATATTTAAGGGTCCTAATTTTAATTATAGGGTCAACACACAATACATCGACATGATAAAAAACCAATGCAATTTAAAAATTTAGCATGAATATGGGATAGAATCATTTTCCACCAACCTTATACTTTTTAACTTCCACATTTTTGTTAAAAATCTAACCTATAATGAGATATATTGAAGATGACGAAAAATCCATAAAAAAGGAATATTAGAAAAAAATGGCAAGAACTCTTTAATAGAAAAATAAATGAAAAAGGAGGGGAAACAAACTCATAGTGTTATATATAGCTCACCAATGTCATTAATAGAAGTCAATTAGTCTATTTGATAGAGGAGATCCAATAAGGGAAAAGAGGGAGTATAATAACGTGTAGAGAAGGTGGTTGGTTTGAAAATGAGTGGAAAAGGTGAGGCTTTGGGTTATAAGGGAAAAGTGGTAATTTTATACATTTTAAGGGGTTCATGGTTTGGCCATGCTGTTTGTCAAATAGCGCACCAATCATGTGGTTAACACAATCCCAAAACCCCCACCTCACATGGTTGGTTTTCATGGTCTAAAAACCATGTTCCAACCATATGAATGGTCTCTAGAACCCTTTGTAACAAGACACATGGTTTTTCTAAAACTGTGTGAAAATAATTTTCTAAGACACAGTTCTAATCCAATACACATGGTTTCCTCTGAAAAGTATGTGGTTTACCCTATACCATGTGATAACCATAAAAATAAACCAAAACCCCTTAAACTAAACTAGAAATCACCCAATGATCAGGGTGCGACATGGTTTCTCTTAAACGATGCACACCAAACATTATACCTTGCACCAAAAATAAAAAAACCTCAAAAACTCAACAAAAAGTTATCAAGAAATATTTTCCCACCAGATGAAAATCTCTGGCCTCAAACCATAGAAAAAAATAACCCTCTATGATTTTAAAACCCTCAAAATTCTATTTCAATGTTTGGTGAAAAAATCAACCCAGATTGTAAATAAAAATCTCAAAATCCTCTTGAGCATTAATACCCGTATAGAACACATGATCTTACAAACTTTGCACCAAAAAATTTCTTTTCCCCAATATATATTGATCATCATCCAACTTGGTCTTTAGTCCTATATTAGTCATTAGGACTTTCTAAACTACTGTATTTCAATCGCAAATACCTAATGCATATGCAAATAAAAACTTGAATTTCAAAATATTAACCACTGAACATAAGCCAACACTTGAACTTATCACTAGATCATTAAAATGAGATTAACCTATACCCTTATACCCTGTGACACCCAAGGTGACTTCATCTAACTTATCTCTTAACTCATAGTGCTTACCACCATAAGACCGAGCTAAAAGTGGTTAATTCTGAAGCACAATATCCCCTACTATTGGAATTTAATATCAAAACACAATACCAATGTTCCAATGATTCCTTTAAATATGGTTCCTAAACCATCACACCCAACATACATGAAAAAACTTATCCAAAACCTACACCTCTCATCAATATCAAATTCTAAAACAACTGGATGAACCTCCATCATTCAAGAACTTCTCCAAATGCTATAAAATCTTGAAATTCTCCCATTGTACCAAAAATGATGACACAACTTTGGTTTTCAACCCACAACATCCTACTATATGTATGGATATAGGTCAAACATCCCATGGTTGAATTTTATAAAAATATCCTGGCCTCAACCACTAACACACCATTAATAATTTTGATCATGATGCCGTAAAACCTGAAGGCATCCCATGATCATACAAACATGCCCACCAAATTCTATACCCCAATTCTAGTGATATTAAAAGTTTAAACCAAAAAATTTCCTAACTAACATTATGCCACACTATGAGCAACAAGGTACCACCAATCCTAAAGGATGCTGAAACCTCATAAATTATCATATTTGAGCCTACCCTTATAAATTACAGAGTAATCTATTTAAATAAACCTTATTTATCAATATCATCAAAATTACTTAATGACCATCCTTTGATAAATCACAAACACCCTTGATTACTCTTTCATAAGGGTCACATCACTTAGACCGAGATCCTTCCACCCACCATAAGAGAATCCTTATCCTCACATCAAAGAACCATATTCTGATTCCCATATACCACACTCTGTCCACCACCAAACATGATGGTTATATGGAACTAGGAATATTCCAAAAGGTAACCAACACCTGATCCTTACTCATGGATACATCCCTCACGATACTTATCATAAATCCATCCAAAAATGAGGTTCACATACTTAAGCGATTGATGGTGCACTCCATGTCTTCTGAAATATACATTTATCACTCACAGAATGCTGGACCAAATAGGTCTCATCAAATAAAAATGCATTCCACTTATTTGGAGACATGATTCTACACCCATCACATCAATGACCAACACCTCTATTGAGGTTCAACCACATGTTGGTAGTTTTACCACACTAGATCCTTCAAAAATATTTTTTCCACTCACAAAACATCATGATTATCAATCGAGGCCCCATTCCACCATGCAAAAAATCCCCTCATTGAAAGAAAATTATTCCTCAGTGCACCTAGAACTGCTTTCTTATTTAAGAATCACATGCATATGGTCCCTTAATGAATATATGTCTCCATGATATCTCCTAAACTAAGTTGTTTCTCACTCCTATGAATCCAAAATACCATACCTACCTCTAAATTCATCGAGTAACCTCTCACCAAAACTTAACTCACAAGCCCAAGACATTGACCATGGTTGTAATACATTCCAATCTAACTGATCATAGAAAACAATTTGTGCTTTTCAAACAATATATTCACACTAATCCAAACCCATTCACCGGACCACTCAACACACAAACATATTTTGAGAGATCCATCTGGTTTATTTATGTCACACCACATTCATAGAGGAACATCCTACATTGATAAGGATAGACACCCAACCGGTTCTTTCATCCCAAAATTGATAGTGCTACCAAAGCACCAATCCTTAGGGTTATTTTTATCTTAAGAGCACTAGGTATCACAAAAAGTTAAACACTAGACCATTCTGTGGGAATTATAATTTTAGATCACTTCCCTCTCAGTCCATCTCATAAACACCAAGCCTAACCCACCTACACGTTTATTTCCTGGGACATGCATCTAAACAAGCTTTACCCACCCAAAAGTCACCTTAAAACCAAAATCCCCCACATAAAAGTTCCTCCCAATAAAATCAAAAGGAATCTAACATGCCTAACCCAAAATTGGGTAACACCATTAGTATATTGAAATCACAAGATGAAACCTACACCTATGCCTCATGCATCTAGAGGAACTCATGGACTAGACCAACCCCTCACATGGCCCACTCTCTAATGTCACCAGGAACCAACTCACAACTCTAGATTAACATGATAGGAAGTCACTAGGCCCTCCCTCCTAGCTTTAAATTACTATATTACCTTGTCCAAAACTTTTAGGATGAATGTAAAATCATTAAAAGTTAAAACGAATCCTAATGTGACAAAACCCACTACATTATTTCAAAAAAAGTTCCAAACCAAGTATACTCCACCCACTCTTAGGTCAAGCACACCCACAAGGGTAACAAGCCATCACAAAAAAAAGTGATCCATCTCAACCCAATAAGATATAAAAAATGTACATCATGTAACTAATGTGGGATCACAACCTCAACCACCTATACACAAGGTCAATACTAACTACCCACAAAGTTTACATAACATATAGGGTACACAAATTTACACTACTTGTTATTTACCAATTTTATGATAGTCAGTATTCCAAAAAAGGGTTATGTTAAATTAAATGTCAAGTACAAGTCAAAAAGGAAGATGCCTTATAAGTTGTTATTGACATTTTATTTTTCTGATTCCATATTATACCCAAAATAAGTCATCCCATAATTTAATTTTAACCATTTACTTTAACAAAAATTGTTCACATTAGAGGTTTAGTTAAATAATATTTCAATTAAAAATTATATTGGAATACACTTGGTAAGGTGTAATTAGAATTTCATTTAAAATACACATCAAAATATCCAAAATAAATATAACAATATTTCTTTTATCCCTCCATAGGATTGGTTATGTATGATTCCACCATAAAAGTATATGAAAACACTATATAAATGGAAGTATACACTTTAAATAACCGACACAGGTCATGGTATAATAAACAAGTAACCAATCATAGGAAATCATGAACATGCATCCTATATAGATGATATAATTCTTGAAAACACCCCCAACTTCCACAATTGGACAAGATAAAAAGTCCCACAAATAAATAACCTCATAAACATGTGCATAAACCAAGGTGTAATAAATTAAATTGTAAAAATGAAAAGTATGAACATCAATCCCCATCCCTAGAAACATGGAATTTCCTCATACATGGGATGAACATACCAAGGAACAAGTTATATACCATGTTTGTGAAAATTTATTTTATCCTATCCACCTTTCCCAAATAGTTGCACCAAATAAAACTACCCTGATATGATTTTGTAATGCTTTGAACTAGAATCCACTTAACTAGAATTCAAGCTAGTGAACCACACAACCTCAGGTGCCCCTCCTCATATGCCAGAGGCTACTAACTAGAAGCATGATTATATGTTGGAATGTTTGGGAGACTATACCTACTTATTAGTATAAATCAATATTAAAAATAATACCAACCATATATAACACCATAGAAGCAGTAAATGAAATAATATATAGGAAAGTTCTGAAAAAAATCAAAACAAACCATGTTGTTTTAATTGAAGTGTATATTGTATATTCCACTAATTCATACATAAAAAAACCAAAAATATAAAACTAGGGAAAAAATATAACAACATTTCCAATTTCTACTCTAGTAGTAACATCCCATGTTCTGTCCTAGAAACTTGAACACAAACTAAGCATTGAGCCCCTTTCGGAAACCTATACCTAAAAATAGCATAATTTTGAGTACCCAATTGCCATAGAAGCCTGAGCTTGGTGTGATTACAACTTATTAGGGAAACACAAACAAATTATATAAATATAAAAAATAATAAAAAATGGTACTATAAATAAAACAAGATAAGAAAAATAAATAAACAAAAAACTGATGTCCTAGGCTCAGTGGTGACACCCGAGGTCTTTCCTACCTACTTTGGATAGATCTAGACTGTCTTTGATCAAATCACGATGATCATGACTCCATAAGTAACCACATTTAATATAGAAACTTATCCTAGTATTCCCTAGTATTATAAATCATCAAAATGAATCCCAATTCTCATCCTGGAATTCCCATGGAATCAAGATTCTCTTTTTAGCATTCCCAAATATCATTTACCATGTGAAATAGAGGTACTCATGCAGACAATACTAATAAGTTGGTATCATGTGTAATCCATGGATCTCAACATATAATTCCTAACTCTTGTACCATATGCAATCCCAATCACTCAACTCGACATTCCCACTTATCCTGCATCATATGTTACATAGAATTAAAAAGATCATCTTAGAAGTCCTAATCATGAAGCATAAAATAGAATCTGATCTATCATACCAACATTCCCTTTCTCAAGAACCATGATCACCACACAATATTTACATTCATTTTAATAACATTTCAAAAATATATATCTCAATTTAAATGGTCAATAATCATTTACCATTTCATTATTTACCATACACTACATTGATCCCATCTCGCACCAAAACAATACCCAAAACACAATATAATTTCAATTTAATTTACAAGGAAATAATTCAAAATATAAAATTTATTATCATTATTTAAAACATGGGTTACCCATTTATTATATTAATATCAAACACTAAATCAACTTACTTTACATGCAAGTCCATTTCATTTAACCCATTTCCATTATACATTTAATGTTCCATTAATAAAGTAAGTCATTCCATTAGAATAACCCTTTACATTAGTTCATTAAAACATATGGAATAACAATACCAAATCACTTTTTTTTATGAAGGAATTCATATTGTAATCAAGTCTAATCCTATAACCTCACATACCATTTCTAAATACTTTACTTTAATCATAATCTTGTTGATTTTACAACTTTATATAAACATTTTATAGGATATAAGACTCAAATGAGGCCTACCATGGGGATAAAATTCAGAGTAACCATTTATCATTTTTATAAGGGCATAAAACAAGAAAATTTCATATTCAAGGGTCTTAATTTAATTTTAGAATCACTGCGCAATACGTTGGAACAACCTAAAACCTCTGTACGTGAAAAATTTAGAAAGTCTATAGGATATACATAAGGACCACCTACCTTATACTTAGAGACACCCACACATCTAGTACCAAGATTTAGTTAAACATAAAATAGGATAAATTAGGGAAGTAGAAAAAATATTTGAAAATAGTGTGTATTTGACACAAAAGATTATAGGTTCCTTGACAGTGAATGAAAAAATGTGAGAAAAATGAATCATATCCGTAACTCTAGCCCCCCAATTCCATATATGGAATTCAATTTGGTCATTAGATGTAGAAGATCCACCATGGGAAGAGAGAGAAGAAATGAGGGTTCACGAGAGGCTTTTGGGTCAAAAATGGTGTATATTTGGGTTAAAACCTCATAATTGAAAAGGGGTAATTTTACATGATTTAGTAATTTTTTTCAAATCCGGCACTAACTATGTGGTTAACACAATCCCAAACCCCCACATTTCATAGTTGGTCCACATTGTTTATAAACTGTGTTCCAACCATGAAAATGGGCTCTGAAACTCTCTCCAATAAGACACACAATTCATATGTAACCATATACAAACCATTCACAAAGTCACAGGTCTAAGAAAATTCACTTGGTTTCATATGAAAACTATATAGTTTACCATAAATCATGCGTTAACCCTACAAATCAACCCTGACCCATAAAAACTGAATTGGAAAGTTCCCCATGCTTAGGGTGCTACATTATTTCTCTTAAAATGTGAACACCAAACCATGAACCTTGTATATAAATCTCCCAAAAAAACCTCTAAAACTCAACTTGAATCTCTTAATAACTATCCAGACACCCAAGGAACCTCTTGGTCCTCAATACTCATTGAAAAATAACTATTTTATGATTTTCAAACCCTCATAATTCAATTCTATATCCCAGTTAAAAAACCATCCCATCTAATAAAATAAAAACTGAAAATACTATTGTACATTAATACCCATAGAAAACACAGGGTCTTATAGGCAGTGATCCTAATTCATTATGTTATGTTTCCATGGAAATGAGACTCAACTTATGTTTATGTTGAGACATTTTTTAACTGTGCTACATTCCAATAAATCTTATAATGAGTATGTTTATAAGTTATCATTCCATTATTTTATGCTTTTATATTATGATTTATGATCATCCTATTTTAGGATTCCATGTTATTTTTGTTGATACTTATCATATCTCACCCACATGTTTACTTTGATGGTATTTTTGTTACCCATTTTATCTCACACTTTCTTTTGTTTATGTCCCCAAGGCATCCCATATTGTGATAAGATTATTATGGGATATAGTAACTTATATAAAATATGGAAATAAAGGATAACATAGTTATATTTGAAAATGTTGTATTATGTAGAAAATATCCCAAAGAGATTTTCCCTTTAGATTGTGGGTGTGATTTTTCATATGGTTTTATATGAAAAATATTATAATAATATGTTTAAGAGATATGGTTCATTATAATGGAGATTAGTTCCCTCTTTATATAACACAAGATGAAGGTTTAATTTATCATTCCCAAATTTAAAATACTCTTCTTTAATTTTATTCCAATTCGGAATATCTTTTGGGCATAAAATTTTTACATCATATTTTTTTATGTTCATACAATGTTAAGTAAATTTCAGTCTCCAAAAATTTCATATAGTCATCAAAATCTTGGACTGATTTGAATATAATTGAAATTTTTTAATGTAATTGGTTTATTTTTCTTATAATGAGATGTAATAAACTAAGGGAATTTATTTAGAGATTCATTCTCTTTTTTTAAATAATATGTATTATTAAAGGTAATGGTGCATTTTATTATATCTCACACCAATAGAGGATAACATTTGTTTAGATTTATTTATTTTATAAACAAGCCTATTGTTATTGGTAAACATATCCTTCAATAGAGAAAGTAAATTTTTGAAACTAGATTCAATCAATATATTTCCCACTTTTAGATTATATAGTTTTAAAACAATTTATAGTGTTATATATTTCATACAAAATCCATGAAATAAAATATATACACAATTATTCAATTTCTTAAACATTTTTATAAATTCTTTAAGTTTGTCATTAACCACCATTTTTATTTTCTCAATATGGCCTACATCACACTATACATTTATACATATATCATACAATACATAAAACATATTTTTATTCCAATCACTAGATATATTTACTTCTTCTTCATGTTTGATATGAAGTTTATTACTCCAATAGTTTCTGTACACAGATCAAGTGTTCTTATAATTAATCTTGAACAATTATCTTTGAACAATAACAATATTGTTTACAGTGATGCATAATTCAAGAAATAGAATTCACATGATTCATTATAAATTTGATTAACTCTTTGAGACTATCCTTACACTCTGTTGTCATACAATTTACATCCATCCATTTTAAATTCAAAACTTTTCTATTTTATTAAACAAAGCATAAAATTTATATATATAAGGAACACAAATTTTTTTATATATATATATAAATAAACCATATTAAATTAGATATGAACTATATAAAACACACACATATGTTTTTATGTATATAATATAAAGAGTATTATATAGATAATATATATAAATAGATTCCTTAAACACACACATAAATGTTTATATGTATATTATAAAAGAATATATATATAAATATATTTTCTTAAATTTATATATTCATGAATGTGTTTATATCTATATTATAAATAGAATATATATATATACACACATATAAAAATATATATTTATATTGTTAGGACCAATATGGGCCTATATACACTGAGAGGGGGGGTGAATCGGGGTATGAATATTCATTTCAAAATTCTTTCTACCCCACTAGATCTTGACCTCTTTATTACAAGGGTCACTTTTTTTTCCACTTGTGTGTTTATTATGATCACTTATTTTCTTCTTTATGTGGTGATGATGCTTTAAATACAATGCAGAGAAGCAAGCAGCCAGACACATAGATTTTTACTTGGTTCACCCTCACTGGGCTACGTCCAAGGAGCATACAACGACAATGTTCCATTGTACCAAATCCACTAAAGCTCACTGGAAATTTATAATATTCGGGCTAGATCAATTCTAGGCCTAGTATCACTACCTTTACAATGTTTAGGGTCAACTCACTACTTTTCCAAGGGTCACTCCCTATATCTCTTTCTCTGGAACACTGCCGGTGGAGAGGATCACCTTCTCCCTCTTCCTTGCTCACTACTCTAGAAAGGATCCATTAAAAGTTTATAGACCTATAGGTCTCTTCATTATCATTAATGAATACATACTCTATTGTATGTAGATGCTCTGTTGAAGTCTAACTTTCACCCATAGATGAATCTAACTTTGCACCGAAGGTATCGGGAAATCTTCCAGCTTTCGCGCAACCCTAAAATGATTGGCATGCTTCAACCATACCTGGAGCACTTCTCCAATATGGCACAAAAGTTCTGGAATTCAAGTTCAAACTGGCGTGCAATACCACCTCAATCACTTGCACAAAACTCACTTCTTCAATTCCAAACTTGCACGAATCACACCCTTTTACGCCCAAACCAATTTTGTTGCTCAACTATCAACTGTCGCGCTTCTTCAAATCCTGATGCACAAGTGTCACCAAACCACCTGCATGAAATCCCCTTATTCAACTTTAAACTTGGATGACTCGCACCGTTTCTCTCCCAAACCACTTTGGGCTCACAACTATCAACTAGCGCGAAACTTCTGAATATCTTTATACCTGCGCGACTACACCACCACTTGTGCGACCACAACAAATGCACTACGGGAGTTCTGATTTTCTCTAAGTGTTGAACTCTCTGCTGAATGAGGAGGAGTCGACCACTATTTATAGGCATTTGGACACCCTGAGCGGCGGCGTGCAAGTTTCCTCTCGGCGCACAAGTTCAGCTGCCCTAGTCTCTATCGCCCTGGTCACTTGTGTGACCAAACCTAAAACTTGGGTGCCCCTATTTCTTTTGCCATATTTTGGTGATCTGTTCATGAAAAAATGGCGTGCAAGTTTCCAAGCCTCCAAGGCACCAGTGCCCAAGTCCCTTCTCCAAAAACACTTTTCTCCATTTTTCAATTTTGTGGTCCAAAAATTTGGCACACTGGAAAATGGCTCCACCTTGTATCTGCTCTTTTTGAACCACCTCCAGATCAACCATTCCTTTTTCAATGTTCTTTAATCAATCCTAGATCATTATCAACATCCCTTGAAATTGACATGCCACCATGAAATCCCCTCTGTCAACAAATTTGTATGTCATGGTTTTCATTGTCAACAAACACAACAAAGAGACCCACTTTGTCAACAAACACAATCACCTAAAAAAATGCTGCTATGAAACCTTGAGGGATTTCCCCCCCCACAATCTCCCCCTTTGGGTTTGTTGAAAACTCTTCCATAAAAAGATACATCATTAATTATTCAGCCACCATTCACCTATTATGATTTCGATAGAGATCAAGGATTTACTCAACAAATACTCTAATCCCACACGAGCAATGCTCGGTGTGAGAAACAAGAGTAAATGAAAAGTTCATCAGTGAATCACATCAACTTTGACACCCACTGTTGATACCAAACTGATACCAATTTTTTTTTGGAAAAATGATTTCTGCATTCCAACCCCACTCTTCTACTTTGATCACGATTCTCATTTGTTGTGATATCTATTCTTTGATAAATCACTTCTAGCTTCATTAGATTTGATATTCTCCCTATCTACACATAGCTTTAACTCTTGTCAGTTGAAAATACTCTTCAGCACGATTGCCTGTGTTATCCAAGATAAGCTCAATCTCCCCCTATCTGGCTGCTCCACCTGTCAACTTCTCCTCGTATCTATCATCATTTCTCAAATAACCACACTGTCTCCCCCTTGAAAAATCAACCACACTGTCTCCCCCTTGAACAATCACTATTTTATCCCCTTTTTTCAATGAACTCAAAGGTCACTACTTTTCAGTCTGTAACAGAGTAGAGAACACATATCAGTACATTAGGGAAAACACATCATACCTTTGGGAAATGGGGGATCTACATCCACACTCGTGTAAGTGTGGGGAGTCGACTAAACTCCCAGACCCAGTCGATTCCTATAAAACACTTCCTTGGGTAAGGCATTTGTCAGAATGTCTACAACCTGTAGCTCTATAGGAACATATTTCAACTTTACGATTCACTGCTCAACTTTCTCCTTGATAAAATGATACTTTATCTCAATGTGCTTTTTTACTTGAATGATGGACAAGATTTTTTCTAAGATTTATAGAACTTGAGTTATCACACTGGATTCCGATCAGAGAATTCACTTCAACTCCCATATCTTCAAACTTTTGCTTTATCTACAATAAGTGTGTGCAAGCTTGAGTGGACGCAATATACTCAGCCTCCACGGTGCTTAATGAAATGCAATATTAATTCTTTCTTAGCCATGAAATACATAATATAATAAGATAGAAAATACTACATGACGTTGATTTTCTATCATCTTCTGAACCGGCCCAGTCTGCATCAGTATATCCCAATAACTCTGTCTAAGATTTATCATTATATGTCAAGTAGAATTCCACTGTGCCCTTGATATACTGAGATATTATTTTCACTACAAGCATGTGGATTTCCTTGGGATTACTTTGGTAACGTGCTTCTTAGAATGTGGTGAAAATAATATCAGGTCTTGTTGCTATTAGGTATAGTAAACTTCCGATAATCTTCCTGTATTCAGTGATATTAACTACCCTTCCACTTTCATCTTTTGATAATTTCATCTAGGTATCAACCAGAGTCTTCATATCCTTGGAATTCTCCATTACAAATCTTCTCAAAACCTCCTTGTCATATTTGTATTGAGAAATGAAAGTGCCATTACTTACTTGTGTCACAAAATATTATTTCATCGACATAAACCAGCACCATCATCCTTTGATTACTATTGTTATTGAAGTAGAGATTGTAATCAAATCCACCACATTGAAAGCCAAGCTTCTTTAAATTCAAATCCATCCTGGAGTACCATGCTTTTGGTGCTTGTTTCAACCCATATAGTGATTTCTTCAATTGACAAACTTTACTCTCATCTTCATGAATGAGAAAACCATCTGGCTGCTCAATGTACACCTCTTCTTCCAGAAACCCATTTATAAATGCAGATTTGACATCCATCTAGAACACATTGAACTTTCTTTGCACTACTATGGCTAAAAATAATCTGATTGTCTCCAGCCTTGAAACTGGTGCAAATGTCTCATCAACAACAATACCCACTTTTTGGGAGTATCCTTTGCACACCAGTCATGCTTTGTTTCGAGTCAGTGTGCTATCTTCGTTCTTCTTATTGAAAAAGACCCATTTAGCCCCGATGATGTTCTTATCTGCTAGCCTCGAAAGAATCTCCCATGTCTAATTACCAATTACATCTTTCATGTTCAATTTTATCTCAACTATTCAACTTTCATGATGATATAGATTTGAATTACTCATGTTAATTATGACTATATGCTTCTTAATTATCATGTTATGCCTTTTCTCCACCTAAGTCTCTCACCACTTCATTACTTTCAATAGAAAACTAGTCATTGTGTCATTATTCAGTGGCATAATTTCTTTCAACTACTATTCGGAGCTTATTTTTGGAACTTGTTGATACTTTCTCGCAGCTTCTTGGTATCTTGAAAATAGTCAACTGATACCACATTGTTAGAGAAAAATAAATAAGCATGGATTGATAGATTATTTCTACTTCTCCCGCAATATGTCTTCCCTTGATAGACAACACCTGAGCTGAGTCATCCAATTATTGGATTGATGGATCTTACATCTAATTTTGTCATTGAACATTCCCCCTATGTCATGAAACACTTCCTGGGGTTAGGACCATTGTTTAGACTCATAACCATTCTTTTCCACCTTCATCATTTATACCAATCTGGCACACGACATTGAGCCACTAATAAAATCTCTAGGCGTACTGGGTTGGAACTCAGTGTAGGAAACCAGAGATAAAGTTAATAACACAATCACTTTCTAATTTTCTCTATTGCTCCCATTCTTCTTCAACTTGATACCTGAGTTGAGTCAATCTAAACTCTGAAGCATTTTAGCTTGTCTCTTCGCATCTTTAGATTCCACATCCCCTTGGATCGTATCTCCCTAAAATCTAAAACACATGAATCATTAGTTAACAAAAAATTATACACATAGGGAGAGGGGTTCTTCTAGAATCCTCAGTATGAGGATTGGGGTTGATCCTGATGGGTCAACCCTTTGATTATTTCTTGCAGAGCATCACACTCTTTCCTTGCTTCTTCAAACTGCCTGGACAGTTTTAACTGCTCTGGCCATATGACTAAGCATTCTTTACGCAAATTTTGAGTCTTTTTATGATATACAGTTTGGGGTTTAATCCAACCGGTACACATTTCCTTCTATGATTTTCCACCAAAATTCCATTTACCTTGATTCCTTCTCTGGGTAGGAATATTTCTACTTGTCACCATCCCTTTATTCTTCCACCATTGCAGGGGTCTTTCTCTTTCCTCCACTTCTCACTGCAGAACACTACATGTGAATTTTTCATTGCATTATTTGTTCATCTTTATTTTATCAGATATCAACGTCACCACACTATTTTTCATTGGTGGTAGGTCCTCCACTGAATTTACATTATTTGTACTTACAACTATAGAATTTCCACCCTTTTTCATCCATATTTGTTCCAATTTACCACTTTGTATTATAGTGTATGATTTCTCATTATACACCACTGGAGTTGTGAATATCCTTTCAAGTTCCTTTCCATTTCATACTTTCCTTTTTCTGCAATGTCTTGCCAAATTCCCATAATCATAACATATAAAAAATTTTCCATCCAAGTCATACCTCATTTCATCATTTCTTTGTCGAGATTTTAATTAATCTTGAGTTCTTCCTCCAAAATTGAGCTTCTGAACTTCCTGACACATACTCATGATGTGTCCCATTCTTCCATAATAATATCATCTAATAAATTCTTTCCTCTGAGAGACTCTTCTTTCTGATTTCTCATAACACTTCTTCTTATTCTCATATTTAGTAATGTCTCTATTTTCACAGCCCAAAATTTATTGCTGTGCCTCTGAAGAAAATATTGATTTTTGGCCATGAATGTCTCATAAATAGCACACATTGTCACTACTTCTTGTAACTGTCCTCTTAGGCCTATCTACAACACCTATAGGATTTTCCACATATTGAACTATTCACAGCTCTATTTCTATCATGCATGGGAGGTGATTCATCAAATTCAATACCAGTTTTTCCCAAAGTGTATGGTCTTTGAGATGAGAAAATAATTTCTTGCCTCTTTTAGAAATATAAATTTTTTTTTCATTTCATCATCACCTGCCAAAGGATAATCAAATAGTAAGTGCAAGACATCCTTCATTTTTGGCTTTCCTCTAGCATTGTATTTCTCTACTCCCTTCTTTACTGATTCTAGCTATTCTTCCTACTTTTGAATCCTGATATCACTTGATTCAACTTGGGAATTGAGATTTATTTTGAGATTCTTTCCACAACTCATCTCATATTCCAGTTCTCGTGTGAGCTTTTCTGCCATATCACCTTGCTCCTTTAATTTCAATTTTCTTGAGAAATAGATTCAGAGATAGATACATTCTCCTATTGTAACCTTTGATTCTTATGAACTAGTTTAGATAGTTTTGTAGCAAGATCATCATTTTTAGATTTCAAATTTGGAATCTCATCTGTGTTCATATTCTTCCCCTTGACACTAGCTTTTTATTTTTCTACCTTTGCAGATTTCTTTCGCAATTATTCATCTTGAGAATAATTTTTCTCCCTCAGATCAGTAGCTACATAAATAATCCTTTGATTCAATCCTATTAGCTTGTTGATCTGAGTTTCTAGTGCTTGGATCTGAATATATTTAGATTTAATTTCATCATTGAATTTCTGATCCAATTCACTGTCTTTGTGGAAAACTTACACTTTTCGACTTCTGGGAGTTTCTTCATCATCGGTAGTTCCACCATCACTTGGAATGTCAGGTTCTTCACTCATTCCTTCAACGTCATTGATTGAGTAAATATTTTCACTATATGATTCATCAAACCAGTTTTTTGTTCATAACACGATTCTTTTAATTCCATCACACTCTTTCCATTCACACTTCCACACAGAGGGATATCACCTGACTTCTGATTCTTCTTTTATTTTTTCCCTTTTCCATAGCACACCGAGATAAGATCAGACTGATTTAACCACACAAATTGACTACACCAAGTCATTGAAAACAAATCTGATAAAACCAACCTTCCCTCTAATACGAATTGTTCGGAAAAATAGGGGCCTATATAACCTTAGAGGGGGGGGGGAGTGAATCAGTGTGTGGATATTCTTTTCAAAATTCATTCTAACCCACTGGATATTGAACCCTTTATTACAAGGGTCACTTTGTTTGCACCTGTGTATTTATTATGATCACTTATTTTCTTCTTTATCTTATGATGATTCTTTGAATGCAATGCAGGGAAGCTCATTGGAAAACATAATGATTTTTACTTGGTTCACCCTCACTGGGCTACGTCCAAGGAGTATACAACAGCGATGTTCCATTGTACGAAATCCACTAAAGCTCACTGCCAATTTACAATGTTTGGGCTAGATCACTTCTATACCCAGGCTCACTACCTTTACAATGTTTAGGGTTAGCTCACTTCTTTCCCATGTGTCACTCCCTATTTCTCTCTCTCTGGCTCACTTTCGGTGGAGAGGATTACCTTCTTCCTCTTCCTTACTCACTAATTTAGAAAGGATCAACTAATAGTTTATAGACCTTTAGTTCTATTCCTTATCAGAAATTAATACATCCTCTATTGCATCTAGATGCTCTATTGAAGTCCAACTTTCACACATAGATGAATCTCACTTTTCACGGAAGGTATTAAGAAATCTTCCAGCTCACACACAACCCTAAAATGAGTGTCGTGCTTCAACCATACCTAGCACGCTTCTCCAAGATGGCGCACAAGTTCCAGTGTGGAAGTTCAAAACGCATGCAAGTCCACCTCAACCACTTGCACAAAACTCGCTTCTTCAACTCCAAACTTTCGCGACTCACACCCTTTTACGCCCAAACCAATTTTGGCGCGCAACTATCAACTATAACGCTTCTTCAATACCTGACACAAAAGTGTCACCAAACCACCGGAACGACACTCTCTTATTCAACTTTAAACTTGGGATACTAACACCCTTTCTCACCCAAACTACTTTGGGTGCACAACTATCAACTGGTGCGATACTTCTGAATATCTTTATACCTGCGTGACAACACCACCACTTGCACGACCACAACACCTGAGCGACGGGAGCTTTGATATTCTCTAAGAGTTGAACTCTCGTTCGAATGAGGTGGGTTCGACCTCTATTTATATGCATTTGGACACCCTGAGCGACAACACACATGTTTCCTCTCAGCGTGCAAGTCTAGCTGCCCTAGTCTCTATCGCCCAAGTCACTTGTGCGACCAAACCTAAAACATGGGAACCCCTTTTTATTTTTCCATATTTTGATGCTTTGATCTTGAAAAAAAATGGTGCGAAAGTTTCCAAGCCTCCAAGACACCAGCATTCAAGTCCCTTTTCCATAAACACTTTGCTCTATTTTTCGATTTTCAGGTCCAAAAATTTGGAAAACACTGGAAAACAACGCCACCTTATATCTTCCCTTTTTAAACCACCTCCAGATCGACCATTCCTTTGTCGAAAATATTGAATCAATCATGGATCGTTATCAAAATCGTTTGAACTTTACATGCCACCATGAAATCCCCTCTATCAACAAATTTTTATGTCAGGGTTTCCTTTGTCAACAAACACATCACGGAGACCCACTTTGTCAACAAAACAATCACCTCAAAAAAATGGTTCAATGATACCTTGAGGGATTTTTTCCCCCACAATCTTCCCCTTTGGGTTTGTTGATAACTCTTCCATAAAAAGATACATCATTAATTCTTCAGCCTCCATTCTCCTATTAAGATTCCAATAGCGATCAATGATTTACTCAACACATACTCTAATCCCACATGAGCAATGATCGGGATGAGAAACAAGAGTAAATGAAAATTTCATCAATGAATCACTTCAACATTGACACCCACTATTGATACCAAAATGATACCAATTTTTTTGGAAAAATTCTTACTGCATTCCAACCCCACTCTTCTGCTTTTATCACCATCCTTAGTTAATGTGATATCTATTCTTTGATCAATCAATTCTTGCATCACCATATTTGATACTCTCCCTATCTACTCAGAGATTTTACTCTTTTCAGTTGAAAATCCTCTTCAGAACTATTTCCTCTGTTATCCAAGCTAAGCTCAATCTCCCCCTATCTGGCTGCTCCACCTATCAGCTTCTCCCCGTATCTGTCATGATTTCTCAAATAACCACACTGTCTCCCCCTTGAAAAATCAACCACACTGTCTCCCCCATGAACAATCACTATTTTCTCCCACTTTGTCAATGAACTCAAAGGTCACTCCTTTGCAGTCTTTAACAGAGTAGAGAACACATATCATCACATTAGGGAAACCACATCATACCTTAGTGAAATGGGGGATCCACATCCACACTAAAGTAAGTGTGGGGAGTCGACTAAACTCCCAGACCCAGTCGATGCCTTTAAAACACTTCCTTGGGTAAGGCCTTTGTCAGAATTTCTACAACTTGTAGCTCTGTAGGCACATATTCCAACTTTACGATTCCCTGCTCAACTTTCTCCTTGATAAAATGATACATTATCTCAATGTGCTTTGTACTTGAATGATGGATAGGATTTTTGATAATATTTATAGAACTTGAGTTATCATACTGGATTCCAATCAGAGGCTTCACTTCAACTCCCATATCATCAAGATGTTTCTTCATCCACAATAACTGTGTGCAAGCTTGAGTGGCTACAATATACTCAGCCTCTACATGGTCCTTATTGAAATAAAATCTTGCTTCTTTCTTAGACATAAAATACACAATATACCAAGATAGAAAGCACCACCTGATGTTTATTTCCTATCATCTGCTGAACCGGCCCAGTCTGCATCAGTATATCCCAATAAATCTGTCTGAGATTTGTCATTATATGTCAAGTCGAATTCCATGGTGCCCTTGATATACTGAAGTATTATTTTCACTAAAAGCCTGTGGTTTTCCTTGAGATTGCTTTGGTAATGTGCTGCTTGGAATGTGGTGAAAACAATATCAGGTCTTGTTGTTATTAGGTATAGTAAACTACTGATAATATGCTTATATTCAGTGATATTAATTGCCCTACCACTGTAATCTTTTGATAGTTTCATCTGTGTAGCAACCAGAGTCTTCATATCCTTGGAAATTTCCATTCCAAATCTTCTCAGAACCTCCGTGGCGTATTTGTACTAAGAAATGAAAGTGCGATTACTTACTTACGTCACCAAATATTATGTCATCGACATAAACCAGTACCATCATCCTTTGATTACTATTGTTGTTGAAGTAGAGATTGTAATCAACTGCACCACATTGAAATCCAAGCTTCTTTAAATTCTGATCCATCCTAGAGTACCATGCATTTGGTGCTTACTTCAACCCATATAGTGCTTTCTTCAACCTAAAATCTTTATTCTCATCTTCATGAATGAGAAAACCATATGGTAGCTCAATGTATACCGCTTCTTCCAGAAACCCATTCAGAAATGCAGATTTTATGTCCATCTAGAACACTTTGAACTTTCTTTGCACTGATATGGCTAAAAATAATCTGATTGTCTCCATCCTTGAAACCGGTTCAAATGTATCATCAACAACAATACCCTCTATTTGGGAGTATCCTTTGCACACCCGTCGTGCTTTGTTTCGAGTCATTGTTCCATCTTCGTTCTTCTTGTTGCGAAAGACCCATTTAGTCCCGATGATGTTCTTATCTGCTGGCCTCGAAATAATCTCCCACGTCTAATTACCAATTACACATTTCATGTTCAGTTTTATCTTGAATCTTCAACTTTCATGATGATATAGTTTTTAATTCCTCAGGTTCGTTATTAGTAGATGCTTCTTATTTATCATGTTCCACTTTTTCTCCCCCTAAGTCTCTCACCACTTCATTACTTTCAATAGACAACTAGTTATTGTGTCATTATTTAGTGTCATCATTTCTTTCAACTACTATTCTAAGCTTCTTGTTGGAACTTGTTGATACTTTCGCAGCTTCTTGGTATCTTGAAAATAGCCAGCTGATACCACTTTGTTAGAGAAAAATAAATAAGCATGGAATGCTTGATTATTACTGCTTCTACCGCAATAGGTCTTCCCTCGATAGACAACACCTGAGATAAGTCATCCAATTATTGGATTGATGGATCTTACATCTAATTTTATCATTGAACATTTCCCCTATGTTATGAAACACTTCCTGGGGTTAGGCCCATTGTTTAGACTCATAACCATTCTTTTCCACCTTCATTATTTATACCAATCTAGCACACAACATTGAGCCAATAATAAAATCTCTAGGCCTATTGGGTTGGAACTCGGTGTAGGAAACAAGAGATAAAGTTAATAACACAATCACATTATAATTTTCTCTGTTGCTCCCATTATTCTTCAACTTGATACCTGATTTGAGTCAATCTAAACTCTGAAGCAGATTAGCTCATCTCTTTGTATCTTTAGATTCCACATCTCCTTGGATCGTATATAGCAAAAATGTTAAACACATGAATCATTAGTTAACAAAATTTATACACATAGGGAGAGGGGTTATTCTAGAATCCTCAGAATGAGGATTGCGGTTGATCCTGATGGGTCAACCCTTTGATGATTTCTTACAGAGCATCACACTCTTTCCTTTCTTCTTCTAATTGCCTAGGCAATTTTAACTGCTCTGGCCATATGAATAAGCATTTGTTACCCACATTCTGAGTCTTTTTCTGATATGTAGACTTTGTAGGCTTATCCTTTCTCACAGTTTGGTGTTTAATCCAACCGGTACACATTTCCTTCTTTGATTTTCCACCAAAATTCCATTTCCCTTGATTCCTTCTTTGGGTAGGAATCTTTCTACTTGTCACCTTCCCTTTCTTCTTCCACCATTGAAGGGGTATTTCTCTTTCCTCCACTTCTCGCTGTAGAACAATACATTTGAATTTTTCAATAAATTATTTGTTCATCTTTATTTTATCAAATATTTAAGTCACCACACTATTTTTAATTGGTGGAAGGTCCTCCACTGAACGTACATTATTTGTACTTAGAACTGTAGCATTTCCTCCCTTTTTCATCCAGATTTGTTCCAATTTACCACTTTGTATTACAGTGTACAATTTATCCTTATTCACCACTGGAGTTGTGAATCTCCTTTCAAGTTACTTTCCCTTTCCTAGTTTCCTTTTGCTGCAATGTCTTGACAAATTCCCATAATCAGAACATATAAAACATTTTATATCCAAGTCATACCTCATTTCATCATTTCTCTATCGAGATGTTAAGGCATCTTGAGTTCTTCCTCCAAAATTGAGCTCCTCAACTTCCTGACACATACTCATGATGTGTCCCACTCTTCCATAATAATAGCATCTAATAAATTCTTTACTCTGAGAGACTCTTCTTTCAGATTTCTCATAACACTTCTTATTCTCAGATTTAGTAATGTCTCTATTTTCATAGCCCAAAATGTATTGATGAGCCTCTGAAGAAAAGCTATATTTTTGGCCATGAAAGCTGCATAAATAGCACATGTCATCACTACTTCTTGTAACTGTCTTCTTAGGCCTATCTAATTCACCTATAGGATTTTTTCCACATCTAGAACTATTCATAGCTCTCTTTCTATTATGCATGGGAGGTGATTCATCAAATCCAACACCAGTTTTTCCCAAATTATATGGTCTTTGAGCTGAGAAAATATTTCCTTGCCTCTTTTAGAAATAGAAAATTTTCTTTTCATTTCATCATCACCTACCGAAGGATAATCAAATAGTAAGTGCAAGACATCCTTCATTTTAGGATTTCCTATAGCATTGGATTTCTCCAATTCCTTATTTACTGATTCTAGCTCTTATTCCAACTTCTAAATCTTCATATCACATGATTCAATTTGGGAATTGAGTTATATTTTGAGATTCTTTCCACAACTAATCTCATCTTCCAGTTCTTGTGTGATCTTTTCTACCATATCACCTTTCTACTTTACTTTCAATTTTTCTTGAAAAATAGATTCAGAGACAGATACATTCTCCTGTTGTAGCCTTTGATTCTTCTGAACTAGTTCAGATAACTATTTAGTAAGATCATCATTTTTAGATTTCAAATTTTGAATCTCATCTGTGTTCATATTCTTCCCCTTGACACCAGCTTTTGATTTTTCTACCTTTGCATATCTCTTTATCAATTCTTCATCTTGAGAATCATTTTTCTCCCGCAAATCAGTAGCTACATAAATAAGCCTTTGATTCAAACCTCTTAGCTTGTTGATCTCAGTTTCTAGTGCTTAGATCTGAATATCTTTAGATTTAATTTCATTAGTGAATTTCTAATCCAATTCACTATCCTTGTGAAAAACTTACACTTTTCGACTTTTGGGAGTTTCTTCATCATCAGTAGTTCCAACATCACTTGGAATGTCAGGTTCTTCACTCATTCCTTCAACATCATTTAATCAGTAAATATTTTCACTATATGATTCATCAAACCCATTTTTTTCATAACACGATTCTTTTAACTCAATCACACTCTTTCCATTCACACTTCCACACAGAGGGATATCACCTGAATTCTGATTCTTCTTTGATTTCTTCCCTCTACCATAGCACAACGAGATAAGAGCAGACTGATTTAACCACACAAATTGACTACACCAAGTGAGAGAAAACAAATTTGATAAAATAAACCTTCCCTCTAATACCAATTTGTAGGACCAATAGGGGCCTATATACCCTTAGAGGGGGGGGGGGGCGTGAATTAGTGTGTGTATATTCTTTTCAGAATTATTTCTAACCCACTGGATATTGACCTCTTTATTAAAAGGGTCACTTTGTTTGCACTTTTGTGTTTATTACGATCACTTATTTTATTCTTTATTTGATGATGATGCTTTGAATGCAATGCAGGGAAGCAAGTAGGCAGACATAAATATTTTTACTTGGTTCACCCTCCCTAGGCTACGTCCAAGGAGCATACAACGATGATGTGCCATTGTACCAAATCCACTAAATCTCACTGCCAATTTTCAATGTTCGGGCTAGATCACTTCTATGCCCAGACTCACTACCTTTACAATGTTTAGGGTTAGCTCACTTCTTTCCCAAGTGTCACTCCCTATTTCTCTCTCTCTTTCTCACTTCTAGTGGACAGGGTCACCTTCTTCCTCTTCCTTGCTCACTACTCTAGAAAGTATTAACTCACAGTTTGTAGACCTGTTGGTCTCTTCATTATCACTAATTAATACATCCTCTATTGTATGTAGATGCTCTATTGAAATCCAACTTTCACCTGTAGATGAATCTCACTTTTCCCCGAAGGTATCAGGCAATATTCCAGCTCGCGTGCAGCCCTAAAATGATTGTCGTTCTTCAACCATACCTGGCGTACTTCTCAAAGATGATGAAAAAGTTCCAGTTCGCAAGTTCAAAAAGCGCGCAAGTCCACCTAAACCACTTTCAAAACACTCTATTCTTCAAATCCAAACTTGTGTAACTCACGCCCTTTTACTCCCAAACCAATTTTGGCATGCAACTATCAACTATCACGCTTCTTCAATTCCTAACACACAAGTTTCACCAAACCACATGTGCGACACCCCCTTATTCAACTTTAAACTTGGTATACTCACACCCTTTCTCACCCAAACCACTTTGGGTGCACAACTATCAACTGGTGCGATACTTCTGAATATCTTTATACCTGCGCGACCACACCACCACTTGCGCAACCAAAACACCTGAGCGACGGGAGCTTTGTTTTTCTCTTAGAGTTGAACTATCATTTGAATGAGGAGGGTTCAACCTCTATTTATATGCATTTGGACACCCTTATCGGCGGCGTGCGAGTTTCCTCTTGGCGTGCAAGTCCAGCTGCCCTAGTCTCTGTCACCCTAGTCACTTGTGCGACAAACCTAAAACATGGGAACCCAATTTTCTTTTGGCATATTTTGATGCTTTGATCTTGAAAAAAATGGCGCGCAAGTTTCCAAGCCTCCAAGAAACCGGTTTTCAAGTCCCTTTTCCATAAACAATTTTCTCCATTTTTCAAATTTGAGATCCAAAAATTTGGAAAACACTGGAAAACAGTGCCACCTTATATCTACTATTTTTGAACTGCATCCAGATCGACCATTCCTTTGTCGGCATTCTTGAATCAATCATGGATCATTATCAACATCCCTTGAACTTGACATTCCACCATGAAATCCCATCTATAAACAAATTTGTATGTCATGGTTTGCTTTGTCAACAAACACAACACAGAGACCCACTTTTTTCAACAAACACAATCACCTCAAAAAAAATTCTTCAATGATACCTTGAAGGATTTTTTACCAACATACATAAATGTATATATCAATACATCAGAGATTATATGTATATATGAATTTTTGGAATATATAAAATATGGAAAAAAGATATATATAAGAATTGAAACACACAAACACACACAACCAAATTATATATATTTATATATAAATATAATTAAAGGATTATATAAAATATATTATAAGAATATATATTGAATTTGGATTGATGTACCAAATGTTTCTGGATGAATTTTTGATTAAAAATGATGATCAATGGTAACTAAAAATGGTTTTGGATTCATCAATGTGTATTATCACAAGGACGAAAAAAATAGAGGCACTGTATAATGTTATAAAATTAAGGCCTTTCTTAGTGATATAAGTAAAATAATCAAGGAAGTATCTCATATTTTAAACCTGCTTCTTTGATATTGAGACAAAACATGAAGTTATAATAATAATTTAATTAAATATAAGTGAAAGAATATTGATTTTACCTGAAGTTCACCTAATGTTTTCATATGTATTATAAGGAAATGAAATAAAACTTCACTATAAGAAAGTATTAAAATAAAATATTTTGATATCATGTTATGTTTTTTTATTAAAAAACCACTAATCTAGTATAGTGAATATGACTACATCTCCTAATGTGGGTTCCATTTTTTTATTATAATTTATTGATTATAAAATATAATTATATAAGTTTCTATGATAAAAAATTGTATTTTATATGAATAAATGTTAGTTACATATCAGAATCTATAAATAAATGATTCTATAAAAAGTTGATACTCATAAATTGATATTATTTAATATTTTTTATTCATGAAAAAACATTATAACTTGAAGTTCAAATGATAAAATATTTTTAGAATATGATAAAAAACTATCATATTTTTAAATACCCAATATTTATTTATATTAGTCAAAAAAGTCTTTATTCCTAGAGAAAAAATTTATGAGAAGCTAATTAATGTGAAATGTGTCCGAAGCAAAATTTTACCATTTCTAAAAGGGATGGATCAATAAAAAAAAGTTTTATCCCGAAGTTGAAATCAGAGTTTTTAAATGAACACTAATATATTATTTTTATATTTTAATCACCCAAAAAGTATTGGAAAGAACACTAAAATTGTGTCATTTTTAACATCCTAGACCTACCCCACCAGAACAGTGCCTAGACCCAAGTGTTAAATGACCTCATTGATGCCTCCCCAAACAACACTGGTTACTAATTACCAATGATTGGATAATGAATTCATGAGGCTATTTACTTAAAATAATATCGTAAGGGACATTCCTTAATCTTTCAAAATTTTGGTACAAGTCATTCATACATATGACCTAAAAAAACCTATGGAAACAAAATTGGGTGCAAAAAATGTAACCCCTCATTATAGAATATAAATGTAAAATAAAAATATATTGGATACAAAAAATATACCATCTAGTAATCAATAAATATACATCATATTAATCATAATAAATAATAAAAAGGTTTTCCCTTTAGCTGAAACAAATGTAGTGCAATTAATGAAATAATGAATATTGACCACTAACCCAGATCACTAAAAAAATCCCTCTCCAGATCATTATCCTCCTTGATAATTCTCATTTTAATCCATATCTCAAATTATATGTCCATAATTAAACTATAAATTAATTATAACAGTCTACTAAGGTATGTAAAATCGCACACTATGTTTAGAAGTTGAAGGTGGGTCCAACAACCCAGTGGGAACCCCTTCATCTTGACTCCCTGAGTAATATAAATCAAGTTGATACATGCACATGTATATGGAGAGTTTCCATGAAACTACCAATTTTTGTTTTAAAAAAAAGGTGATTCATTGTCTAAAGTGACCAAGGATCCTTTATTGAAAAAAATAAATGATATGGGAGTCTTAAATAGGGAATTTTATAACAATATTTATCAAAAAGAAAAATAATGTCGGAAGGAAGACCATCCAACCACACATGACCATTGCTAAATTATTATTTTTAAATCATATTCATCACATAATATTCCTCAAAATAAACATGAATGATGATATAAATAGATCTAGAATGGAAAATCAAACATTATTTCCATCTAGATATGAGTTTCTAGTAAATATGGATCAATCCATTTAAAATGGATTAAACAATGGTGGTGGAGTCACTTTCAAGCTAGAGGTTGTTTCAACATTTCTTAAAAAATAATCCATAGTGATAATGCTAAGAATTTTGGTTTTTAGGGTTGAAAATATGCCACATGTTCTATAGAATAAACCAAGGACCCTTCCATCATGATTAAGAAAAATTAAACTATATCCCAATGGGACCGTATTACCTTTTGAGGTTCTATCAACATTAATATTAATCCATCCAAGAAGAGGTTCCTTTCAGAATAATTCAAATCTACCAAATGGTGGAATATAATTTATAGAAATACTGAGTATTCTCAGTAAAATAAAGTCATGAATAGAGTTTAAACAGTGAGAAAATTGAAGTAAGTTAGAGTCTTTAACAGAATAAATGACTTTATCAAGGGATTATTGAAGGATGAATTGAATATATTCATGTAGCAAGGAGTAATGACCATACCATATATCATGAAATAAATCAATCACAACAACATTGAAGAGATTGCTAACTCAGGGAGAAAACATTAGATCCTTACAGTTATGAAAATGGGATATAAGTGACAAAGCACCTATAAATGAAATAAAAAATTTATCAAACCCTGATTTCCATAAATTTGAAAAAGTTTCACAATAGAAAAAAATATTTAGCATCTTCCCTATATTTATTATAAATGCACCACCTAGAATAGAGATAAAAACTAAATGTTTGTAAATAAGATTTAGTGGGATCTCAGTTATGGGAAAACATACATATGTGGTTTAGATATGATTGACATATTGAGGGCTTATAAAATTTCTTAATCTAGGAATAATAATGGTTTTAATTAGAAACATTGGTATGATAATATTGTTTAAAGTCCAAAATTCTTGTTTGGGTATCTTTCTAAACCAGCATGTCATCACCGTGAGAAAAAAATAATAGTTGACAAGATGGTGACATCCTACAGCTAATCAAAATGGGATGTGGTCATAATGTCCATGATAGGTACTTTAAGATTTCAGGGAGTTTTCTGAGGATTCAAGAGGGAAACAAGAGGAGTACCAATCATGTTTTCTAGAAAATAATTGAGAGAATTCTCACTACTAGAAATCCATCTAGAATGTGACATAATACTGGAGAAAGAAGACTTGATGGAGGGAAATATATAAGAATCAATGAACTACAAACTTCCCATTGTCAAATTACCAATAAATATATATCTAAGATATATAAGGGGAACCAAGTCACTTTTTGGGAGGTTCCATTTGAAACAATATTAAAGTGGCTTGTAAAAATTGTGATGTTATTGATTTCCATGCCTCTATTAACAATATACATACAAAATTTGGTCTAAGGAATAATGACTAATTTCCTTTGAATAATTCTACAATACAAAAAATTTATTGATACAATCATTAAGGATCTTGAGAAGCAGTGTAGGTCATTTTTAAATCATAAAGTAGCAGAATAGTTTGATGATAATGATAAATTTGTTTAGGAATGTCCTACCAGCCATTGAGAGGGACACCCCTTTCCAAAATGAGAGTGGGTTCTTGATTTGATCATTAATCCAAGAGAAATAACTAACTTTTGCCCCCCTTAAAAAATTGGAACACCAAGGTAAGTGATGGGTATAAAAACTTCTTTAATACCCATGTCTAATTAAATGAAAGCTCTTATGGTAGGGGGGATCCCATTCCTAGAGTATATAAGAGATTTTTACCAATAAATGGGCTATCCTGAAATATCTTCATAGTGAGAAAGGTCCACATTGAAGTTAGGAATATTTATTTTACCCCTTACAAGAAGAGGATATTGTTATCCTAATAAAAAATTTGATAGGGGATAATGATATTTATGGAATAATGAATGGATTTGAGTTTACCTTGAACCACCATGTTAGTAAGGAGGAAACTTAAGTAATGTTAAGCAATGTAGAAATGCGGAAGAGAGGGGATCTTCTTATCTAACACTACTTGAACAATTAAAGTTACCCTTGATCCATTAATGAGTACTGAAATGTGAGCATAACCAAATATATTTTTATTCCAATTGTTGAATGTACCATTAAATCCAAATCTATGAAGGACCTTGTAAATAAAGTTCCAATCCATAGTGTGAAAATCATTTTTGATTACATGAATATTAAAATATCTAAATATTAATAAATGAATTATCCCATATTTATTCGTATTCTTCATAACATAATGTGATAATGACTTAAAGTATCTATCACATTAAAAAGGTTATAGTAGTTCTCAACTTTGGTGAGAACCTTGAAGTGCTATAATGATATTCTCAAACTTTTATACTCTGATCATCAAAATGTTATATTTTGAGGAAAAAATTATATTGAATGTTTAGTTTTTCATACATATTATTGGATGAGACTTCATCTCAGGATGTTAGTACTTGGTAATTTCTAATACATAAGGATTATAAGGATAGTCCCACAAAAAGAAATTCCACACATATATGTGTCATTGGATATTGTTATTTGTGAATGTGTGTGATGATATTTATACTTTAAAATCATTAATAATGCATATCAAGTGTTTCATAATTTGATATATTTCAAAATCCATTATGAAACATTCTTGTGGTGAATCAAGATATATTGGGTGCATCACGAGTGATGTGCATTTATAAATAAATTGAGAAAGGATTTTCCCTTTTGTTATTTAATGAAGGATGATGTCTTTGAAACTTTTATTGAAATGGTACTATTTTTTAAATTAATGTCCATGGTGTTTTGATGAGTTCTTTTCTAGATTCTAAGGATAGATATATTAATCATATAGGCTGATGAAACAGGTATGAAACCTACTTGATTATAGATATTAAGACAAATGGATTATTGTACTTAATGATAATTTTTATGTGGTTGTTGTCAATTCAACATTAAACTATTTCTATATAAGTGGATTTATGTTCTTATAGACCCTAATATTGGTCTTCAAGCAAGACCACTAAATTCCATTTAGATATAGGGGTATAGTTTCACACACCTATGCATATTTATGAATCTCAGTTAAAATACATTTAAGTTTAATATATGGAATAAATAATATTCTAAAAGGAATAATATTTATTCCGGATTTAATGATATGAAATATCCAATAACTAGTTATATTTTATAATAATATGTGAATGAGTTGGATGTTAAATGAATATTTATGATCATGGTAATTGTTTAATTACTTGAACATAAAAAATATTTATTTCTCTCTTTATTATTATTTTTGAGGTAGTAAATATGTATTTATTTTTTAAATAAATAATTTATTTAGTTATGTGAATATTATATAAATATTTATTCAGAAGAATATTGATATAATATTTATTAAAATAAATATATTTATTTATAATTATATAATAATACTTATTTTTTAATTTATTGAAAAATTAGTATTTATTATTAAAAGGATTGATAAATGTTAAGATGGATGAATGGGCTATGTTGAGGGTCTAGAGGGAAAGATATACTAAATATATTTTAAATGAACATCTAATTATTTATTTAAAAAATGATATGTATATTATGCATAGGTCTTTCACATGTCAAAATAATAATAATAATAATATTATTATTATTAGATTTGGGATTCTCTGAGGATTAATTAATTGGTTAAGGGACAATATGAAATTACCACTCCTTAATCTAGATCTATAAATACTTGGTTATATCATTTCCAAAGGGATGTCACAAAATAAATCATTATGCACAAAGAATACACTCTAGAGAGTTCAATCAATTAAGAAAATCTATAGAGCTTCTCTAAAGAATGAGAGAATTCCTCCACCTTTTCCCTCCCTCTCAAGATCAAGATCATAATTGAATAATAATTAAACTATGAGTGATTTTTTAGTGATCAATTTGAATGATGTAAGATTATTGGTTCTACTATGTTGAAACTCAGAGTTCCATCGACAATGATATGAGGTTCAGAGATCACATGTGAATCACTATGAGAGGGACTACACTTTGGATCCTCCTAGTAAAATGATGATATGAATTTAATGGTGTTCGAATGATCAAAATCTTCATTAGATAATGAATTCCAATAACTAGGTATTTCATGTAATTAAATTGATTATAAATTTAATGTGAAAAATTCATCTTTAATGTTTTGGGATTCTTTCATTATGTTTATTCAGATATATTCACGATACATGATGATTATGTGTCATGTTCTTATGGATTCTTAATTTAAACAAATTGAAAACCATTATTGATCATATGATCAACTAGTTTTTGATACACTATGAACCATCAATTTATTATCCCAAAGGATTAATTTTTATACTCTTAATGTGGATTGGTCATAAAAATTAGTGTAAATTTGGATCTTGGGATTTACACGTCTAGTTTTGGACTTTAATGAGATCAATAATAATCCCATTAAAAACTTCTATTCATGAACCATGTATTTGGATATTTAATGTAGTGAGATGGGATATTGTTTCTTATAACAACCACTTTAATCTTCCTCATTAAATTTGGACTTCAAACTCAAACTCTTATTTGCAATCATTTGCATCAACCCCAATGGCTCATCTCATATTATCCTCCCTTTTTCCAAATGTTTTTTTTCAATAAATCTTCATCCTTTTCACCCAATTAAATTGAAATATCATAAATATTAATAGGGAAAATAATACCACACCCATTTGGAAAATAAATCTTTTATGTTTCGTTTTTCTTTTTTTGAAGTATTTGGATATTTCCTATTATAAGTGGCATGATATTTTACTTTCATTTATCAAGAAACCATTAATTTCATTGGTGAATCCAGGATTAGTCACTATACATTAATATCACTTGATTACTACCCTTATTTATTCAACTCATGAATTATTGAGTAATTCACTCAATATTATTCCTAAGAATTTTTTGTATTTTATTAATAAATGTTTCGCTCTTATTCCCATAAATATTCATCATTTCCTAAAAATTGAAAGGAAAGAGATCAGTATGGTTGGATGATCAAATTGAAAAACAATTTCAAGTATAATAAATTGAGTTGTTGAGATTGTGTCCCTATTATAGGTGGACTGCATATATGGTAGACAGTCCTACCAATCATTTAAACACACGATGTTATTAATAGATCATTTAATTTATTTTATATCCTCTAAGTTTCTGTGGCATTAAAAAAAATTCATCAGGGATAATCCATTAATGAGTTAAATTTTATTCTAAATACATCTAATAAATGTAAAAAATTATGACATTTATTATGTAAAGGCATCATAGAATTCATGTCATGAGTATTCAACAACACTTACTAAAGGTGGTGTTAAGTTATTAGTGTTGAGAATCACCTCTTTGAAAATAAGTACTAGGATATTTTGTTGGTATAAAAAATTTTCATAACAAACCTCTTTTTACCACCATCATATTTCTTTACTCTATCACTTAACTTTACCTGTTTACATTTATTTAATATTTATATCTTTTATTTGATCTTTATTTCCTCTCCCTTGATTATCTCTTTTATTTTTTTCTCTTTTACTTTATTGGTTTATTTTTTTTCTTTTCCATTATAATTTGAACAACCAAAATTTGTTTAATGGATATTGGAACTAGGATGATATACTAACATTGGAGAATAAAATAGTTATGGTTCAAGAAACCATCATGAGTAACACCTTAATCATGATTCACGGTCAATCGACCAGTAAATAAACTTCCCTCATTGGTACAAAATTGAAAAAGACCTCATCATTTTACCTACCGATTATAAACAAAAATATCACCTATTTATTAAACATAAAATTTCTATAATCATTGAACTAATATAACTAGTATGTATGTTGATGATCCAATGTTGGAAATCGAAACTTATCCACGGACTTGATGCTCACCATGTTTCAATAACATCCCCCATCAACAATGACACTTCACACCTTCCCATTTATTTAGAACCATATATGTAAAATGTTCTCTTGTTTCTAAACTTTTTTGACCATAATTTATGGACCAAGTATTAAGTATATGATAAGGAGATAAACTTTTTACAAAAAATCATGATCACTAATTTTTAGGATATACACTTCTTCTCCCTTGCATATATCTCTATCGGTCTCACATTTTAAATTTTTTTAAATGGTCATGGTGTGATAGTTTGTGTACTCTCTTGTGACATGGAACATTCCTTGAAATTTGAAACACCATGTATCCCTAATTTTAATGGGTTAAACTAAAAAATTATTTTATTAAAAGGAATATTTAACTTGTCAGTTTTATGATCAACCACCTCCTTTTTATTTTATTTTTATACAATTTCTTTTGAATTTACTCATAGGATGAAATGGTTAGTCTCTATTATCTTATTTCTCATCCTTTTGATTCATTGTTCAATATTTTTTTATTAGTGGATTATATATTATATTTCAATATGATGGAATAACACTACTTGATCTTCTATCTCCCAATTTAATCCATATAAAAATCAAACCACGGTTACCTCTGGATCCTCCTAAATTTTATTATTGTTTCTTGGTGATTTTCATCTCCTGTTATCAATGTTAAAAAATATTATTCCATTGGGGAAATAATTAGATATTTTTTTAGAGATATCTATTATTATATAATGATGAAAATAATTCATCATCACTAAATTCGTTTCATCACATGAATTTATAAGAAATAGACCATATTGATCTCTATCTTTTTGAATTTAATCCTAGAAAAATTTATCGTTGTTTAAAAAACACTGGAACAAATTTTCACTTTTTTTCTTGAAATACGTGTGACAAGAAGATACTTTTGAATGAACTAGGGTGTAGTAGAAAAACAATTGTGACAGTTCCCATCAGTGGTTTTTTATTCGTTTCTTCAGATTTAACCTTATAACTTGATGAAAGTGACCCTGAAAGAATTGACGACAGGATATTTCACATATAGTATAATATTAATATATAAATATATATATATACTAAGATTTATATGACTTTAAATTATTTCTTTGTTTGTGAATCATTTTACCTCTTCTTATCATATCATCATTGCATAAAAGGATTAAATTATAGAATCTCTTTTCCAATATCAACATGTTCTCCACAAGTCTTGTAACATCACCATGAAATATTCTTGTTCTAGAACATAAAATTCTCACCACTTTTATCATTTCATATTGATAAAAAAATCAATTTAAGGATTGAAATATTCTTCTTGTTCTCACTATACTCAAGAGGGTGAAAGATGATTGAATCTCTAAATTGTTCAAAGAATTATAGAGGAAGGCCTCTCTAGGATTGAGGAAATTCTCTAGGGAGGATATTGTGAAAACCATGTCTAACATTGTAAATGATATAATTAGGTTTATATAGCTAGGTTAAGATATTGTAATTACATATGAGCCCATGTCTAATTTATTAATTCTTATAAAACCCTTAATTAGATAATAATTATGACAATAATAACAATATTTCCTTTACATTTATAATGCTCTTGAATAAATGAGTATCATTTGTTAAATAAGTAAATTAATTTTAATTCAATTGATATTTAATATATCATTTACATCATACCATTAACTTGGTATGTTAATTATATTTGGTATTTATCAAACCCTGAATAATGATTATTTATTTAGATAAATAAATATAATTTCATTACTCATTCAATAATTAAATAAATATTATATTCACTAAAACTCATAAATTGATATTTATTCAATATTAAAATCACATATATTATTTCAAATAACTAGTAACTTTATATTTTAAATTAAAGAATCCCAAATAAATTTTATCCCTCAGTACTTGATAAAAATATTATATTATAATATTTTATTCATATAAAATATAATTGATGTTTTGAATACCCTTAGTGTTTGACCCTATATACCCTTTGTTTGTGGCATTATCAAAAATATTCATAAAGTAAAAGATTATTGTCTAACAACACAATAAGGCACCCATAGAGAGAGAAATAAATACCATAATAACATTAACCTTATATAAATTCTCCCTTTGTAATATAGTCCCTTTGCCTTGATATATAATCAACTAGGTTTTATTGCATATGTCAACAACCTATGTGATTGATATATCTCTCTTTGACTTTATAGAAATGATCACATTGATAGAAACACTATGGATATGGAATTAATCAGAGATTTAAACCTTTATAAAAGGTCTGAATATATCAATCTCAATTAAACATAGATGGGATAAATACTTTCTTGAATTATTCATTAGTTCCATATCACTGGTGACAGACCCTGCAACATCCCAGGTAAATAAAGAATATTACATTTTCATATTTATTAATATTTTTGAATTAAATATTAATTTTAATTTAAAAGGGTATGACATGTCTGATATTATACTCAACATGCAACAATGGGTTTCTTTGAGATCTTATGTTGCACAAAACTTTGAGTTATTATGAAAAATAATATAATAATATCATTATTTTAAATGGTAGTTAATGTCTCGCCATTGTATTGGCAGAAATGAAAATAACTAAATAAAATATGATTAAAATTGTTTGTTAAATGTTTTCAAATTTATCCAATAAAACTTAGTGGCTTAAAATGAGAATGAATCCAATTTTATGCATAAATACTCTAATATTTTTAAAAGGTAGTTTTACCGCCTTTTGATGGAGAACCCACTTTTAATATAGTTTTTGTCACTTTTATATGTTACATTTTATAAAATAAACTTCTTCTTTATAATTGGTAATTCAAAATTTATTTTGGGTAAATTTTTTGTATTTTTCTGATAAAGTTCATTTTTTAAAGAATAGTGATAAATACCGCGTTTTAAGTAAAAACTGTCTTTTCATATTATTTATTTATATGGTTAGATTATATTTTTAATTGGTTTTAAAGTGTAATTTGATTATGTTTTTATCATTTAATCAAATTTTTTTCATTGAAATTAATTTCATTCTTAAATTGGATATAAACACATGTCAATCTTTTGATAGTTATTATTTCTTAAAAACACGTTTTTTGGTTTCGACAATGGGAGTTAATTTTAAATTAATTTCTGAAAATTATGGTTTTTGAATTTGGAAAAATGGGTTACATATTTGGAATCAGGGGACAAAATTGTGTAAATATGTATCTTTTATTTTTAGACATTATTAATAGTGACTTTAGAAAATATTTTATTTACCATGGTTAAAAGGTAAATCTGGTAAATAAGGGTAAAAAAATTATAATAATATTAAATTTCCCTAAAACATGTTCTTACCCTATTTCATGATACATGTCTGACCATGGTATTCCTTGGGTCGATTTTTGGGACCCCATGGAGCCACTTGTAAGTGAAAATTACATTTTATAAAAATTAATTTAAAGTTTATGAAAATGTAATATAAACAAATATCTTTTAGAAAAAACTTTTATATTAGGGTTATATAAGTTATATATTTGACTATAAATAATAAATATAAAGATAAAAATATTTCTAACATCATGGTATTTAATTTATAATTTTTATAAATTAAATAAACAAATTTAATTTTGTCATAATGATGATGTTGTGATTACTTCATTAATAAAGGATTAAAATAAATGATTTTATAAATGTTAAAATAAGTATAATTTGGTTATTTTGATGTAATAAAATAATTTTATGGACTATAGTTACATTTTATGTGTTTATTATTGAAGTTTTTGTGAATCAATCAGGTTCATATATAATTTTTAAAAATGTCGTGATTTGAATAGTGTCAAAATTCAGACAATTCATATTTTAAAGTATAATTTTTTATTAAATATTAATAAATTAGAAAAATCTAATATTAGGCCAAATATTTATTATAAGTCAGAATTTTTTTTGTTTACACTTTAATTGGGAATTTTTCATGTTTTGGATACTATTTTGTTTCTCAAATTGTAAAATGCTTGATAAAATGGTAAGAGTAAAAACGGTTAAATAAAAAAATATAAGGTTTAAAAAATATCCAAAACCTATCCCATTATTATTTTATTATTTTATTTTGAACATTATTCATATAATATTCTTATTTAATGAGTTTTGGGCCTTTTAAAACTGAAAATCATTTTATAATAAAATAATACTTTCAAACTTTCCTAAAATACCCTCCTCCCCTTATAAATGACCATCACATCTAAACCATTAATCACACCTCAATACCCCCTTGTATCATCCAAACTCTTACCAAATAAGCTTCAAACATCCCTATATTCTTCTTAGAATCATTCCTTTAGGAGGAAGGCAATTCAAGGGAGCCCTTGGGCTCAAATCAAAAGAAGTTACCCGATTTGAGGTAACATCTTCCCTCAAGTTCCATTCCATTATTTTTTCCTTCTCCACTCTCTATGCTCTTCTTAATCTTTGTTTACATAACAAAACCCGTATCCTAAATATATTAGGTTGTTTTTATGACAATTATTATAACTAAACTTACACACACCTCTGCATAAATGGTATAGAACATATTATTTCTGTGGACGATGAACTACTGCTTCACGAAACAATGATTATTCAATATTCTCCTACCACCTATTATAGAATCCATTATGATGGAAAAATAATTATATATGATATATATAATATTTATTTTGTCTCTATTCTACTATAATTCTTATTTATAACATACCATTATGCTTTTCATATTGTATAAATATGATAATATAATTTGAGGAAGCACGAACTACCGTCTCCTCAAAGTGATTTGACTCGTTCATGATATAAATGGAACGTATGAAGGATATAATTAATATAATTATGTAAATTATATAACATATATATTATAATGGAATTATAATATACCTATGTGTCATATATTTTTGATTCATTAAAAAAATCAAAATGAAATGAAAGTAGCGTTCATGCGTACGTACGATTTACCGTCTACATGAACAATGCATTTCCTTTCTTATCTCCAAATGATACGAATTATTATAAACACATATATAATAGATATATATGATATATATGATATCTAAATCATGAATATAATTATGGAGATAATGTAATTTTGACCACATCGACAATTTGTAAATAAAACATGTTCATTTTTGACTCAAGTTCCAAACATCGACAATATGTTCGATATGAACTCAAATAATTAACTAATTGTTATAGCAAGGTAATAAGTGATATAAAAGGAATAATAAAATTGAAATAGGTTCTGATGAAATTATAAATTTACTTAAGTTTATTATTCAGGAAGAACAAGGAACGTATGAGACAATTCAAACTCAAGGAAAGGGAACCTTTCACCCTCCTCTTTTAGTCAAAGACTTCATTTATGTCCTGAATTTTAATTTCCAATATCTTATGTTGTGAAATGTTCTTATATATCCTTATTTCTTTAAATTTTATGTCCATGTGATGATATACCCTTTTACCTCTCATCAACTCATTTTCTAAATTTTTAATTGACGCCGTTAGGTTGCCAAATTTTCGTAAGGGAACTTATTAACCCAATTTCAATTCTTAGGGTTAAGCTTTTAATTCTTGATTATTCCATTCTATGATATGTTTTGATATCCTATTTAATTTATACTAAATTTATGTGTACTTATAGTGAACACACATAATCAATATATTTTATTTACAAAATGATCTTTTTAAGGGACTTCATCCCAATATCCTTTCATTGAGGCATATTTTGATAATATACATCTACTTATTTTTTAGGGAATATAATAAACCCCTTTGAATTTAACCTTCATTTAAAGGGAATCTTTTTCTATGAAGCATTTTAGAAAACGAAATTAGGAATGTTTTTAACGTATGCATTGACAATGACCTTTTTTCCGCTGTAATCGTTATTTGGCTTCCTCTATAAGCCATAATGTTTTTAAAAGAAAAAAAAATACCTTATTCCATTTTTGGATGTTTTCATATTGAAAATTATTTTTGAAATGGATTAAGTATCTTAATATCTTGAAATGATTTCTGGTGATTGTTAATGAATTGTTATTATTGAAATATTAATATTTGCAATGTTTTATGTTTTATGATTATATAGTGGTATGTGTACATTTTTCGAGTGGTTAGGTGATAAACCAAATGATGGGTGGTTCTCTGATAAACCAAGTATGGTTGGTTATGTAATAACCACCAATGAATTGGTTATAGAAGTCAACCCTATAAATATTCCATTTAGTGATATGTGTGGAAGTCGACAATATGGTTATTTAATTTTAGTATGTTATATCCCAAGTCACCTTTATATGCTATATGTTTCTTTCTATGGGTTTTACGATAATATTTTGGTTAAAAAAGAAGGGTAAGAAATTATATTATATTTATTGAAGTGTTTTTCTACTTTTTTATGGTGAATAGTATTACTTTATGATAAAGTATTCATGGATTACATGTTATTTTGAAAACTAATAGTTTTTCTTATTTGTGTATCCCAATCTGATATTTTTATGCTCATCCCACGTTTTTGAAATGTTTTTCACAGGACTTAAGGTGGAATAGGGTCATGAATGGGATCAAGGAAAAGTCATGATATTTAAAACACAGAACTAAACATGTTTCTTTTCATTTAAGAGTTTAATTTATGAAAAAATGGATACTGAGTAGAAGTGTCTACATGTAATATTCAAGTTGGTCTATATAAGTTATAAACTAATTATCTAAAGATATAAAACTGAAAACACCTTCAATGTGAATTATTAAATTAATTCAAGATTATGTAATGTTTAAGGATGGGTCCTTACAGTTGGTATTAGAGGTCAGTTCAGACAACATTAGGGATTATATATATTTTTTAGACACATGGTTAGTCTCTTTGTCTAATCTTAAAGTTAAATATTTATTTTGTAACTTTTTCAGATCAAGTAAAGTCTGCTATAAATGGAAGGAGGAGGATCTCAAATGGCATTCATACCTCTTCCTGATGGATTTCTTGCAATTATTATTTCGAAGTCATGTTTGGAAGATTCTAAAACATTTTCTAACATACAACTCATTTGTAAGAAATTGTTGGAGATACCAAACACCTCTGCTATACCTCGATACCATCATGGATCAGGGGTTGTATTTAATAAAATCATATTTTCTCAATATTCTCATATTTTCATGAAATGTAAATATTTTCATAGAATTTTAAAATATTTTGCCTTATCAGAAGATTTTGAAGTACATTATGATTTTGAAAAAGGTGCCAATGAAGGAGACCCTTGCACAACGTATTATATTTGATTTCAAATTATATTCTTTCAGAACATAATTATGATATTTTAAAAGGACCATTGATTAGAAGTTTCAACTCAAAATCGGTCCAACTATTTTATAAAAATCAAGTTTTATCTAATGTTTTGAAATTATATGTCATACATGATTATTTTATGAAACTATTTTCCTACAAACACCCATATGATCCAAATTATACAAGGTGTATTTTTTTGATGGAAGCAAATGATTTTAAAGGATTTATAAATCATTGTTTCAATGCATGGACCTTCTACCTATGTGAACAAGATGATGATGAAACCTTGTGGACACCATGATCAAGGTATGATGTTCTTTATTTTGCGAATATTTTTATTTTATCATATGGAGGTGAACTAAAAAAAGGAAATATATATAACACTTCATGAATTAATTTGTTGAGGTCTTGATGACTTGGGAAGAAAATGATGGGTATAATACAACCATTGAGATTAAAACATGTTAGGGTTATTTTTGAGTTTTATAAAAAGGGACAACTCGCAAGATGGGTGACAACCCATCACATCTGTCAAGGCCTCAGGAATCAAACCCACAACCAAAGTGCGATTGAGATTTATCACATACCACTAGACTACGTGAAGTCCCTAGTTAGCATGACTAATTATTTTTAGTTAAATGATTTTATAGATCAAGAATATGTTGATTTTGGTAACTTATGATTTATCAAATGGATATCCTTAGTATAGGAAAATGATTGGGTGATTATGTGAAAAAAGGTATTTTGGAAGATGTTCACTCTTTTGGGAATACTATATGCCAAAGGAAGATAGAATACTATGAAATTTCATATGGGAAGTAATGGTGGAATTTAATTTTGGAAGAATGTATATTTTTATTATGTATTTATAGAAATTTTGGCTATTTATGGTAATGATTAACCTATCATAGAGAATATGTGATTAGGTTAATTACATTTAAGTATGTGACATTTAGATTAGTTGATCTTATTTGGAGATAAATGTTATGATTTAGCGTGGAAGTCTATGAGATCAAATCCTTCAGAATTTTGAGTTTTAAACATAGTTTGGATTATTTTTAAGAATTTTAAGGACAATTGTTTATTGAATAGTATTTTTTGAACTTTGGGTACTATTTGTCGAATTTGGGAAATTAAGAGTAGTATTTCCTTTTATAGTGGATTATCCTTTTGGGGATTATCTGATCTCATGCTAACCATTTTGGTTTTGGTTAATGGATAAAGAAATGGGAAATATATAGTTCACCTTTTGTGGATTATGTGATTCTATAGAAGTTGATTCTAGCACTTTAGGTGTGACCAATTCATCTTGAATACTCATCGTTTGGAGAAAATATGAGTTTTTGGTAGAAACTTATTAAAGTATGAAACTCTACTTGAAAAGTACGTATATTTCTTTATGTTATTAGTCAATAACATAAATAAATTCTCCATATTTATGAAAGGGAACCTAAAAAAAATGTTCTTCGTTCACTTTTCCTACTGGGGAATCAAAGAACGTTTAACCTATCATAAGTTTGTGGTTTTATGGTGGTTAACATTCTCATGATGTTGTATTCTATCACTCTCCATCAGAACTTGATGGTTAGGTTCTCTTCCATATCCATGTTTTCCAACATAGAAACCTAGCTTGGGTTATCTCGGGTGACCTTTTTACTTCACTTTATTTCTTTTAAAGTGATAGTTTTATTGAATCTTTTTCCAATGTAGGATTTTTATTGAAGTTTCGAAGCAGAATTTTAAAATTTCATAGAAGTAATTCCCAAAAGGTCGGAAGGATGTAACATCCTAGCTAAATAAAGAATATTATATTTCTATATTTATTAATATTTGTGAATTAAATATTAATTTAAATTTAAAATGGGATTATATATCTAATAGCATACTCAACACACAACGATAGGTTTTCTTGAAATCTTACATTACAGGCAACTTTGAGTTATACCAGAAAATAATATAATAATACTATTATTTTAAATGGAAGTTAATGCCTAGGCATTGTATTGGTGGGAATAAAAAAACTGATTACAATATGATTAAACATATTTTTAAATGTATTTATATTTATCCAATAAAATTTAGTGGCTTAAAATTATAATGAATCCTATTTTAAGCATAAATACTCTAATATTTTTAAAAGGTTGTTTTACCACCTTTTGACGGAGAACCCTTTCTAAATCTAGTTTTTTTTACTTTTATATATTCCATTTGACAAAATATACTTCTTATTTTGAAGTGGGTCATAAAAATTTAATTTGGGTAAATTTTTGATATTTTTATGATAAAGTTCATTTTTTAATGAATATTAAAAAATTCTGCATTTCAAGTCAAAACTGTCTTTTCATATGATTTATTTATATGGTTAGATTATCTTTTTAATTTTTTTGAAAGTGTAATTATATTATGTTTTTACCATTTAATCCAATTTTTATCATTTTAAGTAATTACATTATTAAACTGGACATAAACACATGTCATTCTTTTGATAGTTATTATTTCTTAAAAACACGCTTTTTGGTTTTGACAATAGGGATTAATTTTTAAATTAATTTTTTCAAATTCTATGTTTTGAATTTGAAAAAATGGATTCCATATTTTTAATCAGGAGGTCCATATTGTGTAAATAGGTAACATTTATTTTTATACATTATTAATAGTAACTTCTGTAAATAATTTATTTACTATGGTTAAAGGGTAAATTCAGTAAATAAGGGTAAAAAAATAATATTATAATAATATTAAATTATTATAACACATTTACAAATTCTCTTAGATAATAAATGTCTGACCATGAGCATCCTTGGGTCTACATTGGGACCCTAGGAAGCCATTTGTAAATGAAAATGGCATTTTATAAAAATTAATTTAAATTTAAGGAAAATGTAATATAAACATATAACTTTTAGTAAAAAAATTTTATATGGGGTTATATAAGTGATATCTTTGACTATAAATAGTAATTATAAATATAAAAATATTTCCTACATCATGGTTTTTTATTTATAATTTTTAGACATTAAATAAATAAATTTAATTATGATAGAATGATGACGCATTGATTGCTTCATTAATAAAGGATTCTAATAAATTATATTATAAATGTTAAAATAAATGTAATTTGGTTATTTTGATTTCATCCACGAAATTTCTGGTTGATAGTTACTTGTTATATTTTTATTATTGAAGTTTTTTAGAATCAATCAAGTTGTTTTGAATTTTTAAATAAGTCAAGATATGAATAGTGTCAAAATTGAGGTAATTCATATTTTAAAATATAAAATATTTTATTAAGTATTATAAAATTAAAAAATATAATATTAGGAAAAATAGTTATCATAAATCTAAAATTTTATTATTGACTCTTTAATTGGATATTTTTCATCTTTTGGTAACTATTTTGATTCTCAAAGTGTTAAATGGTTGATAAAATGGAAAGAGTAAAAAAGGATTAAATAAAAAAGATAAGGATTAACCAATACAAATAACCTGTACAATTATTATTGAATTATTTTATTTTGAAATATTTTCATCTTATATTTTAATTTAATGAGTTGTGGACCTTTTGAAACCGAAAATCATTTTATAATAAAATAATACTTTCAAACATTCCAAAAGAGCCCCTCCTCCCCCTATAAAAGTCAATCAATGCTAACCCATTAATCACACCTCTAAAGCCCCTTGGGTAATCCAAAAATGGCCCAAATAATCTCCCCAAATCCATATATTCCTACTATAAGCCTTCCCTTAGTCATAAGGCAATTCAAGAGATCCCTTTGGCTCAACTCAAAAGAAGGTACCCGATTTGAGGTAACGTCTTCCCTCAAGTTCATTTCCATTATTTTTTTTCTTCTACAATCCATATGATCTTATTATTATTATTTTTACCTAAAAAAACCAGTATCCTCAATATTCTAGGTTTTTTTATAAGAAGGATTCGAACTATACTTACACACATCTCTACCTAATGGTTATAGAACATACTGTTTTTGTGGACGATGAACTACTGTCTCATGAAACAATGATTGTTCAATATTCACCTACCACCTCTTATGGGGGTCATTCTGATTGAAAGGTAATTATATATGATATTTATTATATTTATTATATCTATATTCTTCTGGAATTCTCATTTAGGGCATACCATTATGCTTTTCATGTTGTTTAAATATGATAATTTTATTTGAGGAAGTGCGGACTATCACCCCCTCAAATTGATATGAATCGTTCATGATATACATGGAACTTATAAAGGATGGAATTAATATAATTATGTAACATATATAACATAGATATTATAATTTAATTATTATATACCTATGTATCATTTAGTTTTTATTCCTTTAAAAAATGATAAAGAAATGAAAGTAACGTTCATGTGTATGTACGACTTACCATCTCCATGAATGGTGCATTGCATTTCTTATCTCCAAATTTTATGGACTATTATAAATGAATATATATGGGATATATATGATATATAAGATATCTAAATCATTAATATGATTCTATATATAATGGAATTTTTACCACATGGACAATTTGTAATTATAACATGTTCCTTTTCGACTCAAGTTCTGAATATCGACAAAATGTACGATATGAACTCAAATAATTAACTAATAGTTTTATCAAGGTAATAAGAGATATAAAAGGAGTAATAAACTTGAAAAAGGTTCTTAATCAAGTATAAATTAACTTATGTTTATTATTCAGGAAGAACAACCAACATAAGAGACAAGTGAGACTCGAGGTAAGGGAACCATTCACCCTCCACTTTTAATCAAAAACTTATTTTATGTTATGTATTTTAATTTACACTATATTATTTTGGGATTTGTTATTATATAACTGTATTTATGTACATTTTATGTCTAACTAATGAGATACCCTTTTTTCTCTCGTCAACTCATTTTCTAAATTTTTAATTGATGCCTTCAGGATACTGAATTTTCATAAGGGAACTTCTTAATCCAATTTCTATTCTTTGAGTTAAACTTATACTTCTTGATTATGTCGTTATATGAAAAGTTTTGATATAATATATTTTATTTATACTCTATTTATGTGTTATTATAGTGAATAAACATAATTGATCTATATAATTTACAAAATGATCTTCGTAAGGGACTTCGTCTCAATATCCTTTCATTGAGGAATATTTTGATAATATACACATTTATATTTTATACAGTGTATAATAAACCCCTTTGAATTTTAATTTCATTCAAAGGGAATATTTTTCTTTGAATCATTTTACTAAATTATAATAGGAATGTTTTTAATTTATGCGGTGACAATGACATCTCTTTCACTGTAATCGTTATTTGGATTCCTCTCTAAACCTTAATAATTTTGAAAGGAAGAGAAATAAATTATTTCAATTTTGGGTGTTTTCATATTGAAAATGGTTTTTGAAATGTATTGAGTATTTCAATATCTTGAAATTATTTCTTGTGATTTAAAATTAAATGTTATTAGTTAAATATTGATATTTTCAATGTTTTATATGTCATGATTATATAATGGTACTTGGAAATTTGATGGGTGGTAATGTGATAAACCAAATGATTGGTGGTTCCATAATATATGAAGGATGGGTGGTTACGTTATAACATTTAATGAATTGTGTATGGAAGTTGGCTATATGGCTATTCCATTTAGTGATATGTGTGGAAGTTGACCGTATGTTTATTTAATTTTAGTATGTTATGTCCCAAGTTACCTTTATATTCTATATGTTGCTTTCTATGGGGTTTATCGTAACATTTTGGTTACAAAATATGGGTGAGAAATGATATTATATATAATGAAGTGTTTTTATTTTTCTTTAAGGTGAAAAGTATTGCTCTATGATAAATTATTTATGGATTACATGTTGTTTTGAAAACTAACAATTTTACTTATTTGTGTATTCGTTATAGAGATTTTTATTCTTAAACCGAGTTTTTGAATTGTTTTTCACATTAATTAAGGTGGAATAGGGTTAAGTATGGGATCATAAAAAATTCATACTATTTAAAACATGGAACTAAACATGTTTATTTTCTTTTTAGAGTTTTTATTTTATGAAAAAATGGATACTGAGTAGAAGTGTATACATGTAATATTAAAGTTGTTTTTTATAAGTTAGGACCTAATTATCAAAATCTATAAACCTGAAAAGATCCTCAATGTAAATTATTAACTTAAATTAATATTATGTAATGTTTAAGGCTGGGGACTTATACACCCAATGTATCCTACCTCACTACAGACATATGTCACTATATTTTCCATCAATATAGAAAGTTACATGACTAATGTTATGAATTAATAATATTCTAAATCATATGGATAAATGCACATTTATGAAAACTATAAAATCTAATGACACATAAAACATTTCAATTTCTTACTTGAGGGTCTGTTCTCATAACCTCCCTTCCTAGATGTTACTAAGGGTGAAATTCATGATAAAAAGTCTAAATGTATTATAAACCACCAACAACTAATAAACTATCATTTATGTCTATTTAAATAATTTCATATGGTCATAAAAAAAGCATTTAATAATAATATCATTACACTTGATGGTCCCCATCATAATAGGGAGCTACTATGTCCTTTTGGTGTGATATAAACTCTAATGAAATTATCACATTAAATGTTTTAGAAAATGAAAATAAGTATGTGATAAATTATTTATAAATATTAAATAACCTGAATATATACATAATATGAATTAAAATATAGTTGGTTCCAGGGAACCAACTTCCACATAAACTTATTTTCACTAGAGACAACTATTAATGACTTTCATTTTTCTAGCTCTAACATGATGTTTTTGATTTTTATGGGATTATAATTTAGTCTAAGGGTCATCTATGTTCTCTTAAATTGAAAATTTTCATACTATTACATCACACCTTAGGAGAAAAATACCTCAAGATGTGATATTTCCAGTGCATATGCTTGATCCATTGATGTGACCTTGGTTCTTCGGCTAGAGCCACAACAATAGTTTTATCAAAAGTCAATGTGATATGTTATTTACTTCTAGGAAAAAAATCAACCTTTTAGATGATATTGTGTATCAAAACTACTTATTTATCAGCATTATAACATGTAATATACTTAGAAACTACTATAGAATAGGCGACGATAGTTTTCTTAGTGATTTTCTAGCTCACACCTCCTATATTGATATAAAAGGCATATCTTGACTATGATTTTAGATAATTATAATATATTTGGAAACTATTATATGTATATCTATTTAGGAATTTATTATTTTCTCCACCAAACACTAGGAACATATCCTTAGTAAATATCAGATACATTTGTATATCCTTAATAGTAGTCCAATGTTATTCTCCCAGTCTTCTTGATATCATCCTACTGTGCTCAAGGAATAGTAAATATAAATCCTGGTACATAACATAAAATAGGTGATAGATACTATCATATAAGTATATTTGATTCTAATCATACTCTCTTTCTATCTTTTTGTGTCTAAGGATACATTTTCTTATATATATGTATAACACATGGCATTGGAAACAATCCCTTCTAGGATTGTTCAATAATGAATCAATTTATTATTTCATTAATTTATATACCCCGACATAGTCCAGGAAACTTCTTTGATATCTAATGAATAATATTAATCTCCAAAATATAAATTGATTCATCTCAGTGCTTCTTGGAGAAGCACTTATTTAAAACATCCTTAACTGATTATAGGCAGATATCTCATTTCTAACAATTAATATGTGATTTCTAAGAAAATTTCTATACTCCCTCTAAATCATTTGTATAAACCTATATCACATTCATTTTTATGAAACCAAATTACCTTATATCATAGAAACCCAAATATTCCATGATTTGGAAGCGTTATTTAATAAATAAATAAATCAAAAAAACATTCATATCTTGTTGCAATCCTTTGGATTAAAAAATCATTATAATTTTATTATATTGAAGTATTCTATAAGGTTCCCAGTAAGGAAATATGTCTTTTCATCCATCTTCTTAATCAATTAATCATGGTAATATAAAATAGAAAGAATAATTTTAATATATTTCTTATATAAATTGGTGAAAATGTTTTTTTATAATCTATGCCTTAAGGATACTTAAAATTTTTAGCCACTATCTATGCGTTATAGGTGCTAATAATGCCTTATATGTATAGTTTCTTCTTGAAAAACCATTTTCACCTAATATGATTTTTATCTAGTAATTGATTGATGAGAACCCAAAATTGGGTTTGATACATAGAATCCATCTATGAATTTATATATTCTTTATGTCTAGAAACTTCTAGGATACCCATTATCTTTTTGTATGATAGGGGTTCATTATTAACAACTAATAATGATTGAACATCCCTGGTGACTATAAAACCATATCTATTTGGTTCTATTACCTTTATTGTGCTTCTATAAAATAATTTTTTAATGGAAAATAAAATTATATAGGGACTAGTAGAATATGTTACTTGGCCAAATCCTATGTATCTTGAACATAAACTTTATAAAATGTAATATTTCTCTCACTATCACTTTTGAGGATTTTTACCCTCTCAAGGAGTACAACATATATTTCCACTATATCCTTCTTTTTAAGGGGTAATATTAGTAACATGCCCTATTTACTTAGAATTCCCTATAAAGATACACTTAATGTCATTTATTTCTAGTTTGTTTCCTAAATTGTCCTTAACAAATTCATCACAACCCCATTCACGAGTATCTAAGAGAAAAATAACCTCTAATAAATTAAATCTTATAGAATTACAATTGACACCTTAGTTGGAACCCAATTTAGTATGTGTATCATAGTATATAATTCATATTCCAAAAATGATAATGAAAAATCTATATTATTTTCATGACCCAACCCACTATGGACCACCTAGCTAGCGATGAACCAATTGTGACTACCCCAGTCCCACCTATAAAAGGAGAGGGTTTGGAAGCTAGTATTGAGTAGGTATAAAACTCACAATGGAGGACTAGGCTTGAGTTACTCGTATTCACACACACATATATAAGCCTATAAAGTAATGAAATGTAAAATATAATTGATACTGAATGTATGTATACTTATAAATCCCATAATCAAAGTATAAAAAAATATTTGGATGCAATAAGTTCCAAATATAAGCCCCTCAGAAATTTTAAAGAAGTCCAACTTGATATTAAGAGGAAACTATAATCAAATTTGACTCCTAGAATGAACCATGTAATGTATGGACCAAATATAAGGTTCTTATTCTTCTAGACCATCGATAAACCCATAAAATGTCTAGTTTTCTTCATAATACACAACACATGCAGGCCGAACCCATACTAGGGAGATTATAACAATGCCCAGTAAGACACCCAAAAATCACTAATCATAAATCATCAAAAGTATTTAGATCATCACTATACTGGTATGTCAATAACTACATGAGAAATATTTATAGACAAGAATAAACTAGATATGCCCATAAAAGACTTTGAGCCACAAAGTCCTCAAACACTACCACACATAGTTCTTCTTGAGGTTTCTAGGTAATACTCATCTAAGAGAGTCCATTCCAAGAGCTATACTATCACTAATGACACTCATTTGAGAGGTCATTTTTTGGGTCTATAGAGACCCTCAGTTTTTAGACATTAAAATTACATAACTTTTGAAGAATACTTAAAAATTTATACAAATATATTCTAAAAGACTGTACTAGTCTAGTTCCTTTGGAATGATGGAAACACAAACACTGGTACATAAATGAGATACATCATCTCCCAATATGTTCTTCTTAACTAGAACCCTTCTTTGACATGTTAAACATAATACATATATTCATAAACTGGGGGAAGGTAACATAAAAAGGTGTGAGATAAGATGCAAAATAAGGGTTAAAAATGTGAGAAACATAAGCATAATCACAAGCACAAGGGTATGAGAACATGATCATGAAAATAAAATATCATACCCTACATATCAATGATCCTAAAAATTAATCATGGAATAAAGATTGGATGTTCATAAGACATGAATAAGAATGAAATAAATAACATAATCCATGAAATATTAACATAGGAATAAAACATGGAATTGTGGCAGACCCATAATCACATATATTGATTTCCAAAGTATCCAAGTCATTGTTGTTGAGGCTATCTTAGTGGAAAAAGTCTTTTTCTGAACCAGGTTCACTCAAAATTCCAGCCCATTATTACTGAATTGATTTCAATCCTTGTTCTTTATTTATAATATTGAACTACATTCATTACTTGTTCCAGCTATTTCTATCTCATGAATTTTAAATATTTACCCAATGTATTGGTAGGATATATAGCTCCCTCCCATCTCATAATAAAATCATACATACATGTGCCACAAGATCATAAATAATCATATCATAACCCATGAAATGAAATGTGTATTATAAACATGTAATAATATCATGACATATGAAAAAAATAAAAGTTTCATAATCACTTCATCATAAACATTACTAGTGAAAAGAAGTGGGATTCAAAATCATATAACCTATAGAATAGAAACAAGTTTCATAAGCATCATGCCATAAAAAAATCCATTTAGAGATAGAATATGAATTTAAACATTCAATAATTTCCCTATAAAGGAATGAGTAACACTAATGGATGTTTTCTTAGATGGGAACTAGTTTTGGAAGATCTTTTAAAAACATTTCTTGAGGAAAATATCCTTTCTACATTGAATTTTTTTTGAAACATTAAACATTTTTAAAAACCTTTTTATTTTAAAATAGATTTGAAAACATATATAGGAATCTTATAAGACCATAAAAAATTTTTAAAATAATTTTTTTGTTTAAAATTATCTTTAATGTACATTTGATATCATTTTTGAAAACATGGTTCTTGAATAAAGTATATTTTCGACCAAAGAGAGAAATTCGATCAGATTTTCATTAAAATCATTTTCTTAAATATATTAAGCACCAAAGAGTGAAGAAATGGTACTAAAACATGAATATATAATGAATAATCATAGTATTCGAAAATTATTATGTTTTTTCATATGTAGATCATTAGATTTTAATAAAGGAATCATAATCATAAACAATCTTGATAAATGATGAGATTGTTTCAATAAACTCTTACTATATGGTAACTTGGTATCATACTCTCCATGTAAGAAAATGAAATTAAATAAAGAATAAAATATCATGAAATGAATTATATTCAAGATATAACATTTCAAATTGAATTATATACATCTAATAAAATAATGTTGATGCATAATAAGACACGTGTCTCAAAAAAGGCAAATTGAGACAAAACTGTCTTACTGATTTGGAAGATTTTGAAATATTAACACCATGACATAAATACCATATAATGGATATTCAGATAACAATAAATTTAATTATAATAATCATTTAATATATCCATGGTAAGTATACACACCACCTAAAGGTAATGGGTGGTGAATTAAGCTTGTATCTCTTGAAAATAAAAAGTGGGATGAAATCCCTTAACATTGTGTCCTGAATCTATTCACACTCATACAATATTCCTATCAAATAAATATAAGTTTATTATAAATATTTTTAATAATAATAATATTATATATAATACCATACATGGTTTTATTATTACCTTATATATCCCTCTTTTTAAGAATTATATGTTAGGGTTTCACTTTGGGTAATATCTGCTTTTTTTTTCTCACGTGTCTTAATTTGTTATATGTTTGTTCCTTATACCGATATAATGATTTAAATAATTTAAAACTTGATATATATATAATTTATAATCATTATATGTGTGTTTTAATAATTTATAGAATATATAAGTATGAAATGGAATACACCGTTCGTGGAGACGGTAAGCCATATATACACATGCACACTATTTTCCTTTTTATTTTTGTATTGAAAGAAAGAAAGAAAATTACATATATGTATATATGTATATAATAAAATTAAATTATAATTATAATTTTATATATATCACATAAGTTCACTAAAACCATCCTTAATACATTCCATATAGTTTGTGAAAGAATCACATCGCTTTCATGGGGCGATAGTCCACATTTCCTCAAATGAAATTATTATATTTACACAAAATGGAATTTATAAAGATATGTGTTGTAAAAAAATTAAATATGATTAAATACAATTTAAATATCATATATATAATATATAAATTTATGTTCTATCATAATGGATACCATGAGAGGTGGTAAAGGAAGAATGAACAATCATCATTTTGTGAAGCAGTCGTTTACTATACACGTAAACAACATATTTGTTACCCATTATATGGAAGTGTGTGTAATTTTTGGTAAAAAACATAGCATAAAAATATTATAGAATATTTATTATACTTTTTTTGATATAAAATCATTTAATAAGATTTTTTAAGGGTTTAATAATTGAAATAAAATTAAAGAACCTGAGGAAGAATGTTACCTTTTATTTGTGTATCTCCTTTTGGTTTATACCAAAGGGTTTCCTTGGATTACTTTTTTCCCAAAGGGAGGTTTCTAGGATGTGTTTAGGGATTTTTAGGGGCTATTTTTTAGATCTTGATCGAGAAAAAGTGACTTGGGTGGTGTGAGGATGTGGGAGGATAGAAGGCCTTTTATAGTGGAGGTGGAGTATCACTCTTAAAATTTTTGGGAAAAGGAATTCCCAGCTTGTTTTTCCCATGTAAAATAAATCCAGTAATGGAAAAAATTGTATCCAATGGAGTATAGGGTCTAAATATTTCCATAAAAAGGCTATTTAAGAAGTGTGTAGGTTGTTTGGGTTCTTAAGATTAATGTTTAGTTATAAGGACTGGGCCTTATTACATTACATAATCTTGAATTTATTAAAGAACTCACTTCCTTTCGCAATGAGGATATTTTCAAGTTTAGATATTTAGATTATTGGGACATAATACATTCATGAGACTCCATATTAATAAAAATTGGATACCATAAAAACAATATTTATTGCTACCAAATATAAAAAACTTTTCAAATAAAAAATGATTTCTTTGAAAAATATTCACAAAATTGCAACATGGATTTCTTATTTGTGTTACACATACTTATAACGTGTGAAAATAATTTAAAAACCCATGATTATTGCAAAAAACTTAACATGGGATATAAAAAGAAAGAAAGAACACATTAGTCAATGAATACTTGTAACGTGTGAAATAATTTTCAAAAATACATATTTATCACCCATATAAACTTACTTTTTGACACTTGATATTTCCATGAGATGTACACAAAACATATAAAACATAAATAAAACCATAAAGGTATCTTGGGGAATTACTTACATAATCTTGTAACCCTCGCATCTACCTTATAATTTGTAACCCTCACGACTACCTTACAATTTGTGTATCCATGGAAATTACTCTTAGAGTAACCATCTGGCTGACGTCCAACTCACACATACCCAATGCATTGGAGGGAGAAATGGGTCCCACCATTCATCATAAAAAATTACCAAGAACCAAAACATAATCATACAACATGAATAATTTTATAGAAACATTTCTTTTGAATTTTGTAAAATAGAATTTTTAAAAGAGGATTTGAAAAGAAAATATCCTTAGTAATATCATATAATTGAAGTGAGAATTAATATAGTGGATGGAATATTAATATAAAATGTAAATACACATAATTAAAAATAATATATAAAAAATCATCTCACAAACCATTTTAATACTACATAAATAATGAAGTAGAATGTTTACCTAAAGAATGGAAATCGGGTTATGAATTCCCTTACCTCATGTTTTTCTTACTTAAAACTCATTTAAAAATAATATATAATGGTTAAAATAGTGTTATTAATATCTTAAATAAACATATTCATTTTTAAAAAACCTTATATTATCATTTCATAACATCATTTCACCCTTCAATTATTAGTATTTTGTTCCATTCTTTGTTTCGGGTGCGTTCTTTACATGATTTCCAAGGGCTGTTTTGTATTTGATTTCCTATTCACATGGAAATAAAATTACAGAAGGGGAATGAAATGGTATTGATATGTTTATATAAAACATAATTATACCATGAATCATATTTTTATTATATATGATTATGGATCATTAGAGAAAATATTAATGACATTTGTTTAGATCATTTTTGGCGGTTCCTCGATAATCCTGAACTTGTTTGATTATATAATTTAATGTCATGAATATAAGTTATTTCCAAAACATAAAATAGGTTAAAAAATAAACATTAAATTCCATTTCAACCATTAAATGAGTATTGTGATAAGATTTACAGGATTTAATGGATATTTCAAACACATCGTCCACAATTTTGGTAAATCGACACATCGTGGATAGTGTTTTTATTTTTAGAACAAGAGGGAGATGAGGGGAAGGGAGAAGATGAATCATTTACATGAACTTGATAAAATAAAGAATATATAATATTCTGGAGATTTCATACCTCCTAGATATGTGTAGGTAAAGAAAGCACAAGAAAATAAAGGAATTGGAAAGAAAATATATGAAAAAGGAAAAGGATTCTTACATCATGATCTCTTCTCCTTGAGATCCTTTTTAAGGACTTTGGTTTTGGCCTTTTGGCAAGACCAGTAGCTCTAGGACATGGGGAATAGACTTGGGAGGATTATCTAGAATAAATTAGGTAAGGCCCAAGGCTTGAGAGGTGTGGGAGGAAGAGAGGAATGATGGTGGTATTTATAGTGGAGGAGAGGAGGTATTTTACATTATTTTAATCATTATTATAACATTTTTGCTCAAGAATAAGAATAGTATTAATTAATATGACCCCAAATAGTATTAATTTCATGTGATTTGAAACCAAGCATGATTAAATAAGCCTTGAATCTCATATTATTTAGTAAATCAAGCATTTAGCATTTATCATATTTTATCGTATTTTACCATATTTTAGTATTTATGAAAAATTAAAGTATTTTAGAAAAATCCCAAAAATTTAGCTTAACCTTTTTTAGATGTTTAGAATTCAAATATGAACACAATTTTTTGAAAATAATTTCCTAAATATAATTAATTTAATTTTTAATTAAAATCATAATTTATTCAAAAAATTACAAATTTAAATCTATAACTCATTTTTTAACACCTGGAAAAATTAATAAACATCAAATTATCTTATAACCTTAAGAAAATAAAATAATAATACAATTTACTATTCATAAGTTTCATATTACTATTCATAAGGGTATGTTACTATTCATCAAAAAACATTTTGGTTCCATCAGACTGAAAATAACTTACTGATAACAATTGTAGATGACCATTTTTCAAAATTAAAAACATAGAAGCAGAAAAATAATGTTTGAAGGATAGTTATAACTATATACTTAAAAAATTTTCAGGAATTTCAATTTATTTATATTTTTTAAAACCATGGGGTCTTACTTTATCCCCACCATCTAGAAATTGCGCCATCCCAATTTTATTTACTTATTAAACAAGTGAGTATAATTTTCCCCCATAGCTTTTTCAGATTCTCATGTTTCTTCTTCAACCATGTGGTTTATCCAAAAAAGCTTTACCCAGTGAATTTCCTTATTCTGCAATACCTGTTCCATTCGATCAATAATCTAAACTAGTTTCTCTTCATAAGAAAGGTTCGCTTCCAGCTAAACTACTTCTAGGCTCAAGAGATGAGATGAATCTGACACACACTTTCTCAACAAAGAAACATGAAAAAAATTATGTTCCTAAGATAAACTCATAGGCCAATCCACTTGGTAGGTGACTATTCCAAATTTCTCCAGAATTTCATATGTTCTAATGAACCAATGAATTTGATTTTCTTTATTATCAAATCACATCACAATTTTTCATGGTGAGATTCTAAGGAAAATATAATCACCTACCTCAAAGGAAAAGTCTTTCCTATTGATGTTTGTGTAAATTTTTTACTGTTCTGAGTTGTGATCTTGTGTTTCTAGATCATCTTCACTTTCTTAGCAACTTCCTCAACTAATTGTGGTTCCATTAACTTCCTTTCCCCGAATTCATCCCAAAAATATAAAGTTCTACACTGCTTTCCCTACAATTCCTCAAGGGGTTCCATCTGCATACTAGAATGAAAAATATTTTTATAAGAAAACTAAACTAAATTAATATGTTGAACCCAACTTCCCTAGAATTATGTTGACCAAGCTCGAATCATATACTCCAAAGTCTGAATCGTTCATTCTGGCTGCCCATTTTATTGAGGAAGAAAAGTTGTACTAAAATTTAATTCTATGCCCAAGGAATTTTGAAGGCCCTTTCAAAAGTTAGAAGTGAACCTGGGATCCTGTTCATATACAATGGAAAGGGTAACTCCATGTAAACTGACAATATCTATAAGGTAATTTCAAGAAAGATGATCCAAAGTCATTATATCTCGAATAGAAAAAAATTGTGGAGATTTTTTTGAAGATCAACAATAAACCAAATCACATTGTTACCTAGAGAATTCTTCGATAGTCCTACCCCAATGTCTTTCAATATATTCTACCATTTCCACTCTGACACTAGAATTGAGGAAGCATCCCCTTAGGTAACTTCTTTTCTTCTTTAACCTATTTACATGCCAAACATTTCATGGAAAAATAAGCAATATCCCTTTTCCTTCTGTCCAACTAGTAATATTATTGAAGGTCTCTATACGTCATAGTTGTAACATCCCAGGTAAATAAAGAATAATACATTTTCATATTTATTAATATTTGCGAATTAACTATTAATTTTACTTTAAAAGGGGTCGCTATGTTCGATAGCATACCCGATATGAAACAAAGAGTTTCCTTGAAATCTTACGTTGCACAGTAGTAATATAATAATATTATTTTAAATCGTTGTTAACACGTAGCCGTTGTGTTGGAAGAAATGAATAAAAATAACTAGAATATGATTATATATGTTTTTTAAATATTTTTACATTTATCTAATAAAATATAAAGGCTTAAAAGACAAAAACAATTCAATTTTAGGCATAGATACTCTAATATTCACTAATGGTCCACTATCGCCTTTTGATGGGAAACCTCCATTAAATATAGTTTTGGTCACTCTTATACATTCTATTGGACCAAATAAAATTCTTCTTTATAATCGGGACATGAAAATTTACTTTGTGTAAATTTTTGGTATTTTTCCAATAAAGTTCATTTTTTAATGAATAATGAAAAATGTTGTATTTTAATCCAAAACCACTTTTTAATATAATTTATTAATATTATTAGATTGTATTTTGAATTTGTTTTAATGTTCAATTATAATATATTTTTACCATTTAATCCAATTGTGGTCATTTGAATTAATTTTATTTTGAAATTGGACTTAAGCTAGTGTCAATCTTTTGGTACATTTTGTTTCATAAAAACACGCTATTTGTTTTGACAGCGGGAATTAATTATTAAATTAATTAATGAAACTTATATTTTTGAAATTTTTTAAAATGGATATCATTTTTTAATTCAGAATATCAAATATAGATTAGGGTAAATTTTTGGTATTTTTCTGAAAAACTTCAATTTTTGATGAATAGTGAAACCACTAAGTGGTACTTAAAAAACTGATTTTTCATTTAAATGAAAATTTACCACCTCTATGTTTTGAATTTACAAAATCCTACATAAATTTTTGTCATTATTAAGTAAAGTGTGGTTCAATGGGATTAAAATAATTTTTCTTGTTGAATAGTAACTTTTATGTTTTTAATCGCGATTAGAGGTAATTAGTGTAATTTAAGGTAAAAATAATGTTTTAATAATATGAAATGACCTTGAAACATGTCCTACCCTTATTGGATGTGTCATGGACGACCAATAAAATACATGGGTCAACTTGGGGATTCCATGGAGCCACTTTGGTAGGAAAATTACATTAATATCTTTTTATTTAATGTTAAAATAAAAATGTCACAAACATGAGTTGTTTTACTAATTTTTTTTTAAATGGGGTAATACAAGTCATATTTTTTATTATAAATATTAATTAGAAAGAAAAAAATATTTCCTACATCATTATATTTTTTTAATTTTTAGACATTAAATAAATTAAATTGTTTATGACACCATGATGATGCAGTGATTACCTCATTATTTAACGATTTGAATAAAATGAAAAGTTAATGTAAAATCTAAGACCTACACTTGTCAAAAACCTATTGTATGGGTGGATTTAGAACTCTTATCACCTTATACTAGAAATATATAATTGTGGGACCTTTAAAAACCGAAACTGATTTTATAATAAAGTAACCTTTTAAAACTTTCCAAGAGTGCCTCTCCTCTCCTCTTATAAAAGGCACCACCTCTACCACCTTACCCACACCTCTCAAGCCTTTGGCTCAGCCAAGCTCTGATCATTTTGTCTATCCACATACCTATCCTCATCCTAGAAGCCTTTCCTTAGGCATTTATCTCTTTATTAAACCCTTTTAGTTCAATCCAAAGGGAGTTACCCGATTTTAAGGTAATGTCTTCACCTGTGTTCTTTTTTTATTTTGCTCCTCCAACCCCCTAAACTCTTTTTATTCATTTCTTTTGTAAAAAATCCAGTATCTCCAATATACTAGTATGTTGTTATAATAAGTATTATAGCTAAACTTACACACCAATACATCTAATGGTTAAAGAACATACTGTTTCTGTGGATGGTGAATTTCTGCCTCACGAAACGATGATTGTTCAATATTCTTTTAACACCTTAAAAGGTGGCCATTAAGATGTAAATATATTTATATATGATATATAATATGTTTATGTTTCCTTAAGAATCTGTATTTTTTATTTATGGCATACCTTTATGGTTTCCATTATGGGTATACACGATATCTTCAATTTAGGAAGTGTGGACTACCGCGCCCTCAAAGTGATTTGATTCGTTAGTGCCATATGTGGGAAATATAAAGGATGAAGTTAATGATATTATATATGATATTATTCTGGAATTAAAATATACCTTTATATCATTATGATTTCACTCCGTTATATATGAAATAGAAATGAAAGTAGCGTTCATGCGTACGTACGACTTATCATCTCAATGAATGGTGCATTTCATTTCTTACCACTAAATGTTATATAATATTGTAACTACATGTATATTCTTGATATATATGATATATATTATATCCAAATCATGAATATCATTCTAGATATAATGAACCTTTGACCACATGAACGACATGTAATTTTAAGAAGTCCACTTTCGACTTGAGAACCAAATATCGACAAAACAAACATTTTTAACTTAAATGATTACATAATGTTTATAACATGGTAATAAGTGATATAAAAGGAATAATAATCTTGAAAAATGTTCTTAAACAGGTAGAAATTAACTTTAGTTTATTATTCAGGATATTAAAGAGCAATCAAGTCACGTCGGACATGAGGTAAGGGACTTCGTCTCAATCTCCTTTCATTGAGGCATATTTTGTTCTAATACAAGGATTTATTTTATACGGTGTATAAACCCCTTTTACTTTTAATTTTATACAAAAGTAATCTTTTTCTACGAAGCATTTTTCAAAACGACAAAAAGGAATGTTTCTTTTAATGTACGCGGTGACAACGACCTTTTCCGCCGCCAGGAGTATTATTTGGTCTTTGGCTTCCTCTGCAAGCCGTAATGTTTTTAAAATGAAATAAATACCATATAATCCTTTTTGTATTTTGGTATTGAAAATGGTTTTTATAATGTATTTTTTATGTCAATATATTTATGTGATATATTGTGATCAATGTGTGTAAATGTTTTCTTTCCATTATATTTGTTTTATGTCTTATGATTTTATAATGGTACTTGGACATTTGACGGGTGGTTACGTGATAAACCATATGACGGGTAGTTCCGTGAATACCAGGACATGTGGTTGCATTATAACCTTCAATGCATTGGGTTTGGAAGTCGGTTGTATGGCTATTCCATTTAAGTATGTGTGGAAGTCGACCGTATGGTTATTCCATTTAAGTATGTTTATGTCCCAAGTTACCTTTATATGTTATGTGTTCTTTATATGGGTTTTATGGTAATCTTTTGATTACAAAAGGGTAAGTAATAATATTTTATTCAATTAAGAGTATTTTCTGCTTCATAAAGGTGAAAAGTATTACTTTGATAAAGTATTCAAGGTTTACTGGCGGTTTTGTAAAACTAACAGTTTTCCTTCTATGTGTATCCCTTACTGAGATTTTTATGCTCACCCCAAGTTTTTGAAATGTTTTTCACAGGACTTAAAGTGGAATAGGGTCATGGATGGGATCAAGGAAAAGTCATGCTTTCTAAAACATAGAACTAGACATGTTTCTTTTTAAGAGTTTTTATTTTATGGAAACTTAGTATAAGTGTCTAGTTTGTAATCTTTTGAGATGTAATAGTTATATCCTAATTCTCTAAAACTATAAACCTGTAAAGATACTCAATGTGAATTATTCATTTAATTAAATATCAAGTAAGGTTTAAGACCGAGGCCTTATAGGTGGTATCAGAGGTTGGTTTATACAACTTTAGGAGTTAGAAAATTATTAAATTATAAATTAATGTATGGTATGATTGAAATGATATAGCATTTAAAGATTACTATGTTGCTTTGCCTAAGATATTTATGTGTTCATAATGGTTTTCTGCAGAGGAAACAAAGCAGCTATGTTGGGACGACATCAGGAGGAAGAAAACCTTCCAAATCAGTAACCTGAGATGGTCGGAATTGGAACTGAATAGTTTGTTGTAGTGATGGAACGGTTGAATCAGTCTATAAATGGTGGTGGTATCCATGCAAGAGATCAGCCAGATTAACCACAAAGGGACATGTCAATGGTGGAACATTTCATGAGGCAACATCCCCCGTCATTCAGAGGATCATCTAACCCTGTGCTAGCTGAAGGGTGGATTAAATCACTAGAGAATATTTTTGATGTCATGGGGTGTTCAGAACATCAAAAATTTAGTCTTGTTGTCTACCATTTTGAAGGTGAAGCAGATAAGTGGTGGTCAATAGTGAAAAATGTCAGGGATAGTGATGAGATTGATGATCTTCACTGGGACGAATTCAAAGGTATGTTTCCTGAGAAATATTTTACTAAGGTGGTTTGTCTTAGGATGGAGAGACAATTCCTAGAATTGAGGCAGGAGGATGACTCAGTGGCTGCTTATGAAGCAAAGTTCACTCAACTGGCAAGGTATGATCCAAACTTCATATGAGATCTAGATATTAAAATCAACCATTTTTACTCAGGGTTAAAGCCAAATTATCGATGGGATTTAGCTTCTTGTGAGGTGAAAAGTTATGAAAAACTTGTTCGATGTGCGGAGAAGGTGGAAATGGAGTTTGCTGATGATCAGGTGTTCTTTGACAAACAACAGAATAAGAGGTCTAGTTGGTAGGCAAAAGGGAAGAATTCATCAAAGAAGCAAGGAGGTAAGAAAACCAAATATCCATCATGTGAGAAGTGTGGTAAAATGCATCCTGGAGAATGTTTATCCAAGTCTGGAAAGTTCTTTCGGTATGGTAAGTCTGGTCATATTGCTTGTAACTGTAAGGAAGATGATCAAGAAGGCAATGAAAAGTCAGCTGTAAGATGTTTTAAGTGTAATGAAATGGGTCATTATTCAAATGAGTGTCTAACGAAGAACTAAACTGGGGGTAAGCATCCAGAATACAAGAAGAAAGGGGTGGTTAAATCCTTTGCAACTACTTCAGCAGATGTTGGGCCATCGAATGAAGTAGTATCTGCTCCAAGGTGCTCAGTATTTTTCGAAGATTGACTTGAGGTCGGGGTACTATCAGTTGAAAGTAAAAGAAGCAGACGTTCCGAAGACTGCGTTCTGTACTAGATATGGCCATTATGAATTTGTAGTTATGCCTTTTGTGTTAACCAATGCACCTGCTATATTCATGGACCTTATGAATAGAATTTTCCATGAGTTCTTGGATAATTTTGTGGTTGTTTTCATCGATGATATTTTGGTTTTTTCTAAAAGTAAATAGGATCATGAAAGTCATTTAAGGGTTATCTTGCAATCCTTAAAAGAAAAGAAACTATATGGAAAATTCATCAACTTTTAGTTTTGGTTACAACAAATTTCTTTCTTTGGTCACATTGTTTCAAAAAATGGCATAACTGTTGATCCTGCTAAAACAAAAGTTGTTGAAGAATGGCCAAGACCCACAAAAGTAACTGATATCCGTAGTTTTATTGGTTTGGCAGGTTACTACCAAAGGTTTGTTAGAAATTTTTCAAGGTTATCTAGTCCAATGACCAAGCTAACTCGGAAGGGTGTTATGTTTATCTGGACAAAAGAATGTGATGGTTGTTTTCAGGAATTGAAAAGAAGATTGGTGAATGCTCCAGTTTTGGCGCTTCCTTCCAGGAATGGTGAGTTTGTTATCTACAATGATGCTTCATTGAAAGGACTTTGTTGTGTCCTTATGCAGAATGATTAGGTAATTGCATATGCTTCACATCAGTTGAAAACTCATGAGGTAAATTACCCTACACATGACTTGGAATTAGCTGCTGTTGTTTTTGCTCTAAAAATTTGGAGGCATCATTTGTATGGAGTAAAGTGTGAAATATATACTGATCACAAAAGTTTAAAGTATATATTCACTCAGAAATAATTGAACATGAGACAGAGGAGATGGCTAGAATTAATCAAGGATTATGATTGTATAATTCATTACCATATGGGAAAAGCAAATAAAGTGGATAATGCTTAGAGTCAAAAAAGTAATGCTTCATTAACCATGCTACGTTTGGAACGAGATCCTTTGGTTTTTGATTTGATGAACTTTGGAATAGAAGTTGTTGGTGCAGGAAGTTCTTCTGTTTTGTTTTAGGTATCAGTGAGATCATCCCTATCAGAGAGAATTAAGCAAGCGCAGAGGGAAGACAGTGGGTTGCAGAAAAAGGTAGAGCTGGTTCAGAAGGGTAAGTTGTCTGAATTTAACATTGATAATGACTGTGTTTTGAGGTTTGGGAAGAGATTATTTGTGCCTGGTGATTCACAGTTGAAGAATGAGTTCTTATGTGAGGCTCATAGTTCCCCGTTTTCAGTTCATCCTGGCAGTACTAAGATGTACAGAGATCTGTGGGAGTATTACAGGTGGGATGGAATGAAAAGTGATATTGCTGATTTTATAGTGATGTGTTTGACTTGTTAGTAGGTTAAAGAAGAGCAACAGTTACCGAAAGGTATGCTTTAGCCTTTACCAGTGGCAAAGTGGAAATGGGAAAATATATCCATGGACTTTGTTGTGGGATTACCAAGGAAATCTCGAGGTAATAATGCAATCTGGGTTATTGTTGATCGACTGACTAAATTTTCTAATTTCCTTTCTATTCGAGATACTTTGTCTCCATATCAACTTGCTCGGTTGTATCTTAAAGAGATAGTCTGGATGCATGGAGTTCCCCTCTCCATTGTATCTGATCGTGATTTCAAGTTTACTTCTAACTTTTGGAAAGGCCTTCAAAAGTTGTTGGGTACTGAATTAAATTTTAGTACAGCTTTTTATCCTCAATCAGATGGGCGGTCAGAACGAACAATTTAGACTTTGGAGGATATGCTACGTTCTTGTTCTATGGATTATCAGGGAATTTGAGACCAACATCTTTCTTTTGTTGAGTTTTCTTATAATAACAGTTTTCATTCTATTATACAGATGGCACCATTTGAGGCATTATATGGGAAGCGGTGTCGAACTCCAAATTTTTGGGATGAAGTGGGTGAAAGGAAGCTGATGGGACCAGAATTGGTAGAAGAGATGGCATAAAAAGTTCAGTTGATTCAGAAACACATGATAACAACTCAGAGCAGGCAGAAGAGTTATGCGGATAACCGGAGGAGGGATTTATCTTTTGAGGTAGGTGATCATGTTTTTCCCAAGGTTTCACCGTGGAAAAGTGTGATGCGATTTGGTAAGAAAGGAAAGTTGAGTCCAAGGTTCATCAAACCATATGAAATTCTGGAGAGAGTTGGATCAGTTTCTTACCGAGTGGCTTTACCTCCGAGTTTACCTCAGGTTCACAATGTTTTTAATATTTCTATGTTGAGAAAGTATATACCAGATCCATCTCATGTTTTGAGCCCAGAGGTAGTTTAGTTGGAAGAGAATCTCTCTTATGAAGAACAACCAGTCCAGATTCTCGACCGAAAAGAGAAAGTGTTGCGAAATAAGGTAATTCACTAGGTAAAGGTTTTTGGAGAAAAACCATATGGTTGAAGAGGCAATGTGGGAATCTGAAAATTCTATGATGGATAAATACCCCCACTTATTTTTATATGTGAATAAAATTGCAAGGACGCAATTTCCAAAGGGGGGAAGGATGTAACATTCCAGGTAAATAAGGAATACTACATTTTCATATTTATTTATATTTTCGAATTAAATATTAATTTTACTTTAAAAGGGGATTCTATGTTCGATAGCGTACCCGATACGCAACAAAGAGTTTCTTTGAAATCTTACGTTGCATAGTAGTAATATAATAATATTATTTTAAATGGTAGTTAACACGTAGCCGTTGTATTGGCGGGAATGAAAAGAAATAACTATAATATGATTATTTATGTTTTTTAAACGTTTTTACATTTATCCAATAAAATATAAAGGCTTAAAATACAAAAAGAATTCAATTTTAGGCATAAATACTCTAATATTCACTAAAGGTCCACTTATCATCTTTTGATGGAGAACCTTCATTAAATATAGTTTTGGTCACTCCTATAAATTCTATTGGACTAAATAAAATTCTTCTTTATAATCGGGACATCAAAATTTACTTTGTGTAAATTTTTGGTATTTTTCCAATAAAGTTCATTTTTTAATGAATAGTGAAAAATGTTGTATTTTAATTCAAAACTAATTTTTAATCTAATTTATTTATATGATTAGATTGTATTTTTAATTGGTTTTAAAGTTAAATTAGAATATATTTTTACCATTTAATCCAATTGTGGTCATTGGAATTAATTTCACTTTGAAATTGGACTTAAACTAGTGCCAATCTTTTGATACATTTTGTTTCATAAAAAACGCTATTTGTTTTGACAGCAGGAATTAATTATTAAATTAATTAATGCAACTTATATGTATTGAATTTTGTAAAATAGACATCATTTTTCAATTCAGAATATCAAATATAGCTTAGGGTGAATTTTTGGTATTTTTCTGAAAAACATCAATTTTTGATGAATAGTGAAACCACTAAGTGGTACTTAAAAAACTGATTTTTCATTTAAATGAAATTTTACCACCTCTGTGTTTTGAATTTCGAAAATCTAACATACATGGTTGTCATTAGGAAGTAAAATTTGGTTCAATGGTATTAAAATAATTTTTTTTGTGAATAGTACCTTTTATGTTTTTAATCGTGATTAGAGGTAATTAGTGTAATTTAAGGTAAAAATAATGTTTTAATAATATGAAATGACCTTGAAACATGTCATACCCTTATTTTATGTGTCATTTACAACCAAGAAAATCCATGGGTCAACTTGGGGACCCCATGGAGCCACTTTGGAAGGAAAATGACATTAATATCTTTTCATTTAATGTTAAAATAAAAATGTCACAGACATGAGATGTTTTACTAAAACAATTTTTAAATGGGGTTATAAAAGTAATATTTTTGACTATAAATATTAATTAGAAATATAAAAAGACCTCATACATCATGATATTTTTTTTATAATTTTTAGACATTAAATAAATTAAATTATTTATGACACCATGATGATGCTGCGATTACCTCATTATTTAACGATTTAAATAAAATGAAATGATAATGTAAAATCTAAGACCTAAATTTGTCAAAAACCTATTGGATGGGTGGACTTTGAACTAATATCACCTTATCCTAGAAATATATAATTTTGGGACCTTTAAAAACCGAAACTCAATTTATAATAAAGTAACCTTTTAAAAATTTCCAAGAGTGCCCCTCCTCTCCTCTTATAAAAGGCCCCCACCTCTACCACCTTACCCACACCTCTCAAGCCTTTGGCTCAGCCAAGCTCTCATCATGTTTTCTCTACACATCCCTCTCCTCATCCTAGAAGCCTTACCTTAGGCATTAATCTCTTCAAGAAACCCATTTGGTTCAAACCAAAGGGAGTTACCTGATTTTAAGGTAATGTCTTCACTTGTGTTCTTTTGTTTTATTTTTCTTCTCCAACCCCCTAAACTCTTTTTATTCATTTCTTTTGTATCAACTACAGTATCTTCAATATACTAGTATGTTGTTATAATAAGTATTAGCGCTACACTTATACACAACTACATCTAATGGTTAAAGAACATACTGTTTGTGTGGATGGTGAATTCCTACCTCACGAAACGATGATTGTTCAATATTATTTTAACACCTTCAAAGGTGGCCATTAATATGTCACTATATTTATATATGATATATAATATGTTTATGTTTTCCTTAAGCTTCTATATTTATCATTTATGGCATACCTTTATGGTTTCCATTATGGGTATACGCGATATCTTCATTTTACGAAGTGCGGACTACCGCCCCCTCAAAGTGATTTGATTCGTTAATGCCATATGTGGGCCGTATAAAGGACGGAGTTAATGATATTATATATGAAATTATACAGGAATTAAAATATACCTTTATATCATTATTATTTAAATCCATTAAATATGAAATAGAAATGAAAGTAGCGTTCATGCGTACATACATATTACCGTCTCCATGAACGGTGCATTTCATTTCTTACAAATAAATGTTATATACTATTGTAAATACATGTATATTCTTGATATATATGATATATATGATATCCAAATCATTAATATCATTCTGGATATAATGATCCTTTGACCACATGAATGACATGTAATTGTAAGAAGTCCACTTTCGACTTAAGAACCAAATATCAACAAAACAAACATTTTTAACTTAATTGATTACATAATGTTTATAACATGGAAATAAGTGATATAAAAGGAATAATAAGCTTGAAAAAGGTTCTTAAGCAACTAGAAATTAACTTTAGTTTATTATTCAGGAGATTAAAGAGCAATCGAGTCACATTGGACATGAGGTAAGGGACTTCGTCTCAATATCATTTCATTGAGGCATATTTTGTTCTAATACAAGACATTCTTTTATGCATTGTATAAACCCCTTTGAATTTTAATTTTATAAAAAAGGAATATTTTTCTACGAAGATTTTTACAAAACGACAAAAAGGAATGTCTCTTTTAACGTACGCGGTGACAATGACCTTTTCCGCTACTGCGAGTATTATTTAGTCTTTGGCTTCCTCAACAAGCTGTAATGTTTTGAAAATGAAATAAATACCATATACTCTTTTATGTATTTTGGTATTGAAAATGGTTTTTATAATGGATTTGTTATGTTAATATATTTAGGTTATATATTGTGATCAATGCGTGGAAATGTTTTCTTTCCATTATATTTGTTTTATGTCTTATGATTTTATAATGGTACTTAGACATTTGATGGGTGGTTACATGATAAACCATATGACGGTTGGTTCCGTGAATACCAAGATGGGTGGTTACGTTATAACCTCCCATGCATTGGGTATGGAAGTCAGAAGTATGGCTATTCCATTTAAGTATGTGTGGAAGTCGACTGTATGGTTATTCCATTTAAGTATGTTTATGTATAAAGTTTCCATTATATGTTATGTGTTCTTTATATGGGTTTTATGGTAATAGTTTGATTACAAAAGGGTAAGTAATGATCTTTTATTCAATAAAGAGTATTTTCTGCTTCATAAAGGTGAATAGTATTACTTTGATAAAGTATTCATGGTTTACTGGTGGTTTTGAAAAACTAACAGTTTTCCTTCTTTGTGTATCCCTTAATGAGCTTTTTATGCTCACCCCAAGTTTTTGAAATGATTTTCATAGGACTTAAAGTGGAATAGGGTCAAGGATGGTATCAAAGAAAAGTCATGCTATCTAAAACATGGAACTAGACATTTTTTGAAGAGTTTTTATTTTATGGAAACTTAGTAGAAGTGTCTACTTTGTAATCTTTTGATATGTAATTGTTATGTCCTAATTCTCTAAAACTATAAACCTGAAAAGATCCTCAATGTGAATTATTCATTTAATTCAATATTAATTAAGGTTTAAGGCCGTGGCCATATATTAGTACTGCTAGGATGAACTGAAAATGGAGAACTATAAGCTTCAGACAATAAATCATTCTTTAACTGGGTATCACAAGGAACACAAAAACTTTTAATAAATATTAAAACACAATCCTTATCAATGCTAAATTTGGGAAACTTACCCATTTTAAAAAATTCCACCTTTTTCTATAGCTCATGGTCTTCCTTCTACGCGTACTTAATTCTGTCTGATAATGATGACTATGTTGAAACCTGAAACAAAACATAGAAATTTCCTACACCAAAAACTTCTAATACAAAATTCACCAAATCATTAATCAAGGTATCATGTTCCAACAGTAACATGGTTAATGATTCATGATGTTTTCAACTCATGAAATCTTCCACTTTGTTTTCTTTTCTCGAATTGTAATTGATCATGCAATAATAATCCTTTATCAATTCAACCCATCTTCCATACCTCATGTTTAATTAATTCTGATTTAATTTATACTTCATAATTTTATGGTCTATATTTATTTGACATTTAGCTCCATATAAATGATACCTACAATTTTTCAAAGTAAAAACCAAAAATGCCAATTCCAAATCATGTGTGGGATAATTTTACTCATGGGGTTTTAGTTGTCTTATAGAATAAGCAATTACCTGATAATTTTTCATCATAAAACAACCAAGTCCCTTCAATGAGTCATCACTGTAGTTGAAAATCTCACCATTTCAGGAAGGCAAGTCCAAAACTAGAGCATTAACCAATCTCTTCTTCAGTTCCTGAAAATGAACATCATGTTGTTCTGTCCAAATAAATTTAACCTCGTTTTGCATTAACTTCATTAGTGGGATAGATAACCATGAAATGTTTTAAAAAATCATCTGTAATAACCTACTAATACAATGAATCTATGAATCTCTATAACCTTTTTGGGTCTTGGAAATTCATCAACAACATTTTTGGTAAGATCAAATGGTATTCATCCTTATTTACAATGTTTCCAAGAAAAGAAATCTATTGCAACCAAAAATCACACTTTCTAAATTTCCCATAAAGTTTCTTTTTTCTTTATGGTTTTCAAAATAACCCTAATATGTTTTTCATACTCCTATTTACTCTTAGAAAATACTATAATATAATCAATAATCACAACCACAAATTTATCCAAGAACTCATGAAATATTCTATTCATAAGATTCATGAATACAACAGGTTCATTAGTTAACCCAAATGGCATAACAAAAAATTCATAGTGGCCATATCTAGTATAAAAACCTATTTTGGGAAGTCATCCTCTTTCACGTTTACCCGATGGTATATGTATCTCAATTCAATCTTGGAAAAGTGCTGAGCTCCAAGGAGATGAAAAAAATTAATCAATGTGAGGAAAATGATACTTTTTTTTAATAGTGATGTCATTCAAGGATCTAAAATCAATGCAAAGTCTCATGGAACCATATTTATTTTTAAATAACAAAATAGGAGCACCCCATGGTGAAGTTCTAGGATGATTGAATCCTTTATCAAGCAACCCCTGAAACTGATTTTTCAATTCAAAAAGTTCCATTTGATCCATTAGATATGGGGGTTTTGAAATTGTCTTAGCATTAGGAACTAAGTCAATTATGAATTTGAATTCCCGATAAGGGATGAAATCTAGTAACTCATCAGAAAAAATAAAGGTCTGCATTTACCACTGACACATAATTAATCTGAACAGTTTTCTTGTTTTCAACAATATGAGAAATATAACATTAATTTCTATATTCCAAGAGTTTCTCAGCTTCCTGATATATTATCAATTATATGGGTTCTATCTTTTATAAAAACTGAAAATGTTTCTGAAAAATAACTTCTTTATCTTTACAATTAATCTTATAATGATAATCAAAAAGCCAATCCTTTCCCAGATTGACAAAAAATCTATTAAGGAAAAAACAACTAGGTTTGTAGGTAAAGTCTTTGCACAAACCACAATAGAAGGACTCTTATAAATCCCCTTTGATATAATATTTCCACTTATTGTTTTAATAATAAGTTCTAGTCTCATTTGTTTAGGGGATATTTCCAATTTATTAGAAAATTCCTCATAAATAAAAGAATTTGTAGACCCAATATTGAAAAAAACATTATTAAAATCCAAGTAAACAAATAAGGTACCTTATACAACATCATTGGATGGCCAGACATCTGCTGAAATATTTGAAAAGGATCTCATTACACCTTTCCTTTTATAGTCAGGCTTCTTTGCATCATTCAGATCACTCTTTAGAGAGGCATTTTCCTAATGACCCATCTCTCCACATTTAAAAAACTTAAAATTTTGCTTATTAGAATTTGTCTTAGGATCATTTTAATTACATTTTTAGGCCATATGTCCAAAAAAACACATAAAAATCACTTCCCAATTTTGGTAAGGCAATCCCCGAGGTGCTTTTTGCCACACTTTTCACAAACTAGATACTAGAATTTCTTACCACTAGATTTATTTGGTTGATTCTTACTCATCGCTTTCCATCTATACCTCTTCTTCTCCTTGTTTTCAAAGTGAACATGATCATTGAAAACTCCATCTCTACCCTCTCAGTACATCAGACAAGTTTTTCATAACTTTTGAGTTTATGAGAGGCCAATGATCTTCTATAATTTGGATTTAATCTTGTGTAAAAGCATTTGATATTAAAATCAATATTTAAAATAATATTTGGAGCACACCTCGCCAGTTAGGTGAAGTTTTATTCATAAAAACCCACTAAATGTTCCTCATTTCTTTTCAATTTAAGGAATTTATTCTCTATCGTAAGTCGAACCACATTTTAAAAATATTTTTAAAGGAAAATACATTTAAATTCATCCCACTCTAAGGAATCAATATCCAATCTAAACCTGATATTTCTGATCATAGTCCACCATTGATCAAATTCATCTTCATAATGATAAATGGTAATAATTACCTTTTGTTTATCTAAAAAACCCAAAACATAAAACTTCTTTTCAAGGGCCTTAATCCATCCTTCAGCTACAATCGGGTCAGAAGATCCATTGAAAGTAGAAGGGTGTTGTCTAATAAAATGTTCCACTATTGTCAAATTCCATTGTGGTACCTATGGTTGTTATCTTGAATGGATGCCACCTATATTAATTTCTTGTGTTATATAAGACATTAGTATGACATACGGCTTGGTTCCAATCCCTACCATTCCAGCCTGCAGATTCAGAAGGATATCATTCTGTCGGTGACTCTCCTGTCCAACTTCCCTGTTTCTTCTGTGGAAAACCATTTTGAACAAACATATCTTAGTCGAAGAAGCATGTTAATAGTTAAATTATATAACATTTCAAATTAATCATGGAGTAAAAATAATTTATGGTATTCTATTAACATCATCCTAACCCCTAATGTTATCTAAACCATCCTCTAATAAAAATTATTATAAGGACACAACCCTATTACAATACATAATATTTAATTTAGTCACGAAATCACTTCCTTTAACATTGAGGATCTTTTCAAGTTTATAGATTTAGAGGACTGGGAGATAACAAATTCATAACATTCCACATTAATACATTGTGAATAGAGTAAAAAACAATATTCATTTCTTCCAAAATATTAAATTTTCAAATAAAATAGGATTTCTATGAAAAATATTTATAACATTTAAATTAGATTCTTTCATTGTCTTACACATCCTTATAACCTGTGAAAATCATCTAAAAATTTGGGATGAATACAAAAATATTAGAAAGGATATAAAGAGAAGTAAAGAACATTTTAGTCCATGAATACTTGTAATGATTGAAATCATTTTTCAAAAGACCTATTTGTAACCCATATAAACTTACTTTTTGACACATGATATGACAACCCTGCTTTTTATTACAACTTAAACATGCTTTATTACATAAAACTTCACTTGATACAACAAAGAAGATCGAGAGGTTTAGTGTCTTTGGGGCTTAGGATCATTACCTAAAAACTTAAAACATGAAATACGATATCTTTATTGAAAACTTCCTTTACATGACCACTACATTCCCTCGTACTTATCATTGCATGGGAAAACCTGAGGACATGCATAAGAAAATGGAGAGATATAAAGCCCAGTAAGGGAGTACACATGGAATAACATGAGGAGTACAATACATGTTAGGCAATAGGAATGTCAATAGAGAATAAGAGAAACATGAACATAAAGGCATGATAAAGCATGATAATCATAACATGGAAATGTGGAAACAACACTTAACATTGAATTAGCATGAGCCGTGGCTCATTGCACATGGAGCATGAGTAAACCCTCATTGCACATGAAGCATGAGTAAACCCTCGTTGCAATTGAAATAGCATGAGTCAACACTCATTGCACTTGACGTATCATGATACTATACTTTACCCAGTGCATTGGAGCGCTATAAGGGCGAACCCTTCTTAAACATTTCATTTCATGCATAAGTGTGCCACATGGATCATAAAACATGGATTCATAAAACATAATCATTTATTCCACGATAAAGAAATGTGGAATTCATACATGAAAAATTATAAACAATAAGTAAATGTGAATAAAGGTGAATACCCTTGATGGAGAAATGGTCATGGTATTCACTAGAGAATGGCATTGGATTAGAAAATCGGTGCGATTTTGGCAGCGCAACGACGTGACATAAGAATTCATAAAAAAATGTTTGATGAGAGAGAAAGGGTGTCTCATCATATTTACCTGAAATGGAAAGTAAGGGGGTCATATAGATACATGTCCAAACAATTGTAATGGAATTTAGATTCATGATACAAAAGTATTGCTTGAATGTAAAAGAAGAGAGAGAAGTTCCTTTCGGAATTTCGACATAGTAACAGGTGTACATGGGAGGAATTTAATGAGAGAGAAATGGGTCTCCCATCATTCAAAAAATAATACGGCAGTATGGGGTAGGTGAGAAACCATACCCCAAAATTCATAATTGAAATTAAAAGGAAAAAACAACTTAAAGAAAACTAACAAAAATGAGAAAGGAAGAAAAAACCCTTACTTGGAAGTGTGCTTCCAAAGGCTAGAGAGAGGCTTTTGAGAGGCTTCTTGGGAGATTGGGGCACCTTGGGAGGATTATAGGGAGAGTAGGGCAGAGGTTAGACTAACTCCAAGGGATTTTAGTGAGGAGGAAGTGGGAGCTTGGGTGGGTTTATATATGTAAGGTGAGAGAATTTTATATTATTTAGGTTTGGGACCCCTTATATTAAAATAATCCAAACCACAAACCATACCATGGTATTTGCCCATGGTTTCTGGAAAAGGAAAGAGGAAAACAATATTTTACAAGTCCAAGGTCCTAACTTAGTAAAAAATTAGGGATGCTTATGTGGAGGTGAGTCACACTCCCATAGAAATTAATTTAAAAAGGCAAAGTGTTGAATAAGTCTTGAGGGGTTCATTAATGATTTGAAAAGTAAGCCAAAAATCCCAAAATCACATTATTTTAATGCTAAAACATATATTGTCCGAACATAAGGATTATGGTATTTTATTACATCACCATTGGGTCATTATGATGTCATAAAACACATTATATATTTAAATGGTATTTAATTTTTACCCAAATATTTGACTGTCTCAGAAAATTATGAAAAATTCTTCGTTGGATAATTTCGACGTCCTGATTCCAGAAATGAAATTTATTTTATCTAAAGAAAACTATAAATATGTTAATTTTCACTTTTAAGATAAAAACCAACATTTATCGAAAATTCACGGGTTTTGACAGAAATGGATTTCAAACCTTAATAAAAATTTTAATTGCATTCATAAATTTATAAGATCATTTATATTTAATATAAATTAATTTAATATTAATAATAATATTTTATTAAAATATTATTTAATTCAAAAATCCCTTAGTTTAATAAAATAGATTTCTTAATTAAATAATAATCAAAAACACCATTTGTACTTTAAAAAATATTTACAATGTATCAAAAATGACTAGAAATTATATTCATTATTATATACAAAAATAATGTACATGAACATAGTACTAATTATTTGTTACATAACCACTTAAAACAGCTCCATAAGACCTAAGGGTAAGGTGTGCAATGGTGACAGACTCTTGGGGCGGCTCGGATAACATCGCTCGAGTGGTAATTTCAATCAACTTCCTCTTTTCCCGTAGACGGTCACGTTTGAGCTTAACATAATGAAGCTCATCTTGGGCTTGGTCAAGGGAGAAGCCCAAAGATGCCACCTCTTTTCCGAGCTCTGACAAATGGGACCTGTATGGGGAAATTCTACTAGATGAGGCCATCGCTTCCTTTGTCTGAGTAAAAATTGGGTTCTACAAAGCCTTACATTTATACTAATCTTGTGATCACTGTTCAATGACTATATTAACAACGGTCAAAATTATTAACATGAATCCAAAGAAGTTGAAATCTTATAAAATTTTTTTTCATAAAGAGGCATTTAACTGGATCAAGAGGGATTTTCCATTAATGAAACTTTGGGTCGTTACAATATTCCCCCCTTAAGAAATTTCGCCCTCGAAATTTTCCTTTTCCCACACTAAAAAAATGCGGGTAACTCAGCTTCATCATATCCTCCGACTCCCAAGTCGCTTCTTCAAACTTGTGGTTTCTCCACAACACCTTGACGAGGGGCGTTGTATTATTTCGTAGAACTTTTTCTCTACGATCTATGATCTTCACTTGTTGCTCCTCATAAGAAACATCATCTTCCAATTGTACCATCTCGGAAGAGAGTACATGTGAAGGGTCTGGTATGTACTTCCTTAAGAGGGATACATGAAAGACATCATGCACCTTGGCCATAGTAGGTGGAAGTGCTAGTCGATAGGCCACAACCCCAACACGATAAAGAATCTCTAAGGGGACGATGTACCTTGGACTTAACTTCCCTTTCTTTCAAAACCTCATGACCATCTTCCACGGAGATATGCCTAAAACACCATGTCTCCAACTTTAAACTAAAGGTCTCATCGACGATTATCTGCATAACTCTTCTGTCAACTTTGGGCTGCCTTGATGTGATGCTGAATGGTTTTCACCTTCTCCACCATTTCTTCGACCATTTCTGGTCCAAGTAGCTTACGTTCACCGACCTCATCCCAACATGCCGGTGTTATGAACCTTTTCCCATAAAGGGCTTCATATGGTGCCATTTGTATGCTCGAGTGGAAACTGTTATTATAAGAGAACTCAACTAGAGGAAGATGTTGATCCCATCCCCCTTTAATGTCCATTGAGAATTCTATAAACATATCGTCAAGTGTTTGGATAGTCCTCTCTGATTGGCAGTCAGTTTGAGGATGATAGGACGTACTAAAGTTCAGTTCAGTATTCAGAGCATGTTGAAGACTCTTCCAAAACTTAGAGGTGAATCTTGGATCTCAGTCAGACACAATAGATAGTGGTACTCCATGCAACCTTACCACTTCCCTAATATATATCCGTGCCAGTTGATCCCATGAGAAATCCTCTCGAATAGTAATGATGTGTGCAATCTTTGTAAGATGATCCACAATAACCCAGATTGCATTGTTGCCTTTGGATGTCCTAAGAAGTCTGGTGACAAAGTCCATGGTGATGTTCTTCCATTTCCATTTTGGTATGGGTAATGGTTGCTTCATCCCCTTAGACTTCTGCCTCTCTAACTTCACTAGCTGACACCCCAGGAACTTTGATGTATATTCGGCGATCTCCTTCTTCATATTATCCCACCAAAAGTTTTCTCGGAGATCTCGATACATCTTTGTACTCCCTGGGTGAATAGAGAAATTTGAACTATGTGCATCATCCAAAAGTTCCTTCTTCAGCTCCAAACTTGTTGGAACACATAGAATTTTACCAAACTGCACAATTCCTTCTTCATTAACATTCTACTCCGAGGATTTCCCCTTTTTGATAGCTTCCACTTTTTCTTGAATTTCCACATCATCCTTTTGAGCATCCTTTAACCTTTCCAAAAGAGCTGGTTGAGCAATCATTTGTGAAAGGATTGATGATGTTCCCTTCTTTATGATTCCCACGTCCATATTCATCAAGTCTAAGAAGATTTCATCCTTCTCAATTCTCATCATTAATAGAATCGCTGGATCCTTTCTACTTAGGGCATCTGCCACCTTGTTCTCTTTCATAGGGTGGTAATTTATTGAACAGTCATAATCCTTGATGAGCTCTATCCATCTTCTCGGGTGCATATTAAGCTCTTTCTGTGTGATTATATATTTAAGACTCTTGTGGTCTATATATATCTCACATTTCTCTCTATAGAGACAATGCCACCAGATTTTCAAGGCAAAGATCACCGCAGCCAACTCCAGATCATGCGTTGGATAGTTTCGCTCATAGATTTTCAACTACCTTGAGGCATAGGATTTCACTTTATTATTCTGCATCAGCACACAGCCTAAGCCCTTCTTTGAGGCATCACTGAATACCACAATAAGTTCCCCACTTGTGGGTAAAGTGAGCATGAGCGCAATGATAAGCCTCCTTTTCAACTCCTTGAAGCTTTCTTCGCATTCATCACTCCAAGTAAACTTTACTCCCTTTCGAGTTTTCTTGGTAAGAGGGTTGGAAAATCGTGAGAAATTTCTCATAAATCGTTGATAATATCCAGCTAACTCCAAGAAGCTATGGATATTTGGTACCGATGTTGTCCTCAAACATCCCTCAATTGCATCTTTTTTGGAGGGGTCCACAGATATCCCATTGCTTGTGATGATATGGCCCAAGAATGAGACTTACTTCAACCAGAACTCACACTTCATGTACTTTGCATAGAGCTTCTCCTTGTGCAAAGTCTCTAGTACAGTTCTTAAAGGCTCCTCATGGTCCTACTTGGTTTTGGAGTATATTAGGATATCATCTATAAAGACTACCACACATTTGTCAAGGTAATATCTAAAGACTCTATTCATCAAGTCCATGCATATTTCTGGAGCATTGGTGAGTCCGAAAGGCATTACTATGAATTCATAGTGCCCATATCTTGTACAAAAAGCAGTCTTGGGGATATCTTCCTTCTTCACCCTTACTTGATAATACCCTGACCGCAAGTCCACCTTGGAGAAGTATTGTGCTCCACGCAACTGATCGAACAAGTCATCAATTCGTGGGAGTGGATACTTGTTCTTTATCGTGATTTTGTTAAGTTCACGATAATCAATGCAAATCCACATTGACCCATCCTTCTTCTTGACGAAGAGGACTGGTGCACCCCATGGTGAAGCACTTGGGCGTATAAACCCTTTATCCAGATTCTCCTGTAGTTGTTTCTTCAGCTCTTCAAGTTCAACAACAGCCATTCTATATGGAGTCTTGGATATTGGTAATTCCCTAGGTATAAGTTGAATTGATAACTCAACATCTTTTCTAGGAGGAAGTTCAGGCAGTTCCTTGGGAATCACTTCCGCGAATTCCCTCACAATAGTCATTTATTCAAGGATGGTTTCTTCTTTGGACTCAATCATCTGAGCCAGATACACATTATCATAGGGAAGTAATATCCATTCTTGAGATGATGGAGCTAAAGTAGATTCATCTTCCTCCTGACACTTGTAAAGAACCGGGGGTCGATTCTCCATATGGAGTGTGATTTTCCTCTCCCGATAATTTATGTTGGCTCTATATAAGGAAAACCAATCCATGCCAAGAATTGCATCAAATTCCACTAAAGGGAGTATGATGAGGTTCTTTGGGAAATTCAATCCACAGATTATAATAGGGGAGGACATATATTCATGGGATGCAATGATTACCCCATTTGCTGTACTCACCGATATCTTTACATCCATGATTTGTGGTGGTGCTGGGATTGTTCTACTAAAATTTCAAGATATAAAAGAATGCGTAGAACCTGAATCAAAAAGTATGTTCACAATTCTTGAATGAATAACTAGCGTACCTGTCACCACTTCATTTTCGGGGTTCACTTCGGCATAAGTGATGGAAAAAGCTCTTCCTTGCCGTCTTGGAGGTTTTTGGTTGCCTCTGATAACCCTTGGATTAGGGCACTGATTTGAAAAATGACCCGGTTCTTTGCATTTATAGCGTTGAACAACGTGTTGAGGTTCGAACGGAGCGTTCCTCTCCTTTGTCGCAGCCGCGGGTCCTTTTTGACAACAGTTAATAGCTAGGTGCCCTTCTTTTCCAAACCTGAAGCATTTTCTCATCCCCTTAAGGCAATTTCCAGGGTGATTCTTTCCGCACTTTTGGCAAGTGGGGTGCTGGAACTTCTTAGCGCTGTTGGATTTATCCATCAGACCACCAGCATTGAAGTCCACCTTACACTTCTTGTCCCCATGATACCCCTGTGATTCTCCGATCTCCATTTCGACCTTGAGGGCACATCGGACAATTTCCTCATAGCTGTCGAAGTCACGGATCGCTAATGCTTTCCGCAAGCTAGGCTTCAGCCCACCAAAGAAGCAGTCAACCTTGCATTCGGGGGTAACGACAAAGCCGGAAGTGTATTGTGCAAGACTTTTGAAGTTTTCCTCATATGCTCCCATAGATTCTTCATCTTTTTGCTTGAGGGAAAGGAAGTCCCTTTCCATCTTAAGACAGAGGGTGCATGGAAAATATTTATCGAAAAATATCTTCCGGAATTCCTTCCATTCCAAATCCTCTATCTCCTCCTCAGGCTTCGTATTTTTGTTCAATTTCCACCATTGATCAGCTTCACCCTCCATACGATAAGACGCCAGGAGAACCATCTCTTGTTTAGAACGTTGGAGGATGGAGAATATCTTTTCAATGGAGTTGATCCATTGTTCAACGATCGTGGGATCAGATGATCCACTAAAAGTTGGAGGCCTTTGCCTCATGAAGCTCTCGATAGTGACTTGTTCCTTCTTAGGGGGGTTTGGATGTTCTTATTGACCCGTGTATCTATTCAAAACTTGAGTTAGCTGAGAGAGAAGCGTGACAAAGTTCGCGATTCCCGCTCCCATTGGATTGGGCATCCCGTTAGTACAATCATCACACGGATGTTCACAACGGTTGTTAGCCCGAGTCCTCCTATTATAGGCCATTGGCTGGAATAAAAGGAAAGTTTGGGGTAACACATAAAGGGTAATCCAAAGACGAAAGATTATGACTTATAAATAAAATTTTATTTCCGTAACTCACGACTCTATAGGATTCAATCTAGGATTTTCATGATCTACTTTCTAACATATATTTTTAGGGGAATTTTTCCCTTAATAAGGGTTCATACCAAGATTGTGAATTTATAAAAACATATCCCCTAGGAGTGTCGTAACCAAGAGTGTAGCAAGTCCCATTGTCGTGCACCCGTTCCCGTTTGAGTCTAGCTCAAAGCGGTGTTTTCGTGTTTTACCCCTAGGATACATCTGTGCCAGATCCGCCTCTACCTGCACGTATCCAGACAGGGATGTATTAGTTTTATAAAACCCTTAATTAGTATTTACCATAACTTAGGGATGTTTTTATTATACTTAGTCTTGTATCCATGGCTTTACTAGGGTTTCCTAATCCCAAAAATAACTAAACCTATCCTCTGATACCAACTATGACAACCCTGCTTTTTATTACAAATTAAACATGCTTTATTACATAAAACTTCACTTGATACAACAAAGAAGATCGAGAGGTTTAGTGTCTTTGGGGCGTAGAATCATTACATAAAAAATTAAAATATTAAATACAAAATCTTTATTGAAAACTTACTTTACATGACCACTACATTCCCTCGTACTTAGCATTGCATGGGAAAACCTGAGGACATGCATAAGAAAAGGGTGAGCTATAAAGCCCAGAAAGGGAGTACACATGGAATAACATGAGGAGTAAAATACATGTTATGCAATAGTCATTTCAATAGAGCATAATAGAAACATGAACATAAAGGCATGATAAACTGTGATAATCATAACATGGAAATGTGGCAACAACACTTAACATTGAATTAGCATGAACCGTGGCTCATTGCACATGGAGCATGTGTAAACCCTCATTGCACATGAAGCACAAGTAAAACCTCATTGCACCTGAATTAGCATGATTCAACACTCATTTCACTTGACGTATCATGATACTATACTTTACCCAATGCATTGGAGCGCTATAAGGGCGCACCCTTCTTAAACATTTCATTTCATGCATAAGTGTGCCACATGGATCATAAAACATGGATTCATAAAACATAATCATTTATTCCATGATAAAGAAATGTGGAATTCATACATGAAACATTATAAACAATATGTAAATGTGCATAAAGGTGAATACCCTTGATGGAGAAATGGGCATGGTATTCACTACACAATGGCATTGGCTTAGAAAATCGGTGGAATTTCGGCAGCGTAACGATGTGACATAAGAATTCATAAAAAAAGGTTTGATGAGAGAGAAATGGTGTCTCATCATATTTACATGAAATTGAAAGTAATGAGGTCATATAGATACATTTCCAAACAATTGTAATGGAATTTAGATTCATGATACAAAATTATTGCTTGAATGTAAAAGAAGAGAGAGAAGTTCCTTTCGGAATTTCGGCACAGTAACAGGTGTACATGGGAGGCATTTAATGAGAGAGAAAGGGGTCTCCCATCATTCAAACAATAAGAGGGCAGTATGGGGGAGGTTCTAAACCATACCCCAAAATTCATAATTGAAATTAAAAGGGCAAAACAACTTAAAGAAAATTGACAAAAATGAGAAAGGATGAAAAAACCCTTACTTGGAAGTGTGCTTCCAAAGGCTAGAGAAAGGCTTGTGAGAGGATTCTTGGGAGCTTGGGTCACCTTGGGAGGATTATAGAGAGAGTACGGCAGAGGTTGGACAAACTAAAAGGGATTTTAGTGAGGAGGAAGTGGGATCTTGGGTGGGTTTATATAGGAAAGGTGAGAGAATTCTTTATTATTTAGGTTTTGGACCCCTTATATTAAAATAATCCAAACCACAAACCATCCCATGGTATTTGCCCATGGTTTCTAGAAAAGGATAGAGGAAAAAAATATTTTACAAGGCCAAGGTCCTAACATATAATAAAATTAGGGTTGCTTATGTGGAGGTGAGTCACACTCCCATGGAAATTAATTTAAAAAGGCAAAGTGTTGAATAAGTCTTGAGGGGTTCATTAATGATTTGAAAAGTAAGTCAAACAAACCCAAAATCACATTATTTTAAGGATAAAACATATATTTTCCGAACATAAGGATTATTGTATTTTATTACATAACCATTGGGTCATTATGATGTCATAAAACACATTATATATTTAAATGGGGTTTAATTTTTACCCAAATATTTGACTAGTTCAGAAAATTTTGAAAAATTCACCGTTGGATAATTTCTACATCCTGATTCCATAAATGACATTTATTTTATCTAAAAAAAATTCTAAATATGTTAATTCTCACTTCTAAAATAAAAACCAACATTTATCGAAAATTCACGGGTTTTGACAGAAATGGCTTTCAAACCTTAATAAAATTTTAATTACATTCATTAATTTATAAGATCATTTATATTTAATAAAAATTAATTTAATATTAATAATAATATTTTATTAAAATATTATTTAATTCAAAAATAACTTAATTTAATAAAATAAATTTCTTAATTAAATAATAATTAAAAACACCATTTGTACTTTAAAAACTCTTTACAATGTATCAAAAATGACTAGAAATTATATTCATTATTATATAAAAAAATAATGTACATGAACATAGTACTACTTATTTGGTACATAACCCCTTAAAACAGCTGCATAAGACCTAAGGGTAAGGTGTGCAATGGTGACAGACTCTTGGGGCGGCTCAGATAACATCACTCGAGTGGTATTTTAAATCAACTTCCAGTTTTCCTGTAGATGGTCACATTCGAGCTTGACATAATGAAGCTCAGCTTGGGCCTGGTCAAGGGCGAAGCCCAAAGACGCCACCTCTTTTCTGAGCTCTGACAAATGGGCTTCGTATTGGGCAATTCTACTGGATGAGGCCATTGCTTCCTTTGTCTGAGTAAAAATTGGGTTCGTTAAAGCCTTACATTTATACTAATCATGTGATCACTATTCAATGACTATATTAACAACATTCAAAATTGTTAACATGAAACCAAAGAAGTTGACATCTTATAAAAACATTTTTCATAAAGAGACATTTAACTGGATCAAGAGGGTTTTCAATTAATGAAAATTTGGGTCGTTACACGTGAGATCTACATGAGATTTAAAAAAATCATATAGAACATAAATAGACCAATAAAGGTATCTAGGGGAATTAATTATATAATATTTTAACCCTCTCATATACCTTATAATTTGTAACCCTCTCGGCTACCTTACAATTTGTGTAACCATCACAATTACATGTGGAGTAACCATATTACCAACCTCAAACTTACACATTAAAAATGAATTGTAGGGAGATATAGGTCCCAACCTTCATAATAAAAAATTTCCTAGAACCAAAACATAATCCAACAAATGAATAATTTCATAAATACATTTCTCTTTAATTTTGTAAAATATAATTTTTAAAAGTAGATTTTAAAAGTAAAGAGCATTAAAAATATTGTATAATTGAAGTGAGACTTAATATATTGGACATAATATGTATATAAACTATAAATAAACATAATTTAACATAATATAAACAAAAATCATCTCAGAAATGTTTTTAATACAACATAAATAATGAATTAGAATGTTAACCTATGGAATGGAAATCAGGTTATGAATTCCCTTACCTCTGGTTTGTCATTCTTAAAACTTGTTTAAACCTCATGTATAATGGTTAAAATAGTTTTATTAATATCTTAATGAAACACATTTATATTTACATCACATTATATGATCATTTCATAACATCATTTCACCCTTTAATTATTAGTATTTTTTTCCTTCCGTTGTTACGACTGCGTTCTTTACATGATTTCCATGGGCTGTTTTGTATTTGATTTACTTGTTGTATGGAAATGAAATTCCAGAAGTGGAATGAAATGGTATTCATATGTTTCCATAATATATAATGATACCATGAATCATTTTGTTATCATATATGATGATGGATCATTAGATAAAACACCAATGACACTTTTTTTGATCATTTTTGGCAGTTCCTCGATAATCATGATATTGTTTCATTATATAATTTACTGTCATGAATAAAAGTTCATTATAGAACATAAAATAGGTTAAAAATTAAATTTTAAATTCTTTTTAAACCATTAAAATGGTTTTATGATCATATTTTAAGGATTTAATGGATATTGCAACCACATTGTCCACAATTTTGGTAAATCGACACCTTGTGGACAATGTTTTTATTTTTAGAAGAAGTGGGAGAGTAGAGGAGAGGAAGAAAGATAATGAATATTTTACATGAAAAATATAATATTATGGAGATTTCATACCTCTTGGATAAGTGGAGGGAAATAATGTACAAGAAAAAAAGTAATTGGAAAGAAAACACATGAAAAAGGACGAGAATTCTTACCTCTTGATCTCTTCTCATTGAGATCCTTGTTAAGGTCTTTTTTTGGACTTTTTGTGAGAAAATAAGCTCCACAACGTGGGGAAGATACTTTGGAGGATTATTGGTCAGAAATTATGTAAGGATCAAGGCTTAAGAGGTGTGGGAGACAGAGGGAATGAGGGTGGTATTTATAGTGGAGGAGAGGAGATATTTAACATTATTTTAATCATTATTATAATATTTTGGCTCAAGACTATGAATAGTATTAATTAATGGGAACAAAAATATTAATAATTTCCCATGAGTTAATACCAAGTGGTCTTACATCATCCTGGCATCGCCTATAATGTTGTAAATGAAGTATTTAGTATTTATCATCTTTTATAATATTTTACTATTCATAAAAAATTCATGTATTTTAGAAAAATCCAAAATATTCACCCTAACCATTTTTTAATGTGTATAATTAAAAAATGAAAACCATTATTTGAAAATAATTTTATAAATATGATTAATTTAATTTTTAAATAAAATCATAATCTATTCAAAAAATAACGATTTTAAATCTACAACTCATTTTTTAACACCTTGAAAAATTAATCAACATCTTATTATATTATAACCATAAGAAAATAAAATAATAATATAATTTACTATTCATAAGGTTAATATTAATATTCATATTACTATTCATAAGGGTATGTTACAATTCACTAAAAAACAAATTGGTTCTATTAGACTCTAAATAATTTATTAATCACAATTGTAAATGACCATTTTTTGAAATTCAAAAAATAGAAGCTACAAAATAATGTTTAATGGATAATAATAAATATTTAACTAAAACAAAGTTTCTTGAATTTCAATTCATTTATTTTTTTAATCCTTGGGGTGTTATATTAGTCCCTTATGAAGCATAATTTTACCTTAATAACTGTAATTAATTTTAATTATTTTCACCAATATTTTTGATAAAAAAATAAGTTGTTTTCATTATAAATTATAAATTATTCAGAATGAAAATATTGAATCCATTTTTACAAATTAAAATCAAATAATTGGAATAAATTAATTTAAATTTAATCTCGCAGTCAGTTCGACAATGCAGGTTTTTAATGTAAAAACATTCAAAATCTTACTATGTTTTTATATTCAGTTTCTAAGTGAAACTGATTCCAATGACCCAAATTGGGTTGGTTAATAAAAATATGATATAATTAAACTTTTAAACCAAATTAAAATATAATTTAACCTTATAAATAAACTAGATGATTTTTTTTGAATTAAAATTCAGTATTTTTCACTATTCATCCAAAAAATGAAGTTTCTTCGAAAAATACCATAAATTAAACCTACTATAATTTCTACATTAAAAATTAAAAAAAGAAGTTTATTTTATAAAATTAAATGTCAAAATGTGTTTAAAATTAATTTTATTATATTTGAAAGATGGAAATTAAAAATAATTCATTTGAGAAAATTATATTTTTAAACATATAAGGACTTAACAAAAATTATATCTTGTATTGTAAATATGTTTTATTTTTATAAAAAAATTATAAAAAATATTTGAAAAATATTTATTACTATTTATATTAATAATTTTAATGTCTAAGTTATAATTATCTCATTTAAATAATTATAACAATAAACGTATGTGTCATAGAAAGTCATCGTTGCATGCAATGTAAGCCAAGATGGTGTTTCATGTAAAGTAAGCCAAGTTGATGTTTCATGTAACATACACTGAGTTAGTTCATTGTGAAAGGAATGTTTGAATTAGTGAATTTACAGATATAAATGAAAATTAATTTATTTGAGAAAAAATGTCCATAAAAACTCAGGGTGTTATATGATCTATCCAAGAATATGCCCGAAGGAAACTGAGAGGATTCATCTGTTATAGACTACTGATAATAGTATTACCACATCAAAAAGATCAAATATAGATACATGGATTTGGGGTCAATGTCTAGGGATAAAAAGGGGGAAACTTGAACCTACTAGATTAATCCAACAAGACAGGTGATCGCTGTTGGAGTTGGTGGTCTAGAACCAACTACTTTGTACTTTATTCATTAAATAAAAGCATTTTCACATCTTGATTGTTCTTCTACGTGACATGTCATATGATAATGTCCTAAGGACAACTGTTGCATTAAAGGTTCGTAGCGGATCCCTGCTATGATGAGAACTCAGAAGTTCCATAACACTGTTCTTGAATGTATGTTCTATGGCCGAATTATATTATTTGAGGGACACAAATAATACAGGTCATTAGGGGTGAGGACTCATAAAACATTGAGGCACCTTCTCATGGTGTGCACCCTTGGTAATATCTAGGAGGATATTATGAGAACGAGACCCGCCAGTAGGAAATCCACATTTCATAGTGTCATTGGATGTTTTTATCTGCGAACATGTGTATTGGTCCTTAGACTTTAAGATTATTATTAATAGGTATTACAACTCGTGAACATAGATGTATTGACGAAAACTGTGATGACACACTGTTCGCAGTGAGGTAGGATACATTGGGTGCGTCACGAGTAATACCACATTAATAGATAATGCGAGAAAAGATTTGTCCCTTTCATTCCATAACGGAAGTAGATATCTCAGGCCCTTTGATGGAATTTATATAGCCTAAATAAATCCATGTCCATGGTAAGGTATGGGCAAGTTCAATTCCGGGAAGTCAAAGAAAGAATAATCAAGCACATGGTTTGATGGCACTAGCATGTAACCCGGTTGATTGGAGATATTTGAGGCAAGGAGATTATATTACACGGTAAGCGTTCGTAGGAGGTGACATGTCATTATGGCATGAAATTCTTTCTCTATGGGTGCCTTGGTGTGTTGCTAGATGCTAACCTTGGACTTTAGGCAGGCTCAGCCTAATGCCATTGAGAAAGAGGCCTAGAGGGTCACACACTAAGTTTTTCCATGTATCTCAGTTAAATATTAATTTAACAAGTTAAATAAATATTATTCCCGACTGTCATTTAATAATTATTTAAGGATGTCTGATCAAATTTATTTTGACACTAGTTTTTTGAGATAATATATTGTGTATAAAATAATATATTTATTAGCGAGTAATGCAGTTACATTTATTTAAGAAATAAATAGTCATTACTCAAGCTCTAATAAATGTGGTGGAGAAAAATGGAAAATAAAAGTACACGCCGTGTATATTAAATATACATGCCATGTAGTTTTATGGAAAACAAGTACACACCATGTATTAATTATTACACACCGTGTATTTTTTCCAGTTGGGATTTTGAGGGTTTAATATTGTTTTATTAAATGATATTTATTATAATCAGCGTGGGTGCATGTCAAGGAATTAATAATTTGACATGAGGGTTTTCAATAAGAGTTATTGAAATAAATAAAACACGTAACGTGTTTATTTATTGTCATAACTCTATTAACCTCAAACCCGATTATAAATATCCTCACAACCCCAACATTTTTAAGGGCCATTGTTGTGCACAACGGAATTAGAAATACTCTCAAGCCAAGAGAGAATTCCCTTTCCACCAAGAATGCCCTCATGTTACGAGAGCAAGATCCTCCACCAGATCAAGGTGGTCGAAGGATGACATCGCAAGCGAAGGTTCTTCCGCGCTAGCACCCGGAGATCCCATCAATGACGTCCGGAGATACGTGACACACGTTTGGATCACCAGTAGAGGAATCCTACACTTGGATTCTACGACGCAACGAAGGATCACCGAATCATGACCGGACACATCAATGAAGAAAGAATTCCAACGAGGTAATTCTTATGCAAGAATTAAATTAATTATAATCAACATATGATGATCCTCCTCAAGGGTTTCGAGACTCTTCTTTTCTTTTAGTTCTTCGTTCTATTCCAAAGATTAGGAATTTTATATCATGATGGATCTCAGATTGAATGTTGTTTAATGTTAAAATTAAAGTTGGGCAAACCACCAATTCACATCCGCTGTGCTCGGAACATACAAGTGGTATTAGAGTAGGTCATATCCTTGATTATAATTATTTAGTTTTTCATTGTTAATTTACGCATTTAATAATTTAGTTATTTCAATTCAAGTTTAATCGTTCTAGAAATATGAATATCGAGATCTATTCCTCCTCCCTCGTATCCCGTTCACCTCACAAAAACAAATTTTCCTTTTAATTTTGATTAAGATAAAATAGAGGAACTCATCCGGAGGAGCCTAACGTTTCTGGCCGTATAACACTAGAATACACGGCGTGTATTCAGAAGTATACGCCATGTAGTCTAGGTTCAATGCATTGACTGATCCGCCAAATCAGGCTGTGTATTGGATTCTTTCTATGAATTTAAGACACTATTTGTTGACCAGAAACAGGTGGCACACGGTTTCTGGAATACACGCCGTGTGGTCCAATGAACACGGCGTGTAGTCCATTCGGGTTAGGGTTGGGCCGTGTAATTCATACAGGGCCTTCCCGACTGGAAACTATGTAACGCGGAAACTACACAGTATGTGTCCCACTGTACATGCTGTGTACTCCAAAAATTTTCGAAGTACATTAACACACCCTGTCCCCGGGCGTGTACTTCAGATGGACGGTGAAGAAAAGTACACACCTTGTAGTCGGAACTACACGCCGTGTACTCACCCAAATTACACAGATTTATTAAAATTTATTATTATATTATACAAACCCTTGAGACGTGTACCATGATGCAGGCGTAAAGCTGAGGCACAACATGTGATAGGTGTTTTATATATATGTGTTTAATTTAACATCTGCATAATAAATGGGAATTCACCGGGTTGCCTCTAAGGTACAAGTTACGTATAAGGATAATTTTAAAAGAATTTATTTGTTTAAAATTATGATGGATGAGAATATTAAGGAAATTCAGAAAAGGGATTTAAGATAAAAGGATTGATTAATTAAAGATAATTAATTGATTCGAGTATGATTTATCTTAAACAAGAACGATTAAAGAATTGAATGCTAGTTTTATTTATGTGTAAATATCATTGCATGTATGGATGATCATGAGCTAGACCTAGACCTTTGTATGTGAATGGTTTCTTTTAATTTATTTATTTAAATTAATTTTGTTGGCCTGCGAGCCATCTCCTCATTAATATGTAGGGCATGCGCGCCCAAGGATTATTTTATGTAAAAACCCCTTTTACCACTCACCTGTGTGTGAGATAAATGCATATGTAATGGAAGAAGCTCCCAAGCTAGTGGAGGCAGCTCAAGTCAGGAGCCAAGGTGAAACCAATCCAAAGAGATACAAAGGTGGATAGGTGGAAAGCTGTAAACACGAACCCGAAAGGTTCAATGTGTTTCTCCCCTAGGTCTTGGGTTAGTTTATCAACCACTAGATAAACTAACCAATAGAAAAGTTCATGATCATACCATTTATTTTATTTCTGTCAGTTGCATGGTTTATTTATTGTGGGTGTGTTGTTACGATCACACAATTAATGAATTAAACGAGCATGTAAGATGGAACTAAAATAAAATTGGCTTATACGAAAATTTTATCTTAGACATGGTTAATCACTTAATTATATCCCACTTAATATTAACAAGAATTTAATCAAAGATAATAAAATGGCAATTTACGTATAAGGATAAAATCCCTCAAAATAAATATTAATTTGGCATAGCCTTCCATAATCTTGGTTAGAATCGAACCATAGTTCAAAGTGCTTGACCAACCCTAGTTGGGGTGCTTTCAATTATCGGGGAATTCTAATTAAAGCTTTTGGGTTGAATTGACTTGGTTTGCATGAAGGGTTGACTACCACAATAGGACTTGGTGTGGCCAAGAGGAAAAGGTTGAGGAAATCCAAAAAGGATTTCAGGATTGGGGAGTCCACTCAGCGGATCAAGGAGATGCGAGTTAATGCAGTTGGCATTTGGAATGCCAACCTAAAACCCTTCAAGTTGCTTGACCAAACCTAGTTGGGGTAATGCGAAGGGAAATATGGATCCTTGCCACTAGAATATTCATGCAACAGAATATTCCGAAGTCAATGGTGAGGGCTATTGGATTTCGATAAAATAGTGGGAGACTAATAAGTATTAATTTATTTATTTGTCTCAGTTTTTGTAATAATGTACTAAACCTTTGCTCATCTTAATTTGTAGAAACGACAATAAAATTACTTCAAACATATCATTGAGCACCGTACTCAAAAAATAAAACCTTCTCACCGACACCAATTTCCAAGAGTGGCAGAGGAATTTACTCGTCGTCCTTCGCCACGAAAGGAAATTATATGTGCTGGAAGAGCCTATTGCAGTTGCGCCTGGGAAAGAGGCAAGTGATGAGGAATTATCTCTCTACATGAAACACATGGATGATTCCATAGATTTCCAGTGTTTCATGCTATCAGCCATGTCTAATGTGCTCTTGAAGCAACATGAAAACATGGACATGAATAGCATGATGTCTCACCTTAATGATCTCTACCAAGAGAAGGCAAGACAAGAGAGGTATGAGATCTCCAATGCTTTGTTTACCACAAAGCTTAGAGAGTTTGTGCCAGCTGGTCCTCATGTAGTCAAGATTATTGGCTACATTGAACACCTGGACATATTAGGGATTAAATTCCCAGATGATTTGCGTACAGATCTCATCCTATCATCATTTCCCAAGACCTTCTCTAGCTTCATTGTCAACTATAACAGGAGCGACATTGAGAAGAGTCTATAAGAGCTTCTGACATTGATTTTCCAGGTAGATAAGGACATGGGGCATGACAAACCCGTGGTCCTTTTGGTGAACAAGAAAAAGAAGGACAAGGTAAAGGGGACAAAGTCTTATAAATGGTCTGAAGCCCCGAGCACTGTCCCTCCAAGAAGGGGAAGATCCAGTGGTAGGGAAAGGAACGGGAGGCAGTGTGTTTTGCATGTGGCGAGCAGGGCCACTGGAAGAGGAACTACACCCAGAAGTGTGGGGACGCTAAACGTGCGTTTGTTATCAAGTGCAATCTTTCTATTTCTACACATTGGGTATTAGACACAGCTTGTGGGGCTCACATCTGTATTCAAATGCAAGAACCAAGTAGATTTAGAATGATCGCCAGAGGAGAGGTGGATCTTCGAGTTGCCAATGGCGCAAGGCTGGCTGCGTTGACTATTGGTGACTACCACCTCTCATTGTCGACTGGGATGATTTTGGTTTTACATAACTGTTATTATATGCCTAGTGTTACCAAGAACATAATTTCTTTATCTTGTTTGGATATGGATGGATTTTTTTTCAAATTTGGAAATAAGGGTTGTCTCTTTTATAAGAACAACGTATGTTATGGTATGGAACATTTAAATAATGGTTTGTATGTATTGAATTACGAAAACCAAGTGTTGGAAATCGATAACGAAACAAACTCACATGACTCATACATCACCCAGTTATGGCATCACCGCCTTGGTCATGTGAACGAGAAGCGTTTGATAATGCTCTACCAAGATGGCTATTTAGACTCTACTAAGCTAAAACCACTTGATAGATGTCACTCTTGTTTACAAGGAAAAATGAACAAGCCGCCTTTTGGTGGACAAGGTGAAAGGGCCATAGTGCTTCTAGGATTGGTACACACGGATGTGTGTGGACCTTTTCCAGTAGAAGCTAGAGGTGGATATTCTTACTTCATTACTTTTACTGAGGATTTGAGTAGATATGGCTATGTATGCTTAATGAGGTATAAGTCAGAGTCCTTAGAGAAATTTAAGGTATTCAAGAATGAAGTAGGGAATCATCTTGGTAAGAAGATAAAGAAGCTTCCATCGGATCGAGGTTGAGAATATCTGAACCAAGAGTTCATCTATCTTCTACGGGAGTCTGGGATTCTATCTCAGCTCACTCCTCCTTATACACCACAGTGGAATGGTGTTAGTGAAAGGAGGAACCACACCTTGTTGGACAAGGTGAGGTTGATGATGAGTCATGCAGATCTTCCATTATCCTTTTGGGGATATGCATTACAAACTGCATCATACACATTTAACCGAGTACCAACTATGGTGGAAAATGGAATTCCATCTGATTTATGGAATGGAAGGAAACCCAATTTGTCGCACACACATGTATGGGGATGCGAGGTGTTTGTTAAGGCCTTCCCAGGCAACAAACTAGCACCCCGGGGCACGAAGTGTATCTTAATAAGATATCCCAAGGAAACAAAAGGATATTACCTATATAACCCTCAAGAAAAGAAAGTGACTGTCGCTAGACAAGCTGTATTTCTTGAGAGGGAGCACATCCTCAAGAAGGATAGTGGGAGCAAGATTGACTTCGATGAATTTGATGCTCAAGACACACAAGAGTTGGTACAGGAACAAGTTCCACAGGTCCCCGTGGAAGAGGTTCCAGAAACACAAGTACTACGTAGGTGCTCAAGAGTGGTAAGGGAACCAGAGAGATTTGGTTTCCTAGTCACTGAGGATGGTGAATCATTATTGTTGGACAACGATGAACCTCTCTCCTACAAGGAAGAAGTAGAAAGCTCAGAAGCTACAAGATGGCTAGAAGCTATGAATAATGAGATGGATTCCATGTATCAGAACCAAGTTTGGGTTTTGGTCGATGAGCCAGTTGATGTAAAGCCTGTTGGATGCAAATGGGGTTTCAAAAGAAAGCTGGATATGGAAGTTCAAGTTAGCACCTATAATGCAAGGCTAGTGGCTAAAGGATTCAGACAGCGTCAAGGAATTAACTATGATGAAACCTTATTTCCAGTTTCCATGTTTAAATCCATAAGAATCATACCTGCCATAGTAGCTTACCATGACTATGAGATTTGGCAGATGGATGTCAAAACAACATTACTTAACGGGAACCTTTAGGAAGATTTCTATATGACACAACCAGAAGGGTTTGTGACACCAAGTTAATCCAAACGGGTTTACAAGTTGCAGAAATCCATTTATGGAGTGAAGCAAGCATCCAGGTCATTGAAGATTTGATTTGATGAAGCCATAAAGGAATTTGGTTTCGTTAAGAATGAATGTGATCCATGTGTTTATAAGCAATTTAATGGGAATGCGGTCATCATCCTAGTGGTATATGTTGATGACATATTGCTTATTGGAAATGATGTACCAGCATTACATTCAGTTAAGGACTGGTTGAACAAGTGTTTCTCCATGAATGACTTAGGAGAAGCAGCTTACATTCTGGGGATCAAGATCATTCGTGACAGATCCAAGAGGCTACTTGGATTAAGTCAGGGTATATGCATTGAGCAGATACTAAAGAGGTTTAGTATAGAAAAATCCAAGAGGGGATTGTTTCCAGTGTCACATGGCTTACATCTTTATAAGAAAATGTGTCCCCAGACACAACAGGAGAATGTAAGGATGAGCAAGATCCCATACGCATCGGCTATAGGATCCATCATGTATGCCATGTTATGTACCGGGCTTGATGTTGCCTATGCACTGATCATGGTATGCAGATATCAAGAAGATCCAGGAGAACAACACTGGACTACTGTTAAGACTATCCGTATGTATCTGAGAAGAAATAAGGATATGTTCCTGGTGTATAGAGGAGACGAGGAGCTTTTCATCAGAGGGTATGCTGATGCTGGCTTTCAAACAGATCAGAATGATCTGAAGTCTCAATCCGGATATGTTTTCTATCTCAATGGAGGAGTTGTGAGCTGGAAGAGTTAAAAGAATCTAGTTGTCACCGATTCTACAATAGATTCCGAGTATATAGAGGCATCTGATGCAGCCAAGGAAGCCGTCTGGATTCGAAACTTTTTCCAGGAGCTTGTTGTGGTGCCTAGAAGTAAAGATCCCATTACATTTTATTGTGATAATACTACAGCGGTGGCTCTTGCAAAATAACCAAGGTCACATCAACGGACAAAGCACATACTCCGGAAGTATCACCTCTTGAGGGATTTCTATCAAAGGGGTGAAGTTGCAGTGAGCAGAGTGTCCACGAAAGAGAACATGGCGGACCCCATGACTAAAGGCCTATCTCAGCAGAAGCATGAATATCATGTGAGAGCTAGTGGGTTAAAGGTTGTTAGCTGTTGGCTCTAGTCCAAGTGGGAGTCTGTTGGAGTTGGTGGTCTAGAACCAACTACTTTGTACATTATTCATTAAATAAAAGCGTTATCACATCTTGATTGTTCTTTTGCGTGACATGTCATGTGATAATGTTTTAAGGACTGCTGTTGCATTAAAGGGTCATAGCGGATCCCTGCTATGATGAGAACCCGGAAGTGCCATAAAACTGTTCTTGAATGTATGTTCCATGGCTGGATGATATTATTTGAGGGACAAAAATAATACAGGTCATTAGGTGTGGGGACTCATAAAACTTTGAGGCACCTTCTCATGGTATGCACCCTTGGTAATATCTTGGAAGATATTATGAGAACGAGACCCGCCAGTAGGAAATCCACATTTCATAGTGTCATTGGATGTTCCTATATGCAGACGTGTGTATTGGTCCTTAGACTTTAAGATTATTATTAATGGGTATTACAACTCATGAACTTAGATGTATTGACGAAAACTGTGACGACACACTGTTCGCAGCAAGGTAGGATATGTTGGGTGCGTCATGAGTAATACCGCATTAATAGATAATGCGAGAAAGGATTTGTCCCTTCTATTCCATAACAGAAGTAGATATCTCAGGCCCTTTGATGAAATTGATATAGCCTAAATAAATCCATGGCCATGTTAAGGTATGGGAAAGTTCAATTCTGGGAAGTCAAAGAAAGAATAATCAAGCACATGAGTTGATGGAACTAGCATGCAACCCGCTTGATTGGAGATATCGAGACAAATGGATTATATTACACGGTAAGCATTCGTAGGAGGTGACATATCATTGTGGTGTTAACTTCTTTCTCTATGGGTACCTTGGTGTGTTGCTAGATGCTAACCTTGGACTTTAGGCAGGCTCTGCCTAATGCCACTGAGAAAGAGGCCTAGAGGGTCACACACTAAGTGTGTCCATGTATCACAGTTAAATATTAATTTAACAAGTTAAATAAATATTATTCCCGACTGTTGTTTAATAATTATTTAAGGATGTTTGATCGCATTTATTTTGACACTAGTTATTCGTGAGAATATATTGTGGAAGAAATAATATATTTATTAACGAGTAATACAGTTACATTTATTTAAGAAATAAATAGTCATTACTCAAGGTCTAATAAATGTGGTGGATAAAAATTAAAAATAAAAGTACACGCCGTGTAGTTTTATGTAAAACAAGTACACACCGTGTATTAATTATTACACACCGTGTAGTTTTTCTAGTTGGGATTTTGAGGATTTAGTATTGTTTTATTAAATGATATTTATTATAATCAGTGTGGGTGCATGCCAAAGAATTAATAATTCGACATGGGGGTTTTCAATAAGAGTTTATGAAATAAATAAAACGCGTAATGTGTTTATTTATTGTCGTAACTCTATTAACTTCAAACCCGATTATAAATATCCTCAAAAACCCAACATTTTGAAGGGCCATTGTTGTACACAATGGATTTGGAAATACTCTCAAGACAAGAGAGAATTCCCTTTCCACCAAGAACACCCTCATGTTACGAGAGAAAAATCCTCCACCGGATCAAGGCGGTCGAAGGCGGACATCGCAAGCGAAGGTCCTTCCATGCTAGCACCCGGAAATCCCTTCGGCGAAGTCCAGAGACACATGAAACACGTGTGGATCACCGCTAGAGGAATCCTACACTTGGATTCTACGACACAACGACGGATCACTGAATCGTGATCAGACACATCAACCAAGAAAGAATTCCAACGAGGTAATTCTTATGCATTAATAAAATTAATTACAATCAACATATGGTGATCCTCCTCAAGGTTCCAGGACTCTTCTTTTCTTTTCATTCTTTGTTATATTACGAAGATTTGGAACTTTATATCATGACGGATCTCAGATTGAACGTTGTTTAACATTAAAATTAAAGTTGGGCAAACCACCAATGCGCTTCTGCTGCGCCCGGAACCTACAATCGTTGCCCATGTAATTGTTGGTCACCCCGATTCTAATGAACCTACATGTAGAGAATGGTGGATGGATCACTCCAGGGATCCTAGAGGGATATATGGTCTAATCTACTAAGGGGTTTGAGTCCTAATAACTTGGACCATATGCTATAGTAAACCATCATTAGAGGTGGTCTTGGGGTAGTCACACTTGGTTCATTACATTCTAGGTTGTACCTAGTGTTTCAAGTGACAATAATAACACAGTATTAGCCTCACCTTATTCAATACTGTGTGGTTTCTTATTTCACTAACACCATTACACCATGGTTTATACAAAGGTGTGAGTTCATATAGGATCCCACACTCTTAAGTTATAACTAATGAAACTAAATCTTCTCGTCGTATCCTTATAATTTTATAGTTATTCTTCCATAGTCTAAACTTTCCATGTAAAAAACACACTATTTCATGGTCCTTTTCCATTATCTTGACCCTCTTTTCTCAGAAGGATGATAATCATAAGCCTTATACTTGAATTGAGGCTTGGGGTTTTCTTCTTCCTATTATTCTTTTTCCCTATATTGAATATAGGATTTTCATGCCTTTTGTCCTTATCTACATAGTGAATCATGGTAAGGAGTTTTGGTAGAGATTTCTCACAATCGATCTTATTATAATTAATAATGAAACTAGATAAGGTTTTAGTTAGTGAGGATAATATGGGATCTCTTCATTGGTCATTGAGTTTCTTAAAATCATTGATATCTATGAACCTAATATAGCCAATCATATTAACTAGATGAGGTATAGTGGAACACTATCTCCATGATTATGCTTGAATAGAGACTTGGAACCACATATTAATCTTATCTCACGTTCTACATATAAAGATAATAGATGTAGGAAATCACTATATATGGATCCAATTCATTATAAAATTTTTTAAGATCATTTTAGATGAATGATAGAATGAGGAAATGGATATATTACACATCATCCAAGTTTCTCGGATAGGGAGAGATATCTTCCTCACTAGACTCCTTATAAGGTATGTTAAGAACATGGGACTCCAACATATAAAATTTCCAATCATAGTATATTATGGTGTACAAGATCCTATACCACAACTAGAAATTTGTACTGGTGAGAATCTTATTTTTATCTAATATGGAATATAATGATAATGTGAAAGTTGATTTGTTTTCCCTTTTCTAAAGTTAATTAAAATTTTATTTTTTAATTATTTATATCGATTATAAAAATATCATAATTAAAATTCATTTATTAGTAATTTTATATTTTTCAAATCCTAATATCCCTCACAATGGGATTTTTTCACATGGTTATTCTGGTACCAAGGATCCATATATTCCTTTTTATAACCCAAAATATTGTTAAAAAAATTACTCAAAGGTATTTTGGTAGGTGGGTATTTATAAATGAATTAACTCATTGATCATTTATCCATTGAGTGGACTATACAATAATAAAATCACGGACTCCTATTTCCCACATGCCTCCAAATTGTATTAATAAAACCATATCTATTAAAAATTATACCCATTTGATTAAGTAAATCCATTATCTTTGTTGAGACTCATTTATAATTTAATGTTCCCACGACTATGGCCTGATTTTCAGTTTATCTATGGGTACATGTTTACTCATGTAATGCATGGTGAAAACTGACTTAATATTTTCTTTGAGGGTTTTTTATCTTTATGTGTAAATATTAATTATTTTACCCTTTAAAATAATTGTTAATATTATGTATATTTTAGACAAGTGATTAACCATGCCTCCATAAAATTATATATGAAAAATTGATTTATTTAAATTTCATCTTCTATGACTATTAATTCATATATATTATGTGATCACAAATAAAAATTTAATAAACATAAATATTTAACCATGAACTTGATAGAAATAAAATTAATCATTTGGCACGATCATGATATTTTATATTGGTTTTGTTTTCACACGAATGATAAACTAACCCTTAACCCCTTGGGAATAAGTATTTGAATAAAAAATAATTCAAGATATAGAATTAGACTTACCATCCTATATATCTCTTTGGTTGGTTTCACCTCAAATTTATCTTGAACTGCCTCCACTCACCCGGGATCTACTAACTTTATATATATTTTACTCACAGGTAAGTGAGGGGAACCATGGGGAACGGTTTATATAAAATAATCCATTGTTTTGAAGGACCACATATAATAAGAGGAGTGGATGACACAAATAGAAAAATTTTAATTTAATAATAAGTTTGACATACCCATGTAATAATAATTAAATTAAGAGAAATACAACACATACATTGGTCAAAGAGGCTCATGATCATCCAATAATGTAATGAATACACATTTATAAACTAGCTATCGATCATTTGAATTCTATCTTTGATAATATTCTATAAAACAATAAAACGATTATCTTATTAATTAATTAATTAATTAATTCACTCATCTTTATGTTCTTCCAAATAATCTTTTAGGTTAAAATTGTTTATAATTTTAAATAAATTAAAAAATCAATTTAATTAAAATTTAATAAGTACACATAATGTATTAGTGGTAACATGGTGTGTACCCCTCTAAAATTTGTCCTATATCTTCCTAGTCATAAAATGTTTACTTAAAAAACATTTTTCATACAAATAATGTCACCTAATTGTAACACCCCAAGCTCCATGATACATTTCCATCTGAATAATGCAATAGCTTGCATTATATGCAACTTCGAGTTCTAGCACACCACGACCAATCAAACTAGGTGTTACGAATAGTAATACCCACTTTTTGAAATTCTATAAATTTATTTTTTTTGAAATGTACTTCATTTTTGGATTTGGAATATCATAATTATCTTAGGGTGAAGTTTGGGTATTTTTCTAAAAAGTTTCAATTTTTGATGAATAGTGAAAACACTGTGTTATTGTTTAAAAACTGACTTTTTATTTAAAGAATTAGTTATTTTATTTAAATTTATTTTGTTTAATAATAGATAAATAATACCTATATTCTTTCTATGTAATTAATTGGATTCATTTTATAATAAAATTAGATGTATAAAATTTTATTTAATATTTTTTCATCTTTTACCCACCTTCTAGGCACTTTAGCAATTTTTCATAAAACATAATTTTACCACTTCATTGAATTGAATTTCAAAAATCTTAGAGACACGGTTGATATCAGTAAGTAAAATTTGGTTCAATAAAATTAAAATAATATTTGGTGAATAGAATCTTTTGACTTTTATTTACCATGATTAAAAGTAAATAGGGTAATTAAAGGTAAAAATGATATTATTATTACACTAAAACATGTCCTAATTCTATTGGATAAGATTATTTAGACCATAAAAAACCTTATAAATAAAATATAAATCTTTTGGTCCACTTGTATTAGATTAGGACATTTTTTATTATTTTATTTAAAGAAGAGTTAAAAGTGTTAAATTCAAAGTTGCATAACTAAAACATTTTTAATATAGGGTCACACATAAGATAAATTTGACTATAAATATTCATTAAAAGATAAAAATACTTCCTACATAATGTTATTTTATTTATAATTTTTATACATTAAATAATTAAATTTATTTATTACACAATGATGATGTAGTAGTTACCTAATTATTGGAAGATTAAAATAATTAATATTATAAATATCCAAATAAATGTAAATTGAGACTTTTGATAAATTAAAATAATTTTATTGGTTTATATTACATTTTTGGGTTGATTAAATGATTTTTTTGTTATGTAATCTAGTTTTTAGGACGTTAAAAAAATCAAATACTAAATATTGTCAAAATTGACATAAATGAGTTTTTAAAACAAATACTATATTATTAAATGATATAATAGTCCTAAAAATCTAATGTTCAGAAAAAGGACTTATATAATAAGAGATATATCCTTAATTTACCACTTGGGGTTCGCTTGGAATTTTATTGTAAGTTTATTAAACATATAATATAAAAATACAAGGAGATATGGTAAATGTTAAACTATTTAACCAAGAGTTAAAACTAAAAGATAAGGTTAATATGGTGACCTAAACCTATATAAAAACTTTTGGTTGAGAGAGTTTTGACCCATTCCCTCTTTAGCCTTGAAATAAATCCTTTTGGATCCATTATAAACCGAATATGATTGTATAATAAAATTATATCTCAAGGTTTTCATAATGTGACCCTCACCTCTCTTATAAAAGGGTACTTCCACTTCTCTTAATTTCACACCTCCAATTCCATTTAGAATGGAAATCCCGCTACCCAAATATCCTACCAAAACCCTGAATTTTACCTAGAGGCCTTAGTTTGATTATAAGGGAAACCTATGGTGCCCTTTTGATCAACTCAAAAGGAAACACCTGAAGAAGAGGTAATAATTTCACCACCTCTTTCAAAGTTCTTTTCTTCTTCCACTTACTCATTATTTGTTGTTTTCATAACAAAATAATAACTCCAATACCATATAAAAACTATGATGTTATTATAAATATGGTATAACCATATTCATTATTATATCCATCCAATGAATGACAAGTCACTATACGTGCGTAAGTATGGCTTACCGTCTCCATGTCGTGGTGTAGTTTGTTATTCAACCACTTATTTATTAGGATGGGTATAATAATGAGTATAAATGATGTAAATAATAAATATAACATTTTAATGATTCTTTATGGATTATATAACTTCCAATTACATACAATTTCACCATCAATATAATGATACTATCACTCATGCATACGTACGGTTTACCGTCTCCACGAACACGATGAGATAAATTCCCCACCGTAATAATTCAAGAATAATTTTTATTTTATAATTAAAAATAATGTTTAAGTACTTAATATCATTCTGGATATGAATAAAATACATCCTATCCATAAAAAACATGGCTTACATAACCTAACATATTAAGGATAAAAGACCAGTTAACACCTAAAATGATGATACTACTGAAATATTATTGACAAAGCAATATTAGAGGATCATATATGATATAATATTTATGTATATAGCTATTTTATAATTTAATAACAATTTTTAACTATTATACATGAGTTTAACATACCATAGACTAAGGAAAATTACAAGGTTAGGTTTAATTATACAATCTCTTCATTATCTGAGGTTTTTTATATGTGAGTATCTACTGGGACATCTTTATCATCCACATCCATCTTTTTTAAAAATGTATTTAATTTTTTTTACTATTTACTAGACTATGGGTTAAATTCCTTTAAAACATTTTTTTTAATTTTTATAAAATGGTTTTAAAAGAATATTTCCATCATTTTCCAAACAAGGTTATTTATAACCTTTTCGACGAAATTAATGTAAGAATGTTTTTTTAACTTATACGGTTGGTGTGGATATTTTCAACCATTATATCATCATCATTTCTTGCTATACATGATTATAATAATATTTTCAAAATAAATGTTTTCTTTTATAATTAAGCGACTTTTAAATGATTTCAAAATAGAAAGAGGTATTTATTTCAAATAGTTTTCATTTCATCTATGTCAACACCCTTTAATGGATTTTAAACTTGTTTGAAGTTGATTAATTATGATACAAGTCTTCCATATTGTATTGAAGATATTTTGATATGTTTTACTTTGGATGTGTTATTTCTACAACATTCATTGTTTATGGATAAAGTAAAGATATTGTGTATACTAGTTTTAATATGAATGTTTATATTATATTTAAACCTTTTCATATGAGGAATGCATTGGAATGAGTAAGTGATGGGTGGAGCCCGCTATATCTTCTCCAAGAATCGGTAGGTCTCATGAGACAAACTAGTGTCTCAGAACAAGTACATGAAAAAATCTTATTTGTAGTCTTGTCACAAGGCCTTGACTATGTGGTTATGAAGTTTGGCATTATGCATTACATCATTATGAAATTGGCTATTGATATAGCCTATGATTATTTAACTTGTGAAATATCCATGTGAATAAGTAGATGGAATTATTTGATTTTATATTTTCTATATTATGCTGAGGTTTAAGTTTAAAAGGATTTTTTAAGTCTTATATATCGCCTTAAATGTTTATGCTTATTTATGAAAGTTTCCACTATATTGTTTTCCTTACTAAGCTCCCGATCTCACCCCTTTTTATGTTTTATTTTTCCCAGGATATGAAGATGTATATTATGACTGACCTCCAGAAATAGTCCATGAGATATGAATGTGTTCAAATGAGACAATGTTGTTTTTCTTTTTCATTTTATAATTTAATGTAAAACTTATGTATGTATATAGTACTTACAAGGCTACGAAACTGATTGGTCTTTCGAGATTTGATCGCTTGTGATCATTCCAATGTTATGTAATAATGCACTAACTCTGGGTAACAAGGGTGGGGGCGTTACATTATTTCATGGTGTGTTGTTATCTTAGTTAATCCAAGTAGTCATCAAGGCATTTGTGACATAGAGACACAAATTTACAAATGTGGTATGAAACAATTTTATTTATTATAAAGTACAAGGTGTTCATGAGGATCATATATAACATTTAGTTTGGAAATTTACATGGAAATTAATTAGGAATTAAATTCTTGGAAATGTTGTCACTTGATATGAATTCCAGTTACACAACATGTAGTTTGATTTAGGGTTATAATTATGGCCAATTTTTCATAATTAATTCACACAGTTTATAAAGTGGATTTGTTTTTGTTCCATGTTAATGGGTATGAGTTATATGTTGTGTAAAAACCACTAAAAACCATATAATCAACTCTCATGTGATCCTCAATACACACCTGTAGACTCTATATGTTTTCCACTTGATTAATTATATTCTACATGGAATTTGTAAGATCACATTTGTTTATAAGGGTTTAAAACCATTTTATCTCTATCAAACCCCTATTATTTTAACTTATAAGGAAAGTTTACAAGGGGTAGATTATGTGTTTGGACCTTTTATGAAGGTTCAGGGATCAATGTTTTGGTTTTTTTGAAGAAATGGGATGTGGCACACTATTATTGCATGGTTTGGCTAAGAATCCGCCTCAACCATGCGTCTTAGGAAGGGTAGAATAATGGTTTGATAAACCATTTAAATGGGTATTGAAAACAACGAGATAGATAAACATTACTGTAGGTTCATGTTTCACGGTTTGTGCATTGCTTTTTAAACCATGATTATAAATTGTGCAAGGTATGGGATTTCATACAGTAGGGATTCACAGTTGGCGCATGGCCTGGAAAACTGTAAAAAACTACACATCCTGTTTAAAATATAGAAATTTTCAATTACATCCCTTTTGATTTTAGACCATAATTTTATCATCCTCCTCCCAAATTTTTACACTAGAATCACTATATCTCTCCCTTATCATCTCCTTGTTGTTTGGTGGATCACCCACATCCGGCCTGTAATTTATTCACCATTTATTACATTGGAACACGATTGTAAGTATAATACACCTTTAAGTTATTTTATTGGTTTTCTACATTCAAATTGGGGTTATCTCCATCTAAGGTAATATACCCTATTTTTAGTTATTATAACCAAAATCTATGGCTAATACTAGATGAAGAGTCTTCTATGGGACTTTTGTAGGTGGTTTATTTATTTTCCCTAAATTTCTCAACATTTTTTTTCTATTGTGTCGTATGATGGAATTTATATGAATTTACCTTAAAATTTATAAATCCATAAATTATTATTCTAAATCTTGAACTAGACATTCCATGAGATCCCTAAACAATATTGGAGGTGGGTGACCAAAACCTGAACCACCTATCAGGGATCATTTGGATAAACACCTTTGTTAACATTATTTTAAATGTAACTAAAACACCACTTTAGGTGTGTTTCCTTTGACCCTAAGGATAACACATTTTTCCATGCTACTAAACCACCCATTTGGGTGTGTTTGGATTACAACTTACAAATGGGATGTTCTCTTTGAATTAATTTAGTTATGAAATGGCATGTGACCATAGTTGGCCTATTGATTAGTTACCATCACCATTTGTATTATTAAATTGGATCAACACTTAAACTTATGATTTTTTACTAATTATTCCTTCGATACTATTTATAGAGTTTTTTCACACCATTAATGGTTTGTAATTCCTTGAGAAACCCTTGGATTCTCGACCTAGAATGCATTGAGGGAACTCATAGAATGTCGACCAATTCATTTTTTCATACACAAAGTGGTACACACATATTGGAATTGGTAAATGTATTAATCTAATTAATTACTTTGCATTATATCATTCATTCATAATAATATATAAAAAAACTTAAAATACTTGGGATGAACTCCTAGGTTCAGCTCAATGTCCTTGGACAAATAATTCCTTATGTTACCACTTGGATTCCAGTTAAGACCTCATTGAAATTCAAGGATATTTTTACATTTATTATTTAGAAACTATTAGGAGTATAGTTCCATGGTTTTATCAGTTGGATTCCACTTAAAAAAATCGAAATACATCTTGGGTTGATCATTGTGGGTTTTCTTTTCGTCGGAAATTCAAGAATTTTAGGGGTCTTCTGTGGATTCGAAATGGGTGTGTTCTATGGGAATTACCAGATCCATTACATGGATTCCTTATGTTTACCTATTCTTGGAAACCTTATCTACTTTACTTGGTCCCCTTTACTGAAATTTAAAGAACAATTACTTTGAGACACCCACCTTTGTTCGAAGTACGTAGGGTCGGCTGGGTATCAAATGAGGAGATGAGATCGACATGGTTTCATTTATTTTACTACATTAAATTTAATATACTTTTACACCATTAAATTTTATACCCACTAATTAGTTTTTCCTTATACACCATTGATGTTTTACTACTAAGTTTTACTCACACCCTATTTGTGTCCTCACTTGGTACCCGAGTAGATTTCATGGTTGCACGTAAGGATTAAGGGTGACACCTAACTGTAGATGCTTTAATTTATTTTTAGGATGTGACCTTGGGAGAAGCAGACTAATCCAATGATAAAGATGCTCATAGTGGTATTTTATTTTGGTATTTTGTTTCCTTTTGTTTATACATGTACTCTTTGTCTTCCTAATTCTATGTTTTACCTGTTTCATATTTTATACTATAATGTCATCATCTGTATATAGTGTTGTTTACTGCTATACATATTATTATTTATTATCTGGCTAGATTATGTGTTTCCTTTATGTTTATACTACATTTAACTATCATAGAGAGGGTATAATAACCCCACCATAGTACCATTGAACCTCAATGATAGTCAAAAACCATTGGCATCTGGGGACGTCCACTTGATGCCTTATGGCCAACCAAACTAGTAACCTGTCTATGAATTGAGCCACGGATGTATCATAGTGGTATCTGGGAATTTTACTTTCTATTTTATTACTATTTGGGGTTTCTATATAGGATACTAGGAAGTTTTTTATCTTGTTAATGAGTAGATTCATGGGAGTAACCAAACCAAGTGTGGGGAAAAATCCATGTTTCCTGGGATAATACTTTTTTTTCTGGATCTCAGCTATTACAATTTTAAAATTTTCATCAATTGATAATAAAGATGATTTATAATGTTTTTTAGGTATTTAAAACATTTAATGTGGTAAAAATAAGAGAGAAATTGGTTACTTAAAGTGTCTTTAAAACCTAAGTGGTGTTTTTCCACATAGCTTGATTACAAAACCTTATGTAACAATTTTTGAAAATATCAAGCTGTGGAACCTTTGTTTCATAAAATGAAATTTTAGTTGGTTATAGTTAAATGGATTACCAATTTGAATTTATATTGTTATTCCTCAGTAAATTAGTAATGAAAATTCATATAACTGAACCATACTATATTGATTTGATATATAATAATACCCTATTTTAAACATCTGGTAGTAGTTAAATGGAGTTCCAATTACAACTTATAAATTTCATGTATTTGTAACTTGGGAATGGAAACTTGAATAACTGAACTATTATATGTGGAATTACTAAATTTTAAATCTTGGTAAAAATTTATTTATGTTAAATGGGGATTAAAATTACAACATAAAGAGTATTTTAATCTTTAAATTGTAATTGACACCCAATATAATGGAACCTTTATGATTAAGACTTGAGTATCACCTTATAAACTAACTTTGAAATTGGTAGTTGGGTTAGTGTATATCTTATACTAAGGCATGATTATATTATTGTTCTTATAAATATAAACTCTTTATAATTGTATCTATTATAAAGTTTTTTTTTGAGTTTTATAAATGTTCCTCTATGATGGCCTTGGGTTGAGCACTTGGAAGAAAGTGAAGATGATTCTCCTAAAGGGGAAGGACCTCAACCACCTATAGTGACACTTTTATCCCCTCCCATAGTACCACATATTGTTCCTAGATTTGGTACTAGAGAAATCTTCAAGTGTGTTTCCTAAATCTAGTTTTTTTTATAGAGGGAGCCCCATAGGTATACCCAATATGTCTGAGTGAACAAGGGAGTTCGAGTTGCAACACCCACCTAATTTCATAGGGGAAGATGGTATCTTGGTTGATGAATGTTGGATTGAGGATATCCATATGATATTTTATAACCTAAATACTATTATGGATATGAGGGTGAATCACAAAATCTAAATTCTTTTTTTACATACTAAGAGTTATTAGTATGTACTGACTCATGAAAATCAGCACTGGGGTATGGTCAGAAGGGATTTACAAACTAGTTTCTATAACCACTTCTTTCTGGAGACACTGATAGATTACTGATCTATGGAATTAACACATCTATAATAGTTTATTATTTCCATCTTGGATTACTTAGTGTATTTCATAGATCTTTAACACTTTTCACCCACTCATTTTGGTGATGATTTGTCGAGGGATATGAGTTTTGAGTATGGGATAAGGTTTTCCATGTGATATAAGATTAACAAATTTTGAATGACTACCATATATTATGTGTTAAACCAAGACCTGTTATCTTAGATCAATATGAGGGAAGCTAACATTATAGGAAAGGGTGGTTTAGTAGCTGGATGGGGAATTGGTTCATCCAGTAGCAGGAATAATCGCCAGGATACTTCTCTCTATAGTTTTTACACTAGTAGTTATGTGTTATTACATAAATGTGGAAGAAAGGGTTACATGAATCCTAAATGTTAAATGGTTTCAAAATAGTGTCAATAATTTGTAATAATGGTCCATCTACAAATATTTTTTAGTAACTTTTCACCAGTTCCTAGTGGGAGAGGCTTTACACCAACTCTAGGTTCTGGAGTGGGATCTGTGACTTCACAAGAGTCTAGAAGATAAAGAAAAATTGGATATTCAAGCTAATTAGGTGTTTGAGAAAGACATACACATGATTTACATCACTAACAAAGAGAATATACTCCAGGAAGTTAGATTGCATCTTAGGGTTTTAGATCTAGCCAGTTACATATAATGAGACCTTCACCTTATGAGTAGAGCATTAGACCATATATAGTATTAAGTATGATATTAGTAGACTCTAATTTATTATCCAATTTATTTGACACAAAAACATCACACTAATTTATATATTCTTATTTAATTAAAACTATTATGCTCAGAATTTAATACTTCTCTGGGGTGATGTCTCTTGAAACTCTATTGGGAATCCTATCAAAAATTGTTCATGATGAAAAGACTGTCCTCTCGAGATTGGAATGCACCATTTTTTATGGATCCTTTTCATCATCAAGATTATAGTATTTGACAAAATTCTTAATATATACAGATCTATAACATTTTGGGTCCATATTTATTGTTATTATTAGAAGGTGTATTTCTCACAACCTGAGAGAGGTAGCTATGTTTTCAAGGTAGAATAAAATGTTCCAAAAATTCAAGATGGACCTAATAATAATGGGAAAGTGGAGTGTCTAACCATATTTCTATCCTTTTTATTGATTTAAAAGAAGTGTTATAGGATATATTGCATCTAGTTTTAGATTATTTCAGAGATACGTTTCCTAATGATTTTTTTGGGATAACTTCTAAGAGATAGAAAAGTTCACAATTGAACTTATTCTAGGAGAAAAACTAGTATCTATACCTATATATAGGATGTATCCTACTGATCTATAGGAACTCAAGAGGTATTTAGAGGACTTGGAAGCCAACAGGTTTATAGAAACCATTTCTTTTCTTTGGGGTTCACCTTTGCATTTCACTAACTTGTATCAACTTCCCCACATAGCTGATCTATTTTACTAGTTTCAAGGATCCAAGGCCCTATTGAATATTAATTTGATAATAGAATATCATCAGGTGAGAGTTATGCCTTCAGATATACCACATATATAATTTCAATATAGTTATGGCCTATACGAATATCTGGTGATGTTGTTTCGTCTAACTAATGAACATAATATCTTTATGCCTTTGATGAATTAGGTTTTCCTCCCATACCTATATGCCTTTGTGGTTATTTTTTGGATGATATATTAGTATACCCTTATAATAGACATGATCATTCCAAACACCTTGACATTTTATTAAATATACAAAGAGAACACCGACTATCTTCTAAGCTCATTAAGTGTCAATTTTATATAAAAAATTTTCTCTTTCTAGGTAAGATTATATTAGAAGTAGGGGTATCTACTGATCCAGAAAAGGATAGAGCCATTGTTTCCTAGGAGAAACCTGTGAATGTTTTTAATTTTCAAATATTCGTTTATAACCTCTATAGGAGGTTATTAGATGATTACTACATGTGCTTCATCTAAAACTATTCTCATTTTATAGCACCACAAACAGGCATGACAAAGAATGTTATAAGGTTCATATAGTCTAAAGCTTATGAGAAGGAATTTAAATTGTTGAAAGGAAGGTTGAAATCAGTGTTTATCCTGATTTTACATTATCCTTGAAGAGGATACACATTTTATTATGCCCCACAGAGCATTAGGATGGGATCTATTTTGATGCATGGGGAATGTTTTTTGGAAAATGGGTCTCATCAATTGAGGCATCAGGAGCATAATTAGATAATGAAAAAGCTTGCCTTAAGAGTTTTTTCATGCCTTGTGTTGTTGGAGACATTACTTGCTGGGGGAGAGGTTCATGGTATACATATAACCTAAGAGAGTAAAATTAATATTCTATTAAGAAGGTTTTTAGAATATCTTAAGGGAAATTCTTTGTGGTGAGGATCCACTGCCTAGTTGGGTTGTTAATGAAGATGATATACTGTATATCTAGGGGAATATATGTATTCATTTATACTTGAAATAGGAACTAATGTGACAATATAATGATTCTAAATGGTCATTACATCCTTGATTCACAAAGATGTATCATGATTTACATCACCAGTATTGGTGGCCTCAGATGAAAAAGGAGATCACAGAGTTTTTTACTTAGTGTTCCCCCTATCAGAAGGTGAAAGTGGAATACTAGTGGACTATATGAATTTTACACCTACTACCCATAACATAATAAAAAAGGGATGATGTCACCATGGATTTCAAGGCTTGGTTATCTAAGTCAACTTGAGGTAGTGATGCCATATGTGTGATCTTGGACAGGTTGGAAAAGGTATCCCACTTCTTATATGTTTGGGAGACCTTCTCAGTGGATGATATTGGGAGGATATATATCCATGATATCATATTTCATCATAGGATTCCATGTTAAATTTTATCTGATAGGGATTCTCGGTTTACTTATTGGTTCAAGATGGGGTTTTAGAAGGATCTATATTTGTAGGTACTTCTAATTACAACATACCACACTCAAACTAATGGGCTATCTGAGTGAACAGTACTAGTACTTGAGGATATTCGCCATGTGTGTGTCCTTTATTTTAAAAGATCTTGAAAAAAATATTTCCTATTACTATGTTTGCTTATAATAATAGTTTCCAAATGACTATCCAGATGGATCCTCACAAGGTACTATATGATAGGTCAGGCAGTTCACCTCTGTGCTAGTTAGAGGTTGGGGAATCAGTGCTACTCGGACCACTTCTCATTCATGAAACTACAGAACATGTACAAATAATCAAGAAACCTATTGTTGTGACTTAGTCTCGGAAGAATTCATATGAATATTATTATTACTAATTTATAAAGTTTGAGGTATGATATCTACTCTTTTTGAAAGTATTGCTTATATTAGATCATCAACGAATTCAGTGGAAAGATAAGCTATCACCTAGATTCATTAGTAATTTCATGATCATAGAGATGTTTGGGCCAATAGCATATTGGATAGCTCCCCCTTAGTGGTACATGGATATGAAAGATGTATTCAATTTTCTATCCCCACCATTATTACTCCCACCCATCTAATTCCTTGAATCTCGAGGAAAATGAACTGGAGGTTGATGCTTCATTTAAGGAGTATCCAGTTCATATCATAACATTGAATGTATACTATATGTGGTTGGATAGTTCCTATAGTTTTGGTACTATGACATCATGGACATTTAAAGGAGGAGATGTGAGAAAGGGAGTCTGATGTATATGCTCAGTGGCCAGAGTTCTTCTTTAATACAACTCAACAACCCTCAGAAGTGAAACCTAGTGTTGAGTTGTCTTAATGAGGAATATTTGTAAGATACTTTTAGTTTTTAGAGGTATATACCCATTTTAGGTCTATGAAATCACCTTTCTTTTAATCAAGGTAAGTTTCTAAGTGGTAGAGGAGGTTTCAAGAGCTTTTGGGTAGATTTGGGGGGGGGGTCAAATTTATGGTTTTTATGAAGTAGGATGAATCCTAAGATTAACACAAGATTTTTCTAACCATGTACCAAAAAAACGTGGCTTATAAACAAGCGGAGAATGGTTTCATAAACCTTGTGAAGGGGGATAAAAAACCAGGTGATCTATGCACTTTATTATGGCATCACTTCTCATGGGTTGCATATGGTTTTTCTAACTATGAACATAAACCATGTTTGGAGTGGGATTCTAGACAGTAGGGATGTGTAGTTGGTGCACTGTTTAGAAAACCATGTAGCATCCGGACTTAAACCGCTAGGTCTGGGCTTGAATGTCACATGGCCTCATGTACATCTACCTATATATATGTGGATATTGAAGAGTATCATGAGTCTCGAGTGGAACCATGGGGATATTATACACTCTATCAAAATGGGAAGAAGATATAAATAACCTACGTAATTAATAGAAAACCAACAAATAATAAGAATAATACATGTGAAAACTAAATATCTAATACATAAAAAATAGCACCCAATATGATAAGCATGTCTAGAGTGTAGGAAGTATATAAATAAGGGATCAAATAAATATAAATCTATGAAGTCCATACGTGCTCATATCTATCCACTATTGGCTCTGTACTACTCTAGTGACATCCATGTTATCTAGATCCACTTGATCAACAGAAAACTACAGGGCCCATTACCTTTTCTTGATCCCTTGTAAAATCTACAAGTGCTCCAAAATACCCAAGTTGGGTGTGAATATAAGACTCAATAGGACACCACCAATGACCCCTAACATTAATTCATAAAATATACAAGTTATTTAGTGAACATAAACGTGGTAAAAATATAAAAACAATATTTCACACAAGTAAAAAATATATACCAGGTCCCCAATGACTGAATCTTTCTACTTCGACACCATTGTAGGAGAAAAAATATACTCCATAATAGTGTAGGTAGAAACATTTGTAACCAGCCTCACACATCCCCTTGGGGTAATAGCACAAAAACATGTACGACACAATCCCTCCAATTGGGATAGCCCAAGTATATACTAACCAATGTCTGAAAGATCCCACTTGAAGGATATCCAAAAATAATGTGACACGTCTGACAGACTATAATAGCCCGACTACATGACGACTAATTTCAAACAAATTCCACTCCGGTGAATACTTTGGAATATCCATCAAGTCTCACATGTCATCCAACATGTTTCATATCCCACATTTAGTCTAATTTCAACCAAAATATGTGTCACATATCACATGTCATAGATTGTTAAACAAATCATGTGTCATATCTCACATTCCAACAAAATAGTCCAAACCTGCACAGACAACTGCAGAAGTCCTAATAACAGCATATACGAAAAAAATTAAATTAACAAAACAATACCATGTCAATACAACATTATCATAATAATCACAATCGATAGTCAAGAAACATGAATCACATGTCAAAGTTACACACACATACACACAGGCACACACACACACACAAACACACAACTCTCATGTGATAAAATATCAAACATAGGTATCACGGGATAAAAACATATGCTAAGAAATCATGCCAACAACCAAAAATAAAATATTCACTAATGTTAAGGGATTCCTATAAATGGGTTTCACACTAGGCTATACACGCATGATAAAAATCATGTGAATAACCCATATCAAGCATGTGCTAATGTCAAAGAATTACTACATTTGGTACAATGAAGATTGATGATAAGGGTTTAAATCTGAGTTAATTACACTAATAAATGCTCTGTTCCATTGGAAAAATATTATTATTAAAATTATACTTGTCAAGACCAACCTAACGACACTGATGATCTGTCAATCTGATATATATCTTATAAGATATTGAAGATAGAAGTTTGAAAAAATAATAGAATAAAATAAAAAGAATAAGAGGGGGGGGGGAGGCATGAGAAGGGGAGGAATACATCCTATGAAATATAACCAAATTACATTTTGTGTAATATGATATTTTAAAATTTTATTAATACAATTAAATATAATTTATTAATAAAATTTTAAATGTTTTTGAATTCATACAGATTACTTGAATGTCTCCCCCTATTCCCCTCTACAGTTCTTCAAATTATTGTTTTTTAAATTCCAGTTGTAACACATTAAATATATTTAAAAATTCATCAATAAATATATACCTTATATACATATATACACCAACACAAACATATATATAACCCATATATATTCACATTATATAAATATATATATTTATAAGAATCTTTATATACACTCTCACATATATATGAATACAAAAATATTTAGCCCGTATATATACATGTCATATATATATATATACATCTGTATATACATATATATAACCACACATGTATATATATATATATATACATATATTTTATCCTATGCACAGACACACATTATATATACACAACAATATTATTTTTTCAATTTAATAATAACAATAACAACAAAAATATATTATTATTATTAAATATTTTTTATCATTATCACCTTAAAAATTTCATCAATAATTTCAATTATATACAAATAATAGATTAATAAGTTTTTATTAGTCACACAATTGAATTTATTTATCAGAAGTGAAAATTTCATCCTTATTACATTGATCACCCATTATTTTCACCTTTAAATGATTATCAATTACACAAGTATATTTCCATTTTTTCTTCAAAATAATAATAAAAATAATAATAATAAAATTATTATTATTTTAACTACCCAAAAAATATTGAAATACTAAATATTATCATCCATGCGTGAGATGTAAATAAATCCCCCTACCTTATAAATGTTATGTCACACATAAGGTGAAATCGATATTTCCAGCTAATCTATGGTCCTAGATTTCTTATATGGTACTCTATTTGTTAGATATTTGTTTTCCAGGATAAATTATAATAAAATAATCAATAATTTACCCACACGTGTGATCTGTCAAAACACCCAATGTGCACAAATTTTAAAGTGTGTCTAAGGTAAACCCCACATCACAGACCAAATGGTGGTATCATATTTCTCATATGAGACAACATTTTGTATATATTCTATTTTTTTGAAAAATTATATATTCATGATATTTTACATTTGAAATTTTTATTTAATAAATTATGAGTATTTTTCGATGAAAATGTTCCTTTTCAATTAAAATCCACTTAATAAATAATTTAAAGTTGTTTTTAGTGGTCATATCCCATTTAACACCTTGTAATATTCTATAGAATATATTTGAAGATAAGGGCTAATCTAGCATGGAATTCCAAGGACCATACAACATTATTGATAAAAGAATAAACATATTAAATATATTATGGAATATACATAAAAATTTTATAAAATAATCGTATATACCCAAAATGTGGTCTCATATGGGAAATCTAAGACCACCATTAGGTTTGAGATGTTAGGTTTACCCTAGGCATGATATAACATTTGGGTGTGCAAGGTGTTTGGACAGATTTTACATGAGAGTAATTTATTTAATATTTTTATTATAATTTTTTTTATTTTTAAAAACTAAATATCTTCCTAATGGTGTGTGATATTAGAAATATGAAGCCACTATTTGGTAGAAATATGGGATTTAACTTAGGAAATACATAACATTTTTATGTGTAGGACATTTAGTTTATTCACATGTAAGTGAAATAATACTTGATATTTAAATATTTTTTGGGTAATTAAAATAATAAAAATAATCATATGATTATTATTATTTGTTTTGAAAACCAAAATGGAAATATACATGTGTAATTAATAATCATGTTATAATGGAAATAATGGATGATCAGAGTAATAATGATGAAATTATTAGTTGTGATCAATATATGCAATTATGTGATTAAAAAACTTATTAATATATTATCACTATTTAATTGAAGTTATTACTAAAAAAATTATTTTGATAATGATGACATATATTAAATAATAATAACAACATATCATTATTTTTATTATCATTAAACTGTGAAAATAATATTGGTGTGTGTGTATATTTATATATATTGTGTATATATATAGGATAAAAATATATGTATATATATACATGTATGGGTGTATATATTTATATACAGATGTGTGATTATACATATAACACGTATTTATATGGGTTAAATATTTATGTATATATATATGCTTGTGTTTATATATATGTGGGTATATATATAAGGTGTGTATATATATATAAGGTATATATATAAGGTATATGTATATATATATATATATATAATTATGACATTTAAAATATATATATTTTTTCAATGAGGGAATTTAAAATAATATATAAGTGGGGGCGTTTTATAATGGAATAGGGAGGAGAGATTCGTGCAATCCACATAATTTTTTTTAAAAAAATGATTTTAATAATAAATTATATAAAATTATATTAATAAAATGTGAATGTATAATATCATATAAAATGGAATTTTGGTGCAGCGCAAAGGAGGTCCTCCACCTTGTCATCCATATCTCTATCTCTCTCCCACATTTCTCTTATTTTTTTTATTATATTATTTTACAAAGTTATATATTCAATACCGTATGTGATATTGATCAGATTGATGCATCATTGGTGGCATTGGGTTTTTCTTAATGAGAATAATTTTAAACCAAATTTTTTTCCAAAGGTAGTATGGATTCAGTGGTGCAATTAAACATGGACATCAACCCTTATAATAAATCATCATTTTACATAAAGTGGGAATTCCTTGCCATTATCACATGATTTATATGGGTTATAAAAATAATTGTTGGCATGAGTGTGTAGCGCAGTGTGAAACACATGTATAGTAAGCCCTTGAATTTTTCACATATATTGTGACAAGTTGTTTCCATGATTGGTTGCAGTGTATTTGTAGCCCGTTAGACCTACGTATGATGTTTTATCATGTGACGTGTGTGTGTGTTTGTGAAAATTTGTCCCATGCTTGATGTAGCTTGCATGTGGATTGTGATGATTATGATACTATTGTATTGATGTGTTATAGTTATGTAAAGTGTATTTTTATCATATATACTATTATTCTATCTTCCTTAGATGAGATTGCAAATTTCTCCAATTTGGTCAGCTTGTGAGATGTGAAACATGTTTTGGTCAACATTAGAAGGCATGTCAGAGGTGACACAAGTTTTGATCAACATTGAATGACATGTGAGACATGATACATTTTTTGGTCACTATTCAATGGAATGTGGTCTATGAAACATGTTGGATGATATGTGAGACTTGATGCATGTTCAGGATTATTCACTTGAGTGGAATGTGTCAAACGTTGGTTGGAATGTACTTGAGTTATTCTAGCCGGTGGGATGTGTCACATACTTTTGGGCTATCATCTGATAGGGATGTGTCATAAAGTGTCCAGTATGTACTTGGGGTATCCAAGCCAATGAGAATTTTTTGTACACTTTTTTGGGATCTTACACCAGGGGGATGTGTTATACTGGTTAATGATGTTTCTTCTAGAATTGTTTCAAAGAGGGTTTTTTTCTCTTTGCATGGTGTCGAAGTAGGAAGAACCAATCCATGAGGATCATGTATGTGTTTGGTACTTTTGTGATATATATTTTTATATATGTACCCTATTTATGTTCACGAAATGAAATTATATATATTTTATGCACTAATTATAGGGGTCTTTCGTGGTGTCATACTAGGTCTCGTACTCACACTATAGTCAGACATTTTGATGCATCTATAGATTTCATGATGGATCCAGTGAAGGGAATGAGCCCTGTGGTGGAAGGTTGAGCTAATGAAGAAGGATAATGTAGATTTTTATAGAGGTTTACCGAGCTATGAGTGGACTGATATTGGCACCACAGGACTCTAAAAATGTTTATTTATTTGATCAATTATTTATTTTCTACTTAAAATTTGGTCGAGCTTACTACTTAGGGATCTATTTTTATATGTATTATAATTTTTTTCTGAATGTATTAATTTGAATTTTAGTTGATTATATTTGTTATTTATTTCTTCTATGCACTCTTATGGAGGGTATAGTCCCCCCCATGGTTCCACTCGAGACCCTCAACACTAGTCAGAATTCTCATGCGTGTGGGGAGATGTGCATTAGGTCTTGTGGAATTCAAGATCAAACATAGTGGTTTGGGTTGGGTTGTTCCAAAATTTAATTAGAGGCTATATGATTCAATGAATTTTCTTTTCTATTTTTTTCTTGATTTGGGATAGGATAGACATGAGATATGATTGTTGAAACTCAGGTATAGGAACTATGAAAATGCCTAGATAGCACTGTATAGTGGACCACCATGTTACAATAAAATGAGGAAATTATTTTTTGTTTCTATGGTTGATTAAATTCACTTTGGATGATGAAAATGATGTTGATATTTGATTTATGATATTTCTCATATGTTTATGCATTATGACTTGGAACATTATTTCACATTCCATATATATATATATATATTGTTGTACTATATAATAGCTATTTAATCAAATGAATTGATTTGCACTATATGTTCAAGATAGATTCTATGAAGTATGGTATATCTGTATTTATCATAATATTATGATATATCTTTATTGGAATTAATTATTTGAACTAGAAATGATATTATGTTAGCATATATATGATGACTATGACTAATGTATAGGGGAAAGGTAATGATTAGAGTTAGGAGGGTATAACTTGGGTTGAAGGTAGACTCCTAGGAGAACCAAATGTTATCCCATAGACCGGACACAGTCTATATATTTTCCTAAGGTTATCCTAGTTTCTAAGATGCCAACTCAAAAATATGGGAGTGGTAGTATGATGTATGAGCTTAGTGTCCTGATTTGTTTGAACAAGACTCCACGAGTACTTCTCAAGTATGAGAAGTCATTGTACTTGTAGAATTCTAATATCTCCAAATTTTAATGATAATAAAAATACTTTTTGTTAATAAATTATGAGTATTTTTATTTAAAAATGTAATTTTCAACACAAATTACTTAATAAATAATTTAAAGGCTTTACGTAAGAGTAAAATCTCTGTTAACACCTTGAAATATTCTATGATATATTTTTAGAGATAAGTGTCGAGTTATCATGGGATTCCAAGGTCCATGTAGTCTTATGGATGAAAGAATAATAATATTATATATATTACAATAGTTATCATTATATAAAAATACCATATATATATATTTATATACCCACATATATAAATACACTCGTATATATATAGACACCTATATATATATATATTTAACCCATAAGTGTACATATTATATATGTATACTCACACACACACTTCCGTATATACACCTGCACATGTATATATATACATAAATATTTAACCCATATATAGACACACACACACACATCCGTATATATATACACACTCTTACACATGTATATATATACATATATTTTTGTCCCATATATATACACATTTTATATATATGCATACCAATATTATTTTTAAATTTAACAATAACAATAACAATAACAGTAACAATAATATATTATTATTATTATTCGATATCCACCATCATTATAACAAAACTCATTTAAATAATAACTTCCATTAGATGCCGATAATAGATTAAAACGTTTTTATTTATAAAATAACTTCTTTTATTTAGAGAAATTAATAATTCTATCATTATTACTTTGATCACCCATTATTTCCACCATAACATGATTATCAATTACACAAGTATATTTCCATTTTTGTCTTTAACTTAAATAATAATAATAATAATAATAATAATAATAATAATATATTCATATCCCAAAAAATATTCAAATACCAAATATTATTACCTTTTCATGAGATGTAACTAAACACCAGATGCATATAAATGTTATGTCATGTTTAAGATTAAGCCGTTATTTCTGACCTAACAACGGTTTCATATTTCTTGTATGATACACCATTCAAGAGATATTTATTGTTTTTTTTGAAAAATTTATAATAAAAACATTAAATAAATTACCCACGTGTGAGATCTGCCCAATTACCAAACACACAAAAATGTTATATCACACCTTGGGTAAACCCCACACTCCATACCTAATGGTGGACTCAAATTTCCTTTCTGAGACATCATTTGAGAGATATTTCATTATTTTCTAAAATTTCATTCACATGATATATTATATATAATATTTTTACTCTTTCAGCACCAATTCTCTAAGACCCTTGGAATCCCATGCTAACTCAATGCCTATCCCTAAAAATATTTGATCGAATATTCCAAGGTGTTAATCTAGCTTTTACCCTTACTTATGTCCTTTAAATTTTTTTATAAGTGATTTTTATTGAAAAATTTCATTTTTAGATAAAATACTCACAATTTATTAACAATGAAGGGTTTTACTATCATTAAAATATTTGGATATTACAACCCATGTGACCATACTATGTACCCTTTTAAAAATATAGGAATTTACCCTTTTACCACTTTTCCTTTAAAACTTAATTTTTTCTTCCTCCTTCCCCATTTGCACAAAAAAACCACCCTATCTCTCCCTTATCCTCTCCGTGTCTTTTTGATGGATCACCCACATCCAACTTCTGATTCCTTCCTTTTTTGTCATGTTATAACACCCTCGTAAATTCTGACAATAATTTTCCTTCTTTCCTTGGTTTCATTCACCATCATTGGTTTTATCTTCATGTGAGCTAATATACCCTATTTTCAGGGCTTTTTTTTTACAGATTTCTCTTTTCTATCCTTAAATCCCAAATATTAGGCCAATACTGGATGAGGAATATTCTTTGGGGCCTAGGTAGGTGCTATATTATTTTTACCTAAAATTATCAAAGTTTATATTTTATAAAACTGTTCCTAGAACCATTATTTCAATTCATATCGCCTTAAATTCATAAATCCATAAGTTAGTAATTTAGACCATGACCTAGGAATTTTATGTGACATTTAGACTCTATTTGATCTAGGAGACCTCAACCTGAGCCACTCATTAGGGTACATTTTTCTTAACACCTTTGTTAAACTTAGTTTAAATATAATCAGAATTCCACTTTGTATATGTTTGGTTTGAACCTTAGAAAATACCATTTTAATTTCTTACCAAACAACCTGTTAGGGTGTGTTTGGATTGAAACATGAAGGTGGAATTTTTTAATTGAATTAATTAATTTTTTAAATAGAATGATTACCTTAATTGGACTTGTGATTAGTTATCATCAATATTTATATTATTAAATAGGATTGACACTGGATATTATGACTAGTTACTAATTATGAATTGGCTGCTGTTTATGGAATTTGGTCACATCACTAAAGGTGTGGAAGGCCTCGAGGAAGCCTTGGATTCCCAAACATGAATTCCTCGAGTGAACTCATAGGATTAGACTAGATTTATTGAAGAAAATTCCAAGTGATACACCCATCTTTGATTTGGACATTGTATTACTCTGATGAATTCTATAGCTAGAAGTCATAGATTTATTCAGATATTTGAAAAAAATTATTATGATCAAGATTATCTCCTAGATTTTCCTTGATGTACCCAAAAAATGAACACTTTGGGTTATCCAATTGGATTCCAATCAAGTATTTCCTTTAATGTAAGGATAGTTTTTCTTGGTTCGATTATAAAATCTTAAGAGTAGTGTCACTAAGCATCCCAGTGGGTTCTATACCACGACTACCCAAGCCCAAATATAATAAGAAAATGGATAGAGACTAGCATTGAGAAGACTTATCAATAACACAGGAGGCCTTATAATGAGTCCCTATACAAACACACACACATCTCCAAACCCACACAATGCTAAAATGTAAAAACAATTGAACAACCATGAATGTGTATATTGAAATCCCAAAACTAGAGTGTGAAGGGAACTAAAGGAAAGTAAATATGAAAAAATACAGGTCCAACATAAAGTGTGTGAAGAAAAATATGAACTTAAAAGTAAGACGAGGACTAATATCAAGATACTGTAGGAACTACCTCGGTTTATCCGGTCTCACTGAGCACTACCTAGTCTTGGTCCCTCAAGGAATATATCAAAAGTTCAATCATATTCACAAGACATGAAATGTGATGGAAGATAATATTTAGGGGTGGGTATAACAATACCCATTAGGACACCCAAAAACCACAAATCCTACAATAAAAGAATAATAATAAGCTGTACAAATTATATGTCAACAACACATATGACAATAATATCCAGATATACTCAATAAATACACATAGTTTAAAGGTAAAAGAACTACTATAATTTTATCCTAGTATTCTATTTTGAAGGTTCCATATACACTCATTTGGGATAACACATTTAACAAGCTGATAGCACAGATGTTTCCCATCTGAGAGCTAATGATCATCAGGTCTCACCATTAGAGGTATATGATAGAAGTCTGAAGAGGTATGATACACAAATGAGGATGAAACCCTAGATCGTGGGGTATACCAACAACTCAGTCTGAATTAACCTACTAAGTAGAGGTCTGATGGATATGTAGTTTTGGTCATGAAGATACTAATAACTCTACTTAGGGCGTGCATATAAATAGAGGATCTCACTTTGGGCCTCATGGAAGGATTCCATCAACTCTATCTAAGAAGTCCCATTGAAGGTTTCACTATCCTTTTTGGATGAGGCGATTCCATACTAACACTTTGGGAAATAATATGGGTTACTTAATCATACAAAACATTTTCTATATATAGAGGAAAATCTCTCCAAACCATGTTTAAGGGAGTACATGACATGTTGTAGGGGTACACACCATATCATTTCAACAATTGGTCCTACCCATGTAAATGACCCATGTTTGTGTCTGTGTAGAAGTAAATGGTTTTTTCTACTAGTATACTGCATCATGTATCCCAGTACATGTGTATTTCCAAGTGGCCTTGTCCTGGCCAAGTCCGTGTAGAAGTGCATAGTGTACCTGTGGCCGTGTACTCTCAGTCTTTGTCTATGTACCCTCATAGGTACACATTGACCTCACTAAGGGTACCCTATTCTGTGAGATAAGGTCACATGCCATTTGTTACTTATCTTCTTCTAGAAACCCTAGTTGTTATTGAGAGGGTCCCACATACCATGTTATACTAGATTACAAACAGTGTAGATTGGGATTTTCTAGAATCCCAAATCTAGTTTCAGCACATCTTCTCCATTGGTTCGGCCTCTAATCTGGCCTTTCCCAATTATGGAACCAAGGATATTGGTTGGATGAGAAATTAAGTCATTAAAACACCATGATATATACATCAACCCATTCAGAACACATCCTCAAACATCGTTCATTATTTCATGTCTAAGAACACGAAATCGAGTATGCAAATCTATGTGATCCATTGTTTCTTACATCTTCGTACCACCATCTTGTCATGCGGAGACCAAATCTACAATATTTAATCATTTCACTAAGAAATAAGTTCAAATAGATTTATTACTTAGGGTATGTGTAACTAGATTTCAAATAAAGAATGCCCTTGATGAATGAATAAATAAGAAAGAAAATCACAACCACAAAATCGAGGAAGGAACCTTGGACAATATTCATGTCTTCCTCAATCCATCACCATTATAACAAAAAGTTAATAATTAACAATAATCAAATGAAATTAATAATAAAACAATATGAATAAACCCTTACTGAAAAATGATTGATCTACGAATTAGTCTATTTATTGATTGATTTGTGTTCATCATAAGAATTATAAATTGGGAATGAATACAATAAAAAATAACCTACATTGAGATGTATTGATACCTAAAAAAGATAAACCCTACTTTATTTTCATTAGAGATATCTCCAAATCCCATTTCCCACCGATCATCGACCGATGATCCGATTGCTGTTCATCTGAGAGAGATCCCCCAACGCTCTCTCCTTTATATCCAGGGTTATGCGTCTAACCCAAAAATTTCTTCATAACATTATACTTAAATACCTGTCATCCAATGTGTAATAAAAATAAAAATAGAATAATTTATTTATTTATTTTATTAATTTCATACTCGTGATGAATTTTCCTCATCCTCATCGCATCGACAAAGTCTATATTGTGCCTAGAGTAAAAAACACACCATGAACTCAATTTTCCCCTTAGATTTATGATATAGTCCCCCATTTAATATTTATTCAACTTTCATAGGTAAATTGTTCATGTTTATTATTTAATATATTTCAATCATTTATTCTAGGAACATGTGGTGTAAAAATATGATGACTTCTCAGTGCCTTGTCTGAAAAGTAATCCATATAATATCTAAAAACAATACATGTAAAATATGAGTCATTAAATTCACCCCTCTATAGATCTTTATGTCTCAAAAAGAAAAAATAAGGGCTTCATGAAGAGATGTGGGTACTGAGATAAAATCTGAGGCTCCCACTCACATGAGATCTCTTAATGATTCCTACACTACCATTGGGAACACACTAAAGTAATCACTCACCCATGAATGATCCTCTCCTACCGATACTCAATATCTACTGGGTACTCATCAAAGGTATCTCCATCCTTAATGTCCAGCTCACCCCATTTGATAACGTTTGATGAGTCATCCACATACCTCTTTAGTTATGATTTGTGGAAGGTATCATGTACATAGTCTAACTGCAGAGGTAGAGCTAAGTGGCATGCGACCCCCAACTCTACATAGTATTTGGAAAGGACAAATGAAACTCGAAAACAGATTTCCAACCTAGAAAAATATCCATAATCCATGCCAATGTGAAATCTTTAAGAACACATGGTCTCACTCTTTGAATTCCAAAGGCCTCTATCATCAGTCAAGATAAGACTTATGTTAGCTATGTGGAATCCTCATCTGATCCCGGATGATATGAAAATTCTTTATCGTATCTTAGACCAACTCTGGACCCATAAGTTCTGACTCTACAGGTTTTATCAAGAAAAGTTGTGACCTACAAGGGTTCCAATAAAAAGGATCAAATAGTGACGTGACGATTTCTTAATAATAGATGTTATTAAATGAAAAATCCAACTATGGTAGGTGATCATCCCAAATACAGCCAATGTCCAACATGAAAGTATGTATCATGTCCTCCAAGACCTGAATGGTCTACTCTGTCTGGCCATTTGTTTTGGGGTGAGATACTGTGCTCAAGCATAACTAGGTCATGAAAGCCTCCTACAATCACTTCCATAAGAGATATTTCAAGTAAGAATGAAATCCATAAATGTTATTTGAGGGAACTCCCTAGAGTTTCACTATCTCCTACATATAGAGGCATCCCAAACTATCTATTGAACTATTCTCTCATATAGTTATGAATTAGGCCAAATTTAGGATTTAATATATGATTACCTAGATGAAATCATGTTCCCTTGATCTCAATGGTAAAAACATCATTAATTTAATATATATCCCCTCCCACTTCACTCTAAAACTGTAATGGGTTGATCTAAACTCACTAAAACTTGGTGTTCAACCTTCACTTGCTAACAAGGCCTTGAGAGAAAAAATCTGCAACTCCAATCTTCATCTACGACCACCAAAACTGATGTGAGAGGTCCTAGTATATATTTGCCTCACATGGATGTAATTATAACGGATATGTATAAAAATATCTCAAAAACTCCTCCCACAACATCACAGGTACCACCACATATCCTTTAAAATGAATGGAATACTTCTAACTTTCCTAAAATCAAGTAGGAGAATGTCCAGTGGATATTTGAGTACATTGGGTTCCTCAGTTGACATCCCCAAGGAATTAATCCATGAATCAATATAAAATCTATGGGGTAACAACCATTGATTATATGTAAGATACTCGATGTCCGTCTATAATGGAAAACTACAAATGAGGAAAATTTCTCTGAAACCATATTCAGTAACTGTGAACAAGATCTCCTGATAAGAGCATATGTTACCACATTTCACTTCCCAGGAGTATATAAAATACTATAGTCATAATCCTAGAGGATATCTGGCCATAAAATTTATCTAAAGTTACGGACCTCTTAAGAGAAGATATACTTGAGATTCTTGGGATCAGAATATATGATAAATAGCTCACCTATCAGGTAGTTTTGCGACATCTTTAGTGAGAAGAATACCACTGATAAATCAAGATCTTGGGTCACATAGTTCCTCTCATGTGGTCTCAACTAATGTGAACCATAGGCAATCACCCCTTTTCACTACATCAAAACACAAGCATGTTATATTATAGATACATAAAAAAGAACTACATACTCAACACCCTCCTATGAAAATATTAATATGGGAGTGATTTTCAAACGTTTCCTTAACTACTATAAGGATTACTGGAACCATTCTGTCAACACAAAAGGCTTCCCCTTTTGAGTAAAATATTTTATTATTGATGATATCTTGGAGAAATTAGGTATGAATATTCAGTAATAGTCTACCAACACTAGGAAGCTCCTCACCGCCATTACGCTCTTGGGTAGCTCCCAAAATAACACAGCCTTAGCAGTCACTAGGTGCACTACCACTCCATGTACTGAGATAACCTATCAGAAAAATTAGACCACCTGAATTCATAAATAACACATTGAGATATTTCAATAAAGATGGTGATCTCAGTGTACATCTAGAGCCATCCTAAATTCTATCATGTACTCCTCAGATATTTAGTATACAAGGATGTCGTCAATGAAGACCACTATGAACCGGTCTTAAGAAAGGTTGAATGATCTGGTTCATGAGTCCCATAGAAATTTCTAGGGAATTAATTATTCCAATTGTTATCACTGAGTACTCATAGTGACCATAATGACAAATTATTGACATCTTTAGTATACCCTCATCCTTTACCTGCAACTGGTGAAAGACTGACCTAAGGTCAACTTTCAAGAACCATCATGCCCCTCTCAACTGATCAAAGAAGTCATATATCCTTGGTACTAGATACTTGTTCTTCATGGACACGTGGTTAAATTTAAGATAGTACACACATAACCTCAAGCTCCCATCATTCTTCTTGTTTAAAAAAACCAGGGATTCCCAAGGTAAAACACTAGGTCAAACAAATCCCTTCCTCTACAATCCCTCCAACAGCACCCTCATCTCATGAATCTCTATGAGGGCGATATGATATAATAGAGTAGATGTTAGTGTCTTCTCATGGTATAGACTAATGAATAAGTATATCTATTGGTATGGAGGTAAACCTGGAACTCCTCATGGGAAGATGTACTTATACTATTTTACCACTATAGGGAAATAAAAACTTACAAAAATCCAATTCACCAAGGTCCAAGCTGGCCAACTGATGAGAAATTGATTGCACCCTTCTATGCACGATTCCATCCAACACTACCTGGGTTTCCTTTTCATCAAAAGAGGATAACCTAGCCCCATTAATTCAGACACATCACATCCTCAACCTAAAACTATCAATCTAGGCATGAACTGTTGATAGCTAGTTCATACCGAAGATGAATTCATAAGGATTAATCTGTACTAAAAAGATATCCCAACATAAAGTGTCGCCACTAAGAGTTAGATCACATTATCGGCACAAGTGTGTGATCACTAAGTCATCCCCAATTAGATTCTCCAAGCACAAGGGTTGATCCAAGGGCTCAACCAGAATCTCTAAGCCCCGAACAAGATATCTAGAAATAAACGAATGACAAGTACCTATGTCTATCAGTATTATTAATAAGGTATAAAAGTCATAAATCATACCTCATATCATTTGTAGAGCCTTTAGGACATAAACCTCGACCTTCTTCAGTTATCCCTGCACCTGTCCTCCTTCTCCCTAATCCTAGAATGGACCACTTGGGGGGTGGTGTTGGTAATAAGTCAAAGTGTCTTACACCTCCTATTCCTCTCCTAGATCCTCTACCAACTTCCCCACCCAAAATACCTTTCTATTATGAAAGCTGAATCTATCTCAAAGGCCCATCCATTGTCTCTCTGTCAGTCATACAGTGGGCTGGAATATCTAAAGAAATATGTACCCTTCCATCACATGAGTTGCATGACCTCACTCTAGGCTAAGTGGACCCATCTTTTAATCTCTGAACCACATAAAATCTATCATGTTACATCTTCCTGAAATGTATTGCATGTCTTGGTCCTTGAAAATGATGATGGATTCCTACTTGCATGGTCTTCGCTCTGGTGGGACCATTTATAAAAGCCACTGTCCGTGTCTACTCAACCAATAAACTCTCAACCTCAAGGGATTTCTCTAGCACCCTAGTATTGGTATGAATACATAACGGGATAAAAATGGATCATACACCTCCAAAAAGTCCTTTCTAGAAGGTCTGAGTCCAAAAGAACTGATCTCTAACCATATGCATCAAGTACTTGGAGAGGTTGGTTAACCTTGATGGATACTTAGCTACTATCATGCTACCCTACTAATGCTAAAAAAGCTCATAGATACATACAACCCTTAGTATAGTTGGAGATAAATCCTCTCTAAAAGTTACAAACTATGACCATGCTTGAGTGTCCTAATCCTAATACTAGGTCCCTAAACCCCACTATTGTCCTACAGATCCATAGGGAAGTCTCTCTACTAGGAACACTATCTGATATGATGGTTTTCTAACCTGAAATGAAACTTTGGTCACCACCTCAAGGCAGTCCTCAGCCGCCTGTGGTTTGGGATCACCTCCGAATCAAAGGGATCCTTTTTGCTGAAAATCATGCTCCACATGATGGTAATATCTCTAGAATTGATCCCTCTATTAATGGATCATCATTTATGGGATCATCCTCATGACACTTATGATGAATCATAGATGGAATACATCATGGAGAAATTCAAAAATCAATAAGATGTACCATGGTAAATGAGTATATCTGGAGAGATGGATCAAGAAGTAAATGGAAACCACAACCCATTAGTATATTATGTGTATACAATTATTTTCTCTACAACCAGTTTTCTCATGTATTGTGTAAAAAATAAGGTGATTAGGGTCATGGTGTATGGATACATTATCCATTTCACCAAAACTAGAGTGCCTATCTTGAAATCTAAAATTGAAACACTTAACACTATATTCCCAAACCAATCTCATACACTCAGTTCCTTAGGTAGAACTGACTCCTCTGATACCACTCTTTCATGACCCTTCCTAATGGGTCTTATGTTGTGACTCCCCAAGGACACCATCAATAGGCTAGGGGATAGTGATTTGCAGTGACTAGGAATATCACTTTAATGGGAGGACTTAGCCTAAGTACCTGTACACATGAACATATCTCTATTCCCATACAATGTTGAAATGTAAAAAAAACTGAACAAACATGCATGCATACATCTAAATCCTACAACTGAAGTATGATAGGAAGTAAAGAAAAGTAAACTAGTCGAAATAATATCCCACCATAATGATTTTGAAAAAGACGGCCAACCTATATGTAAGATGGGGAAAACTATCAAGATATCACATGAACAGACCACAGTCTATCCTGTATCACTAAAGATCACCTAGTCTTGGTCCCTCAGGGACTCTATCAAAAGGATGATCATATACACAATACCCGACACAAGTTGGAAAATCCCATGTAGTGGGGAGTAAAAAAATACCCAGTAGGACACCCCAAAACAAAAAATTATATAACAAAATAATAAGAGTCATCTCTACATAAGTATATGTCTACAACACATATAACAATAATATCCAGATATAATCAACAAAGACACATTTTCAAATGGTAAAGTCAAAATAAGAAATTCATCCTAATATTCTGGCTTGAATTTTCAACATGGGATTCATCTAAGAGAACAAACTACATGAGTAAAATAACACTGATGATATCCATCCAAGAGGTAATTATCATTGGGTCTCACCATTATAAGTATATGCTAAAAGTATGAAGAGATATGATACACATATGAGGATTACACCCAAGGCCATGGGGTATACATGAAACTCAGTATTAATTAACTTTATGAGTAGAAGATCAGTTCCCACATATTTTTGGTCATGATAATTACAAAAACATCACCTTGGGAATGAAAATGAATAGAGAATATCACTCGCGACCTCACAAAAGGATTCTAACAACACTATGCAAGAAGTCATGCTGATGGGATTTTTTTCCTATGTGTAGGAGTCAATTCCATAAAACCACTAGGGAATGGATATGAGGAACACATCCTAATGAAACTAGTCTGTGATATATAGGAAAATGGATCCAATCCAAGTTTAATGTAGTACAAAGCTTGTAGTAGGGGAATGCGTTGTGTCCCTTCGATACCTAGTCCTGCTAGTGTAAATGACCCATGTATGTGTCTTTGTAGAATTAGACAACATATTTATATCTATGTACATCATACCGAATCCCAGTACATAGCTATGTCTATGTATCCTTGGCATTCCTGTGTCTGAGTAAAAATAAATGGAATTACCATGGATGTGTACTCTCAGTCTGTGTCCCTATACCGTCTGAGGTACACGCTAAGATTTCTAAAGGGTACCATAGGCCGTGTGATACTTATCTTTCTTCAAAAACCTAAGATTATACTGATTGGGACCCACACACAATGTAATCCAGAATTACTTTTCATGTGTGTTGAGATTTTCCAGAATCCTAGATATGGTTTCTGCATGTCTTCTCCACTACTATGGCCACCGGTTTGGCCTTTCCCCAAGATAAAACTGAGGAGAATGGTCATTTAAGCCTTTCCACCACTGTAACACTAAAATATTACCATCAATATGTTTAGAAAACATCCATGAATGCCAGTCTTCATTTCGTACTGAAGAACATGAAATCAGGAATCGAAAAACATCTGATCCATCACTACTTATATCTTCCAACAACCATCACATCGTGCTGATCCTAGATAAATAATGTCAAATTTTTATGATAAGAGACAGGCGTATAATGATTGATTCCTCAAGGTATGTCGAACCATGGGCCAACAGATGAATGCTCAAAATTAATGAATAAATATGGGAGAATATCACATCCACAAACTTGAGGAACAAACCTTAGATAATGTTCATGTTGGCCTTAATCTATCACATTTATAATCACAAGTGAGGAAATGATAATAATCAAATTAAACACCCAATAAATCCCCAGAAATAAACCCATCCTACAAAATGACTGATTACAAGATCAATATATTGGTTGATTAATACACGTTTTTCATTGGAATAAAAAATAGGTAAGCAATCTAATCAAAACTACATCCTACATTGATATGGATTGATTACTAATGAATAACGAGACTCTATTGTTTTCTTTGGTGAGATCTCCGAATCTCAATGCCCACTGATTGTAGATCTATGATCCAATTTCCATTTTTTTAAGAGAGATCCTCCAAATCTCTTTCCAATGGATCCAGGGTTAGGTGGCTAACAATGTAATTTATTCATAATAGTCTTTTTAAAGTCACATCATTCGATGCTTTAATGAAATAAAAAATAAAATATTTTATTTAATTATTTTATTCATTTCACATCTTGGATGGCTTTTCCAAAAATTCCCAATATTGTAAAGGGTTATGTCTCACCTAGGGTAAAACCCTTGTTCTTAACTCAATGGTAACCTCCGATTTCTAATATGAGTCTCCTATTTGGAATTTATTCCATTTTTTAGGAAAATACACACCCACACAATTTAAATATATTTCAAACATTTATTCTAGGAATACCAAGCCTTAGAATCACATTCTATTTTAGCATATAATCCTGAAAAGAATATATACAACATCCAAAAATAATACATTGAATATCCGATTCATTACAGGTAGAATTATTTGGTTTCATCCCTTAGATACCACTCAAAAACTAATTTCCATATATCATGGGTTGATCTCCAAGGGTTGTATCAACTTCTAAAATTCATAAATTCCATGGGCCTTCAACGGATTTGAAATGGGTGTGTTGTGTGGAAATTCATGGACATGTTTTATATATTACTTGTTTAATTCTTCTTGGATTCCTTGGATACTTCCCTCAAGTCCCTTGAACTGAATTTAAGGAAAACATAGTTAGATTAATATGTGTTAGGCTGAAGTAGGATGGGTTGACCAGGTTTCCCTTAAGGAGTTGAGATTGACATGGTTTACATTTTTTACTACTTTATATTTACTATACGAGTATAATGTTACAATTTATACCCACTGATTAGATTTGTATTGGACACCATTGGTGGTGGCCTACTGAGTTGTACTAACACCATGTTTGAGAAACTTCTTGATACCTAGAAGGATTTTCTAGATGCAAGTAAGGATAAAGGGAAGTGAACAACTATAAATTATTGATCTCATTTTTACAATGGGAGATTGCGAGTAGAGGATTGAGAGAGTTATTCAGATGCTCATTGTGGGAGTTTTTTGGGACTTTTATTTCCTTTTTTTACACTAGTACTCTTTGTATTTCTACTAATATATCTCACCCACTTCATAATTGGTACTTTCAGGACATCATATGTATATAGAATTATTTACTTCAGTATTTATTTTTATTTATAATGTGGTTGGATTATTTTCTAAATTATTTTTTCACTGTATTTCACTCCAATAAAGAAGGTATAGTCTCCCCAGCTTACCACCATACACCTTCATTTCTTTTCAGCTTCCAAGGCATATAGGGAGGTACAATTTAGACCTTATGTGCAACTAGGCTAATCACTTGATTATGAATCATGTTTGGGATGTCACAACATGTATTCTAGCTACATTATTTATAGTCTTATCTATCCCCATGTTTCTCCAAATTAATTAACTACATGGTGTGTAATAAATACATGACCTTTGAGAAATTTGTGGGGGAAGAATTTGTGGGAATATATGGAATGTATTCCTATTAAACACAATGTAAACCTTAAAATTACATGTCTTATAGTTGGTCAATACACGTAACATAATGATTATAAATATAATCTTCTACTATATGATGCATTTCAATTTTCCTAGCTCTTCCTATTGTGGTGAATTTGGATAAAATGTGTGTATAACCAAGATATGTGACTTGTAATCACATGTTATATAAATGGAATCTTCATCCCCTATGAATAGAATCTATGAATTTTTATTTATTTTGACAGATTCTTTGTAATATAATGGTGAATGATTGTATAATATTGACTTTAGAATTAATGAATGAATAAAAAATGAAAACTATTAAAAAATTCCTAAATTAATTATTGATAAATAAGTAATTAAAAACTAATGTGTGATCACTTTTATATGACTTTAAGGTTCATCAGCATAGAGTAAGTGTGGTCAGGGCCGTGTCCAACATTGGGTTTTCATCTGCTTCTTTTAATAAATCTCGTTAAATTTATGAATGAAACCCCAAAAAATCAATGATACTATCTTTAATGTATAATTTAAAATTAATTTATATATATTAAGAATTATCTCACTTGTAATTATTTCTTTGTTCTTGAGTCGATTAACCTCTTCTTGTCATACAATAATTTCATTGAAGGATCCAAGTGTAAAATCACTCTAGTAATATCTAAACATGTTCTACAAACCTCATAATTTCACCATGGAATATCTATGTTCTGGAATAGATGATTCTAATCACTTGAATCATCCCCCATTAATCAAAATAATAATTCCTATGAGGATTTTTTGATTCTTCATGTTCTCTGTAGAATTAAGTGGGATAAAGAGTATTTATGATTTCTATTCCTGAGAGGATTCTAGAGGAATAACTCCCTAGTATTGATAAAATATCCTAGAGGGGGAATTTTGCCTAAAAATGATTGACCCTAGATATGATATAATTATGTTTATATGGATTAGTTAAGATTTAGTAATTTCACATAGTCCCTTATCGAATTTCTTAATCATTAGAGAACCCACATCAAATAATAATTGTAAGAATAATATCACTTCCTTGATGTGTGTTAAATCTACGCATAAATAAATATAATTTCGTAAATAAATAAACTAATATTTATTTAAATTATATTTAATATATCATTTCCACATAGACCCTTAATTTGGTTCCTTAATCCTATGTATTTATCAGACCTCGAATAATGGCTATTTATTTTAATAAATTAATATCTCTAAATTATTTATTTAATAAATAAATAAATATTATATTCACTAATACTCACAAATAATTTTTTATTTTATATTCAAATCACATATATTCTTTTGAATAACTGGAGATTGAATATTTATGATAAAAAAAACTAAATAAATATTATTCATTATAACTTTAAAATAATATTCTACTATAATATGAAATTCACATTGAATTAAATTGAGGTTTAGGATACACTTAGTGCATGAACCTTTAAGAACCTTTATTAGTGGTATTAGGCTGAACCATCCTAGATTACAATATTAATGTCTTGTAATATGTTAAGGAACCCAGAGAGAAAGGAATTAATGAATCAATGAACACAAACTCCTTTGGACACTCACTATGTAAAATAATTCCTTTGTCTCGATATCACATCAAGAAGGTTACATTGTTTGTGTCATCAACCTATGCACATGATATTCCTTTATTTTAATTTCTTGAAATGAAATTGTAAATAAACTTTCCATGGACACAAACATAATTATATAGTTATACTTTCATAAAGGGGTCTAAGATATCAACTTACATTAAACACAAAATAGATAAATAATTTGTTAACTTATTTACTAATTCCATATCATTGGTGAAACACCCAATGTATGCTACCTCATTGTGATCAATGTTTTAATGATTTTTTTAAAACATAAAATTACTCGGATCTTGAATTTAATTAATAATAATAATGAATCTAAGTACAAATACCCATATCTATAGATAGGAACACAAAATGACAAAAAAAACATGCGTATTTCACACTGGAAGGTCTATTTTCCTAATCTCTTTTCTCAGATATTACCAAGGGTGAAGTTAATGAGAATAATTCTCAATGTCTTTGAGCCACCTACCACTAATATCATATATCATATGTGGCTAGTTATATTATTTCGTCCGTCCATAAAACAAGATTTAAAGGATACTATCATTGCACTTAAAGGTTATTATCATAGAAGGTAATTTCTATTATCTGTTTATGCTACAAATACTCTAAATATGTTATCACATTAAATATTATACAAAATAAAAATAATTATATGATAAGATGATTATTAATACTAATGTCCTTGAATATATAGTTAATATAATGTTTGAAGTAGTTAGTTCAAAGTAACTAACTCTAACCACTTTTTGACCTACTTCACCCATTCCAATTATGCTTTGGTATTTATTTTCTATTGAGATGTGGGAATGATTAGATTGATTCCTACAAGAACATCATCATAATGTGGAATCATTTGGACTCATATATAAAATTGTAATAACCTTATATTAGGTGATACATCATAAAATCCTTCATCTATGACCACATAAATGATGTGATGAGGGTTTTTCATTATAGGACATTAGGTTTGACTTACATCATACTTGATTTTCATTGATTTTCTTGGTTTTAAATCCTTTGATAGGGGACTCACAACATTTGTTCAAGAATCTTCTCAAAATGGTTTATCAAAGGTTGAATTTTTTAGTTTCATAGAATTCGGCGAAGGAGATATAATTTGATTTTATTCATCACTCACATGAGTGATTCAATTCCCACAATCTTCATCAATGATTATTAAAAAAACACACATGCATATACACCAACACACACACACAAACACTCACACTCAAATGAAAACAGATGATGAAACAAACACACTCACATTCAGAAAGACACACACACACACACACACTCGCACAATCACACGTGGATACATATTCACACACTTAAAAATGTACATAGAAACATAGATATATAAAAACACATAGAAACACACACACACACACCCATAAGTATATAAACATGTGAAATAATAACAATTTTTAAAATCATTTCTCTCAAAATGGATATTAAATAAATTTACATGATCTTATGGAGTATTTAATATTCTTAAAAAGATAATATTCCATCAATAATAAATCGACCAAAATTGTGTTTGGGAATGGATTAATACAACCTCATAAAGTTGAAAAGGGTTTCAAAAAGGATAAAAATGGTGGAAAAGTGTGGACAAGAATATATTTTTCATTTCTAAATTTTTATAAAAGATAAAGATTTAATTATAATATGATCAAAATATAGATGATATGGAGATGAAAAAATAAAGTATCAGAACAAAAAATATGGCGAGAAATTGAATTGTGTAAATGATGCAAACCATAAATTAATGACATTTAAAATATATCTTTTTTTTCTTGAATACCTTATAAAAATTGGACGGCTTAGTATTATAAATCATTATATGATGATTTGGGGTGTTTTTTTTATGATACATTTAACATATATTGAATAAAAATATGAAAATAAGATAAATGTATGAATAATTTTTAGAAAATATAATTTGAAAATATTTTATAACAAGAGATAATTATAGAGGTTTACAAAGTAAAGTTTTTTTTTGAATGTGTGGATAATATGAAAAAATAATAAGGATAATGGAAAAAATAATGATATAATTGGATATATTATTACCATTTCATTCAGAGTTATGATAAACAAGGATGTGTGATGAATAGGGTATCCCAATATGATTTAGGATAATTAATAAAGGATAAGATTTTAGGAATCATGGATGAAACTACTCAATAGACATTATAGATGAGAATGAGTTATTAATTGGATCAATACACTCGACAATAGATGATTTACTAATCCACATAATGATGCACTTAGGTTTATGGATATAATGAGTTTATTATGATCATGGGTCACTAATATAATAAGTATATTAAATAATTGTGAATAGACAAGTTCACAGGAAGATAAAATGGAGTTACTCAAATAATTGAGACAAAAAACTCATAAAGTTTCAATAATATAAGCTAGAATGTAATACATATATGATGTTAATGGATATTTATAGAAAAAGAAATACACAAAAGGGTAAAGGTTTAATACATTAATTCCTAAAGGTTAAACATACTTCTCCCATTAAAGTAAAAAATATAGAGTAATTAATATTTTACTAAAGGGAAGCCCATATATTTTGACTTGAAGGATGTGAAACACTTGGCTCAAAAAGTATAGGTATTGAATTTTATTTCATAGAATATTGAATCTAACTCCCCTCAATAATTATTTTTAGACTTATCTAGTTGATTGTGTTTCCAAATTTATAAAACCTTGAGGCATGGGCTTCACACATCTAGTTTTTTCTTGATCGAGTATGATAATAGCACTATTTTAAACTTCCATGAATGTACCTTGGATTTGTACCTTTAATTACCTCATTCATACTTATATTTTATTTAATATTCCTTACATAATTGTTCATTCTAAATCTAAAACTTATTCATAATAAATCACATAAAAATATTATCTTGCCTTGTATCACATCGTACCTCATTTCTTAAAATAATATCATGAATAGGTATCATATAATACATAACTATTTACTCATAGAGTCCCAAATAATCAATAATTTATCTAACTACCCTTGGAATAATTAATACCAAAAATATCATATAAAAAATGATCATATAAAATCCTAAACAATGTGTAATAAATGAAAGACCAACCATTAATAAGAAACATTTTATGACAATTAAAAAAATAAGGGAAGTTAGTGGGGGCCTAACTAAATAAATTTAAACTTAATAATTATATCAAGATAAAAATAATAATAAAAATAATGAATGGGGACTAACCATATGAAATAAAAAAAATCTCATATCTCACACCCTTCCCCATATCGTCTCATTAAACCACAATATAAGCTTTAAAACTTACTACCCATGAGTCAATCTTACTATAACCCAATAATCATGCATCATAACTTCAGTTGGATGACTGAGTAAGATCATATTAGACTTTAGTTACCCCGATTGATCCCTCAGAACGAACATCAAAATCATTATCAAATATTTTTCTCCATGTAAAAGTTTTTAGCATAGGTGAATTCCTAGAGTCATATAGTCTTCATATTCATAAGTAGCCAACGACACTTCTAGGAATTTACCCCATCTCACCCATATCATCATCTATTATTGTTCCATCTTTTGAAACCCAATGGGAATATCACATTTGGTGTGAATATAAGTCTACATTAGAAAAATAATTAGTTTTAATATCCTAAAAAATAAATATAATCATACTTATTGATCTTATATTTAAGTGCGAGTTAACATTAGACATTACTTTCAATAGGTCATATCCATTTTAAGTGGCTTATCATGAAATAATCATAGCCTTATAAGTGAGATTCATTTTTTCTCTCTTACATATTAGAAAAATCTAAATCCTCACACTAAGTAGGTAAACCTATCTCATCCTATCTTAAGATAGTATTATTTATTATGTATTTATACCAATAGTTAGACTACCTCACATGATCTCAATTCCCTACTGTGGGTCTTCTCAATACATGAACTATCTCCCTAAATCCAACCACAAATATTAATCAAAATGATATTTGCACTATCTCCAAACTCATATGTAGAGTTAAACTTTAGGGGAACTCTCATAAGGTACTAAATAGTCTAACCGCTAGTAAACATATATCAATATTGACCCAATGATTAATAGGAAAATTTCTCAATCATCACTTTCTCAATAAAATATAACTCACACTATCAAAAGGGGAACCCTGTGTTCTAATCATAACCTGAATGTGAAAAAAAATAAGTCTCAATGAGGTTTAATGAATATTTTACATGTTTTAGGTAACATAACTGTCTTATATTGTATCTCAGTCCCATATTACACCTCTCTTGATCCGAAATATCACACTGGAAATAACAAACTTGATACATGTATACACCCCACCTAACCAACTAATAATACAAGGGAAGGGTTTTATATAATACTTATATCAACATGTAATATCAAATATAAAGAAAATAAATTCAAGGTAGTATACAATCAATAGATTATATATGAAAATACATGCTTGAAAACTAGGAATCACCCTTACGAGTCCAAGCATACCCTACAATTTATAAATACATTTTCTATTTTATTTAATTGAAAAAATATGTAAAAACATATATAATAAATAACTTAATTTGAATAACCTATTAGTATTACACACACTAGGAATTTATTTGAAATCAAATTGGAATTTTTTTAGAAATATATTTTTTTACCCTTTAAGGTTTTGTTTGAAATACACCAAATTAGACAAACCATTCTTATAAAATTCCATTCTAAATCCTAAATTTTATTTCTAATAATATTCTAAATGTTAAATAGTTTTAATTATATAAAAAAAGTGAAAAATCCACTAGAACCTCCGTGAGATTCAGTATATGGTCTATTTATAATAATTCGACCAATACACCACTGAAAAAATTATTTAGCAAGTTATGTAGTCCTTTGGAGACTATTAAGCTGATGCCAGTCCATACCATATATAAAGTGATGTCATGGGATATCACACAATCATTCTTGTCATAATGATAACTGCATAGTAGTAAAAAATGACTTAGTGTCAAGATGACGAAAACTATAATGATCATATTTGGGAGTACAAGCCTTATAGTGGAGTGAATTTTTTATAGTGGAGAGCATGACAAATCATGGGTGGTCGACATGAGATACATGTTGGATGTCAATTATGTGACGAAAAGATATTATATTAAACAATAAACATTAAATTTAATACATATGAATGCCTCACACACTTATTCATGGGGTGATGATGGAAGGATGTAAATGCTTCGAGGTGACAAAGACTATTGAGTGTGGATAACAGATAGCCGGCATGAATGTTTTTGTTTTTTTCCTTCAAGTAATATACCAGGACATATGTGTTGAAGAAAATCTATGAAATATATTCTCAGGATTTAGTTTCGTATATGGGTTCAATGTTATCCCATTTGAAAGTATATATTATCTAAAAAAATCAGAATTGTAGGTGTAAGATTCTTTATAGGTAAAGGCCACCATCCCTGATTGTATATTGATTTATATATCCATTATTATACTAACCATTATCCATTAAAATAATCCCTTATCCCATAAAAATACTCATAATTTCATAAGATATTTATTTTAAAACCAAATCCCATAATTGGAATCATCAGAAGATGAGTCACCTTTTAGTATAATGATAGTAAAATCACGATCAATATTATGAAAGGATCTCCTGATGTATTCTCACATCCACGACATGAAAAATCACAATATTATAAACCCAAATTTATCATTAATTAAATCAAAATTGTTGAAAAATAAATAATAACTCATAAAAAATCATACATTATGTGAAAATGTGAGAAAATATATACAATCGTCCTTCGTGAGATTCATTTAGAAAATCACCTAAAAGAACCGTTTTTCAGAGTGATTTCACCATTCACTGATTCAATAAAAATAATAAATTCTTAAAAAAATCCAAATATATATATATATAATAAGATTATAATAAAGTAATAAGTAAGGGAAATAGTTAACTCATTCCGATGAACCGAGATTTCTCAGACCACCTAAAAATAAATTGGAAGTAGTGAGAGGAATGAGGAGGATAATATTGTCTCCCCCTCTTGACCAGTTGGTTAGAAGAAAAAAATACCATAGGTTTATTAAAAGAAAAAAAATATAAATATACAAAATTATCAACATTAAAAAGGGGTTCAATGTTCACCAATAGGTCTATGATACCTAACACTAGGATTTGGAGTGTGGGTGTGGCACCTGTAGGATGGATAATTGAAATCTAGAGGACTTCTACTTGGGTCCTAATAGGTTTCTACCATTGACCATTAAAACCTATTCTCACACATCATAATGTATTTACTCTATAATATTTTTATTTATTGTAAAAATTTTCAACCCCTCAATTAAATGTCCTGAATGTCATAAAAAAAATTCTTCTGATTCCAAAAAAAATTTCTTGATGGATTACGCTCCATTGGAATTCAGAATCTCATAGCTTCAATAACATCCAATGAATGGGTCATTATAAAAATCCCACATTAACCTTTTTTATCCCTAAAAATCACACCTAGTAATGAAAACAAATCCAAACCTATACCGACCGTCAATTCATAAAAAACTCATCGCCTTTTACATGAAAACACTAATTGTACATTCACTACACATCTCCCAACACTGTTATAATTTCTCACCAAAAACTCTAAAACCCTTTATCAAGGATCCCTACAACTGTTCACATTCACAATTTCAAGGTTTTAGTAATGATACCAAATCAAAAATCATTTGGAAAATAATATAAAAAAAAATTCCTGACAAAAAATCATAACTGAAACCATAATAATAAAAAAAATAAAAATAATTCTTAAAAATAGGTTGAATTATCTACATCTAGATTGAATTTTTTAATTCAACCCTCTTTTGAAATACAATTATAACACTAATAAAAATTTAATTTGAGGTATTATATTCCCATACAAGTCATTCTAGTCACTTCATAAAAACTAATGGAAGAAGAAAGGATAAATTTTTAGAAAATCTCCCAGATGAGGGAAAATAGGGAACTATATCGAATGAGAAAATACAGATAATTTCAAGAACCAATTTTTATTTATAGAAAATGAAATAAATATTAAAACCATAATAATATTTACTTATGATAAGATAGGGATTAAACTTTATTTAAACCTAATTTTTTTATACTTGAGCATTACAATACTTTTAAGATAAATAACATATTAGTGTAACAAATCTTGGTTACGAAGTTTCTGTATCTTGGAAAAATTAGGCCCACACATCACTAATACATAATGAATAAAATAAAATTATTAAAACAATATTATTTATCCACTTAGGTTATCTAATATTATCCTTAGTACATGTATCAATCCGAGGATATACATCGAAGAAAGAGGTGAGAAAAAATCCTACTGAAAGGAGGAATAAGGCACGCAAATCAATAGTACATGAGTGAGAATAACAAACATAATAATATCATAAGAATAATATCATGATTATAATAATGAGGGAAATTTTTGATAAAGGTTGTTAACTTATCATATTCATAACAATAGAACATAAATACATAGTCATCAAATACTTTATATGGTTTTGAACAAAGATAGAATCATGTTAACACAAAACATATGTGCCTAAATCATATCATAATAACAATGAAAATATGTAAAGTCATTTATATGATTAGGACACATTAAATCATAAGATAAATTAAATGAAAAAATGTATTGGGGGGCTATATAATTATGTTTCCAACTATCACATCATAAAATGCTCATAATCATCCATGCCACATGGATGGTTCATAATGATATTCATGAAATAACCCTTGGAAATGAATGGGTTTGGTTAAATATTTAATATATTATAATTAATTAAATTCACATTAATATTACCAAATGAATAAGGTAGATCATACATTGGAATAATATATATTTTTGTTATTTGAAAGGAGAAACAATGGAATATTTTTCACGAGATGTTTATGAAATTAAAGTCTGTTTGAAAAAGCATTTTAAATGGATTATAAAACATTTTTAGAAAGTTATAAACATGTATATCCATAAAACAAATTTTAAATAATATTTAAATTATATATTTTGGATTTTAGAGTAAAATTCATACTAAAATTAATGTGGGATAATATATTTACGAAAATAAAGTGTTTGGGTTTGAGAATCCATTTATGTTAATTCCTGCTATATTTCATCACTTTTCCACCTCTTGAATAATAAAATTAAGTTTATTAAAAAATGTAAAAGAAAGTTAATTATTGTCATTTTTTCACATTTTATAAATTATAACCATTGGATTATATTTCTTAATTCCCTCAGTTAGATGGAAAGCATTTTACTATCATGTTTTCCTTAGAATATCCAATTTTTCTTCGATTTCTATAATTTATTCAAGGTTATTTATAAATCAATAGAATTAATTAAATAAGAATAAATCAAATATATTTATACATTTATATATAATAAATAATTTATTATAACCATCTATATGTTCAGGGATAAATAAAAACTTGGAAACTTCCTCATTGGAAGTTAACCGACCTTTAATTGGACATTTTCCAAATAGGAGGCGTCAGATATATATAATACATACTTATATTTTCAAAAAAAAAACATTTTTATAATATATTAAAAATATCAAGATAATTTTAACATATTTTATAGTTTGTTTAAAATAATTTTAATTATAAAATATAAAGAATATATGAAATTAGGATATGAAAATAGAAGAAGAGGAAGAATTGACATTACCACTTTCTTGAAGTGGTTCCCTTTATTAGGCCCTTAACTTTTTGAAAGATTGGAGTTTGATTAATCCAAAATTTCCCTAAGTATTATAATGGTATTAATATAGTGTATTTATAAATATATTTGTCTTTGTTAAGTGAGGGAGTAATGGTTTTCCAAGGGTAGGGATATGGGTTATTTATACTTGAGGAGAGGGATATTTTTGAGTTATAATATTGAATAAAATACTATATCTAAGGTAAATTTTTTAATAGTAATATTTTTTTTACATTATGAATCATATATCAATATAATTGAATAGTTTAATTTTTCTAAACCCACTTATAATTCTAATTCACCAGTTTATTTAATAGAGAGTGGAAAAATGAAAAGAAATGTTTTTTAAAGAATCAATTTTGAATTTGGACATTGGAAAGTAATTTTTAAGTTCAGAAAACATGTTTATTGCATTTTAATATCCCATTTATTCAATTAAATATTTTTTATTTGATGAAATATTTCTATAATTTATGAGTTCCTTATTACATCTTGAATGAGTTAATTTTAAATAAATCGGTTATAAAAAAGTTGTATTTTTTACAATTGACAGGAAAATTAAAGTATTTCATAAAATTACCAAAAAATCACAGGTTGAAAATTTCAACTCGATGATTTAAGAAATGAAATTATTTTTTTTAAAAAAAATTTGAACATGGGTTATAATATTTTTTAATCTAAAAATTATAATATTTATGAAATACCTTAAAATTAAGTTTATTAAAATTATGCATTTATTTTATTAGAATTTGTAATATTGATATTTTTTTGGAATTATAATATTTATATTTACTTAAATCAATCACGATAAAAATTATTTATATTAAATTTTATTATTTTATGGTTTAATTACGATTTCTAATATTCATTTACTATTCCCAATGGTCAAATTACTATTCCAATGATTACATTTCCTCATATAAATTCTAATTAATTCCTTAATTCATAATTCTTCTCAATTCCTCTCATGGTTGTACTTTTCCATATTCAATAATGTTGATTTGTCTACTGAGATTGCATTTCTTTTCAATAATTTTAGCAATGGGGAAGACGATTCTAGTGTATTGAAAGGATCCAAATTCTCCATTCTACTTTTCATAATTTATATTTTTAGTAACATTGTAATGTTTTCATTTTCACAGGTTTTGTTATGGATTAATGAAAAGGTATTTACTAATTAACAAAAATTTTATCAATTTCTTTAGGTGATATATGTGTATAATACTAAATAATATAATATAATACAAATTTATTTTAAAAGAAATATTTTTTTTAAACTTTGGGTTGTTACATTCTTCCCCCCTTCAGTAATTCCATCCTCTAATTTTAAACACATATTCTCAGTTGAGAATAGGTTGGGGTACTTCTGCTTCATTATTTCCTCTTTTTCCCACAATTCCTCTCCATATTTATGGTTTCTCTACAGTAGTTTGACGAGGTGAGTTTTCCTATTGGGTAGAAATTTTTCCCTATGGTCCAATATCTTCATCAGCTACTACTCATATGAAAGGTCATTTTCTAGTTGTACTAATTCCAGATTTAGTACATGTGAGGGATCTAGTATGTAATTCATCATGAGAGATACATAGAATATATCCTGAACTTGAACTGTATTTGGTGGAAGTGAAAGCTGATAGGTCACCTCTCCTATGTTATCAAGGATCTAAAATGGCAAATTAACCTAGTGAAAAGATTCCATTTATTTCTAAACTATAAGAATATATTCTATGGCGATATTCGACGGAAAACATTGTCCCAATATTTAAACTCAAAGTCCGTTAGATGGTTGATAGCATCAATATTTTTATCACTCCAAGCGGAATTTATATGTTGTTGGATAGACAAAAACTTATCCATCATCTCTTACATAAGGTCTAGTCTAATTATCTTTAATTCACCAACTTTATCCCAATAAGTAGAAGTTCTTTTCTCATAAAGAGCTTTATATTAAGCCATCTGAATACTAGAGTGGATACTGTTGTTGTATGAGAACTCAAATATTGAGATACGTTGATACATACATCCTTAAAATTCAATTTATTAGACTCTCAACATCTCCTCGAGTGTCTGGATAACACTTTATACCAACAATCTGTTTGGGGGTGGTAGGCTATACAGAAATTCTATCCAGTATTCAAATAATTTTGAATTCTTCTAAAACATTTAGAAGTGAATCTTTGATCATGACTAGAGATGATGTAAATTGGTTCCCTAAATATCCTTACCACTTTCTTTATGTATTTTTTATCATGTTGATCTAGGAAGAAATCTTCCTTAATAGACATTAAGTGGGTAGTCTTGGTGAGTCGATCCCACATAACCTATGTCCCATTTTTTCCTTTTTTTGTATTTAGAAGACCATTGAATAATTCAATGGAAATTTTATCCCATTTAGATGTGGGTTTAAGAAATTTTTTCATCATCCCCTTGTATTTTTTCCCTCATCTTTAACTTTCTAATATAGGAAGCACATTGAAGTGTACTCAACAATCTTCTTCATCATGTTATCCCACCAATTTTTTTAGATATCATGGTACATCTTGGTGATTTTGGGATGTATAGAGAAAGAATATATATATGAATTATCCCAAAGTATATTCTTTATCTCAGGTGATGAAGGAAAAAATATACTATTTGAAAACTTAATCACACCATCATCAGTGATCTGGAGTTCAGGAAGATTCCCTTCCTTTATATATTTCTCCCAATTTTAAAGCTCTAGATCATCTATTTGCATCTCATTGGTCTTCTCTTGGATATATGGTTGGGAAATATTTGATTAATGTCATATTTATTCAATACCATTATGATTTCTAGATAAATAGTTTACATATACATGAATATAGGTCCTTTCTCAATCCATATCATGGAGTAAGTAGCAAGTTCTTTTCTGCTATGAGCATCAACTATCATATTCTAAATTCTTAGATATTTTTGAATAGAGAAACCATAATCATTAATTATCTCTAAACATATTCACTAATGCATGTTGAGATCCTTCTATATTAATATATACATTATCCTCTTTTGGTTATTATATATTTCATAATTCTCCCCATAAAGTTAGTTCCACAAAATCATTAAGGAGAAGATCACAACTGCTAACTCGAGATCCATTTTTTGGTAGTTATGCTCATGAATTTTCAGTTTTAATGAGGCATAGGATATCAAATTTATATCCTAGATGACTAAACATCCCAATACATTCTTTTAATCATCACTGTATATTACAAAACCTTCTCCACTTGATGGTATTTTGAGTATATGAACAACGATTACCCACTTCTTAATCCCCTTAAGTCTTTCCACATATTATTATATCCTAATATAATTTATCCCTTTCTGCATTCACTTTTTTAGTGGGATATAAAATCATGAAACATTTCACAAAAAGTCTTGGTAATATCTATATAATCCAAGAAAAATTTGAATTTTTTGTGAAACTAGTTGGTTTGGACCATTCTTTAGTATCCATTAACTTTGAACTATCCAAAAGATATTCCCTCAGTTGTGGTAACATGCCCCAATTATGTGACCTGTTGCATCCAAAAGTTACACTTAATGATCTTAAAATATATTTTATCCTTTCCTGATGTTTTTTTCATGATCCTTGAAATCTCTTCATACTACCCTTATATCTTGGAGTAAATGATAATATCGTCAATAAATACTACCAAATATTTATCAAGGTATTCAATATTGACTCTATTCATTAAATACTTGAATATTTTAGGAGAATTAGTAATTCCTAAGGGAATAAATATGAACTCTTATTTTCCATACCTTGTACGGAAGGCTATCTTTTAAATATATTCCTTATCAAATTTCAGATGATGATACCTTAAACAAAGATCCACGTTTGAGAATTAGTGAGATCCTAAAAGTTGATTTAACAATTCATCAACACTTGTAAGGTGATACTTATTATTTATAGTGATTTTTTATCTCCTGGTAATCTATAAACATCAATATTGATCCATTATATTTTTTTACAAGGAGAATTGGCACACCCAAAGGTGATTCACTAGGATGTATGAACCATTTTTCATAATTCTGTTACAACTACTTCTTTTACTCATGTAGTTAAAAAATGTTCATACGATAGGGATTTTGGATAAAGGAGTTGCTCTAGGTACAAGTTCTATGATAAATATACTTCATGATATGGTGTAAATTTCGGAAACTCTATTGGAAATACATCAATTTATTTCCAAAAAATCGGAATTTCCTAAAGGTTTATGATTCCATTTGACTCAACCATTTTTACAAGGAATACTTCCCCATAGGGAATCATCACCCACAACATTGAAGGATTATTCAATTGATATTCATGATCTTTCATTCATTTGTAGATTATAATGGTATTGTTTATAAAATTTAAATAGATTTCCTTTTCCTAATAGATAATGTGGGATTTATATAATGAGATCCTTTCCATTCCTAGTATAGTGCCGAATTCCACCAGGGAAAGGATTATGAGATTTTCTAGAAGAATTTTCCTATATACACCAATAGAAGAAGATAACAACACTTCAGTTATAATGATCACACCATTAGGTATTTTTATAGATTTATCTAATTCATGGTATCAAGGATTTGATTGAATAGTTCTAGGAAACATAGAGTTTATAACGTAATGTATACAAACAAAACAAAACAAAACTCCTTTCATTCTTGAGAAAATTGGAATTGTACCTTATTTGACTTAATTTTCAAAATCCACTTTAGAATTAGTGATTGAATAATATTTCCCTTTATACTTTATATTTGGTGGTTCCTTCTGTGGATTAACATTTAGGAACCATGGTTTTGTGTACTAGATTTCATAGTTCCCTTAATCCGTGACGTTGAAGCATTAAAGCATGGGTGGTTTATTAGAAGGTTCATTTATTTCCTATATCATGTTGTCCGAATTCTTCATGTCTCTTTTACATTCATGAACTTGGTGGCCTTTTCTCCTATACTTGAATCATTTACCCATCCCTTTGATGATATTTCCCTGATACTTCTTTCCACATTTTTGATATGCGGATGGTTAGATCCACTTTACTCTATCATTTTATCCAGTATATTAAAACTTAATTATTCATTTTTTATCTCTATAATCACGAGACCATTATCCAAAATCAATCTATACAAGATACAATCAGACTAATTATTTTGTAAATAAAAAGTTATTTTAATGATAGAGCATTTCTAAGGTGTGGTTTTATATAAAAAAATTATTTATCTATATTTTTTTATTGTTGATAACAAAACACAAGGAATATCTTGCAAGACTTGTTAATTTTAGATTTTAATCCTTAAATTATTCTACCCTCATTTTTTAAGCTCTAGGTATTATATTTACATATTTTTTTAGAGAGTTTCTTTTAAATAATTTTTAAGAATTATTTTTCAATATCTTCAAACTCGAAATTTTCTATTTTATCATTTTTATTTGTATTCTTTATCAATTCCGACCTTTGATTGACCTCTCCATAAAAATGATATACAACCAAAGTCAGCTTCTTTTTCTAAGAATAATGGATCATAAAAAATATTTTGTCCTTTGAGTCATCACATTGTTCAGTGAAAAGTGGATTAGAAGAGCCACTAAATTTTAGTAGTCATTTCCACATAAATGACTCGATATCCAGTTGCTCCTTCTTTGGTGAAGGTACACATTCCTCATGGTTGAAGTTATTTTTCACAGGCCGATACCATTGGGTATGAATCTACATGAATTTTTGAACTCCACCTCCCATGGAATTTGGGATTTCATTTGGACTATCAGTGAATTTCCCATCACAAAGATTATAGTTCTAGTTTCTCATGTTTCCCTCCATTCTATAAATTATGAAAGGTTTAAACGAGTCATAATTAAACAAATAAAGAATCAATAAATCTTTGTAATATGAAAATTAACTCTAGAGAAATATCTTAAGTGTTCCTTATGTTTAACCTCTTTCTAAAATGGCTCTTCTAGAATTTTTTCCTATAGTTAGGCTCATAATTATGGTTTTTACTAACTTTTTATAATCCTAATTCCAATGTTAAAAAAACCATGCACTCATACCAAATATAGCAACCAAATTTTTTCTTACATGACTATTACGTAATAGTGTGATGAATCCAGGATCCCAATGTTTAGTATCATGGGATAAATGGCCTCATAAATCAGTTATACATAATAAAAATTAAATATTATTAAAATCATTCTTATTTATCCACTTAAAATCTCTCACATTATACATAGTATATGTAGTCACATGAGGACATACATCAAAGAAAGGGGTAAATAAAATTCCTCTAAGAAGAGGAGTATGGGATGTCAATCAATAGTACATGGGTTAGTATAATCATCATCATCACATCATTTACACAGGATCATCGTAATAGTCATGAGGGAAAAATTTGTTAAAAGTCATGGAATGTGGAATATGCACAATAATGAAGTATCATAACATAGTAGCTAAATACCACACACAGTTGTGAATAAAGCTAGCATAATTTTCATGAAAAAAATTTGTTAATAAATTGTAACATAATCATTGTAAAAAAATATATAATCATGTTCACACATAATATGTAACATCCGGATAAACTAAAGTAGGAACACTGTATTCGATAACATATGTGAAATGCGACACCAAGTGCATAAGGGAATATAATATCTCAAAAATTTATAATATATTTAATATTATAAATAAATTAAATAAATAAAACATATTCAATAGATTATAATGAACATGATACTAAGTTATCATGGGACATATGCAACAATGAGTTTCTTCAATGGCTTGCATTACAGGCAAGACCGAGTTTTAACCGAACAAAAATAATTTATTAAAATATTATTATTTAAAATAATAATATATTATAAACTAAAAAATACAAATATTATTAAATAAATTATGAAAATATATGGTTTATATAACGAATTAATTAGTTACAAATTAATTACAAATGAATATAAGAGAAAATTGAATACAGAAAGAATATTTTATAGAAAACTATTTTTATGCTCATAATACTGTAATGTCCTTATAAATTAAATTAATTAAAATTAGTGATTTATATTAATTTAATAGATATATATATTATTCAATATAATATTTATGAAATTCATCCTATAGATTCGATATACATAAGATAAGAATAAATCCAATTTTATGCATAAAATACGATATTAAAGAACATTTGCCGTCTTTAAATAGAGAACATTTTTTAATTTATATTTTTGGAAATTTGATTGATTATATATGACAAAATAAACTTTTACTTTTAGATATAAAAATAAAAATTAGATTAGGGTTAATTTTATTGTATTTTTCTATTAGGTTTTATGTTTTAATGAATAGTAATAAAATATTGAAATTTAATTCAATACTAATTTTTCATCTAATTTATTTATCTGGTTAAATTATATTTATAATTGGATTTAATGTAAAATTATATACATTATTTAAAAATTAAACCATTTTATTTCATTGGAATAAATTTTACCCAGAAATTGAGAATAAGAACTTATCAAACTTTTGGAAAATTTTACTTTAAAGACCTCAATTATTGTCCCATCTACGGTATTAAATTTAAATTAATTTTTTCAAATCTTGTGATTAGAAATTAGGAAATAGGATTCCATAATTTTAATATGAATAATTTATAATATCTGATAAGTAAAACTTATTTTTTTACTTGATATATTATTTAATGTAATTAAAATTATTTACAATGATTAAATTAAAATTAAGATTAATAAGGGACTAAAGCTCAGTCTTAAGGGCCCAAATGAGTTAGAAAATTGTTAAAAAATCAATTTAATTGAAATATTTCGACTCTATCATACCTTGAATAGAATTGGGTCCATTATTGGATCCATAATCATTGTAAAAAACATGTATGCATTTAATTTTTCAAATTTTTACAAGTGGACCACTTCTCCTCCACTACAGAATGGCCTCCTCTCCTCCCAATTCCTCAGACCTTGTGAGACACTTTGTCATGAACAAGATATTTTAGAATATCTCAAAATAATCCAAAAATTAAAACTTGAATCATAAACTTGGACAATAATCAAACCAACAATGCATTTTTGTATAAACTAAAAGAAGTTACCAGATTGATAAGTAACATCTTTCCTCTACCTCTTTAGTTTTATTTCTACTATCCAAACCCTAAAATATTCTAATTTCTTGTTTATATGACAAATAAAAATTCATTAATATTCCAGGATGTTTTTATGATAATTTTTAAACCTACACTTACACATACCTTCATCTAATGCGTAAAGGACATACTGTTTACATGTACGACGAACTATCGCCTCATGGAAGGATGATTGTTCATTTTAACTTTACCGCCTCTCATGGTGGAAATTATTATGGAAAATACGTTTATATATATTAAATATTATATTTATAATTTAATTTTACCTCTATAATTCTTTTATAGAACATATATTTATGCACTTTATTTTGTGGGAATACGATAACATCATTTGTTGAAGTGTGGACTGCCACCTCCTAAAAGCAATGTGATTCATTCACCTGATACATGGAATGAATAAAGTTTTATTTTAATAAACAATATGTGATATATAAAAAATATAAAATTTATTAATTATATATTTAAATATCTAGAAAAATAAAATATATATAAGTTTCTGGTTACCCTTTCACACAAGTAAAAAGTGATAACTTAATTTGTCTATGTGTGGACTACTACCTCCTCTGTAGGATGTGATTACTTTTACATAAAAATAATTCCATATATGAGTATATATTATTAAATAACATGGTATTTATGATATAATAATCATTATAGAAAGATATGGTATTACTTAACTTCTTTCTATAATGATCATTGAAAAAGGTGAACGTTACTCATGCGTACGTGTGACCTACCATCTCCATGATTGTAATGTTGATTCATTTTTCATAACCATATTTAATGATTATTTTTAAATGTATTATTGATGTATAAATATTATAATTTTTTCATTATTAATATTCTTTGGATGTTATATAATGACCCCTTTTGACCAATGTTATGATTGACACATAAACCAAATTTTTTCAAATCAACCAGTATAAATATAATTGTTTAATTTTTAGCATAAAACATAGTAATAAGTTAAATAAATTTTATGATAAACATGAAAATGGTTATAAAAAATTTAAATAATGAACATAATTTTTTTATTCCAGAATATAAAGACACAATGGACAAATCAGACTCAAGGTAGGGGATTTTATCTCAATTTACATTCTATTGAGACTTATTTCTTATTATGCACCTAGTTTATTTTATATGGTGTATATACTGAAATTTGGAATTTTATACCATGAAAATATTTATTCTCATGATATTAAATGTTTCAATTAATGTTATTACTTCATGTATATTATTATTTAAATGTTTGAATGTGGTATGGGACACTTTGAAATGTTTAAAGACTATTCTCCTCAACAACATTTTTAATGATTATATTTGAAATCTCACATCCATTTGTGATTTTTAACATTATCTTGAAAAAATTACTCTATTGTTGGGCACATAATTTATTATATATGGTATACATTCTACCTCTTTCACATAAAATATCATTATTCATTAATTATTTATGATATTTTTTGTTTCCATTTTAATTATTTCATCTAAGGGGATTTGAGATAAAAGTTACCAAGTGGAAAAAAATATCATAACCCAATTAGTTTTAATTAGGTTATATTACTTCAACATTTTTGTTAATATTCAAAGATTATGTGTGAATTCACTTTTCACTATATATTGTTTTATGTCCAATTATTTTATATGGATTCACATTTTACACACATAATATATTCACTAGTTGAGTTTCACATTAATGTTACGGTATTTTCAAGGGTTTAATTTATAATATCATTTTGTTTGTGATTCTTTACTATTGAATTTATATTTGTGAAAAATATTTGATAATTTTATTAAAAAACCTTCAATTTTAATTTCTTTTGGTTATTCATGACATTTTTAAAGTAATTCAACAATTTTATGCTCATTAGTACTCAAATTTGTTTAAAGTTTTTTAATAAAACTTTACTTCATTTCAATCATTAGTCAGAGAACCTATTTTCTTCTAAGAACCATGAATTATTAAAATATTTTCAAAATTGTCATTAAAATTATTTATTAATGAAATTATTACCCATTTTTTATTTTATCAATGTTTTAAAAATAATTTATTTGAGGTTTACTTTTCATGATTAAAAGTTTAATTTTTAAAGAAAATGTTTTAAAATGTGATTTTCAAAGAGAACGTTTTCCAAAATATTTTCAAGACAAAGGATATTTTTCTCAAGATTTTATTAAAAGACCATTATATTTCTATTCATCAATGATAAAAACCTTTATTTTACTCTAATTGGGATATATTTTACCAGTACAATTTTTATTCATCCTAAGGATGGTTTATGATTGATTTAGCCAATGATAATATTCAATTTCTATTCCTTGATTTATTTGTTAGTTCCATTGAAATATTTATTCTCACATGTTCATTGAACATTGAATTTCCCCTTAATTTTCCATTTCATTTATGATGGATATTACTATTTTTCTAAACCACATATCATTTTATATACATTTTATACATTTATAGTCATTTTATTGTTTTGGTAAATGTTGATAATTCTGCATTCTTTATTCAATATGGATATTTGATAAGGAATATTATTTATTTCTACTATTTTATATGTGGAATGATTTGGATATAAAATTATGGGTTTATTAAGGACTTTATATATTTCCTCAATGCGTCAAAATGTTCTTGTGGAAAAAATTAGTAGTGCAAATTAAATGGGTTTCTATCCATAGTTTTAAACCATATTCTGAATAGTCTTGATGATATAGGTTTCATGTGACACAGACATGATGTAAAATAATTAAAAATTTCCATCATTTAGTTTCAGTTATTATTAAACCAAGATATTTTGTATCAATATATATATAGATACATTTCATTTTCTGTTCATTGGTTAAATGACATGTGTTTCAGTTTCTTACCCAACAATTTTTATTTTTTCTTATCTAGTTATTTGTATGGAATGTGTTTCCATTTATTAACATTTCGTATTATTTATTCACTTACTTCTTAATTTTTTGATTATATGGTATGTGTGTTCAATAATTTACCATTCTATATTTATTAATCTCACTGATTCATTATTTTATCCACTATAATTTTCCCCTACCAATAATTTGAGATCACCCCTATTATGTTACCATTCCTGAAGAATATAAGAACCTTACTATGAAAGATATATTAGGATATACTCTATGGAATAAAGTTAATATCCTATAAGTTTTTTAGAAAAAAATTATTCTCTAATTAGTGTGTTAATTTGTTATATAAGACTCATGTATGTATTTGGTTTACCAAGACTATTAAACTTCCAGTCATTCCGGATTTGATTCATTTTAATCATGCCAATGTAATTGATTGAAGACACCAAATCCAGGATATCTGGGTCGGGTTGATACATAATAAACCATATCTCATTAGATATATCACAATATCCAATGTATTAGAGGGATACATAATTTTTTCCCACTTGTCACACAATAAAATTCTCATAATCATGAATTCCACATAGAAGGATAACAACGTTGGATTGAAATGTATATGAAGATGAAAAAATACAAGTGGGGGGGGGATGAATTGTTTTTTTAAAAAATTACATTTTTATACTTAGATTAAATTTATTTTAATAGAATTAAACTAATCTTATTGTCAAACCTAATTTTTATTTAAAAAATAATTAGATAGGGCCCTGGGATTGAGGGACAAAGTATCTTAATCAGTAGGTTACAATAAGTATTCCACATGTCATATTTGAAATTAATCGCATTCACAGTAAGTTTGGTACGTATCATAATCACCGTGGTTATTATTATTAGAGTAAATTAAAATAATTATTATATCATAAATCATATAGAATCATATTGAATAATTGAATGATCATAATCATTGAAATTTTAACTATGATGTAATAAAATTCAAATTAATAATATCATAATTAGATAGGTAACAATAAATAGAATAAAAAATTGAATAATGAATTTATAAAATAGTTCAATTCTATTACTATATTAGTGTAAATGAAATACATGTAAATAAATACAATTTTTAACCCAAATAGTAAGGTTTCCAATAAACTCGAGTAAAGGTCCCTAGATTTATACTTTAAAGAATGTTTATCGAACCCACACTATGGTAGTCCGTCGATATGATTATCAGCTTTGGTCTGTCTACCTATCCTCGACAACCCTTGATCAAGAAGGTGATTGACACCTCTATCTTCTTTGCCTCATAAGCCATCGATATTTCAAATATTAGCATTACTTTCTTCCAATCCGTTGAAGACCTCAATCATAATGAAAACGATCAGCGTTGCATAGAGTAAAAGAAAACCTCCTTGAGAGTTACAAGTATATGGAACAAGTAGTTCACCGATTGTTAACATCATAGTTTTCATGCATAGTAGAAATTTGGTTGAGCTCCCACAGAGTGTCAAAATTCTCTAGCTTTGAGCACATTCAAATGAACTTACATTTATAGGCCTTTGTCTTAATGGTCATCTTGATCTCCAATGGTCAGATTTTCTCCTTAAATATCAAAGGGACTTGGACACCTGTAACTCAAATAGTCATATTGAAACTGAAAGCATTAAATTAATTTCTTTCATTATGACATATTTTTTTGGTATGATAAAGAATTCAGATGGGTATGATGATTTCCATTACAAGACACTGTACAATTTATAGGATTATGAAAATATTGTTAGTACGAATGAACGAACAGTGTGTATGATATCTTTTGTTTCTAGTGTGTACAATATAAATCGTATCTAGGCTTATTATGATCATATTGGAATGAATTGTTACTAAAATCTTTATGGGTATGATTAATATCATAAGTACTATAAAAATCATAATGATACAATATAAAATAAAATCCCTATTGTAAATTGGAAAAATGATATATGACTTCATTTTTAAAATACTTTAGAAAAAAAGGAGTTAATAATTAGGTATTTGAGAATGATTTTGTGTTTTCTAATACAAATTTAATAGAAAATTCAAAAAGAGACTTTTAACATAACAATCTCCACTTTTCTAGAATGAACAATTCAGAAATCTAAAATAGAAAATTTCTTTGTAAAACAAAATTCCAAAATAGATTTTAGAGAACTATAATATTACGAAGTAAATACTTATACTTATTTCACTAAGTTATAAAACAACTTTTAATAAGATATTGAATACTAATAACTCTAACTTAGGATAATGAAATCCCAAAGGATTGTATTCTGTAAATTTTCTCCCCTTGAGTAAATCATTATCCCACTTTTTAAAAAAATATAACCCCCATCTAAATCATTCTCCCCCTTTGTGATTTTAAAAAAGGTATATGGAAATGCTTATAAAACTTATAAAAGGGTTAGGGAGAGAAAAATGCATTAAGTGATAATGAATTTTATCATCTAGAATAAGTGAAAGAACATTCATCCAAAAAATGGAAAATATTCAATAAAAATGTTTGTAGATGTCAAAGTATTTCCTTGTTGTTTCAAAAATGAATACAATAAGAGTTCAAAAAAATTATTTCTTCTCATTTTCCATCACCTTCTTTTATATATCTAAAGAAATTATCTTTATTTTCTGGAATTACTTCCTATCATCCATTATCATATCAAGGGTTTCCTGTTGTGTCAAGATATTTTATTCATGTTTTGAGAATAATTGATACTAGTTTCGATTGAAATATTCCAGAGAGATAAGCTTCTATTATAGAGTTTTAATGTTTTTTATTGGGCCTAAATATTTTTCTCCTGAGCTTTAAATTTACCATTATGGAAAAAAATTTAATTTTTCAATTTAAAAATCTCATCGTTGAAAAACATTAACCCTGATATTTATGATTGAACAAATTGAAAATATTTTTCAATATCTTTGAATTATTTATCTTGGCCGTCATCTTTGATTATAAAACATTTTTCCTTTTGAGCAGTGTCACTGGCCTTTTTTTGAATGAAATTGTCACTTTATTCACAAGTCTTATAACATCTTCAATTGAATCTCCATGCACTTTGATATTATCATAATATTTTTGACACAAGATAAAAATTTTATGGAATGATTTTTTGTGACCCTTTGAACTTTATTCAAACACTTTGAAGTCTGCCTCAACCTTGATCAGTATTTGTCATAGAAATTTGATTGAGTCAAATCTTTTGTTTTGATTATCTATAACCAAATAAATTTTCCCTCTTATAATTGAGATATATGAAATTTAATTGTAAATTATATTTAGGGATTGAAAAATATAATGTTACCTTTTCAATGATATTATATTGTCTGAATCAGTATCATCCTCATAATCCATAAGAACTCTAGAATGAGTTATGGTTATATCATTTTCCAATTATTGGTTACAATCTACATCCATCCTGGTATCATCCTCTTTATATAAAATGTGATTGAATTTATCAGGATGTGTTCCATTAGTTGATTATTTTGAAAAATATACTCCTAGAGAATGTAATTTTTATACAGTAGCTTCTGAAGATCTCAATGTTATTATATCGGATTGATGTTTTTATTTTGGACCAACATCTTTTTCAATCTTATCTTCTTTCTTTTCATCTTATTCCTTTTCTTATTTTTCTTCTTTTCCTTACCTTTCCTACTCTTCACTTTTATCTTCCTATTCATTGAGATAATCATCTATCTCTCTTATTTCACTATCTTCTTATTATTATGATAATTTTTTTGTTCATTATTTGGTGGAGCCTATTCTTCACCAACTATTTTGCTTCTTCTCTCCCTTATATTGTACAGAGGGAGTAAATGTTTTTTCTTGAATTGCTTCCCTGATAAAAATTCTATCAATTAATTTTTCAACACATTACAAAAACTTATCAATATCTAAAACATCATATTTTCTATTTTCAAAATCTTTTTTTTCTCATCTTCTTTACGAGAATCTGAAGTACAAATATTTTCATCAAGGGCTTCTGTAGGGTCAAGACCAAACTGATGGTCTTCATTTTTTCTTTTGGATTTTCTTTTTCTCTACTAATAAATAACTTAATCACTATACAATTATAATTATTTTGTTTCAAAGTGGAATTGGATATAGATTTTTTTGTTTCTTAGTAATAGTCAATGCTGATTTTTTTGGAACACACAGACTTCCTCAAACTATTTCTTTTGTAACATCAGTTTCAGCCTCTTTTAAAAAATTTATTTATTCCAAATAAAAATTATACTTAAATATTTTTATCGTATCATCACTTATTTGTGTAACTATGATATTTCTAATTATTTAATTGAGTTGGAGATTATTGGATTTCAAACATTAAAAAATTATTTTACTCAAAATATCTAGAAACATAATTAGTTGAGGCTAAATTTATCCTTACTTTAGATTGTTGTTGGTTACAAAAATATAACCAACAGAATTTAGTTTCATCATATTAACCAAATAATCAAGGAATAATTCATCGAAAAACTTCAAGGTTTATCTACCACATTTTATAAGAATTATAAATCATTTCATCCATAGTGTTGTAAGATGATTTTCTGTTGAAAGATGAGTATTTTACTTTTTAATTCATGAATCTCAAAAATATATTTCTTGTAACTTTACTTTTTGAAGGTTCCTTTTACTTTCAATAGCTTGTAAGAAGGAAAAAAATAATCACCTTCTGATGGTACACCAAGAAAATGTGTGTCTTGATTTTTTGACCTACTAATCTCTCTATCATATGTTGAAAAGGTTTCTTTAAAATTTTTATCAACTTTCACAGTAAAATATTTTTTTTTAATTCATCAACAATAATAAAATCTTGATGAGTTTTGGGTTTCTCTACACAAAAATATACAGGTCCTTATAATATAATAATTATTTTCTTTTAATTATAATACTTCTGAAAAAACCATTTTATTTCAAACATTTTTATGAAAAATTTAATTACTGAGAAATATTTTGGAGAAATCAGAGACATCACTTTCTGAGAAAGGGTGAGAGAGTTTTCAGTTGTTTCTGACATGAGTTCAATGAAAAAATTTGGATATTAAAAGCACTAGACTCGAATAATTGAAGGGTTATAGATGTTCAACACATAAAAGAGACAATCGATGTGGGATAGTGTAGGGGGAAGGGTCCCTTTATATAGATGGAGAAAATATTACCTTTTAGATTCTATGGCTCATATTTGACTAAAAAGATCCTATAGATGGTAAAATTGAACTCTTGTTGTTTTTTAAAAAAATAATCATATTAATGTTTAATTTGATAATATTTGAAAAGAAAATGAAAATTGAACAAGGAAAATTTAATTAAGAAAGTGTAAAGTTAGAAATTGTACCTATCAATGTCTCAGAATAGATCTATTAGTTTCTATATTTTGTTAATAGAAAAAAAATTAGTATGAATATAAATTGTGTACAAAAGATTTGAGTATGAAAAATTTTTTATTATAAAAATATGAGTACAAAAATTTCTGAGTATAGAAAATTTGAGTATGACAAGTTCTGAGTGTGAAGAATTTGAGTACAAAAATTTTGGAGTATGAAGAATTTGTGTATGAAAATTTATGATTGTGAAAATTATTAGTATGAAAATATCTGAGTATGAAGAATTTTTGTATGAAAATATCCAAGTTAAAATAATTTTAGTATAGAAATATGGGCATTATAATTTTTGAGAATGAAATTTTTGAGTATGAAAATATGAGTACAAAAAATTATCGGTACAAAAAAATTCTTATAAAAAGAAAAGAAACGAAATTCAATCATATATAACCCCCTATGAAAGAGAGTAACCTAATTTAAGGAGATGATTTATATATAAGTTGACATTAATTATTAGTTTATAGTGATAATTACTAGATTTTTTTTAATGTATTGAAAGGTATCAGAAGGTAATGGTTTTGTAAAAATAACACCTAGTTGTTCTTTCATTCCAATATATTGAAAAATGATATCTCCTTTATGTGTGGAATCACTAAGAATGTGATGTAAAGTGTATGTGTGTTTTTCATGGGAGTTAAGTGTTGGGTTTTTAAATAAATAAATTACACTAGTGTTATCACATATAATTTGAGTTTTAGTAAAACTCATACTGTATTCAGTTTGTGTGTGTTGCGTCCACAAAACTTGAGCACAAAAACTTCAAGTTTCCACAAATTCGGCATAAAAAATGGAATTTTCTTCTGAGTTTTATTTATTAAAATACATATAAACTAATTAATCACCTATGAAAAACAAATTTCTGAATGTACTTTTCATATACTTTCTATGAACCACCATAGTGAGCATCTGAAAAACATTTTAAATCAAAATCATTTCTTAGAAAATAAAATTTTCCTAAATCCATACTTCCCTTTAAATAATGGAAAATTATTTTCACATATTTAAAATTATATTATTTTTGATGTACTTGATACCTTTCATATAAGCATACTGAAAAATTAATTCTGGAAGACTAGCTATTAATTATAGTAATATTCCTTTCATACCTCTGAAAGTTGTTTGATTAATTTGTTTCCCAGCTTCATCAAGATCATGTGTATTTGAGGTATGAACTAGAGTAATAATACTTATAGTATTTTCATATCCATATTTTTAAGAATATATTAAATATTCTTATGTTGAGATATATAAGTTCCTTCTAGTTTTTGAGAAATTTGAAAACCAAGAATGAATGTTAACTCGTCCATCATACTCATTTCAAATTCATATTTTATAATAATTGAAGAAGAATCTCTGAAAGATTTATAATTTAATATGAATATAATTTCATTAACATAGATTTTAAGAATAAAACTTTTTTATTTTTTTATGAAATGTGTTTGATTATTAGTTACCTTAATAAATTTTTTTTATAAGAGAAATCATATTAATATACTATTCTAGGATCTGGGGTCTTGTTTAATCCCATATAAATCTTTGTAATGTTTAATAACAATTTAAGGATATTTTTTATCTTTAAAACTAGGAGCAAGTTCAAAAAAAACTTATTATTGAACATATCTATTAAGGAAACCACACTTCACATCCATTTAAAAAAGTTTGAAATTATAGAATGATTCAAAGGCTAATAAAATTTGAATAGATTCATCTCTATCTATCGTAGCACAAATATCTTCATAATCTATTCATTCTAGTTTATTATAAGTTTTTGCGTCTAGTCATGATTTATTTCCAATAATGATTCCATTTTCATCAATTTTTTTCTTAAAATCTATTTCAATCATATTATATAGGTTTCTTTAGGTCTTTTAACCAAATTTTAGACTTGGGTTTTTTTGAATTCATCTAGTTCATATTACATTGAAATAATACAATATTCATCACCTAAATATCCATCAGGACTTTTAGGTTCATATTGAGAAAGAAATACTAGATGTTCTACTTGATTTCTCAAGTAACTTCTATTCTGTACAGGTTGATATACATCGCCAGTGATACTATCCCTAGGATGATTCTTAATAAACAACTAACTTGGGTTTTGTAAAACCTATTCATCAATATAGTGTGGAATGTCTTATGGTGTGAATAATCCTAATACAATTTTATGATTATTCTCCTTATTACAATAATATTATATCAAAGGTTGATAACCAGTTTTGGAAAATATATCCTAAGATGTATGTTGGGATTGTTTAAAAAAAGGATCAGTTTAATCTAATTTAACACGTATTATTTCCTCAAAAGTACAAGTTTTTTTATTAAAAATTCTATATGCCTTAGAAGTAATGGAATAAACTAAGAATAAGACTTAATCATATTTAAGTGGGAATTTATGTAAATTATCTTTTGTATAAAAAAATACTTTGTATCCAAATAATTTAAAGTATGAGAATTTGGTTTCTGGCATGTCTACAAATCATACAGTGTTTTATTAATAAATGGTCTAATTGAAACTCAATTTACATTATACAAGCCGTACTAACATCATCAGCCTAAAAGTGTTTCAAAAATTAGTAATGAATCAACATGGTTCTTGTTGTTTCCTGAGGAATTCGATTTCTTATTTAAACAACAACATTTTTATGAGGAGTTCTAGTTGATAAAAAGTTATGAGTAATGCCTTTCTTACTAAAAAAAGTCAAAAAATTATAATTTACAAATTCTCCACCCTGGTCACTATGAGTAGTTATTAAGGGAAGGTTTTTCTCATTTTTTCTTTAGAAACAAAACTTATAAAATAACAATAGGCATCCGATTTCTTTATTCGAAAATAGATCCATGTGTATCTTTTGTAATCATCAACTAAAAAAATACATAATAGTTTATACCAATAATTCCAGTTTTTGTAGGACCGAATAGGTCCATGAGCACTAACTGTAAAACATTAGTAGTTGAAACTTCACTAATAGATTTAAAACATGACTTATGTTTATTTCCATATTAACAAGGGTTACTGACTTTTAAAAAATAAAATCTAAATCTAGATAGATCCTTAAAAATTATTTTTTTAGAAAATTTTTATATTTTACTAAAGTTATAGTGTCCTATCCTTCTATGGAATAACCATGATTAATCGTTCATTTCATTGAGATAAATAAATCCTTGGCTCCTAATGTCTTCTAAGTTATGTGTGTAAAAATTCTCTTACCGATGGACAGAAATAATGAATCCATCCTTAGAATTGTGTACTATATATTTATCATTCCTAAAATGAACAAGGTAACCTTCATCACATAATTTAATTATGACTGTAAGGTTGTGCTTAAGACCTTTTAAAAATAAAACATTTTAATTAAAATATTTTCCAAGAAGAACCGTATTAAATATACCAACTATATTTCCTTGAGCACTGTCTGCCAAGGTAACTATTACACCTTTTATTTATATAATATCTTCAAAGAGTTATTTGTTACTAGTCATATATTGGGACCATCCATTATCAATGTAATATATATTATTATCTTTGGTACTTTCTTTGTTTTTTGAAAAATAAAAAAATTAGTCTTTTGAAATCTAGAATTTCATGGATCTTGAATTTTTAGTAGAAAGCATTTGGGGATTCAACATTTGTTTTGAAAAATGGTATTTTTGGAACCCCAATTATTTAATTTTATTCAAATAATAATTTTTATTCTAATGACCACCACTTTGGTATTTTTTTAAAAATTTCCATTTTAAAGAACTAAAAAATTATTACAAAAAAATTGTTTTGAATGAGTATATCCCATTGCTAAATTATTACCTTGTGAATAGATTTGTTTTTACATTTTATCAAATCCTTTTTACTAGATGTAACTTTTGATAAAATGTTCTTTAAATAAAATATTTAAGACTTTATTTTTATAACTAAATTATTATCCACATTAGTATTAGTTTCAAAAGTGAGTTTTTTATACAATTTTTTTCTCAACAATGACATTTTCATAATCCTTAAAAAGATTATCCTTTTTAGAATTGGTTTCCTCGATGTTTTTAAAAATAGAATAAATTTTAAAAATTTTCTTATCAATATCTTTTATGATATCGGATACTTCTTTTGTCAAAACATTTATTCTAGTATATTTTTTCATGTTTTTTTATCACATTATAGATTTTATTTTAAAAAAATTTAACAAATATAGAGACTTAATCATATGAAGATAAAATATTATTATCACTGGATGAAGATGATTATTCATCAGAAGATGTAGAATTATTTTCATCAGGATAATTATCATTTAAAGGCAGATTTGTTGACGAATTAGAAGTGCGTACCTGAGCCAAAAGACATTGAATTTTATAATTTATTCTTGTATAGAGACCAATATTATTATGTCTGAAATTTTTAGTATATGTGGATTTATTAGAAGAATCTCCACCACTAAAACTCTGTGATTCATTGTCTTTCAACACTTTGTTTCCATTATTCATTTTTATGATTTTTATAAAAATATATTTCATTTAAATCTTTTCTTTTGAGTTTTGGATAATCTTGTCTTATATGTCCAACTAATTTATATTCATAACATGTATCTTCATAATCTTTCTTATGATTCCTTGTTACTTTATCATATCTATTATAAAAATATTTTTTAAAAAAATCTTGCTTATTCTCTAAACAAAATTGGATAACTTGTTTTTATAATGTTCTGAATCAGTTGAGTCTCATTGAATAATAACCTTATTTTTCATTGATGACTTAACTATCTTTTCGGGAGTCTAATATTTCATTTTATTTGAAGTAGAAGTAAAATAAACTCCACCATTCTTGTGTTTAAATTTCTAAGAATCTCTTTTCATTCTACCTTCATACTATAAGAGAGTTCCATATAAGTCATCTAGTGTAATATTCATAATTTTTTGGATTCATTTTTTGTAGTTCTCTTTGATTCCTATTCATTTGGATTGATGTCTATTATCTTTTCCATAAGGATTTCATCACTTAATCCCTTTTCCCCCAGAGCTTGCAAACTATTCAAAATTTTCATAAACAATTTTTTGTAACTCAACAATAGGTTATCCATAATGAAATTTAAAATCATGGAAATATAATCTAAGTATAATTCTTCTAGTCTCAAAAACTTTGGATGATCTAAAATGACTGATTTATAACTTTTTCCAAATTCTAATGGCTGCCTCACAAAATGAAATCAAAAAATATATATTTCTATTCAGAGGTTATCCCTCTAGAGACCCGAAGCATGACGTACATGAACATTACATTACATTTGTGGAATACTTAATACATAACAAAAACAGACACACAAGGATTGTAATAATTTAGTGTCTTTGGAAACTCAGAACGTAATCTTCTAATCATGTTGAAATATCTTCAACATCTCCCATAAAGATCTTCCCCTTTTGTTTTCTTACCTAAAACCTTTCATTATATCCTAGGGAAAAGAAAACATATAAAGGGTGATCTCAAATGATCCTTAAGGGTATGCATGGATAAAATAAAACAAATCATATATACATTTGATCATAAACACATGAACATAATATTTAAACATCAAAAGCTTGAGAAATGACATAAAACATGGAATTACGTAAGGCATAGATCATAAAGAAATATTAATCATGATAAAATATCATGGGAGTAAAACATGTAATTGTGGAAACCATTCAGTACATGTTATGATTTCCATAGTATCCAAGGCATTGCTGCCAAGACCATCTTAGTGGACAAAGTCCTTTTCTGAATTGAGTTCACTCCTCGTTCCAGTCCGGTAACACTGAACCGGATTAACTTACCCTTCCAGCCATGTCTATCTCATGAGATATAAATCTTTACCCAATGCATTGGAGGGATATATAGGTCCCACCCATCTCATAATTAAATCATTCTTTCGTGTGCCACAACATAAACATAAATCATTCCTAATAACCCAAAGAATAAAATGGGTTTCATAAACATCATCCCATCATCACATAATCCATATAAAATAAATGGATATCATTTCATAACAAGAAAAGTGAATCCATGTAAACAATGGAGACATTATACATGAAACATACACATATTAAATAATGTCATCTTAGATGGAAAAATGGTTTTGATAAAACACTTGAAATGAATTCTTGAGGAAAATATCCTTTCTTCTTCAAAATCAGTTTCTTTTCACAAAACGTCATGCAATTTTAAAAGAAAGAGATTTTTTTTTGAAAATTGTCATGAAATATTTTGGATTAATCTTCATAAAAATAAGGCTATATAAAACTGTAAAAATCCTTTCATGCCGTATAAGTTAAAAAAAACATTCTCCTCGTACTTTTGTTGGAAAAGTAAAAAAGTACCTAGTAACATAAACAAAAGAAATATTCCTTATATAACATGTAGTAAAAGACAGAATGGGTAAAAAGAAAATTAAACATACATAAAAACACTTATAGAAAACATGTACTTGAATGATATCAATAACCCCATCAAATACTTACGAATAAACAATCTCGGATAAGAACGATATTGGAAAGGTTATCCCTTACCTTACGTCCGATATGATTCCTATATATCTGAACCTCCTGTATAATGATTTAAATATTGTTATTGACTTATTACAGAATCATATTCATTGTTATGATATCATATATGGTTCACTTTTGACTTTATATTACCCGTTCTTTAGTAAATTCCATGATAAAGAGTGTTTTGGGTAAAATCGTTTCATTTGTCATCCGTGTTTTGAATTGTAATTACTCATATGATTACTTAGATCATGATTAAATAATTACATAATATAAAACATTATTTATATACAATATATATTCAGAATATACATATATATAATAGATTTATAAATGGAAAGAAATACACCATTCATGGAGACGGTAGGCCGTACATATGTATGAACGCTGTTTTCGTTTCCTTATTGAATTGAATGGAATTAAGTAGATGAAATACATATATACATAAATCCAGTATCATTATTATTTCATATATTTCATTATTATTCAGTATATATACTTTATAATAATTCATGAATGGTTAATATTGAGAATGAATCTCATCGCGTCGTGGAGATAGTAGTCCGTACGTACGCACGAGGGATGATATCATTCCCATGATCGTGGAGTTGTATCAAAGTGTATGTATAATATTTAAGAATCAATATTACTTTACAATAATCATACATAGTTATTTATTTACACCATTATACCCATCCATGTGAGGTGGTGTTGGAAAAACAGATTACACCACAGCGTGGAGACGATATTCCGTACTTACGCACGCATGGTGATTTCATTTTCCGTATGATGGATAAATGGTGAAATAAGGTTTTTTCATACATATAATAACATATCAGTATATTATTGATACTGATGTTATTACTTCATAATTAAACAACAAAATAAGAATAAGTAGAAGAAGAAATAAAGTTGAAAGAATCAGTAACGGACTTTACCTCTTCTTTGAAGCGCCTCTTTGAGACCTCCTCTTAGGGCACTAAAATTGGTCTTTGAAGAAGAACAGGACCTCTGGGATGTTTTTAGGGATGTGGGGAAGATAATATGTCAGGGGTTGGCAGAGCATGAAGGCTCAAAGTGGTGTGAGGAAGAGAGGGAGGAGGTGCCCTTTTATAAGGGAGGAGAGGGGCACCTTTGGAAATATAAGAAAATATTAATTTATATTAAATCCCAACCCCACATAAGAACTTCAAAAATGACTCATATCCGAATATTACATGATATAAGGTTGAAAACTCATCAAAAAGGAAAATTTAGACATTTTAGGAATTTATTTTAAACATTATCAACTTGATTTATCCTTATTTAATAAATTTAATTGTATTTGTGGTAATAACATTCTAAATTTTAAATTATAACAAATAATTACTTATTTGTTGTGAATTTTCAATAATTGGATAATTTATAACATTTTAGACCATATAAATATAAATTTATAATTTTTAAATATTTTTGTGATTTTAAAACAATTTTATAATATGTTATTTTTATAAAATAACAATAGTGTCAATTTTGACACTATTCATTTATTTGAATCTAAATAAAATATATACAGAGTATATGTCCAAAATAAAAGCTGTAATAGATTAATAAAAGGTCATATGTATCTATAAAATTAGTGGAAGACATTAAATAGTTCATATAATATTTATTTTATTATTTTTAAAACCATTTATTTGGTTTATCTCTTAATAAAATAATTACAACATCATTTTTGTATAATTATTTAATATACTTATTTGTTGCATAAAAATTAAAATTAAAATCCTATGATGAAGATAAATCTATTAAAATTCCCAATAATACTTTTAGTCTAATTTATCATCTAAAAATCACAATATTTAAATTTTTATATTTATTAAATTATGAAGGTGACAAATTTGGCATCATTTAGAATAAAATAAGATAAGTGTCATAATCTCTTGTATAAGGCTCCAAATAGTCAAATATTCTTCCATTGGATTATTATGGTTTAAATTTACATGACCAATAATTTTTTTTCAGGGTTTTTGGCCTTATATGGTCACTATTTGTTTAATAAATACTATATTATTGATTTTTCACTAGATAAATAATTTCTGTATCACTATTGTGTCACAATTAATGATAACTATTTAATCCCTAAAAATTATAAATAAATTCATATGATGTAGATAATTTTATTATATTTTTTGAGACTATTCATGTTCGAAGTTTCATGATGTTTATCACTAAATTAAAATTAATATACTTATAAGATTTAAGAGAGTGACATGTTGTCACTTTATTTGGTTTTAATAATAATTAAATTATTTTCATGGGAAAAAGTCCATTAAATGAATATAATCCGACCCTTAGGTGATATGGGTCGACTTTTAGTCATCTAATAGGATTTTTTAAAGTGTTAGGGTAATTTTATAATCTTATTTTTACCCTTAATTACCCGATTTACCTTTAACTGTAGTAAATAAAAAATTACCGTAGTTACTATTCACAATGACCAAAAATAAAAAGTAGCTTATTAACATAATTTGGACCCAATGATTCCAAATATGGAATCTATTTTTCCAAATTCAATATAAAAATTTTTCAGAAATTAAATTAAAATTAATCCCGTTGTCGAAAGAAAACGAGTTTTTCTTTAAAACATTGCAAAAGATTGAATTGATTTAACCAACAAATTCAAGGTAAAATTAATGCTAATGACATACATTATATTAAATGGAAAAAATATATTCTATTTATACTTTAAAACAATTAAATATTATAATTTAATCACATAAGTTATTATGATGAAAAAAGTTGTTTATAATTAAAATATAGCGTGTTTTTAACATTCATTAAAATATGAAAGTTATCAGAATAACATGAAAAATTTATCCAAAGTAAATTTTTATTTATTTATTACAAAGAAGAATTTTATTTTATCAAACTGAAATTATAAACATGTCAAAAACTATATTTAAAGTGGGTGCGCCATCAAAAGGCGACAAAACTGCATTTTTTGAAAAATAATTATTTTACCCGAAAAATTTGTTTTTTCTTATACCATGTTCTAGAAAATGTGTAAGATGAATAATAATGTTATAAAATTAAAAATTTATTTAATACTCTTCATAATGGAAAGTTCATATTAACATTATAATAATATATCATTGTTTAGTAAAACCTGGTATTGCGTACAACACATGCTATCGAGGAAGGTCACAATTGCGTGTAATGCAAGACAAGTCAGGGTTGCGTATAGTCAACGACTCCTTTGTTGCTGCAAATAACAAAATAAATTGAATATATATATAATCAATGTTTCATAGAATAACTATTATCAAACAAACATGAAATTGTGTGTAACACGATCCAGGATTAGTGTTGCGTATACTACAAGCTAATACGGTGTTGCGTATAGCGCAAGATAATCTTGGTGTATCATACAACAGAAGATATGAATGAAATTAAAAAAAAAATATATCTTATAAAATCTAGGGTTATTACATTATACCCCCCTTAAAATTAATTTCGCCCTCGAAATTCGTCGGGGTTATAAATGATTTCTACTTGAATGTTTTTTTAATTGAAACCCACATCGTAAAAAGGAATACCAAAACTTATCTTTAAAAACTATAGAATAAAACATAACAGTTACCCAAATAAACTAATTACTGGGCTTCCACATAGGAGAACATAGGTGAAAATATGGATATGGAATAGAAATCTAACCATCATGTTCTGATAGAGAGTGGTAGAGAACATGGCTGTGAAAAAGCCAACAATCACAATGCCGTAGTTTCTTGATGATCTATGGTACCATATGATTCATTGGATATAAGGGCACTAGGACAACATTTTTGGTTTTCAAGATCATTTCCCTAAAGTTTATGAATTAAAAGAAATACATACATGATTTTGGTACAATCTCACAATTGTTCTTGAATTGAACAATTTCCACTTCACCCCTTACAAAAATGAAGTTGAATTTGTTATTCATGATGTGTTAGCAGATCATCTGATAGAATGATGGGTCATTCCATCTGTTTCAAAAAAAAGGTTAGCAAAAGTAATAATTCCATCTTATGGTTAGATTAATCATATATGGTTCCAAAAATGAACTTATACTTCATATATCATACCACTTAATAAAATAAAACTAGTTTCTACTAACCAGGGACTTCGTGTAGGCCAGTGGTAGGCGATAAAGGCCAGTCGCACTTCAGTTGTGGGTTTTATTCCCACAGCCTTGTCCGACGCGATGGGTTGTTGCCCATCCTGCAAGTTGTCCTTTTTCTAAAACTACATTACTATAACATCCCATCAACAATATCGAAAAAAGTTCTATCCTTAAACAATACTAACTTATGTCCAACATAATCGATTCCAATATTTAGGCATATCTAAAATACTTCAGTCCAAGCTAATAGTATAAAGAAAACAATTACTTGAAAGGTTATCTACCAAGAATGTGAATACAAGCATTTATATCACATATATCATAAGATATATATTGTTGGTTGTATTCCAAACACATGAATACCTTAGTCATATATTCTCTTGAAACATAAATTACCATAAAACCTTAGTGAAAACATGAATACTGTCAAAAGGTAACTCTTTCAACATACAAAAATCCCAAAAAATATATATAATCAAACCATAATATCACTTAGTCCTTATATCAGTCATGAGCTCATGAATAAAATCAAACATTTCATTATCTTCTTATCCCTTCATTATGCGCATATCATCTACTTTCCAAAAATATCTGAATAACCATCCACGGTTACCGGTACCATTCAACATATACTTTCATATACTTTAAGAAAAACAATAGTGTAACAATCCTTAGATGATTCTTTATTCCATAGTACCATACATTATTCTTTATAAACATACAATCATTCCACTAACTTCTTAAACCACTAGCTGAGCTTTATCATTTCTTTCATCTCATATTTCATTAGTAGTCTCTTCATCATCATCCACATTAATACTACCCATATGACCATGCTGATACTCTTCATGAGATTTTCCCTTAGGGAATTGGTCTGCATAATGCCCATACATTCCACATTTAAAACATCTTATCATTGTTGATGTCATAGCATTACCATTATCCTTGTCCATGGTGTTAACTGAACCTTTTCCTTTGCACTTACTGGATTTGTGTCCTTCTTTTCCATACCCAAAGAATCTTCCAGTTCCTTTGAAACAATCTCCCTGATTCCTCTTCCCACATGATTTACATGAGGGAAATTGAACTTTATTTCCTCTATGATTATCATGAAACTCCATCTTTCTCTTATTATCTGAGTCGGGAAATATACCAAAGTTGAGATTATTGATCATATTATGATATTTATGATTAGGCATAATAATGATGTTTAGACATCCAAATCATGTTTCATTTGGTTGCTCATATAGAATATCATTCCATTGTCCGTCATATCCTCCATTATCACGAATCTTCCTGTTTCCAGCCATTTTCTAAAACCCAAAAAGAATAGTGTGAGAGGAAAAAATCATGCTCAGGAAAACAACATAGTAAAGGGGGATTACCCTCAATATCTAACATCTTAGTTTAAATTCTACGATCGTTACCCTAGTTATAGGACTATATCCTATACATATACTTATCCATAGGGAAATCCTTAGACATACCATAGAAATATCTCTAGGGATCTCACTAACGTTTTCGCATCCTAGTTTCCAAAGGTTGACTAAACCATTTCTCTGATACCAACTGTAGAGACCCGAAGCTTTACGTACATGAACATTACATTAGTTATGTGGAATACTTAATAGATAAAAAAACAGACACACAAGGATCGTAATAGTTTAGTGTCTTTGGAAACTCAGAACGTAATCTTCTAATCATGTGGAAATATCTTCGACATCTCCCATAAAGATCTTCCCATTTTGTTTTCTTACCTAAAACCTTTCTTTATATCATGGGGAAAATAAAACATATAAATGGTGATCTCAAATGCTTAGTAAGGGTAAGCATGGATAAAATAAAACAAATCATATACATTTGAACTTAAAAACATGTACATAATATTTAAACATCAAAAGCTTGAGCAATGACATAAAACATGGAAGTACGTAAGGCATATATCATAAAGAAACATTAAGCATGATAAAAAAGCATGGGAGTAAAACATGTAATTGTTGCAACCATTCAGCACATGTTATTATTTCCATAGTATCCAAGGCATTGCTTCCAAGACCATTTTAGTGGACAAAGACCCTTTCTGAATCGAGTTCACTCCTCGTTCCAGTCCTGTAATATTGAACCAGATTAACTTACCATTCCAGCCATGTCTATCTCATGAGATATAAATCTTTACCCTATGCATTGGAGGGATATATAGGTCCCACCCATCTCATAATGAAATCATTCTTTCGTGTGACACAACATAAACATAAATCATTCATCATAACCAAAAGAATAAAATGGGTTTCATAAACATCATCCCATAATCACATAATCCATATAAAATAAATGGATATCATTTCATAACAAGAAAAGTGAAACCATGTAAATAATGGAGACATTATTCATGAAACATACACATATTAAATAATGTCATCTTAGATGGAAAAATGGTTTTGATAAAACACTTGAAATGAATTATTGAGGAAAATATCCTTTCTTCTTCAAAATCCATTTTTTTTCACAAAACGTCATGCTATTTTAAAAGAAAGAGATTTTTTTGTGAAAATAGTCATGAAATCTTTTGGTGTAAGCTTCTTGAAAATAAGGCTATATAAAACCGTAATAATCCTTTCATGCTGTATAAGTTAAAAAAAACATTCTCCTCGTACTTTTGTCGGAAAAGTCAAAAAGTACCTTGTAACGTAAAAAAAAGAAATATTCCCTACATACCATGTAGTAAAAGGAAAAATGGGTAAAAATTACATTAAACATACATAAAAATACTTTTAGAAAACATGTACTTGGATGATAACAATAACCCCAGCAAATACTTACGAATAAACAATCTCGGATAAGAACGAGATTGGAAAGGTTATCCATTACCTTACGTCCGATATGCTTCCTATATATCTGAACCTCCTGTATAATGATTTAAATAATGTTATTGACTTATTACAGAATCATATTCATTGTTATGATATCATATATGGTTCACTTATGACTTTATATTACCCGTTCTTTTGTAAATTTCATGTTAAACAATGTTTTGGGTAAAATCGTTTCATTTTTCATCCGTGTTTTGACTTGTAATTACTCCTATGATTACTTAGATCATGATTAATTAATTACATAATATAAAAAATGATTTATATATAATATATATTCAGAATATACATATATATAATAGATCTATAAATGGAATGAAATACACCGTTCATGGAGACGGTAGGTCGTACATACGTATGAACGCTGTTTTCGTTTCCTTATTGAATTGAAGGGAATTAAGTAGATGACATACATATATACATAAATACAGTATCATTATTATGTCATATATTTCATTATTATTTATTATATATACTTTATAATCATTCATGAATGGTTAATATGGAGAATGAATCTCATCACGTCATGGAGATGGTAGTCCGTACGCACGCACGAGCGATGATATCATTCCCATGATCGTGGAGTTGTATCGAAGTGTATGTATAATATTTAAGAATCAATATTAATTTAAAATAATCATATATAGTTATTTATTTACACCATTATACCCATCCAAGTAAGGTGGTGTTGGAAAAACAGATTACACCACAGCGTGGAGACGATATTCCGTAGGTACGCACGCGCGGTGATTTCATTTTCCGTAGGATGGATAGATGGTGAAATAGGGTTTTTTAATACTTATAATAACATATCAGTATATTAGTGATACAGATGTTATTACTTCATAATTAAACAACTAAATAAGAAGATGTAGAAGAAGAAATAAAGTTGAATGAATCGGTGACAGACTTTACCTCTTCTTTGAAGCGCCTCTTTGAGACCTCCTATTAGGGCACTAAAATCGGTCTTTGAAGAAGAACAGGACCTCTGGGATGTTTTTAGGGAAGTGGGGAAGATAATATGTCAGGGGTTGGCAGAGCTTGAAGGCTCAATGTGGTGTGAGGAAGAGAGGGAGGAGGTTCCCTTTTATAAGGGAGGAGAGGGGAACTTTTGGAAATATAAGAAAATATTAATTTATATTAAATCCCAACCCCACATAAGAACTTCAAAAATGACTAATATCCAAATATTACATGATATAAGGTTGTAAACTCATCAAATAATAAAATTTAGACATGTTAGGAATTTATTTTAAACATTATCATCTTGATTTATCCTTATTTAATCAATTTAATTTTATTTGTGGTAATAACATTATAAATTTTAAATTATAACAAATAATTACTTATTTGTTGTGAATTTTCCATAATTGTATAATTTATAACATTTTAGACCATATAAAGTTAAATTTATAATTTTTAAATATTTTTGTGATTTTAAAACAATTTTATAATATGTTATTTTTATAAAATAACAATAGTGTCAATTTTGACACTATTCATTTATTTGAATTTAAATAAAATATATACAGAGGATATGTCCAAAATAAAAGCTGTAATAGATTAATAAAAGGTAATATGTATCTAGAAAATTAGTGGAAGACATTAAATAGTTCATATAATATTTATTTTATTATTTTTAAAACCATTAATTTGGTTTATCTCTTAATAAAATAATTACAACATCATTTTTGTATAATTATTTAATATACTTATTTGTTGCATAAAAATTAAAAATTAAATCCTATGATGAAGATAAATCTATTAAAATTCACAATAATACTTTTAATAGAATTTATCATCTAAAAATAACAATATTTAAATTTTTATATTTATTAAATTATGAAGGTGACAACTTTGGCATCATTTAGAATAAAATAAGATAAGTGTCATAATTGCTTGTGTAAGGCTCCAAATAGTCAAATATTCGACCATTGGATTCTTATGGTCTAAATTTACATGACCAATAATTTTTTGTTAGGGGTTTTGGCCTTATATGGTCACTATTAGTTTAATAAAAACTATATTATTGATTTTTCACTAGATAAATAATTTCTGTATCACTATTGTGTCACAATTAATGATAACTATTTAATCCCTAAAAATTAAAAATAAATTCATATGATGTATATAATTTTATTATATTTCTGGAGACTATTCATGTTCGAAGTTTCATGACGTTTATCACTAAATGAAAATTAATATACTTATAAGATTTATGAGAGGGACATGTTGTCACTTTCTTTGGTTTTAATTATAATTAAATTATTTTCATTAAAAAAAGTCCATTAAATGAATCTAATCATACCCTTAGGTGATATGGGTCGACTTTTAGTCATCTAATTGGATTTTTACAAGTCTTAGGGTAATTTTATAATCTTATTTTTACCCTTAATTACCCGATTTACCTTTAACTATTGTAAATAAAAAATTACCGTAGTTACTATTCACAATGCCCAAAAATAAAAAGTAGCTTATTAACCTAATTTGGAACCAATGATTCCAAATATGTAATTTATTATTCCAAATTCAATATAAAAAATTTTCAGAAATTAAATTAAAATTAATCCCTTTGTCGAAAGAAAACGAGTTTTTCTATAAAACATTGCAAAAGATTGAATTGATTTAATCTACGAATTCAAGGTAAAATTAATGCTAGTGACATACATTATATTAAATGGAAAAAATATATTCTATTTATACTTTTAAACCATTCAATATTATAATTTAATCACATAATTTATTACGATGAAAAAAGTTGTTTTTAATTAAAATATAGCATGTTTTTACTATTCATTAAAATATGAAACTTATCAGAATAACATGAAAAATTTATCCAAAGTAAATTTTTATTTCGTTATTACAAAGAAGAATTTTATTTTGTCAAATTTAACTTATAAAAATGTCAAAAACTATATTTAAAGTGGGTGCACCATCAAAAGGCGGCAAAACTGCATTTTTTGAAAAATACTTATTCTACCCGAAAAAATTGTTTTGTTCTTATATGATGTTCTAGAAAATGTGTAAGATGAATAATAATGTTATAAAATTAAAAATTTAGTTAATACTATTCATAACAGAATGTTCATATTAATATTATAATAATATATCATTGTTTAGTAAAACCTGGTATTGCGTATAACACACGCTATCGAGGAAGGTCACAATTGCATGTAATGCAAGCCAAGTCAGGGTTGCGTGTAGTGAATGACTCCTTTGTTGCTACATATAACAAAATAAATTGAATATATATATATACTCAATGTTTCATAGAATAAATACTATCAAACAAACATGAAATTGTGTGTAACACGATCCAGGATTAGTGTTGCGTACACTGCAAGCTAATACGGTGTTGCGTATAGCGCAAGGTAATCTTGGTGTATCGTACAACAGAAGATATGAATGAAATTAAAAAAAAATATATTTTATAAAATCTAGGGTTATTATATTCTACCCCCCTTAAAATTAATTTCTCCCTCGAAATTCGTCGGGGTTATAAATGGTTTTCTACTTGAAAGTTTTTTTAATTGAAACCCACATCGTAAAAAGGAATACCAAAACTTATCTTAAAAAACTATAGAATAAAACATAATAGTTACCCAAATAAACTAATTACTGGGTTTCCACATAGAAGAACATAGGTGAAAATATGGATATGGAAGAGAAATCTAACCATCATGTTATGATAGAGAGTGGTAGGGAACATGGCTATGAAAAAGCCAACAATCACAATGCCATAGTTTTTTGATGATCTAAGGTACCATATGATTAATTGGATATAAGGGCACTAGGACAACATTTTTGGTTTTCAAGATCATTTCCCTAAAGTTGATGAATTAAAATAAATACATACATGATTTTGGTACAATCTCACAATTGTTCGTGAATTGAACAATTTCCCCTTCACCCCTTAAAGAAATGAAGTTGAATTTGTTATTCATGATGTGTTAGTAGATCATGTGATAGAATGATGGGTCATTCCATCTATTTCAAACAAAAGGTTAGCAAAAGTTATAAGTCCATCTTATGGTTATATTAATCGTATATGGTTCCAAAAATGAACTTATACTTCATATATCATACCACTTAATAAAATAAAACTAGTTTCTACTAACCAGGGACTTTCTGTAGGCCAGTGGTAGGCGATAAAGGCCAGTCACACTTCAGTTGTGAGTTTGATTCCCACATCCTTGTCCGACGCGATGGGTTGTTGCCCGTCCTGTAGGTTGTCCTTTTTCTAAAACTACATTACTATACCATCCCATCAATAATATCGAAAAAAGTTCTATCCTTAAACAATGCTAACTTATGTCCAACATAATCCATTCCAATCTTTAGGCATATCTAAAATACTTCAGTCCAAGCTAATAGTATAATGAAAAAAAATTACTAGAATGGTTATCTACCAAGAATGTGAATACAAGCATTTATCTCACATATATCATAAGATATATATTATTGGTTGTATTCCAAACACATGAATACCTTATTCATATATTCTCTTGAAACATAAATTACCATAAAACCTTAGTGAAAACATGAATACTGTCAAAAGGTAACTCTTTCCACATACAAAAATCCCAATAAATATATATAATCAAACCATAATATCACTTAGTCCTTATATCAGTCATGAGCTCATGAATAAAATCAAACATTTAATTATCTTCTTATCCCTTCATTATGCGCATATCATCTACTTTCCAAAAATATCTGAATAACCATCCACGGTTACCGGTACCATTCAACATATACTTTCATATACTTTAAGAAAAACAATAGTGTAACAATCCTTAGACGATTCTTTATTCCATAGTACCATACATTATTCTTTATAAACATACAATCATTCCACTAACTTCTTAAACCACTAGCTGAGCTTTATCGTTTCTTTCATCTCATATTTCATTAGTAGTCTCTTCATCATCATCCACATTAATACTACCCATATGACCATGCTGATTCTCTTCATGAGATTTTCCCTTACGGCATTGGTCTGCATAATGCCCATACATTCCACATTTAAAACAAATTATCATTGTTGATGTCGTTGCAATACCATTATCCTTGTTCATGGTGTTAACTGAACCTTTTCCTTTGAACTTACTGGATTTGTGTCCTTCTTTTCCATACCCAAATCATCTTCCAGTTCCTTTGAAACAATCTCCCTGATTCCTCTTCCCACATCATTTACATGAGGGAAATTAAACTTTCTTTCCTCTATGATCATCATGAAACTCCATCTTTCTCTTATTATCTGATTCGGGAAACTTACCAAAGATGAGATTATTGATCATATTATGATATTTATGATTAGGCATAATAATGATGTTTGGACTTTCATATCCTATTTCATTTGGTTGCTCATGTAGAATATCATTCCATTGTCCATCATATCCTCCATTATCATGAATCTTCTTGTTTCCATCCATTTTCTAAAACCCAAAAAGAATAGTGTGAGAGGAAAAAATCATGCTCAGGAAAAAAACATAGTAAAGGGGGAGTACCCTCAATATCTAACATCTTAGGTTAAATTCTAGGATCGTTACCATAGTTCTAGGACTATATCCTATACATATAATTATCCTTAGGGAAATCCTTAGACATACCATAGAAATATCTCTAGGGATCTCACTAACGTTTTCGCATCCTAGTTTCCAAAGGTTGACTAAAACTTTCCTCTGATACCAACTGTAGAGACCCGAAGCTTGACGTACATGAACATTACATTAATTTTGTGGAATAATTAATACACAACAAAAACAGGCACACAAGGATCGTAATAGTTTAGCGTCTTTGGAAACTCGGAACGTAATCTTCTAATCATGTTGAAATATCTTCGAAATCTCCCATAAAGATATTCCCCTTTTGTTTTCTTACCTAAAACCTTTCTTTATATCATGGGGAAAAGAAAACATATAAAGGGTGAGCTCAAATGCTCAGTAAGGGTAAGCATGGATAAAATAAAACAAATCATATACATTTGAACTTAAAAACATGTACATAATATTGAAACATCAAAAGCTTGAGCAATGACATAAAACATGGAAGTACGTAAGGAATAGATCATAAAGAAACATTATGCATGATAAAATAGCATGGGAGTAAAACATGTTATTGTGGCAACCATTCAACACATGTTATTATTTCCATAGTAGCCAAGACATTGCTGCCAAGACCATCTTAGTGGACAAAGTCCATTTCTGAATCGAGTTCACTCCTCGTTCCAGTCCTGTAATATTGAACCAGATTAACTTACCATTCCAGCCATGTCTATCTCATGAGATATAAATCTTTACCCTATGCATTAGAGGGAGATATAGGTCCCACCCATCTCATAATGAAATCATTCTTTCATGTGCCACAACATTAACATAAATCATTCATCATAACCCAAAGAATAAAATGGGTTTCATAAACATCATCCCATCATCACATAATCCATATAAAATAAATGGATATCATTTCATAACAAGAAAAGTGAAACCATGTAAATAATGGAGACATTATACATGAAACATACACATATTAAATAATGTCATCTTAGATGGAAAAATGGTTTTGATAAAACACTTGAAATGAATTTTTGAGGAAAATATCCTTTCTTCTTCAAAATCAATTTCTTTTCAAAAAATGTCAGGAAATTTTAAAAGAAAGAGATTTTTTTTTTAAAATAGTTATGACATCTTTTGGAGTAAGCTTCATGAAAATAAGGCTATATAAAACTGTAAAAATCCTTTCATGCTGTATAAGTTAAAAAAAACATTCTCCTTGTACTTTTGTCAGAAAAGTAAAAAAGTACCATGTAACGTAAAAAAAAGAAATATTCCTTACATACCATGTAGTAAAAGGAAAAATGGGTAAAAATTACATTAAACATACATAAAAAAACTTTTAGAAAACATTTACTTGGTTGATAACAATAACCCCAACAAATACTTACGAATAAACAATCTCGGATAAGAATGAGATTGGAAAGGTTATCCATTAACTTTCGTCTGATATGCTTACTATGTATCTGAACCTCCTATATAATGATTTAAATAATGTCATGGACTTATTAAAGAATTATATTCATTGTTATGATATCATATATGGTTCACTTATGACTTTATATTACCCGTTCTTTTGTAAATTCCATGTTAAACAGTGTTTTGGGTAAAATCGTTTCATTTGTCATTCGTGTTTTGAATTGTAATTATTAATATGATTACTTAGATCATGATTACTTAATTAAAGAAAATAAAACATGATTTATATATAATATATATTCAGAATATATATATAATAGATCTATAAATGGAAAGAAATACACTGTTCATGGAGATGGTAGGTCGTACGTACTTATGAACGCTGTTTTCGTTTCCTTATTGAATTGAATGGAATTAAGAAGATGACATACATATATACATAAATACAGTATCATTATTATGTCATATATTTCATTATTATTCAGTATATATAATTTATAATCATTCACGAATGGTTAACATGAAGAATGAATCTCATCGCGTCGTGGAGACGGTAGTCCGTACGTACGCACGAGCGATGATATCATTCCCATGATCGTGGAGTTGTATCTAAGTGTATGTATAATATTTCATAATAAATATTACTTTACGATAATCATATATAGTTATATATTTACATCATTATACCCATCCAAGTAAGGTGGTGTTGGAAAAACAGATTACACCACAGCGTGGAGATGGTATTCCATATGTACGCACGTGCGGCGATTTCATTTTCCGTAGGATGGATAGATGGTGAAATAGGGTTTTTTTATACTTACAATAATAAATCAGTATATGAGTGATACTGATGTTATTACTTCATAATGAAACAGCTAAATAAGAAGAAGTAGAATAAGAAATAAAGTTGAAAGAATCGGTAACAGACTTTACATCTTCTTTGAAGCGCCTCTTTGAGACCTCCTCTTAGGGCACTAAAATTGGTATTTGAAGAAGAAAATGACCTCTGAGATGTTTCTATGGAAGTGGAGAAGATAATTATTCAGGTGTTGTCAGAGTTTGAAGGCTCAAAGTGGTGTGAGGAAGAGAGGGAGGAGGTTCCCTTTTATAAGGGAGGAGTGGGGAACCATTGTAAATATTAGAAAATATTAGTTTATATTAAATCCCAACCCCACATAAAAACTTAAAAAATGACTCATATCCGAATATTAGATGATATAAGGTTGTAAACGCATCAACCAATAAAATTTAGACACATTAGGAATTTATTTTAAACATTATGAACTTGAATTATCGTTATTTAATCAATTTAATTTTATTTGTGGTAATAATATTATAAATTTTAAATTATGACAACTAATTACCTATTTATTGTGAATTGTCCATAATTGGATAATTTATAACCTTTTAGACCATATAAATTTAAATTTATAATTTTTAAATATTTTTGATATTTTAAAACAATTTTATAATATGTTATTTTTATAAAATAACAATAGTGTCAATTTTGACACTATTCATTTTTTTGAATTTAAATAAAATATATACATAGGATATGTTCGAACTAACAGTTTTAATAGATTAATAAAAGGTAATATGTATCTAGATAATTATTAGAGGATATTAAATAGTTCATATAATATTTATTTTATTATTTTTAAAACCATTTATTTGGTTTATCTCTTAATAAAATAATTACTACATAATTTTTTTATAATTATTTAATATTCTTATTTGTTGCATAAAAATTAAAAATAAAATCCTATGATGAATATAAATCTATTAAATTTCACAATAATACTTTTACTCGAATTTATCATCTAAAAAGCATAATATTTAAATTTTTATATTTATTAAATTATGAAGGTGACAACTTTGGCATCATTTAGAATGAAATAATATAAGTTTTATAATTGCTTGTATAAGGCTCCAAATGGTCAAATATTATACCATTGGATGCTTATTGTTTAAATTTACATGACCAATAATTTTCGGTCAGGGTTTTGTGCCCTATATGGTCACTATTAGTTTAATAAAAACTATATTCTTGATTTTTCACTAGATAAATAATTTCGACATCACTATTGTGTCACAATTAATTATAAATATTTAATCCCTAAAAATTATAAATAAATTCATATGATGTATATAATTTTATTATATTTCTGGAGACTATTAATGTTATAAGTTTCATGATGTTTATCACTAAATTAAAATTAATATACTTATATGATTTAAGAGAGTGACATGTTGTCACTTTTTTGGTTTTAATAATAATTAAATTATTTTCATGGAAAAAAGTCCATTAAATGAATCTAATCTGACCCTTAGGTGATATGTGTCAATGTTTATTCATCTAATAAAAATTTTCCAGGTCTTAGGGTAATTTTATAATTTTATCTTTACCCTTAATTACACGATTTACCTTTAACTATAGAAAATAAAAAATTACCATAGTTATTATTCACAATTCCCAAAAATAAAAAGTAGCTTATTAACATAATTTGGACCCACTGATTCCAAATATGGAATCCATTTTTCCAAATTCAATACTAAAAATTTACAGAAATTAAATTAAAATTAATCTTGTAGTCGAAAGAAAACGAGTTTTTCTTTAAAACATTGCAAATGATTGAATTGATTTAACCTACGAATTCAAGGTAAAATCAATGATAATTACATAAATTATATTAAATGAAAAAAATATATTCAATTTATAATTTAAAACCATTCAATATTATAATTTAATCACATAATTTATTACGATGAAAAAATTTGTTTTTAATTAAAATATAGCGTGTTATTACTATTCATTAAAATATGAAAGTTATCAGAATAACATGAAAAATTTATCCAAAGTAAATTTTTATTTCTTCATTCCAAATAAGAATTTTATTTTGTCAAATTGAACTTATAAATATGTCAAAAACTATATTTAAAGTGGGTGAGCCATCAAAAGGCGACAAAACTGCATTTTTTAAAAAATACTTATTTTACCTAAAAAATTTATTCTGTTCTTATACCATGTTCTAGAAAATGTGTCAGATGAATAATAATGTTATAAAAGTAAAAATTTAGTTAATACTATTCATAACGGCTAGTTCATAATAATATTATAATAATATATCGTTGTTTAGTAAAACCCGGTATTGCGTACAACACACACTATCGAGGAAGGTCGCAATTGCTTGTAATGCAAGCCAAGTCAGGGTTTCATATAGTGCACGACTCCTTTGTTGCTGAGTATAACAAAATACATTGAATATATATATATACTCAATGTTTTATAGAATAAATACTATCAATCAAACATGAAATTGTGTGTAACACGATCCAGGATTAGTGTTGCGTATACTGCAAGTTTGTTAGGTCCACTAGGCTGAATACCCTGAGAGGTGGGGTGAATCAGGGTATGACTAATTAAAAATTAATGCCCGTTCTGATCTTGTTTTTCTGTTAAGCAAAACACTCTTCTCTCTCTTTCCTGCTGCACAATATAAACAGAAAGTAAAGCACGCACAAGACACAACAATTTTACTTGGTTCACCGCTAAGGGCTACGTCCAAGGAGCATACACCGACAAGTTGCCGGTTCGTACCAAATTCCACTAGACTTCACTAGCTGTGGATTGCAAAGTTCGGGCTAGATCACTTCTATGCCCATGCTCACTGCCTATACAAGGTTTAGGGTCAGCTCACTGCTTTCCCAAGGGTCACTCCCTGTTTCTCTCTCTCTGGATCACTTCCGGTGGAGAGGATCACCTTCTTCCTCTTCCTAAGCTCATTACTCTGTGAGGGGAATCAACTCACAGTTTATAGACCTATTGTTCTCTTCATTTCCAATAAGGAATGCATCTTTCTCTGTATGTAGATGCTCTGTTGAAGTTCAATCTTTCACCCGTAGATGAATACCCCTTTGCCACTATCCACTGGGAAATCTACCTTTGGAAAGACCTTCGCAAAGCACCCTACAATGCGAGGCTCACAATTTCGCGAAGCTCAATCAAGCCTTCGTGAAGCTCCTGCCTTTTCGCGAAGCTCACTCGCGAAGCTCCCCCGCGAAGCTCCCTCGCGATGCTCAAGCCGTCGCAAAGCAACGGCCCCCACAAAGCTAAGTAAGCCGACGCGGAGCGCGCAGGTTTCGCGGAGCTACAATAGCCGCCGCGAAGCACCTCTTTCGCGAAGCACACTGGCTCTGCGAACCACCTTCGCAAATCGAGAGCAAATTATTTTCTCTGAAAATTCTCTCTCTTTCGCTCGAAGGGGTTGACCCCTATTTATAGGCGATTCCACCGACCCTCTTCCCTTCCATGCGAAGTCAATGCCACGTCATCTCAAATCGCGAAGCTCCAAAGTTTCAGCCGGAATTCTGTCCAAATCGCGAAGCTACACGACAATTTTCCATTCGCGGAGCTTGACGTAATCGCGAAGAATCACCGTCAACTTACCTTCGCGGCTCGCGACTTCGCTGCGAAGCTCCCTCGAAAATCCCAACATTCCTTCGCGCCTTCGCCGCGAAGCCTTCTCGCAAAGCCCTTCTCCGCTGTGATGCACTTCAGCCTCTGCCATTCGCGAAGCTTGACGTAATCGCGAAGAATCACCGCCTCCATTTTTCTGGTCTTTGCGATTTCCAAACCATGCCTCCTATCTTCGCGAAATTCATGCCTTTGCCATATTAAAATATGCTCTTCATGGAAATCCTATTTTCGCGATGCTCACCATACTCCAAATTTTGGACCCCAAAAATTTGGAAAACACTGGGAAACGGCGCCACCTTGTATTGCTCTTTTGTACCGCCTCCAGATCGTCCTTTTCCTTTGTCATCGTTCTTTGTCAGCAAGGATTGTAAAAAACTTCTTGGGAACTCAACAAATATCCATGAAAACCCTCTTTGTCAACAAACACAATCAACCCAAAAATACTGCAATGTTACCTTGAGGGATTTTTGCCCAACAATCTCCCCCTTTGGGTTTGTTGACAACTCTTCACAACTCTGCTCAGGATGATGTTCTGCACTTTGATACCTCACTGAGTCTTCTTCCAGTTTCTACCACCATTCACCTCTTGCGATTCTGATAGCGTTCAAGGATTCACTTAACACGTACTCTAAGCCCACATGAGCAATGCTCGGCGTGAGAAACAAGAGAAGTATGAAAAGATCATCAATGAATCACTTCATACCAAACCCCAATTTTCGATTCCAATCTGATACAAATTCGTAAATTGATACCAATTGTTGAACCACACTGATACCAATTGGTGAATAGATGGACACCATCTCACACCATTCCAACACCACTGTTCTGCTTTTATCACGATCCTAAGCTGTCGTGATTTCTATGCTTTGATCGATCACTTCTAGCATGGTCAGATTCACAAATTCTCTCCCCCTTTCTCATTGCTCCCCCTTTCTGGCTGCTCCACCTGTCAGCTTCTCCCCGTATCAATTATGATTTATCAAATCTCCGCACTGTCTCCCCCTTGAACAATCACTATTTTCTCCCCCATTAACAAACACGTTTCTCCCCCTTTGTCAACGAACCCAAAGGTCACTCCGTTGTAGTCTGTAACATGGTAGAGAACACATATCAGCACATTAGGGAAAAACACACCATACCTCGGAGAGAGGGGGGGGGGGGTCCCACATCTACACTATTTCAAGTGTGGGGAATCGAATGAACTCCCAGAGCTAGTCGATGCCTTTCAAATGCTTCCTTGGGTAAGGCCTTTGTCCGAATGTCTGCAACCTGTAGCGCTGTAGGCACGTACTCCAACTTCACGATTCCCTGCTCAACCTTCTCCTTAATAAAATGATACTTAATCTCAATGTGCTTTGTCCTTGAATGATGGACTGGATTTTTGCTATGATTTATAGCACTTGAGTTGTCGCACTGGATTCCGATCGGAGACTTCACTTCAACTCCCATATCTTCAAGTTGTTGCTTCATCCACAATAACTGTGTGCATGCTTGAGTGGCCACAATATACTCAGCTTCTGCGGTGCTTAATGAAATGCAATCTTGCTTCCTTCTTAGCCAAGAAATACACAATCCACCAAGATAGAATGCACCAACTGACGTTGATTTTCTATCATCTGCTGAACCGGCCCAGTCTGAATCAGTATATCCCAATAACTCTGTATGATATTTGTCAGTGTAGGTCAGTCCGAAGTCCACTGTGCCCTTGATATACCAAAGTATTCTTTTCACTGCGAGCATGTGACTTTCCTTGGGATTACTTTGATATCTTGCTGCTTGGCATGTGGCGAAAACAATATCAGGCCTTGTTGCAGTTAGATACAACAAACTTCCAATAATTTGCCTGTATTCTGTGATATTAATTGCCTTGCCATCCTCATCTTTTGATAATTTCATCCGGGTAGCAACCGAAGTCTTCATCTCCTTGGAATTATCCATTCCAAACTTTCTTATAACCTCCTTGGAATATTTGGATTGAGAAATGAAAGTTCCATTCCTTCCTTGTGTCACCTACAGACCAAGGAAAAACGTTAGCTCTCCAATCATTGACATTTCAAACTCATTTTTCATGAATTCAGAAAACTGTCTGCACTGAGCTTCATCTGATCCGCCAAAAATTATGTCATCGACATACACTAGCACCATCATCCTTTGATTACTGGAATTGCTGAAATAGAGGTTGTAATCAACTCCTCCACGCTGGAAACCAAGCTTATTCAAGTAATGATCAAGCCTTGAGTACCATGCCCTTGGTGCTTGTTTCAGCCCATACAACGCCTTCTTCAGCCTGCATACTTTATTCTCATCATCATGAATGAGAAAACCATCTGGCTGCTCAATATACACCTCTTCTTCCAGAACCCCATTCAAGAATGCGGATTTGACATCCATCTGGAGCACTTTAAACTTTCTTTTCACTGCTATGACAAAAAATAATCTGATTGTCTCCAGCCTTGCAACCGGTGCAAATGTTTCATCAACATCTATTCCCTCTTTCTGGGAGTATCCCTTGAACACTAGTCGTGCTTTGTTCCGAATCACTGTGCCATCTTCATTCATCTTGTTGCGATAAACCCATTTAGTACCGATGACATTCTTGTCTGCTGGCCTCGAAACAATCTCCCATGTCTGGTTCTTCTCAATCTGATCAAGTTCTTCGTTCATAGCTTGAACCCAGTTTTCATCTTCAACTGCATCAGAAAAACATTTTGGCTCCACCTGAGATAAAAACGATGTCTGCTGTAATGACTTCATTCTTCGAGTCTGAACTGGAGCTGTCTGATCACCAATGATATTTTTCCTATCAATTTCAGCTCGACTCTTTGGCATCCTTGCAGATACAGACTTGACACTTTCTTGTTCATCATCAGTATCTTCTTCTGAGTCAGCCTCTGCCACTTCTACTCCCCCTGTGTTGCTTACCTCATCATCACTTTCATCCAGAAACTGTTCACTGGGTCATTGAGTAGTCTGTTCATTTTCGACTATAGTGACATCATTGCTCTCAATAATTTTTCCCAGTCTCTTGTTGAAGCATTTATATGCTTTGCTTTTCCCTGAATAGCCAAGGAATATCCCTTCATCTCCTCGTGCCTCAAACTTCCTATGATGTTCTTTGTTGAGAATGAAGCACTTACTTCCAAAGATTCGAAAGTATTTCAACGTTTTCTTCTTTCCGTACCACAGTTCATATGGAGTCTTCCCTTGCTTCCGACATAACAGAGACCTGTTTGAAACATAGACCGATGTCAAAACTGCTTCCTTCCAAAATTTCTCTGGTAGGTCCTTATCGATAATCATTGTTCTGGCCATGTTGTTGATGATCCGATTTCTCCTTCAACCACTCCATTCTGTTAGGGAGTTCTTACTGATGAAACTTGATGCTTTATCCCATGTTTCTCGAGATAGTATTCAACCCGACTGTTAGTAAATTCCGTACCGTTATTAGTACAAAACTTCAAAATTTTCTGCCCAAGCATCTTTTCTGATTCCCTCCTGTACTTCTTTATGCAACTGAACACCTCTGTCTTATGGGTAATGATGAATACCCAGACCATTCTTCTATAGTCATCAATGAAAAGAACATAGTACCTTTGCCCATCTATAGCTCGTGGTGAGATGGGTCCACATACATCAGCATGCACCAATTCGAGCACTCGAGTTGCTTTTTGTTCCTTTGGCCTGTATGTCTTCCTGATGATTTTACCTTGTTGAAAAGCATCACGTGTATGAGTGCGATCACGTGATAGTTTGGGAAGGTCTCTAGCAGCATCACACTTTACCAGATCTTCCATGGATGGTTGACATAGATGACCAAGTCGCTTATGCCACAACTGATTTTCTTCTTCTCTGGATAAAAGGCATGAATCTTCATCCCCACCTACCAGGTAAAGATTCCCCTTTGTTCGTTTTCCCTGAAGAATGACAATTCCGTCTTTTCCTTTAACAAAACCCATCTTCTTGGTAAATAGGATTGAGTGCCCAGAGTCGCATAGTTGACTGATGCTAAGCAAATTATGACTGAGACCCTCTACCACCAAGACATCAGCATGTCTCATTTCTTTGCCCCCAAACATGGCTTTTCCCGAGCCAACAATCTTCAGGCCTTCATCATTTCCAAATTTGAAAACTCCTTCTTTGTCATATTTTATCCCTGTAACCAGATCCTTATTACCCGTCATGTGGGATGTGCAACCACTGTCAAGGATCCAAACACCAGAACGATCTGATGCTTTAAGGGAAATTTCAGAAACTACGACCTTCTCAATTTTCTTCTTCCTGGTCCATACTTTTTCTTTCATACTCGGCATGGATTGAGGCTTCTGTTCTTTCTCAGAGTATGATAGACCAACTTCATCTTGAAAAACTGCAAATCAATTCTGAACTTTTAACTCACTTTTCGGTATACTGATCTGCTGTTTGCGAACATTTTGATTCTGCTTTGGCACATTTTTCTGAATGGTCGGAGTGCAGTACCTAGCCATGTGTCCAAATCCTCTGCACCAAAAACAGTGTCCTTCAAAATCTGTTCTGGAAAACCATTCTCTGTTTGGCTGCCATCTCTGTTCTTGTTCCCTTCGATATATTTTGGCTATGGAACACACATACTGTGAATGTCCCATCTCTCCACAACAATAACACCTAACATAAGGTGCATTCCTTCGTGTTACTTCAGCACTACACGTTTCCCCTTTGGATCTCTGAGTATTCTGATTCTGCTTTGTGCTGAGATCCACCTTCAATCTCGGGACAGGTGCTTGCGGTCTAACTTCAACTGCCACAGTTTTTTGTTTCTGATTAAGCCATGAATCAGCCTTAACTTCTGAGTTCAGTTGCTGCTTCTTTCCTGTTGAACTACTAGGCTCTTCTTTCTTCTTTTCAGTCTTCGTAACGAACTGATTTCCCAAGAATGTTTTGGGATTCAAAGGTTTTTCCTGGTCTTTAACTTTTCTACTCAGACCGACAACTTCCTCTTCGAGATCTTCAATACGCTTGACGTGATCATTCACTTTTCGACTCAAGCAATCGATCTCCCTTTTCTGCTCTTCAATCTTGAGCTTATGCTCATCAACATTTTCTTTGTGCTCTGTCTTGGAAGACTTAAGATTTTCAATTTCTTTCTCAAGCTCAGACTTCTCTTCTTCTTGTTGTTGCATGTAGAGTTTGGAATCATGTACTATCTTGTTGGCTTTCTTTGTTTTTGCTCGCCAACCATCTATCTCTTCAAGAGCTGCTTCTAATTCAGCTTCCATGTCAACTCTCCCTTCAATTTCTTATTCTTCTTCATCAGTTTCAGTTTCTTTCTTTTCTAGAGCACTACTGGCAACATCCACCATCACATTTTGTCCACGATCTTTGCAGTTTTCTATCTCTTCAACTTCGTCACCCTCAGACTCAGCTGAACTCTCTATTTCTTGGGATAGAAGATCCTTCTTCTTAAATAAATTTCTCTTGAACTGCTTCTTCCCTATCACATATGCTGAAGATTTTTTCATGTGAATCTCAACTTCATCTTCATCTCTTTCTTCTTGAAACTTTTTGGGGCATCTTGCAGCAAGATGACCAACCATTCCGCATAGGAAGCATGCTAGTGGAAGTTTCCCTTTAAACTTTCCTTTTCCTCTTTGCAGATTTGAAGAAAGGAACGACATCACCTCATCTGACTCTTCTTCCTCCTGAGAATCTTCAATAGTGAGCCTCTTCATGGCCTTAAATGCCACCTCTTTGGATTTCCCCTTTTCCACAACATCGTTGTCATCATTTCTCATTTCATATGCAACAAGAGTGCTGTGTAGGTTATCCAATGTCAGCTCTTTCGGATCTTTATCTTCTAAAACAGAAACTTTCAGATTGAACCGAGGTGGAAGCTTTCTCAAGATGCGCTTTATGATTTTAATGTATTCGATTATTTCTCCAAGACCCCGCATGTCTTCTACCACAGCATTTACCCTGTCAAAGAATGCATCAACAGACTCATTCGGGTTCATTCTGAGATCTTCATACTTGTTCCACAACACTTGCCGCTTTGCTTATCTGACTTTTGTATCCCCTTCATAAATATTCAAAAGCTTTTACCACATGGCATGTGATGTTTTTCATGACATCACCATTGTATATATGGGATTAGATAGAGCTCCCGCTAAGGCATTGATTTCTTTGGAATCAGAATCCAACTCTTTGTGCTCAGCTTTTGATAAAGCACCACTAGTAATATTAGCTGTGATACCATGCATAGCTGCTGAAAACACATCCATTCCCAAAGATCGGAAATAGTGTTGCATTCGATTCTTCCATATCTGAAAATTACATCCGTCGAAGATCGGAATCCCTCTATGATTAGTGAACTCCATTTGAGAGAAGAACAACTATCAACCTTCCCTCTGATACCACTTGTTAGGTCCACTAGGCTGAATACCCTGAGAGGGGGGGTGAATCAGGTTATGACTAATTAAAAATTAAATCCCGTTCTGATCTTGTTTTGCTGTTAAGAAAAACACTCTTCTCTCTCTTTCCTGCTGCACAATATAAGCAGAAAGTAAAGCACGCACATGACACATCAATTTTACCTGGTTCACCACTAAGGGCTACGTCCAAGGAGCATACGCCGACAAGTTCCCGGTTCGTACCAAATTCCACTAGACTTCACTAGCTGTGGATTACAAAGTTTAGGCTAGATCACTTCTATGCCCAGGCTCACTGCCTATACAAGGTTTAGGGTCAGCTCACTGCTTTCCCAAGGGTCACTCCCTGTTTCTCTCTCTCTGGATCACTGCCGGTGGAGAGGATCACCTTCTTCCTCTTCCTAAGCTCACTACTCTGTGAAGGGAATCAACTCACAGTTTATAGACCTGTTGTTCTCTTCATTTCCAATAAGGAATGAATCTTTCTCTGTATGTAGATGCTCTGTTGAAGTTCAATCTTTCACCCGTAGATGAATACCCCTTTGCCACTATCCACTGGGCAAACTACCTTTGGAAAAACCTTCGCAAAGCACCCTACAATGCGAGGATCCCAATTTCGCGAAGCTCAAACAAGCCTTCGCGAAGATCCTGCCTTTTCGCGAAGCTCACTCGCGAAGCTCACTCGTGAAGCTCCCTCGCGATGCTCAAGCCGTCGCAAAGCAACGACCCTCGAAAAGCTATGTAAGCCAACGTGGAGCGTGCAGGTTTCGCGGAGCTACAATAGCCGCCGCGAAGCACCTCTTTCGCGAAGCACACTGGCTCCGCGAACCACCTTCGCAAATCGATAGCAAAGTATTTTCTCTGAAAATTCTCTCTCTTTCGCTCGAAGGGGTCGGCCTCTATTTATAGGCGATTCCACCGACCCTCGTCCCTTCCACGCGAAGTCAATTCCACATCATCTCAAATCGCGAAGCTCCAAAGTTTCAGCCGGAATTCTGTCCAAATCGCGAAGCTCCACGGAAATTTTCCATTCGCGGAGCTTGATGTAATCTTGAAGAATCACCGTCAACTTACCTTCGCGGCTCGCGCCTTCGCCGCGAAGCTCCCTCGCGAAGCCCAAAATTCCTTCGTGCCTTCGCCGTGAATCTCTCTCGCAAAGCCCTTCTCCGCCACGATGCGCTTCAGCCTCTGCCATTCACGAAGCTTGACGTAATCGTGAAGCATCACCGCCTCCATTCTTCTGGTCTTCGCGATTTCCAAACCATGCATCCTATCATCGCGAAATTCATGCCTTTGCCATATTAAAATATGCTCTTCATGGAAATCCTATTTTCGCGATGCTCACCATACTCCAAATTTTGGACCCCAAAAATTTGGCAAACACTGGGAAACGACGCCACCTTGTACTGCTCTTTTGTACCGCCTCCAGATCGTCCTTTTCCTTTTTCATCGTTATTTGTCAAAAAGGATTGTCAAAAACTTCTTGGGAACTCGACAAATATCCATGAAAACCCACTTTTTCAACAAACACAATCAACCCAAAAATACTGAAATGTTACCTTGAGGGATCTTTGCCCAAGAAAGTTAATACGGTGTTGCGTATAGCACAAGATAATCTTGGTGTATTGTAAAACAGAAGATATGAATAAATTAAAAAAATATATCTTATAAAATCTTGGGTTATTACAATCCCTCATTACAAGGGGTATTCCCTTGAGATCGATGGTACAATATCCTTTTAAATTTATTAATTCTTAGGATTATAAGTTCTAACATGACATTGGGGATGGGATGATTTGTTTTATTCCATAATCACATTAACTATTACTGTAAGTTTGTGACTTTCAGGTCTCATGAGGGTAAAATCTTTGTTCATCATAGAGAATGAGGTATCTAGGAAATCCATGTAGGGATAATCCATCAATAGTTGGGTGAGATCGTAGCATAGATATTAAGTATTTTGGTAGATAAAAGTGGATTAGAGTAACATGTCTTCCCTCCTATTACAGTTCAGTTTATGGACATGTTTACTAAAGATTTTTTAGGGTTTCCACCCAAGATATTAATTGAGATTACCATTTTGAAATTTCGTGGGGCTGATACATTTTCCAATACACCGTATATAATGGAATTAGAATAGATTCAAGTGATTATGTATCATTTTAAGGATTTATAGGCTAAAGCTTGATCCCCGCGAGTAAGTAACCTTTAAGATATTCAGTTATTTTTTCTAAGAATGTGGATAGGAAATTTGTTTTGTGTTCATATTCCTAGAAGCTAAAAAGGATAATAATTAATTACTAGTATATTCTTATATTTATTGATGATTTTTAAATATCTATGGGTAGAATAAATATTCTCAATGATTGATTTAAGATCAGGGTACCACTAGTTGGAAGTGAGACTATTTTGTAATCTAGGAATAGTATTCAGGGGAAAGTACGGCCAATATGAGTTTGTCGTGATGCCTTTTGGGGTGAAGAACACTCCTTCTATGTAATTTTTATTGATGAACCAAATCTTTAGATCATAATTAGTTCAGTTTTTGGTGTTATTAATTAATGAATTCTTATTGTACATTCATTCTAGATAAAACCATACCCAACATCTTGACATCATCCTATGTACAATATGAGAGAATTGACTACAATATATGATATCTAAGATTAATTTCAAGATTGACAAGGTGTATTTATTAGGTCACATCATCTTGGAATAAGGTGTATTAGTGGACCTTGAGAAGGTCTGAGTGGTTGTTTCTTTTGAGCAACCCATGAATGTTTTTCATATATGAATCTTTTTTGGTTTAGCAGGTTACTATCAAATGTTTATTAGAAAAATTTCTCATTTGGTTTCACTAATAATACTATTTTCTAATAATGGCATAATACTTGTGAGTTCAGAAGCATATAAAAATTCATTTTAGGAGTTTAAGAGATGTTTAACCCCAACGCCAGATCTGATGTTACCCAAACTAGGTAAGGACTACAATTTGTATTATGACACATCATAGATTATAGTCGGGGTAGTATTTTTAGAGGGAGATCATTTCATGGAATATGGACCATAGTAGTTGAGTCCACATGATCAAAACTATCCTAATCCATATCGCGGGTTGTTCGAAGTGGCTCATGCCTTATAATTTTGGCAACATTATCTAATGGGTGAAATTGTTACTCTTTTTATTGACCATAAGATCCTTAAATAATTTTTTTTCATTTTGATATATATATATAATAGTAAAAATGGGTTTAGTACATGTAATTATTGGATTTTGAGGTAACTTATACGTCATGTAAAATAAACACTACTGTGGATTATTTGAGTTAGAAGACATAGACCTGGGCGTTTCTAGAGTATAGTTTTGAGTGGAAGATGATGAATTTATTATATGAGATAAATACCCGTGTTCAGGAGGAGAAGGAAGATATGAATATCATGTCCTTTTCCATTCTATATTATCTTCTAAGATGGATCAAGAGGAGGAAATATGGGGATCTAGAGTACATGGTGTTGAAGTATAAATTTAATGGGATGTGGAGCTGCCTATTATCTGGACCATGAATGTGGATGTGGTTACCCATGTTCATGGAAATATTTACATGATTATAACTATATAGAAGGATTCTATGTGTGATTTTCATGCCTAGAAATGGTTGGTGAACTTTGGTTTGACCAAAATTTACCATGATCTTCATAGAAAGTATTTTTTCTTTGAATAAAGATGTGTATCATAGTTTTCATGACAATTTTACACACATATTAGTATGTGAATGGAAAACATCAGAAACCTAATGGTCTATTAATGTCATTTAATTTTAGAAAATGGAAATGGGATGATATTAGATTGGTTTTTTTGGTGGTGTTTACCAAGGAATCATAAAAAGAGTGATGTGATATGAGTGATTGCAGAGCAACTAAAAAATGATGAGAGAATATTTCATAGATTTTGGTTAAACCTAGGACAAACTATTCAAAATCATTGAGTTCACCTATAACAATACCTATATGGAAATAATTCAGATAGATCCATATGTGGCACTCTATGTTAGGCGATGTGTATCCCCTTTTTGTTGGGTAGAAGTGAGAGAATTAGAGTTGTTGGGGTTGAGTCTTATGAGGAATAAATCGAAACACATTTAGTTGACCTGAATGAATATGTCTACAACCTAGAATATATTGAAGTCATACAATAATCAATGATGTCCCTATCTTGATTTTATGGTGGGTAAGAAATTATTCCTTCATGTGTCTACTATACTGTGTCACCATCATATTAAAAAATAGGGTATATTAGAAAACATGTATTGTAGATCATAATAAGAGTGCTCTTAGGGGTATATCCATGCCTTTGGTTCAAGTGATGTGGTATCATGGCCATTGTTTTAAGTAAAATTGGGAGAGGGAAGTGGATATACAGTCCTTTAATGAGGTTTTTTTAACTCATTTAAAATAGATTTTGGAATTTTTTATCAGGATTAGGGAGGGTATCAGGAAAATTTTAGGGGTTTAGGACTTGAAAAATGTAAAAAATAGAGCATACAACACATGTTTCATGACTAGTTCTAACCATTCACTTTGACAATATGATCGAGTTTTTTCTCAGATAATGGGGTTCACATGGCTGGAAAATGGGTTTAAATATCTCGTGGGTAGACTATGAGATCCAGTGAGTGATGTTTGTCTTGAATGGTGGGGCTTGTATGGTTGGTTCCTGGTTTATCAATCCATGATTCTCATTAATAGTGATGTTTTCCCTCTACACCCTTATAAAACATCACATTATTTTTTCGCCCATTTCAATCTCATCATACCTATGGGAAATCCAAGCTCCTACTCCTCTTCCAAGGGCATGGATCCTTCGATTATAGAATGTTTGACGTACTATTTCTTCCAATTCAATGCCCTAAGTAGCTATATAAATCTACTTGATTTTATTTTTTTGGATTTTTTTGTGCTTGGTCGTCTCTTTTCATTTATGTATCATACACCATATTTCTAGGGATTCATCTGATTTTTTATTTTTTGTTATTTTTGCTAGAATCAAAAGACGAGGATGGATGAGTGGATATCTGTGAACCTAAGGTATGTGGTAAAAGTGCTATTTTCCATTGTATAGTAGTTCCCAAATTGTATTTTTTATGTAAAATGGTATCAATGTTCAACATATTTTCTTTCTTGATTAGGAAAAATAAAATGTTCCCACAATTGATGTGTTATACCCTTCACAAATACTGCCAATTCTATTGATGACTATGAGATCAGACCTACAAGTACCCCTAGTGTTTGAAAATTACTTTGCAAGGGTATAATGGAGTTATAAATGGTGGAATATGGGGTTTATAAGTTTTTCCATGTTATACTTGTTTCTTTTGTTATTAGTATTGTATAATAGATTATTTTCCCTCACTTGGGATTTATATATTTTTTGATTTGACAAAAGGAAGATATAATAAGTGGTTAATGGGGAATATTTTAGTTGTTAAAATGTTTTAACAAAATATTTAATGTTTATGGTATATGAATAAATAGTGAAATGGTTTAATTGAGAAATTGGGTTCAAAGGTGTGGAGAATTTTAGACCAAAGTGATTAATAAATGTTGTAGTGGAACACCTTTGTTATCTTAGTGTATTAAAATGGTCATGTATATTGAATCTAGAAAATTGGTACATGATAGAATGGTTTAGAAATCATGGAAACAACTCTCCACATCTTTGAGTTAGAAATGGTAGACATGACACTCCACATCAATCATCTAGAAATGGTGGACATGAAGCTCCACACCTATGAGGTGGAAATGGTGGACTCAAAATTCAACACCTATGAGTTGAAAATGGAGGACATGAAAACCAAATTCTATGTGTTGGAAATGTTGTATATGACTCTACGAATTATTTAGATTTGGATTTGATGAAAATAACATTCCTTTTACTTTATGGGATAGCTACCCTATGTTTCATGACTCAAAAAACCAGATTGGGTAAAATTAGAATTGGTTGGCCTTGGTGTGACCCTAGAACCTGATATCCAAAGAGGTTAATGAATATTATTTATATATTTAATTTTTTTTTTCATTTATTACCTTTTATATTATTACTTTTATATCTAATTACACTATTATTTAAATGGGAAAAACATTATACCCCATTGGTGGTGGAATACAATGATGTAATCAAACCATGCTTATGTCATCCTTGCTACCTAAGCTGACTTCATATTTGTAGTCTAGGGTAAGGGAAAAATCCTGATAATAGGTAGATGCATGGGTATATATGGGGTATATCTTGGATTAATGGACTGGACGAGTAATCAAGACCTGTTTCCGGGATTATCAATTTATATTTTACTTTTGGGTTTCTTTTGACACCTTTGATTACCATGACATTCCATGTTTACATTATTTGTCTTGTTAGTACTTTCCTAGTTTTAGGAATTTGTTTTGGTATATGTAGATATTTTATTTTGTTAATTATTATTATTTAAAATGGTATTTTACTCCAATAAAGAGGTTTATTTGTCTCCCCACATATCTTATTTGATTCTCATTGCTAGTTTTCTACCTATAGAGTTTGGGGAGGCATGGATCAGTACATGTAATGAACTGGTTCAACTACTAGCTAGAGGGAGTTTGGCTGAGACATTACAAGGTGTAATAAAGAATCTTTAATGGTTATTTGGAGCATAAAATATCCATATAATGTATATTAATTCTCAAACCACCTTGGGCGATGAATGACTGAAGGTAAACCATTTTCTTTTTGAAAAATTAATTTTAGGTGTTGAGTGAGAACTTGAACATTTGACAACCAAACTAAGGAAGTTAATCTTCATAATAAACCATAACATTGTTCTAAAAAAATTGAAATAGATTTGTTCCATGAACCCTATGTAAACTCCATTCAAAAAGGAAACTCTTTCCTCTATGGTTTATCATTGATAATTTCCTCAAAGTATATGACCATTTTATATAATTACTTAATATATTATTCCTTGGTATTATTTACTTAATTGAATATATGAATCAGGATTTAGTCTTGGGAGTTGATCCATGTCATTTTCTTTCCATTAATTCTAAACTTGTTCAATATTTTACACATTTTATTAGATTCCTAAACTATTTTATTTATTTCCACAACCTCTACATCCATATATTCCTTTGAGTGTAAAGTAATATAGGAATTATATATAGAATCTTGAGTCTCTTACTTTATAATATAAAATCCCCTTCTAAGTTTTATTTGGGGATTACCATTGGAGGCACATATTGCACCCTATTTCGAATAGGACATCAATTTTGTATCATAATTTTTAGAGTTTTGTGTTCTGGGCCACCTGGACTCTCTTATCTTATTGAAGCTGCATCCACCATTTTGTGTGTGTGTTTATATGGGTGGGGATATTCATAGTTCCTCAGATTCTGTATGTTCCCCTAAGTGAAAATGGTTAATTTTTATATGATAATGAGTTTAGGTTGAGCTCATTTCACACCGACATACTTCTTTGTCCCTTTAGATTTTGGTGTTTCCCATCCATCATCATTAAAAATACCCAAGATATCACCCTCTCAATATTGGAACCTATTCTGGATCATAAATTCTATGATTTCATGCAATATATTACCAACATCTAAGGATGATGCAGTTCCTAGAACTACAATGGTGTGTAAAGAAACTCCATTGCTAACTTTTCCAATTCCATGTTGGGTTCTAGCTCCATGAGCTTGAGAAATCGAAAAATAACCCATACCAAAATATGTAAAGGGACCATTTGTTGGATATCCCACATCCTCAAATTCTTAAAACTCAACATTAATGTTATTGGATATTGTTGAATCGCCTCCCCTAAACCATTGAACAATGGAATAACTTACACATACCATATCAACTGATCTAAAATTGGAATCCTTGTCAATAAAAATTTTTTAATGAAGGAAAAATTTTCCATGTGAGATGAAACCATCCATTTATATCCATTTTCAGAAACAAAGGGATAATAACTAAAAATTTGGGTAGGGATGGTCACAAAAAAAGTGCCCATCCCAACCACACTCATGAGATGCACAACTGTAGTAGATCCTTATAATTCTCTCTTGATACCAAAAAATACCAATGATTATAGGATATGGTTATAGTGATATATCTGTCATCCATTGATAACCACCTTTATAAATACATTCCTTATACTACTTACCTATAGAGAGATCCACTTGAGTAACTTATTTTCCCCATGTTGACATTTGGATAGATCATTACCGCTATGTTTTCATGATAAATAATATTCTACACAAGATTCAATGTTTACCCACTCCTCACAGTGAATCTCATATTCAATCTCAATGCAGATAAAATACACTAGTTCTTTGAAACATCAACGTCAATAAAAATTAGATAAAATGGGCAGTATAAATACCAGTTTCAGTTACCAATAAATAATAAGGGACCAACCATATTTCCAATCAATCTTATAATCCCAAAATTATTTAATGGGATAGTTAAACTTGAGATGGAAATCCAAATCACCATCGGTGTATGATTGTGTTTAAAGTGGAAATTAAATTTATATCAAAGAAGTTATAAGCATAAACAAGTTCATGATCACAAAGCATTAACCCAAGCTAAGATAAGGCCATATTTACTCAAAAACTAAATCAAAACATGATATATTGGTTAATAAAATAACTATAATTGGTTAGTTTCATGATTAATTACCTTATCTTTATAAAAATTATCAATATAATTTAGATACGTATCCAAGTATGAGTGGTTATAAGAAGTGAACATATTTGACAACCTCAAATAAAATGACCCATGACCAATGTTCACTTATGTAACACTAATGAAACATACATGATAATACATGTAATTTAGTGTCAGTGATTCATTCCAAATACTATTCCACCAACTTATATACCTTGATTGATCAGTTTCATCTCTATACTAGTGATCCTAACTTCAATGATTTTTTCATATCATCACAACCGAATACAATGATCACAAACTAAGGGTAACCTAGAAATAAAAATGTTTCAAGGGCTTGTAATCATATCATATCACATATTATATACAAAATATAAATAAATAAATGATAAGGAACTTCCATTAGAACTAAATCTTGTCACACATATATCTTATATTAAGAGAGATGGTGTGGATTTCATACATTTATTATCTAATGTGATTTTCTATGGGATCCATAATATTTCATTCCATAAGAACTCAACACATATTAATATGTCCTCTATTAATAATATCTTAATTTAAATTAAATTAATGAAGAATAATTTCATAACATTGGTGATAACTAGGACTCTTATCTTGCACAATCACTCTACTATTATCATAATATAGTTCAATTAAATTCACAATTATTTGGAAAAGCCTATTTCTATTATGATTATTTTATTCAAATAGAATATTTATCCACATTTAATATTTTTATATACTCAAATTTACTAACATAAACATAAATTAATGGTTACTTGGAATTTTTCCTTATTACAACTCTATTATTAGGGGAAAAAATCAATACTCAGATCTAAAATCAGGTTTGTCAGTTTGGAAACTAGTTCTCTAAGATCGTTACCCTAATTTGTTGACTTGGGTAGGTTCCTATTTTAACTAACCATAGGATCAACACCAAACATTGAAGGCTAGTAATAAATTATTTAGTATTTACCAAATCAAATTCGGATGATTTAACTTTTTATATGATGCAACCTATATAAGATAAACTAAAATGGTATATTAAAAGTATTAAGCATGATAAAAATGAAACTAAAATTACATTACATAACATGACTATAATTAGAGTTATAATATCAAATAAAATACCAAATAAGTCTACATGTTCTAGAAAATATAAGGAGACACTAAAGTAGAAAATGTGGAACTAAACCAATATTTTTCCCCAGACCACTTCGAAGATCTAAACCCCATCACCCACAACTACAACATTATGATAATTTTATAGAGAATTGGTCTTTAATTTACCTACATCTTGTTGAAAAATTCATTTATTTTCACCAATATTCATATCCGTGGAGTGGGTACACAAACCCAGTAGTAAATCCTCAAAATATTTTCTACAAACACTACTAGTACAAGGAAAAGATATCTCACATATTATATAAAATATGATAAAATATTAAAAACCAATGAACAATATATATATATATAGTGAAAGTAAATCACACCATAACACACACCCACACTATAAACGTACGTATCTATGAAATGCACCAAAATCCACCACTTTGGGAGCCATGTGATCAAAACTAATTATAGAACTCATATAATGGGATTTATGAACAATAAAAACTCATTAATTAGACTAATCCCTTTATACCCATGTCATTAATTATTGGCACAAATAATGTTACCAAATTTCAGAATGTTATAAATGTTTTAACAAACATATACCTCTCTATATTTATTGTGAATTCTCACTAACTCGTGCAAATGCAATGTTTACACACTCAAAAATTTATTCAATTAAAACTGAAACATCACATAAGTGTTCTTCAAAACATGTTTTGGGTTTCAAACAACAAAATTTTTGTCCAAAACCCTATAAAATAATAAGAATAAACATAAAAGGTGACTTAAGATGGGTTTTTCATCAATAACATACTCATTTAACTTTAGAAATAAATACCTAAAATTATAGGTTTAATTAGAGCGGGATATAAGTCACCTACCTCAAAAAATATCATCCTGAAGAACCACACCAAAAAATTATAGATCCAGGATCTCTAAACTCTCATGTGATATATTATAATAAAGGAACCATAAAAAACACATTGTAAACAAAATATAAAAGAAATTAAATCCATAGACTGGGGTTTATATCTAAGAAAGAATGAGAATAGAAGAGAATAGAAGATAAACAAATATGTAATGGAGATCTTACATCTTTTATATAGGTTTCACACTTCATGGTTCATGAGTAATGAGCTCTGGAGTGAGAACCTCAAAAATGACCAAAGGAAGATCTAAAGTTTGAGGTATCTAGAAAGGTGGGAATGTATGATTGTTTTAGCTTGGGGGGGGGGGGGTGGGGGTTGGGTTAAAAATATAATTTACATGTCCATTAAATGTCAAAAATGGTTTGGATACAAGTTATGGTAAACTATGTGCAATCCATTTAGATGATAATATTTTAAAAATTCTAGTATTGTGTGGTTTGGCCACATAGTTCAATCCAACCATACACCAACCATGTTCCTCCCACTAGTTCCAAATTCTATCTAATATAGTTACCTATAGATTCATCATTATTTTTACTAACCATTATCACCAAAAAAGAACTCAAAAACCTTTTAATACCCTTGAGAACCACAAAAAATAGACCCCAAGATCCTAATATCATAAAAATACATGATAAAACAATTGGATACATAAAACTAAGGGTGTTAATGTATTGGTGTAACTCTTTAAAATGTGATCTTCCTCAGTACCAAAGACTAATAATATATAGTTAGTTCTTCTCGATTACATAGTGTTAATCTTAATGATCACCTAATAAATTTTCACCATGATTTTATTAGTATCAACTAATCATAATTGATTATTAAAATATGTTGGGATGAGTATAAAACAAACATAAATTATTGATTCAATAACATAAAAATATTATTGTTCTTTAAATATTGAATTACACCATGTCATTACAATAATCTTGCCACATATCATTGGTAAATAACCCTTGTTATAGTTTTCTATATTAAATATTTTAAACACTTTACCAATTCATGCATTTTGACCAAGGATAATCATTCATTTATATCCATCTCTATAGATATTCATACCTATAATATATGTGAATTTACTAAGATACTTTATTTAGATGAAATTTCCCAATCAATTCCAAACTGTTTGTCGCATTGGAATGTCATTTCCAATGAGAAGTATGCCATCAAAATAAAATGATAGAAATAAAACCAAGCTACCACTAACATATTTATATATGAGAGCATCATCCTAATTTTTTGCAATGTTATAATATTTTATTTATTCATCAAAATTAATATTCCCATACCAATAATCTTGTTTCAAACCATATAAAGATTTTTATTGCTTACAAATAATATTGGTATTTCTTGGGTCTTTAAACCCATTAGGTTATATCATATTTACAACCTAAAATAAATTCTCATAAATGAATATAGTTTTAATATCCAATTGAAATATCTCATAATAAAAATATAATGTTATCAAAATATTATTCCACATAGATTTGATCATATCCCATAGAGAAATGGGTTTGTTATAGATAATTCCAAGATTTTTTAAAACCTTTAGTTACAAGTTGAGTTTTATTAAAAAATATTCTACCATCCATAATAGATTTTTTTCAAAATAACCACAAACACCTAAGGTGTTTTACCCAATTAGGAGTTTTTACTAGGTTATAAACATTATTATTGTACATAAATTCCATTTTAGATTCCCTTGATTTTAAATTTTAGAATAAAAACTAAGGATTTGATCTTGTTAAGATGTTGGATCATAATTTATCACAATTAAATAACTATCATAAAAATAGGAATCAATATCTCTTGATTTATTAAAAAATATTATATATTCTTAGTTCTCATATATATTGAAAAAATTAATTTTCCATAAACCATTGTTTTTCTGACTAATTTGTCTCCGTATTAACACGATATTACAGGTCATAATATTTATGAACTTTAAATTTTCTCCCCTAATTTATCCTGAATCATCTATCTCTTAGTCCACATATATTACATTGAATTTTGAAAAACATATTATATAACATGGTTTAGTTTAAAAAAATCATTTTATTTTGTATAACCCTATAAGGAAACAAGAAAGATTGTATGGCTCATCATTTTTGAACTTGGTGTAAAAGAGTTAAATTACTTCTTTTATATACACCCTTTTGTTTTGATGTACCATGTTGTGAATGTTGTGATAATATATCACAATCTTCTAGATACTTGTGAAGTTATTGACTCAAATATTCCCCACCTCAATTAGATATATGTTTTTAATACCTTTTAAAAGTTATTTTGTACTTTATTTTTGTATATATTAAACATTTTGAGGTATTTATACTTGTGTTTTAAAAGATACCCATAATCATACCAACTTAATTAATCTTTTAAGGTAATGAAGTAATAAAATCCACCTGGAGATAATTTACCTACTGATACAAATTAAATTTTCATGATTTAATATTCAATGTTTTCCCCCTAGGAATTTAGTATAATAGTTCAAAATGTCTTATCTCGAGGAGGTGGTTGGATATGTTTAAAATTATAAATTTTCTTTTTCGATTTTTGAATGGATGAATAAAATTTCGGGTACTTTCAGAAATGGAAAACATAAAGAAAAACAAATCAAATAAATCAAATGGAAACCAAGAATTAATTTTGAAAAAAACATTTGATTATATTGAGAAGAGGTTTGAAATCATATCATATATTAGAAACTATGAACTAGTTTTAACCTTTTGAATTATCCCTCTTCATTGTGAAAAATTTAACCTAAAATAAATTATAATTGAAATACATAGTTCCTCAAAGTGTACATGTAATTATATTTGAAAATCATATTATTAACACAATAAGAATTTATTTTTCTGATGAATTGTGATTTAATTACTCAAATACATCTGAGAAATTAACTTTATTAAAATATATTTTGATCATAAAATAGAACTTACATATGAAATCCTAAAAAATTTACTACTTTGGTTTCATATATTAAAAAAATATAAAAAATAATTACTATGAAAATTACTCAAGAATAAAATAACAAGTTTCATTCAAGAATAATAGTTATAGTAAAATTAAACCAGTAAAAAAAAAATAAAATATAAACTTATGAGAGATGCCTACATATCTCCAGAGTTAAAAAATAGATAATATTTTTTTCCAAATATTTTTAAATTTGTTTCAATATCCATCATAAAATATTTATTCTAACAATTTCTATTATTTGATCCTCCCATTTACCCTAAGATACTAACTATAACAAATTACCCCTGTTTCCCACAATGAGTTTGTATTTTGTTTTCTTAGTGGATGGAAAAAATTTAATAAATAGAAACAAATTAAATTTTCTTATAGGGATCACACATGACACATGAAAATTATTTTCTCAATTTTAATTATAAATGAAACTGTAGTCTTCAATATATATTGGGATATTATAATCACATGAGGTATTCATGTAGGAAGATGATTTTAAATCACCCTTAAAAACTCCCATAATTAGAAACCTAATTATTTATCTATTTAATTAAATTCAATGGTATAGACGTAATGTGGATGAAATATCACTGGGAATGACAGAGAATGTTTTCATGACAAGACATGTTGGCTCAGGAAATAAAACCTTATTCTTTTTCATCTGTAACTTTATAAGAATCATAATGGTTAAAGGCCTTCTAAAACGGATAAAACTCTTAAATTCTTCAAAGTATCCTTTTATAAAGATCGAGTATCATATGATGAGATTAATATTATTTTTAAATTTCAACTTCCACTAATTTATTGTGAATAAATGTCTCATGATTCAACCCACAATTTCCTAATTTTAAGAAAATTATGAAATTTTATCTGATTTTATTTTGTTATTTTACAAAACAAATCCAATGAAACTCAAATCACTAGATAATTGATATGTATAGAAATATTCTTTGAAAATTTCTTATTTTCATGATACATATAGAATTTAATTTGTAAATTACATATTTATTTCACTCTCAAGGATATGTAATATGTTTGAGTTTGAAATATTCAGAACCTAACGCATCCAAATGATAGTAAGTATATTATGTGATGTGTAAAATTTTTTTCTCATTAACTAATGAATAAAAAATTTTACTTTGTAAAAATTTAAAATTAAACACTAAATTATATATATCATCCCATAATCTGAAAATATTTTATATCACATTATCTATGGAAAACTATATTACATATCAGTTAAATTCTCAATAAATTAGGCTACATATCAATTTTCCTAGGGAATATTTTGTAATGTATCATTTTTCCTATTGGGAAATATGTTATAAATACTTTAATTTAGGAATTTATCAATCAAAAAAGAACAAAATGTTATTTATTAAGCATAAAACCAGACTCGTTGAAGTATTACACCAATTTATCAAATATAATAAAAATCAAACATACAATAACTCTCAAATTGAATAATGTTATATGTAAAGGGAAAACCATATATGAGAGTCAATACTTACAAAAAATATCATCCTTTTAAGTTAAAAATGACTATTTTACCAAAAAATCACAACAAAAGATCATGAATTATACTAACGATTCAATAAATTAAAAATATCTTTAAAAAACATGTATTGATAAAATTTTAAAATAAATCAAAAAATATCCCATAAAATTTAAAATGATAGCATTTAATTCAAAATGAAAAAACTACGGGGATTAATTCTTTATAATGAAAAATAATAGTTATGAAATTAAGAGATCTAATAGTTCCACCATTCATTATTTTGGAACTCGAGAATAAGTTAGAATTAAAGTCTTACTATAGTAAATTTGAAATAAAAGTCCTTAGAGACTCTAAATTTGACACCAAGGAAACCAAATTTATTATTCCTCATAAATAAACATAATTATAAATTATCTATTAGGTATATTTAATTCTTCTAAACTTCCTTCATCCTACCATTCACAAAAACACATACTTCACTGGAATTATTTTTGTCATCAAACTTATATGACTTTTTGGAAAACATTTCTCATCCAAAGAAATAAATGGGCCACCGTAGGATTGATGAGTTCGTAAATATCCACATAATCAAGTAAAATATGTGTGATAATACTAATTAATTTCTATGATTTTTTGAGGTTTAATTCTGGTAGTTTAAAAGGTGTTAAGAATTCCCTAAAAAAATGTTGAGGTTTGGCTCTTTTGAAGAAAAAATTAGGGATCCATTTTTTAACTCAATAATATCATCCTCATAACTCATATAGTAATGATCCAACAATTAATATCTTATAAATTATATTTATTGTTCACACATTTATAAATTCAATAAAAAATTGAAATTTCGCCACTCAATTACCTTCAAAATGTTTCTTTTTTCTTTTTTGATCCAAAATTATGAAAACAATTATAAATTTTGAAGGAAGGGAGAATTTATTTAATAATAAAATAATGGTTTAAAATTACTAAATATTTTTTAATGATAAATCTTTTTCCATATTTAATAAACATTATATTTCCTTTTTAAAAAAGTTATCATATATTAGCTCCTTGAAAACATTTAAGTTTTCAATATTTTTCTCCAAACTTATTCAGTTTATTTATGTTCTTAATAGCTTCTAATATCTAAATATTCTTCCAATATAATTCCCAAATTATGTAGATAACCATAAAACTACACCCCCTAAATCATTTTTATCTAAAGTCATGAAATTTACTCCTATATCATTTTGAATATGGATTTCAAGTTTTTAACTTGGAATCCTAATTTTGGTTGGTGTTGGATAATAAGGGATTACATGGTTATAATGTGACAGGTATGATATAATAATATGTTAAATGTGAAAATAGTAATTTAATAAAAATTATTTCCCTCAACAACATTCCAAAAAAATTCCTTATACCAATAAGGTTTTGATAGAAACATATAAAATTATGGTTAATCAAGCATTTTTTGGATTACTCAAGTATAAATGTTGTTATGAAGAAGATTTAAAATGGGTTTAGAATCCTCACAGGTAGGTGATCTCAAAATTTAGATAGGGATTCATATCTTGGGATTAAAAAATACACTAGGGTTTTCTTGAACTTACTAAAACATTTAATTTTAATCAAATTTCACTTAGACATTCATTTATGATAATTTTCATGGATCAAATTAGTTTGCAGATAGGTATGGATTTAAAAAATTATAAATTATTTTATTTTAACATTAAAAAGAATAAAAAACACACAATTATAAAAAAATACACATAAAAATAGTAAAACAAAACAGAAATTAAAAAAAAAACCAAATCTATTAAAGGATGTACCCCAACTCTTAGCATGAACAACATTCTCATTGTGGAGTAGTTCATATAATAATTAAAAACAAAGAATTATAGATATTATTGGATTTTGTGTCCTAGAAGAAAATTTTTCTACTTTTGACTACATATATATTTAATAATGTAAATATTTATTAAAATACCATATTATATATTATTCATTGTTTTACCTTACTTTAATGTAATATTGTCCCAAAGTATCTATTACATTGAAAAGGGAACAACTATTCCCTACTATAATGAGAACTTTTTAATGATATGTAAATAATCTTAAAACTTATTATATGGTTGGATTACATTATACATCGGGGAAAATAGTATGTTGAATATTCGGTGTGATTACTCATAAGTAGATGATACTTCATATGATTAAATTTTCACATAGTGATCACCATGAAGGTTGATTCTCATAATAGGCTAGCGAGTAAGAATTATACATGTTTATGTGTGATTAAACATTACTATCTATGATCAGGTGTAATGGAGCATAGAATTTAATATTCTTACAAATTAAATCCCTAACTCATGCACTTTGATGTATTTTTGTAAACCATGAAGATATTTTTTGTGGATAAGTTTAGTAAATTTGGTTCATCACAAATGATATGTCACTAATTCACAAGGATATAAATTATTTGTCCCTTATATCTTTATGGAATTTGATATCTTGACCCTTTGATAAGGATATATATTTTGAAAGTAATTCCATGTCCATGGTGATGCAAATATGATCATTCTATATATTTAAATAAATACATGTCAAGAATTAAGGTTGATGACATAAGTATGCAACATAATTTATGACATATAGTGGGAAAGATATTTTATTACATATTGAGTTTTTATATGTTGTATTTTCATTATGAAACATTTTATTTTTCTATTAGTGCCTTGACCTATTACTAGAAAATAATCATGGATTTTCCAAGACTACCAAACACCATAGTGGAAGAGGCCTAGTGGGTCACACATAAAGTGTTTCCTTTGATCCCAATTAAGTAATATTTATATGAAAAAATTAGAATAAATATTATTCTTCAAACCAAGAGTTAATGTTTACTCGAGGTTTATTAAATGATCACAAATTTTAAATATATATTTATTTTCAGGGCAATTGTTTAATTTTGTGAACATAAAATATTTATTTATCTCGTTTTATTCACATCATGATAAATAATTATACATTTAATACATAAATATTTTATTTAGGCAAGAAAATATTTAACAAATATATATTCCCGAGATTATGAGTGGAATGTTTATTTATATATGGAATGAATAAATAAATAATAAAAATATTAATTTAGTTATACAATAAATATCAGGGGGATGAGAGAACCGAGATTAGGTTCGATGACAATTGTTAATTTGTAAGACCATAAAATTATATTTATCATTTCACCTGTTAGTACACACCATTGAATAAAATAATAATATTATTCCATTATATAGGATAAAGTTTCTCAGTGTTCAATATTTTATCAGATGTACCTTGTTTATTGAATTAAATTTTAAACCCTAACCTAAGGTTTATAAGTTGATTTCTATCACATTATAGAGAATGCTAATCTTTGTGCATAATTGATTCCTCTCATGATCTACCCCCTACTCTCATCCTCTTAATAATAAGAAAAAAGGAGATTAATTAAATATTTAAAGAATGTGATGTGATCAAAGGAGAATAATGAAATATGATCAATCATCCTTGTTATCACCCAAATATTCATCTGCATTATTTTTAGATTAAAGGGGTGCATGTAGATCACCATTAGTGGGGATTTACTATGGGTACTTAGAACACAATGATGTGAAACTAACCCAATAGTAGGGATCATCATCCTTAGTGGAGTAAAATATTACCCTCACTGTAAGCTTTCTTATTATGCTTACATTAATTTTAAAATTGACATGAAAAGATCTTCTCTTGTTTTTGGTGTTTTATTTTTCAATATTTTTTAGAATTATTTTCATTTTTCATGAAATTTACTTCATGTACAATGCGTATGATCTATCAAATTTGAAAAAAGGAGAGTTTTAAATAATATCAACATGAACTTCTATTACACATGGAACCATTAAGTGGTATGGTACTAGTCATGTTAAAATTTGTAATTATTTATTGGATTATATATCATTATGCATTTAAAAGTTAAATTTTATTTCAACTTTTATTCATTATTTATCTGATAGCCCAGATCACTTCTTACACGTCTTCATTTATCTCTTTCATAAAAAAAGATTAGTTATTAATTAAAAAATATTACCTATGAATAATCCATTCAAATGTTCTAGGAACTATGGGTGGATAACACAAGGTTACAAAGTGTGTAATCATTTTTCACACGCTTTGTATCCTTGTTCATGGTAAGAAGACAACAACATGGTGTACAGGTCATTGATCTATAAATAAATGATGCATGAATTAAATAAACCCCACGCTGATAAAAAAGGATCAAACATAGTTTTGCAAGACCACATAATGTGTATATTTCCTACACACAATATAGTCCATTTGTTTTTGGGGTGGAGAATATGGGGTCAAGATGTGTCATGTAATTAATACACCACATATATTTAATACATGATGCATATAGGATGACAATTTTTCAACTTGAATTAAACAACATATATCCTTCACACATGGAATATACCTCATAAATTTCCATTAAAAGTACACCCTAAGTCTTTATTCATGAATTGTAGACATCTAGTGAAGTAAAATATGAACCATGTCACTAAATTGCATACTCCTTGTACACATGTTATTCACTTTAACTTTTTCACAAGAAAATATGAAATTTAATTAGTCACACCATTAAAGCTCTTCAAACTATATTTTATGAGTTAATAAATTTATAGTGCACACTATTCATTAGGTTTTATATTATATTGAATGTTTAATTAATTATGAAAAATATTTGAAACTACAGGTTATGTATGTTTATTGCATACTAAATACTTAGTGTACATTAAATTATATAGGCAATGTAATTGTCATATATTTAATATGTCATTAATTTTAAATTACACACCCTGAAATTAAATTACATTCTACATATTAAAATTTTCATACGAGTGAATTGTATATAACAATGATTACATGGAATAGTTTGGATAAGTACCCATCGAGTTTCTTCTGAGTACAAAGCTGTATACTTTTTTAAAATTTAAAAAAAAGAAAATTATTTATATTATTTAAAATAATCGTGGATTATTATCTGTTGGAAAATTGGATGAAAAAATATAAATTTTATTAATTTATTAATTATATAATTAATCATATTAATTCATGCATATTTTATATTTTCAATGAATGAACTGAAATGATAGTTAGATGTTTTAAATACAAACATGTTATATGTTTTTCACCAATTATGGTCTATAAAAAGACCTTTTCATGAATTTCACTAGTTTAATTTAATTTAATTTAATGGGTTTGCAAATACTTATTATTAAATTAAACATTATATCCCATGTGTCATCATCCCTCATTTATTATATACAACTTTCATGTAAAAAAGTTATTTTATATGATCCCTTTTAACCAATCCTTTGGCTACAATCACCTATATCTGAGATATAATAAATATGTAATAAAAGGAGTATCTGAAGGAACATATAGTTGGTTTAATATGGAACTGTGACATAGGTAGTTTAAGATGGAACCGAGTTGAAACCATCCTGGGTGATACATTAGTGGGTAGGGGAATGATATAACTCATTCGAAGACCAAAAAAAGAAGTTATCCCCAAGGGCCATAGGTTGATTTATTATTTTATTAATAAATAAACCATTACATAAAATCCTGATAATTTCACCTGATTATTTATTTTATTAAGTTCTATGCATGTTTTTTATGGATGTATGTCTACTATCATATAAATATATGGTCTAATATAAAAGGATGGAATTAAAATATAGGGATTATGCATAAATTTTTTATCGATAATTGGTTAGTCAAATAAGTAAAATCTATATAATATTATCAAAAAATATAAAGATAAAAAAATAAAATTTATAGATAATAAAAATAATCCCTCAAGTTAATGTTAAGTCGGTATTCCTTCCATTATCTGTATAAAGAAAAACCATTATTTAAGTGTCGGTTCATGCCATAGTCATGGGGGGAATTTATTTATTGAGGAGTATTAACTAAGATAATGGGTTATCTTAACCCAAATTGAATTGACTTTAATGACCATAGTTTCCTTAATAAAAATTTTTAGGTAAGTGTTGAGGAAATATAATTCAACATTTCAAGATTGGGGAGTCTAATTCACTGTACCAGGATCTGTAAACTTACGATTGACAAGATTTCTTTCTTAAACCCCTTCTTATGGTTCTCATGGACATAGTATATATCATAAAGAATGAAATATAGGCAATTTACACTAGAATTTATTAAGTGATTATCCATTCCAATTTAATGGTGAAGGCTATTGAGACTGGATAAAATTGAAAAAGTCTTAATAAAATTAATTTTTTTTATTATGGCTCACATAAATTGATATTAAGATAAGTACTGATTATAGACTATATTATTGTAAAATAATTACAAGATCATCAAACACCATATCACTATAATCAATTCCGAAGAAAGACCATCTCTTAATTAGTAGTAACTTCTAGGAAAGGTTCAAAAACCTTTGGGTTATGCATCTCCAAGAATAGGAAAAATAAATTCTTGAATCCCCCATCCCTAATATAACTTCAAATTAAGTGAGTGATGTGGTGTTAAATATATATGAAAAAAAAACAAAATCACGTTATATATGTTAATTTTTTGTTTCTATCACCTGTGCCTAGAAACATTTCTAAGTCATATGGAAATATGGATGCCTATAGAATGATCCAAAATCTCCATGATTTTTATCAAGAGATAGAAATACAAGAATGAATAAAGATCTATAAGGATTTTTTCATGATAAAACATATAGAAGGCATGCCAACTAGGTTTCATTTAGTCAAGTTTGTTGGTTTCATTGAGTGCCTAGAGGCTCTAGGGATTAAACTATCTGAAGAACTAGGAACTGATATCAGTATTTCTTCACTCTCTTATATATTCTCTAGTTTTATTATAAATTTCAATTAGAAAATAAAAAATAAGTCTCTCCCATATCTTATCATCACACATTGAATGTTTTCAAGGATGTAAAGCTTGATAAGTCTTCCGTCCTTATGGTGAATAAATGGAACATCCTGGAGAATCGATCCAATAATAAAACAAAGTCTAAAGGTTATTCTAAATTCCCATCAATAAAGAGGTGGAACACATGTAAAGAAAGGTAAATAGATCATTTATATTTTTCATGAGAAAATATGGGCCTCTGGAAGGAAACATGTACCCATATGAAGAAGTAAGTGGAATCTTCAGGTGTATTCATTATAATGTATAATTATTATATTCCCCTAAATTGGGTATTAGATGAAACGAATGGTTCTATCATATTTATTCAAATACAAGAACCAATTTTATTTTATTAGTTTTTCTAATGCAAGATAGATCCTCGAGCAGCCAATAAACCAGACTTTCAATTGTGTATACTGGTTACTATCCCCTCATATTTAAGACTAGAATGACCTTGTTTCTAAAAGATTTTTATTATGTGAATTTTTTCTAAAAACATTATTAATGTATTTATATCTGATAATTATGGATTTACTTTCAAATTTGATGTAACTATTTCAAATTTTACAAAGAAATCATTTTCTATGATAAGGGATATTTAAATAACAATCAATATATGTTTTATTACACAAAAAAGTAATGAAAAAAGATAACTAATATTGTTCATATATCTAAAACACCACCAAAAATTGGAATCACTAGATTGTTCACATAATTGAGTATCATTTTACCATATTATTACAAGATAGATATTTGGATTCATTTGATCTAAAACCAATTGGTGTATGTCATGTATGTTTGTAATGAAAAATGAATAATTACCTATTTAATGGAAAAGTTGAAAGGGTTACAAAGCTTGTTGAGTTGGTTCATTGAATATTTACAAGAGTTTGAGATTTATCCCATATAACGCCTCCTTATAGAACACAATGGAATTGCGTAATAGAAAAGAGGAACCATACCATATTATATATCTAGATATGATTAATGATTCATGTGAATATTCAATTATATGTTTGGATATACACATTTTAGACATTAATATAAACACTAATATAAGTTTCAAATAATTAAAAACTAGTTTTCTATATCATCTCTGGGATGGTAATAAACCCACGTTTTCACAGATATGAGTGTGGAGATGTGATGCATATGCTAAGGCTATTTTTATAAATAAACATGAACCCTAAGGAAATAATTGTATATTTATAGGATATCCTAAGGAAACTAAAGGATGTTACCTATAAAATCATTTATATAAGAAATTTATGGTTAAAATATGTCCCACCATTCTTTAAAGGGATAAAATATTTAATGGAGAAAGTGGAAGATAGATAGACTTTCATGAAGTATATGATTAAGATATGCAAGAAGTGGAACATGAATAAATTACATAGAGCCTCATGGAAGAGGATTATATAGAGACATATGTTCTATATAAGTTTATGATATAGGTTATATATCTATAATGGTTATGTTTTTTAGTCATTCAGGGTGGAAACTCATTATTATTAGATAATAATTATCATGTGACCTAAAAGGAAGTTGTAAGTGACAAACAAGATCACAGATAGAAAAAATATATGAATTCTAAAATTGATTACATGTATAAAAATGAAGTTTCAGTTTTAGGAGATCCTCTAGTGGACATAGAGCCCATTTAATGTAAATGGGTATTTAAGACGAAGTTGGTCATAGATGGACAAGTCAGTACCTACAAGGAATGACTAGTTGAAAAAGGGTTAAAATAACATCATCGAAAAGAATATGATGAAATTTTTTATGGCTACAACACTGAAATATAACAAAATTATACTTAACATTTAATCTTACAATGAACATGAGAATTGTTATATGGAGGTAAAAACAAAATTTCTTAATGGTAACCTTAATGAATATTTTTTTATGACACAACCTGAAATGTTTGTGACTCTAAAGGATTACAATAAAGTATATTAGTTTCATATATATATTTTTGCATTAAAGAATCATATAGTCCACAAAAAATTTAGCTTTATTAATAAATAATGTAAGTTGTTTTCATAAAGAAAAAATGTGATCCTTGTGTCTATAAATGGTTTAGTGGGAATACAATCATTTTCTTAATAGTTTATGTGGATGACATACTACTCACAGGATATGAAATACCGATATTATAGTAAGTTAAATCGTGGTTAAATACATGCTTCTACATGAAGGAATTAATAAAATAATAATATATTTTTGTGATGAAGATCCATAATGAAAGATCTATGAGGCTACATGAAAATATTAAATGTACATACATTGGAAAGATATTGAAGAGATTCAATATAGGACAATCAAAAATGGGATTTATGGTACTGCCATACTACATTGATATTTCTATGAAAAGGAGTCCCTGGACTTATGTGGAAAGTTAGAGGATGACAAGGACTCTATATTAATTGGAAATAGGGTAATTCATGTTTGTTATTATGGAATTAAAGACTCTTTTAAAACATCTGAGACATACTAAGGATATGATTCTTTTTAATGGAGGATATGGGGAACTAGTTATAATGGGATATGCATATGTTATTTTCGAAATAGTTTTATAAGACCTCGATTCATAGTCAGGATACATATTCAATCTAAAAGGAGGTGTTATGGGTTAGAAGAGATCCAGAAAACTTATGGTTACTAATTCTATAGTAGATTATGAGTATATTATGACTTACAAGGTAACTAAATAAGTAATTTGTATTAAAAACATAATCAATTATCTAGATGTGGTTCCCTGCAGTAAACAACCTATCACACTCTATTATCTGAATAAACAATACTTTAAAGATATATTATTTTGAGGGTTTTTATTTGATAGGGTGAACTCATAGTGAGTAAAGTATTAATGAAAGAAAACTTGGTGGGCCCCTTGAATAAATCCTTAACTTAGTATAATCATGACCATTATGTGAGATCTGGTGGACTGGTAGTCATTTCCTATTAGCTCTTGTCCATGTGGGAGTTTCTAGGATTTGGTGTCCTAGAGCCAACTATTTATAATTTATATTGCATCAATATTAAAATAGTGACTATTAATTAAAACATATTTTAATATATCATCAATAGTTCTATGATACTTGAATGGTATAACGTCCCAGACTATATATCACATTGGAAAAGGAATAAAAGTTTCCCACTATAACGAATATTGTGAAATGGTAAAATGAGAGCCTAAAAATGTTTTCTATGGTTTTATACTATTATATTATAGAGATAATAATATGTTGAATTTCAAGTGAAATTAATAAAAATAAGAAAACACTTCATCTCATGAAGTTCACACTTGGTAATCTCTAAGATTAGATATTTTAAGAACATACTCATGGGTAGGAATTCCACATGTTTATGTGTTATTAGAGATTCATATTTGCGATTATATGTAATGGTGATTAGAATTTATTATTATTAATAATTATTTTCATGAATCACACACTTTGATGTTTTACCATAAATTTTTATGAGATAGTTCATAAAAAATTTGGTCACTTTGGGTGCATCATGAGTGGTATGTTATCAATGAATAAGTTGTTTAATGATTTTCTACTTTTGTATTTATAGAAGTTGATATATCATCACTTTAATAGAAACTATTTAAATAAATTTCATGGACATGGTTTTATAGGCATGTTAATTTTGGATAATCAAATAATGATATTTCATGTATTAAAGTTGATTCCGTAGGCATTCAACCTTCTTGATGAGAGCTCAAGAGAGAGGATTATACCACAGAGTGAGTGTTCATATATGGTTTTTTCATTGAAACATATCTTCTTACTCATTGGATGTCGTGACCCATTTATAGATAATAATATTGTATTTTATACAATCCTCCCTAATACCATTGAAGAAGAGGCCTCGAGGGGCACAAAAAAGTTTTTCTCGTGATCTTTGATAAATATTATTTATATTTCCAAATTGGAATATTATTATTCTTTATGATGTGATTTAATATTTATTCTAGGTTTATTAAATGATAAAAATATTAAATAAATATTTATTCACAAGAAAACAATTTAATTGCATTAATATATAATATTTATTTATATATTTTTTACATTTCTTTTGATAAATAATTATATATTTGTCAAATAAATAATTTATTTAATCACGAAAATAATTATATTATTTTATTACATAGTATGTGGTTTTTTTGTGTTTAATATTTTATTAATGGGACCTTATAATATTAATTAAAAATTAAATTCAATCATTGGGAGTATAAATAGTCTACTATCACATTCTAGTGAACTATTATTTTTGTGAAAAAAATATTCTTCTTTGGATAATACTTTTCTAATCCTCTCAAGAATTATAAGTACAAGAGATATTGTAAATTCATAGTTTTTAAAAGGAAACACAATGTTCGATAGTGTACATTATACACCACTTCAAGCTTAAATGAACAACTAAATATTAATATTTAATATTGTAGTTGTCACCTAAACATTAGCATAGAGGGAATGAAAAATGATTACTAAATTATGAAAATATAGTTTACACATGTTTATATAATTATTCATTTTTTACCAAATTATCATGAAATGAAACTGAAAACCAACTGAATATAAGGGATGCGTTTTTATGAAAAAACTATTTAAATGTGAATAATTGTGTATATAAAATAATCAAATAACTCTTTTCGGATTATATGAATAAAATATAAATTCAATATATTTTTTGAAATTAATATTATATATTTTATAGACATTACATTAGAATAAACACAATTTTATGGATAAAATGAGTGTTTTTTTCTAAAAATTCATGTTTACCACCATTTGATGGAGAACTGATTTTAAATTTATTTTTAACACTTTTAGAAGCTATATTTGAGAATATAAACTTATTATTTAAAATAAGGGCATAAAATTTTTCTTTAGATTAATTTTATCTATTTTTCTCAAAATATTCATTTTTTAAGGTGAAGTGAAAAATACTGCATTTTAATTCAAAACTAATTTTTCATCTAAGTTGTTTCCATAGTTATATTTTCCATTAAATTGGTTTTAAATTATTTTTAAATTATATTTTTATAATTTAATACAATTTTTTTAATTGGAATTAATTTCACTATGATGTTCGATATAAAAACTATGTGACTTTTTAATGTCTTACTTAAAAAGCATGTTCTCTTATTCTGTCAATGAGATAATTTTTTAATTTATTTCTTGAAATTATATGTTTTGAATTTGGAAAAATGAATTCCATATTTTTAAAAAGAAGGTACAAACTATGTAAACATGTCCCCTTTATTTTTGGACATTATGAATAACAACTTTAGCACTAAATTTTAATACCACGGTTAAAGGTAAATCAGGTAATTAATGATAAAAATAATATTTAATAATATAAAACTACCATAACATTTTTCCTAATTTAATTCGATGATTTCGAACCAACTAAATGTATCCTTGGGTAGATTTTAGGACCACTTGGATCCAGATGGATGAATTTAATGCATTTATAATAATATATTCAACGAATACTCATTTTTGTTAAACTTTTGTTTTTTAAAAAGGAGAGTATTTTAATGTGAAGTTATATAGGAGATATATTAGATTATAATTATTATTTAGAAATTTAAAACTATTACCTATATCATGGTAATTTAGTTTTATTTTAGGAAAAATATAATTAAATTAAATAGGGACACAAAGATGATGCAGTAATAGATTTATTTAAGAATTAATCTAATAAATATTGTTGTAAATATTGAAATAAATATAATTTTTTATAATTTAAGCTGTAAAATAATTTTATTTATGACTATGACATGTTAGGATTTAGTTAATGTAGTTTTTTAGAATGTATCATGTTGTTATGATTTAAAAAAAATGAATGTAATGAATTGTGTCAAAATTGATATAATTCATATTTTTATATTAAATATTTAATTAAATGATTAAATTTTATAAAAATTAAAACGTCAAAAAAATATGATATATGTAAAAATAATTCATTAATGACCCATTAATTGGTCTTTTGTAATGATTTAGTAATTCTTTTATCTCTCAAATTGTAAATTACTAGATAAAACAGTATGAGTAAAAAGGGATTAAAAAAAGGTAAGGATTAAAAAATATAAAAAACTTGTATAATTATTATTTTATAATATATATTTCCCCATAAAAAACCTGTATTATAAATAAATTATTCTATACCCATTTTTAATCGAAATTGAATTCTTATTAATTTAATACTTTTAATAATTCAAAGGGTTCCCCTCCCCTCTCCTATAAAAGGAACCCATTCCTATCTATTACTAACACTTTCAAAACCTTTTTGTTCAGTCAATATCTACCCAAAAAAATTCCTAGAATTATTCTACACATTATTTAGTCTTTATTTTAGGATTAAATCCCTCTTTATATGCCTTAACATGTTCTTCAAAGGTGATCAACCAAAGAAGAGGGATCAATTTTTTTATGCATTTATGTTTTATTTATTTTTCAAATTCCTTAAATCCACTTAATCCCTAATGAAATAATAACTAAAGTATCATCAATAGACTGAGATATTATTATTTTAAAAAAATCACTAAACCCATCTCCAATTTCATCAAATGGTAAATGAACATTTCATTCGTGGGTACGGCGGACTACCGCCTCATGTATTGATATAGTTAGTTTTTCATTAAATTCAGTCAATACTGGTCATAATGATGGAAATAATGTTTTTATATTATTTTTAGGAAACATTTATAATTATATTAGAATAAAATATCAAATATATTCTCACCTTCCATGCACATAAAAATGATATCATTATTCATTTGTATGTGTGAACTATTACCTCCATGAAGCGATGAGACTTGTTTTTATACATTATATGACTTTTATGATATATATAAGTATATTTAGATGATTAGTATGATATTAATGTTTTTATGATAATTATTTAATTGTTAAATGACACATAACTTCTTTCCATAATGAACAATGAAAAATAGAAAATGTTACTAACGCGTACATACAACTTACTGTCTCTCTGATTATAATGTTGTTCATTTTTCAGGAAATAAAATTATGGTTTTATTTAAAGGTATAATTTCTGTATAAATATGATTATAATTCCATTAATTTTATTTTGGATATGATGAAATTTTGACCACATGTACTAGTGACATCAAAACATGTTCATTTTCAACTCATGTACCGATTATCGACAAAACCTCCGATATGAACTTAATTAATTATGTAATTTTTATAACATGGTAATAAGTGACATAAAAAAATAATAAACATGAAAATGGTTATCAAGTTAGTGGAAATTAACCTAAGTTTATTGTTCAGGATGAACAAGAAACATATACGAGGACTCGAACTCAAGGTAAGGGACTTTGTCTCAATAACCTTTCATTGTGGCATATAATGATGTTATTTACCTTTATTATTCTATAAGGTGCATATAAAAACAATTTTAAAAGTTATAACATGAAATAATATATTATCATGATATTTAAGGTTTTATTTAATGTTATTCTTTAATGATTCTTATTCATTTGTTTATAAATTGTTAAGGTACATTTTAACAAAAAACATAATTTTAGTGTTTGATAATTTATTCTTATAAAATATTTCTATATTTTTTAAATGTTTTCCAAATGGTTTTTAATATTTATTTGTATGGACATGAATATTTTAAAATTTTAATTCCTTTGAAAATTTTCAGTTTGTAATAAGACTTTTTGATTCAAAAATCATATTTTTTAAATGTTTTAAATATGTTTTAAAATGGGATTGAATATTTCAATAAATTGGAATGTTTTATTTAACAAATACACCATGAAATAAATTTTTCATTTTTATGTAACTTTAATGGTTTAATGTTTACTTTACAATTTTACCCTTTTATTTTCAAATAAAGTGTTATCATTTATGAGCGAAGGGAATTTTAAAAGAAATGAAATGTGATTTCCAAGTGGGAAAGTTTGTATTATTTTATTCTTGATTTATATGTTATTATTATGTATTGGATCTTGTGAATTTTTATTGTATACAGTTTCTTCTATGATAAACTAAGGGTGTGTGATCCCAAGATATCTCTCCAATTCATTTGTTATTGAGATAGAGTTACACGATAAGGTTTCTCTTAAACTTTTTAGGGAATATATTGTGATGGGTATTCCAAATGAAACCATGAAGGTTTCTCAATATATTGTTTTCAAAGGGAAAATATAAATATGATATAGATTCCAAAATTTACATTTATTATTCATGATTGTTAAAAAAGTTTTTCAGAAATCTTATGTTTTCTTGGGGTATGTTAAAAAACTTATGCTTTATGGGTGAAAAGTATGATTTTGTGAAAATGTTTTCATGAGTTTAAATATTCATCGACTAATGGTTTTATTACCTATTTTTATCCATACTGAGCTTTTTATGCTCATTATGGGTTTTTGAAAAGTTTTTCAAATGGTATAAGGATTATTAAGATAAAGGAAAAAATAAAGAAGAATGTTAATTAATCTTATTTTAATGAGTTTTATATTTTGAAAAAATGGACAGTGAGTTGAAGTGTGTATGTTTTAATAATTCAGTTGTTATGTAATAGTTATTGCCTAATTCTCTAAAACACTAAACCTGAAAAGATCCACAATGTGAATTCTTGACTTAACTCAATTTTAGGTAATATTAAAGGATGGGGCCTTATAGAGATTCCTTATAAACTTATGGAACATGAAGTGATCAATTACGATTAACCTAATGTGAAAATTCTGCATTATTAGAAATCGATGATTCCTCGATGCTGTTCAAAGATCAAGGGATCACAAGTAGATACCCACTAAAGAGACTCTACTTTGGTACCTCAATATGAAATGGTGATACACCTATCAATTTAGAATGATAAAAATACACAATAAATAAATATCTTAAGATTGAGTAATCTCATCATCATATGATTAAGTTAATTATAAATTTTACCTGAAAATATCTTCTCTTTTTTTCCAATGTTTTATTATTCTATATTCTTGGAAAAGTTTTCATTGGTCATGATATTTATGTTTTTAAAATTTTGAATGAACTATCAAATATGAAAAAATTTAGACTTTCCATAGGCCAAATATGAGGTTATGATATGTTTAAAAACATCACATTTGACACAAACAAGTGATACTGAAGGATACAAATTAGCCTCCACTGTATTCAATGACTTGAAGGTGAATCTCGTACCCCGTATTCTCTTGTAAAATTTCTATAAACTGTTTTAATACATACCCATTGATTTAAGGTGATTCTCATTTCACTATTTAATTAATATCCACGACAAAATATTGAAACATATGAGTAAAAATAAAGGGTATAGGCAATTTGGAATGAAATTTATCTCGAAATAGATTGAGTATGGTTTCAAATAGATGAAATTTATCTCCTTTTTTAACCCCTTTTTGATAGTGCATTCATCTTTGAAAGCCTTTGTTTTATCTTTTCATAACCATTGGATTTAATTAGCATTATTAATAATTTCTTCAAACACTAGAAAATATTGTTTAATTTATTTTTTAAATTCAAAAAATTTAATGTTGCATGTTTTGGTAGCCAAAAAAGATTCGCAAAACCCTGAAAATTATAAAAGTTTTTTTATTCGATAGCATGTATAACAAGAAACACTATGAATAGAAATGAATATAATATAATCATAAATTTTGATATATTTAATATTTTAAATAAATATATAAATTTTAATGCAAGAAATACTGTGTTAACTTGTGTTTCATGCAAAAATGACTTTCATCGATGACTTGCATTTCAAGCAAGGCCGAGTTGTAATGAATACTATTAATTTTATTTATTAAAATGAAAATTATATCTTAGATATTAAATTGGATTTTATAAATAGTTTTAAATAACTTAAGCGAAAATATGGTTGGATTTATTTGTTATCAATTAATTATAAATGAATAAAATATCTAATTAAATATAAATTAAATTTTTAATAATAAATATTATTCACCAATTGTGTTTTATACTAATAAGTTAAATTAATTAATATTGGTAATTGATCTTAATTTAATATATATAATATGTTATCAATAATTTTTTTCACATTCATATAATATATTTGATAGGAATAATATGTGAAGAAACCCATTTTTGTGCACAATGAGATTAATTTTTCTTAAGGTAATTTTGTCTCCATTTAATGGAGAGCTTGTTTTAAATATAAATTTTGGAATTTTTTTCATTTTATTTTTCAAAATAAAATTTATATTTAAAATATTAATGTTAAATTTATTATAGGTTATTTTTTTTATTTTTCTGATAAGTTTCTTTTTTTGAGGAATAGTGAAAAACATATAATTTTAATTGAAAACTACATTTTCTCCAAAATAATTTATAATGTTAACTTATATTTTGAATGGGTTTTAACATAAAAATAGTTCCATTATATAAATATTAATCCAATTTTGGTTATTTTGTACATTTTTAAATTGAATTAAATTTTAAATCTTATTAATCTTTTGAATAATGTAACTTTAAAACCCCAATTCTCATCCTGTCTGTGGGATTAATCTTGAATGAAATTTTTAAAATTGTTTGTGTTGAATTTAAAATGATGGATTTAATATTTGGAATCAAAATAACTTATAATTATTTATGAGGTCTTCTTAATTTTTGAATAAAATTATTAGTGATAGCAGTAAAAATTAATTACATCGATTAAGAGAAAAATGAGATTACAAAGGGACTAAAATTTAAACAAAAGTTTGAAAATGAAATACAAAATTTTAAAAACCCATTGTAGGGAAATATTTATTCCATATACCTTATAATATATAGTTTTGTTTCTTATTATCACCACTGGACATGGGAAAACTGTGGGTGGACATCCCTCTTTGAGAGATTTACAAGTTTTCCACTCACCCCACTTATAAAAGACCTCACTTCTCCCCCTTATCCACAAAAATCAAAACATTTAAGCTTAAAAAATAACTAAAAAATAACTCCCAAAATCCTTAAACGAATATTATAAGCCTTATCTTAGAAATATATCCAACTTAGGAATGCATTAGTGGAAACCTAAGAGGACACCTGATGAATAGGTAATGTTTTTTTAAAAGTGGGTTTATTTGATTTCCTTCTATACCCCCTTAGTTTTTTATATCATTATTATGTAATATCCATAGTATATTCAATATAATTATAATTTTTTATGTCAATTTTAAGATATAAAATCACATAATTCAAACAAATGTGTTATGAAATCATCGTTCATTCGTATGGAGGACAACCGCCTCGTGAACCGATGTCATTTTTTTCCTCTTCCTACCATCCTAGGTCGGTAATAAAGATGAATTTATATCTTATATATTATTTATATATTATTAATGATTTTTTTATTATGTAACTATTATATAATACATAGCTTATTGATTTCTATTTTTTGGGAATATAATAATGTCGTTCATGTGTACGATAGAATGCCATCTCCCAATGAGATGTGCTTCATTCGTGCTTTACCAGGAATTCATTAAGTATGGGTTTAAAATAAATATGTGATATATATGATATAAAAGTTCTACTGGAATAATATATATATATATATCACTTACTTTTATTTATTTCCATGTGAATAGAATATGAAAATAGAGTTCATGTGTATGTATGACCTACCGTCTCTATAGATAGTGTATTTGATTTACATTCACCCAATTTTAGGGATTAATATAAATATATATATTATAAATACATATGATATTTAGACCATGTTTTACATTTTGGTTGTGATGAAATCATTTTTTAATTAAGAGGAACAATGAAATTACAATTCAAAATATACTAAAAAAACAATGCAATTAACTCCTAAAATAATGAAAATAATGAAATATTATTAACAAAATGGTGATAAGTTTTTATAAAATGTTAACATATGTTTTTTAATTATTAATATATTTTTTGGTTTTATTTAATAACATTATTCAAAATTTTATATATGTTATTACATTAAATTTAACAAAAAATGAGCGTAATGTAAGATATGCCATCTCAATTTATATTCTGTTGAGACTTATTTTTTATTATGAACCACTTCACCTTTATATGGTGTATATAATTCCCATTGGAATTTATTATAATGAATCATTCATTCTTAATTTTATTTTATGTCTTAATTTGAATTATTTCCGCCAAGTGGATTTGACTAGAAAACTACCAAGTGATAAAATTTATTGAACAATATCACTTTATTTTGTGCTTGTAAACTTTATCTTAAAACAATAACATTAATGTGATAATTTTCATTGAAAATTACATTCAACTTAAGAAAAAAATTATTTCATGATGGGTATTATTATTTCCTAAACTATATACCATTTTTATATATGATGTTTACTTTGAAAGTTATAAGAGTTATTATGGAAATATTGATAAATCCATATACATTACTCAATAAAGATATTTGACAAGAAATTTTTTTCATTTATTAAATAAATTATTTATAATATAAGGAATTATTTTCAAATTTAATAGAGGGTTGAGGACTGGTTAATGAAAGACCCTAGATTCATTGGTAATCTCATGAGACGAATCTGATGGACAAACTAGATGAGTTTCTACCCACTTATATTATATATCTTGAGGATAGATCTTGATAGTAAATATATTAAGGATATATATTTATTGTTTAGAAGTAAAAAATTATTTATTTAATCATTATTATTTTCCATGTGACAAATCAATTTTTTTTAATTTCTATGGTGAAGTTTCAAGCTGAAGTGATTATTTATTTGACATTATTTGATAAAGTTTCATTCATTCCAGATTATGCTCAAATTATTGATTAATTATCATGTTTTTTATTCATTTAATATTACGTGATGATTAATATTTATTATTTATGATAGCTTCAACAGTAGTTAAGCCTTACAAATTTTGTAAAAAAACAATAATTTTTTATTTCATTTCCTTAGGTTATAAGGAATATATCATTTAATGAGTTTTCAAGGATGAAGTTTATTATATTTTTTTATTTATTATTTTTTATTTTCTATTAAAAATGTTAAGTGGGTAACATGTTTTCAATATAGTCTTCCAAATATAATAAACTATTTATTTCTTTAATATTTTAATCTTGTATCTATGTGAATGTAATAAAGTATGGAACCAATTTCATGATATTAATGTCATTATCATTACAAGATTTAGGATCTAACAATAGAGGTAAATGAAATGATTTTCAATACACTAACCAAAATATTGAAATGAAAATTATAGTTCTATAAGTATTCATATAATCCCCAAAATCAGCATCTAATCCCAAGCTCATATATTTTCTATTTTGTTGGATAGTATTCTACAATTTTTTTTTGATCTATCTATTCAAAAACTCAATCATTCCATTTAGAAGAGTGTGTTGAAAAACTATGAATAAATACACAATTACCGAAGATAGATTCTAAATATCTATTATATAAATTATTTCATTTATTTGTGACGATAAAAATTGATAGGAAAAACCTAAAAATCTATTTTTCTTTCAAAAATTTGGTAACTACATTAGAATCATCAAATTTATTGGAAACAATTTATTTCCACTTGGAAACATAATCAAGAAAATTAAAATGTAAAGCGACCTAAAAGAGTTGGGAAATTATTTAATGAAATAAAATACCAAAACATCAAAAAATAAAAAGAAAAAATATAAGGGGTTTCTAAGGAATAATGTCCAATTAAGAGAAATTTAATCTATTAGGACTTACTTGATCTATAATCAAAAAATCATATTTGAAAATTTTTAGAAAATATAAGATTCAAGAAACATTTCTCTAGTTTTTATTTGTAGTCCAAAATTACCACCATAACTCAAAGTATGAAAAAAACTCAATTAAAATTCAATTTTAGAATCCTATATTCATTACCTAATTATTGGACATATTTGAAACTTCTCACTCAGAATAATCGGTAATTGTATTAATTGTTTAGCCACTATATTATCTATACCCTTATTAAATTTTATTTTAATATAAAATTCTTTAATAAAAAATTCTATCTCAATTTACTTTGTTTTTCAACTTGTTTATTTTTAAAAAAAAATTGATTATTGAATTATAAATAAAAATATTTACTCAAGAAAAAATTAAATGACCTCTAACTTTTTTATAAAAAAATAATAAAATGATTCTCATTTTAGTGGTGGTGTAGTTATAATGTTCTTAATCTACAGTCCTAAATTCACAATCTATCACTTGGTATTTATTTAATTTAATTTAACATTAAACTTCCCCATGAGAAAGGTTTGGGGCATAAACCATAAATTTAAAGGGTATGCCCTATATTGGTGGTCGAATAATTCATAGGGATACCATATTTTATTTCAAATACCTAAATTATTATTTCCATCTTTTATCAAATAAATATTGAAACTCTTTTTATGAAATATTAACATAGGAATATTTTTTAATAAAATTATTTATAAATATTTTATTAAAACTAGCATTTACAAGGAATAATAATACCACCACTTTTTTTGGGTATGGAAGTGAAGAAATGAATTCAATTTTTGATTGATCAATTTAGATTCCATATTTGTGATTACATGTCCAATATAAATTTATTTTTCTACCATAAAATGGCATTTATAATAGTTAAGAACATGGTTTTTATCAATAAACATATTAAGGATAACAAAAATCCTCTTCAAATGACCTTTAAAAGATTCTCCAAAGAATGTGAAATAAAATATGAATAATTCCATACATTTATATTTTTTTTGAAATTATTAACATTATAATCCTTTTAAAGGGGCCTATTGAATTTAGAAAACAATAATAAATTATTATATTAGAGATAATAACCAAATTACAAGTGTTGTTTTGGGAATATCCCTCAAATATTGATTTTATGTGAACATTAAAAATTATAGATTTTATAAATACAATAAGTTTGATTTTATTTTTCATTATAAAAATAAATTACAATGCTAAAAATTAGTTACTATAGTAAAAGTAAAAATGTTAAAACTGTTAAATAAAGGGGATAAATGGATACAAACATGTTATAAACATGTCAATAAATGTGCTTTTGAATCCCTTATCAACCTTAAACTTTAATAAACTCAATTATTTTCTAATTTGGATTGACTTTCCATATTAAAAATTGATTATTTGTTTATATTAGGATATTATATTTACCGAAATATAATTCCCCTCACTTAAAAAAGTAGCATCCAAATAATCCTTCAAAGTTGAATAAATATTCCATTTAACCCCTCTTATTTCTATATGATGATCATTTTCTCTTGATCTTTTAGTACCTATATATTTCCCTAATTGCTTCAAAATCTATATGGTTTCCAGGAAAAATAAAATTGTTCTAAATATGTATTTTCAATTATTTATTTATTATCCCATTTATTTTCCATCAAAATATTCTTAAATATATTTTATAAATTCTAATATAATTTAATAGGTAGTAATATTATATTAATTTTTAAACTTTCATTCATTAATTGTGTATAATGTCCCCACCATGAATGATGTGTTTTATTTCAAATCACTACCTTAAATGGTATGTTAAAAAGGAATATTTAAAGAATAAATATTATTTCTATAACATAATTAAAATTATAATATTATATATAATTTCCTTCATTTTTTTTGTAATGTGGAAATAAAAAAAGTTGTCCTTTTGTATGTGTGGACTATCACCACTAAAGAATGGTGTATTTCTTAATTCAACACCACCAAACTAATATGATTATAATAATTTACTAAATTTATTAAAATTATATTTATTAAAGTATTAAATTCTTTGAAATTAAATATTAATGTTTAACTTATTATTAATATACAAAAACTTTATTCATCAAATAATACAAAAACCACCCATTTACTGATTTTGTCTTAAACAATCTTGACTAAAACTCCCTTGTAATGAATTTATATCATTATAAATCATTATAAATAATATATTAAATAACCTTGGATAGTTTATTAATAATAAAATTGGTATAAAATAATGGGGATCAACTTCAACATTTTGAACATGCCAGAAAAAATAAAAACCACAAAAATATGAAGATAAAAATAAACTATAGGTAATAAATGTATAATTAATTTTTATAATTGTAGAGTATATATGTAAATAGGCGTGAATAAAGTTATAAATAATTTGTTATGATGTTATATTTACTATACAATATGTTAATGTGCTTTCATGGATGTCATGATAAAAGGTAGTGGTTTTCTCATCTCAATTGTTTTTCTTTGAGACATATTCCGTTTTAAACAATTGATTTTATTATGGGTATATATATCTATATAGATTTTTTATAGTATTTATTCTCTTTATATTAGGGGATAATGAAATTTTTAGTTCAAATCATCTTCCTTTATGGATGAATTTCTTATAAAAGTTTAAAATCATTATGAATAATTCTCAGCCCTATTAAAGTCTATTTTCCTAAATGTTAATATTCTATCATCTGATAAATATTATAATTTATTATTTGTAAAATCAAATATGTATTATTTTTTTTATTATTATTATTTATATTAAATTCTTTTCAAAATTATGTTTTATAACTATTTTTAATATGTAGATCTCATTGAAGGCATTTTAATTTATTAGAATGGATTTTACTTTATTGATCACATGTTTTATCTTTCTATTCACATTTACATGGAATTTTTTTTGTTTATTTCATGTCTTTACTATTTTTATATTTTTAAAAATAATTTTTGAGAAATTATGCATGTCATTTTTTCGAAAATTATCTTTTCAAATGTGACTCGCAACATTTCCTCTTTCCAATGATGTTAATAAATGTTTTATAAAGACTCTTTTCTGTTCCACTTCTATTTTCTTTTGTAACTACATATTATCTATATATAATGGAGTTATTTTTTTATAAATCATCCACTAAATTACTTTATTAATTAATCCTTTTATGTTATTGAGTTTTTGGTATAAATTGATCTATCTATTAAATTTTTTTTACAGGATAACATTTGAAAACAAATTATAAAACACATTTTCATTACATAGCTTCATTTTGATATGATGAAAGATTGATTCCATATCAAAAACATATTCATAGATTATTTTTATATTATGGGTTTTTAATATATATACCCCAATTCATTTGTTATGTTTTTTATATACCATGGGATAATGAATCATGAATGGAAGTGAATTGAATTTTCTATGTTCACAAGACCATGTGTGGACATGATTTCAGTAATCCATATTCATAATTATTTCACATGGATGTGATTAAAGTTATATATGTTCATTATAACATGAATGTAAATTATTTTAGGTATCTATTTTAACAATTTTATGATTACTTATGCCTATTCTTATACAATATTTCTATGTTTTATGCCATTGATATTCTCAATGAAACCTTATTATCGTTACACAATTAGAAACTCTTATACCATTGTATATGATTTATCATGGGATATTATATTTAAAAAATATTATGGGTATATATCCTTTTTGGTCATATATTTTTTCCCATATTGATGTCTTTTTGTTATTCTTATGATTTCACCCTTGATAATATTTTCATATGTTATTTCCATAATGATTTTTGGATGTCACACATTATTCTATTTTCCATTCCCCAAGTTTGGAAGTTGAATATAAATTTTGATATTTCATAAAGGGTATCTAGTGTGGTACAATTATATGGAAATTTATATAGTATTGTAAAATAAGTATTTTATATATCTTATCTCTAAAGATACAAAACCATTGATTCTCAGAGTTGGGAGATTAATTAAGGGATATAATATTTAAAATATGAAAACGATATAAAATTATTGTATGTTTTAATTGGACAATGTTAGTTTTTATTAGAGAAAGTATATCAAGAACGTTTTTTAGAAATAGATCTGGGAGTATGGGTTGGGTCACTTCACATCCATTCAATATTTCATAAGAAATTAGGATACATTATAGATCATATAATGGAAGTGTACAAAAATCAAAATATTTAATTTTTGAGATAATTACATGAAAAATTTATGTAATAATGTGTATTATTTTGTTTAAAAACCTTGAATAATCTAACTTTTCAATTAAAACTATGTTGGATATTATAATTTCTTTTACTTGAGTACATTAATAACTACTATTTCATCATAATTCATCTTAGTATCCTTATACATCAAATTTCATACATATAGTATAAACTGCTTTAGTTTTTCATTAACTTTAAATATATGTTATTACTTATACAAGATTCATTTTTCTATCTTGATTCATTTTTCCATTATAATGTCATTTTCAGAAATAAATGAGGAAAAATAATTTTGAAAATCATTATTATTCTCCTTGTTTTTTCTATTAACATCTATTATAGAAACACATTTATCATATAGAATAAAACCATCAACTTTAACCACAAAAAACATACAAACTAATTTATAACAAGCATAATGACATGTGATCATTCCATATGAAAAATACTTTCCCATTGAAAGTGGGAACCCCTTGTTATTCATCAAAGTAATTCCTTCCATTTTTTAAAATTGAAATTCAGTTTCCAAATCTTCATTCATAGAGGAAACATTTCTCTTAAAAATATAAATAGTATATCAATATCAAAGTGAACATGAATTCTCTAATAATAATAGAGTATGATCTAAATGATTAGTGAGAATTTCAACGGTGGTGGGGTGGATGGGTGAATCAATTTCTTCAATTCCTTTTATATTAAATTGATGAACAACCATCATAAACTATTAAAGTAAATGATTTTATTATTGTCACACAATCCAATTCACTAAAATAGAAGGTGAAATATATTTTTACATGGATCACTACTCAAAATGAGTAGTTAATCCTAGTCATGATATGGAATCATATGAATCCTTACATTCCACTAGTAACGTCATTATGGGTTATAACATGTAAGGTTTATTGTTGGACTAATGATACTCTAAGCCTATGTTTAATATGAAAAATTAATCAAACACAATAAAAACATAATATTTTTAAAAAATAATAGAGGCATTAATCGAATTATAAGTCCATAAACTTGTGTTTATATACATTTTCTTCATATTTAGATTTTAGAGTTTTCAATTTTTATTCTAATTTCACAAATAAGTAACCTACTATTTCTTAACTTATTTTATCCCTTAAATAATATTCATGATTATTCTATACAATCTATTAAATTTCCCAATTCAATTTTTAATCATAAAACAACAACACCTTTTACTGCATAGTATATGAATTTTGAATTTTAATTTTGAAAATATTACTATCTTTTATTATTCTAAAATTCATCTTTAGTTTATTTTACTTATTCATATTTATTTGGAACTATCCAGGTCGTTGAATTGTGTCAGGGTATGTACCATCATGTCAAAATATTCCATCAAAATTATTCTTCCTTTTTATCGAAATAACTTTATTATGAAATATTTAATATTTTATCCTCAACAGAACATGAAATTTAAATTTCATGGATTCATATCACAATGTGTGTAACACCCTAGGTAAATAAAGAATATGAAATTTTCTTATTTATCCATATTTGTTTATAAAATATTAATATGACTTTAAAGGGGACGCTATGCTCGATGGCGTACCCAACACGCAACAACGAGTTTCTTGGGAATCTTACGTTGCACTCTAATAATAAAATAATATTATTTTAAATGGTAGTTAACATGTAGCCGTTTTATTGGCGGGAATGGATATAAATAACTAAAATATGATTAAATATGTTTTTAAATGTTTTTACATTTATCCAATAAAAGCTAATGGCTTAAAATACGGAAAGAATTCAATTTTAGGCGTATATGCCCTAGTTTTCACTAAAGGTACACTTATCACCTTTTGATGGAGAACCGTCATTAAATATAGTTTTGTTCACTCTTATAAATTCTATTGGACCAAATAAACCTCTTATTAAGAATCGAGAGATCAAAATTTACTTTCTGTAAAATTTTGGTACCTTTCCGATAAAGTTCATTTTTTTAATGAATAGTGTAAAATGTTGTATTTTAATTCAAAACCTCTTTTTAATCTAATTTATTTATATGATTAGATTATCTTTTGAATTGGGTTTAAAGTGAAATTATAATATATTTTTACCATTAAATCCAATAGTGGTCGTTGGAATTAATTTCAATTTGAAATCAGACTTAAACTAGTGTCAATCTTTTGATACTTATTGTTTCACAAAAACACGCTATTTGTCATGACTGTGGGAATTAATTATTAAATTAATTAATTTGAATTATATGTTTTGAATTTTGTAAAATAGACTTCATTTTTTAATTCAGAATATCAAATATAGCTTAGGGTTAATTTTTTGTATTTTTCTGAAAAACTTCAATTTTTGATGAATAGTGAAATCAGTAAGTGGTACTTATAAAAACTGATTTTCCATTTAAATGAAAATTTTCCACCTTTGTGTATTGAATTCAAAAAATCCAACATACATGGTTTTCATTAAGAAGCTAAATGTGGTTCAATGAGATTAAAATAATTTTTTGGTGAATAGTAACTTATTAAGTTTTTAATCGCGATTAGTGGTAATTAGTGTAGTTTAAGGTAAAAATAATGATTTAATAATATGAGATGACCTAAACACATGTCCTACCCTCATAGGATATTCCATGGACGACCATGAAAATCCATGGGTCAACTTGGAGACCCCATGGAGCCACTTTTGTTGGAAAATGACATAAATACCTTTTATTTAATGTTAATGTAAAAAATGGCACAAACATTATATGTTTTACAAAAACAATTTTTAAATGGGTTATACAAGTCAGAGATTTGATTATAAATAGTCATTGGAAAGATAAAACGATTTCCTACATCATAGTAGTTTTTTTATAATTTTTAGACATTAAATAAATTAAATTATTTATGACATCATAATGATGCAGCGATGACATCATTATTTGACGATTTAACTAAAATGGAAAGATAATGTAAAATCTATGAACTACACATGTCCAAAACTTATTGTATGGGTGTATTTAAAACTATTATCACCTTATACACGAATTATATCAATGTGGGTCCTTTTAAAACCGAAACACATTTTCAAATAAAGTAATATTTCTTTACTTTCCAAAAGTGCCCCTCCTCTCCTCTTATAAAAGGCCCCCACCTCTACCACCTTACCCACACTCCCAAAGCCATTGGCTCGGCCAACCTCTGCCCATTTTGTCTCTAAAATTCCCTCTATTACTCCTTGAAGCTTCACGTTAGGCATAAGTCTTCCCAAGGAAGCCTTTGAGCTCAAACCAAAGGGAGTTACCTGATTTTTAAGGTAATGTCTTCACTTGCGTCATTTTATTTCATTTTGCTTCTCCAACCCCCTAAACTCTTTTTATTAATTTCTTTTATAACAAATAAAGTATCTTCAATATACTAGGATGTTGTTATAATAAGGATTAGAGCTACACTTACACAGACCTACATCTAATGGTTAAAGAACTTATTGTTTCTGTGGATGGCGAATTTCTGCCTCACGAAACGATGATTGTTCAACATTCTTCTAACACCTTCAAAGGTGGCCATTAAGATGACACTATATTTATATATGATATATAATATGTTTATGTTTTACTTAACCTTCTGTACTTTTCTTTTATTTCATACCTTTATGGTTTCCATTATGGGTAATGCGATATCTTCATTTTAGGAAGCGCGGACTACCGCCCCCTCAAAGTGATTAGATTCATTATTACCATATGTGGTACGTATGAAGGGTATATTTAATGATATTATATATTATACCATACTGGAATTAAAATACTATTATGAATCATTATGTTTTAATTCTATTAAATATGAAATAGAAATGGAAGTAGCGTTCATGCGTACGTACGACTTACCGTCTCCATGAACGGTACATTTCATTTCTTATCTCAAAATGTTATGTACTATTATAAGTACATATATATAATCTATATATATGTAATATATTATATCAAAATTATGGATATCATTCTGGAATTATAACATATATATATATATATATATATATCTCATTTTGTTTTAATTCCATTAATATGACAAAAAAAAATAAAGTAGCGTTTATGCGTACGTACGGCCTACCGTCTCCATGAACGGCGCTTTTAGTTTTTTATCTCCAAATGATATGTAATAGTATAAAATGAATATTTACTGGATATATATGATATTTTAATCATTAATACTATTCTGGAAATTATTTACTTATAACTACATGGGCAATTTTTTTTCAAACAAGTTCATTTTTGACTCAAGTACCAAACATCGGCAAAAACGTCTGATATGAACTAACATTATTAAACAATTATTATAACATTATAATATGTGATATGAACTGAATAATAATCTATAAAGGAGGTACTTAGGCAATTATTAATTGACCAAAGTTTATTATTCAGGAATATAAAGAAACGAACAAGACAAGTTGGACTTGAGGTAAAGGATCCTTCTCCTCTATTTCTTTTTAAGTATGCTCTTTATGTCATTCCTTTTAAAGATCATAATTCTTATTATTGGGATGTTATTTTATATTACTATTACTGTAATTTTTATGTTCATATGATGAGAGACCCTATTCTCTTTCATCAATCCATTTTGGAAGTTTTGAGTGGCGCCGTTAGGATGCCGAATTTTCGTAAGAGATCTAACCTCTCTCTTTCTCTTAAAGTACTCCCCTTTATGTCACTTATTTTAAGATCCTATTTGTTATGATGGGGGATGTTCTTTCTTATTCCTCTTTCTGTAAATTTTATTGTAATGTGATGAGATACACTATTTTATCTCATCAATCCATTTTTGGAAGTTTTAAGTGGAGCCGTTATGCTGCCGAGTTTTCGTAAGTGATTTTTCATCTCACTTTTATTCCCGTGAGATTTATGCTACATTTTCCACAATTTCCTTTGAGTGGTGTATGCACTGAACATTATTTTACTCATTGTGTAATATTATTTCATTTATGAGTATTTACACCAATGATGTATTGTCCTTATTTCACGGGGCGTATGTTTCGAAAGATACCCACGTCGGTAAGGGAACCTTTCACCCTTCTCTTTTTAAAAGACTTATTTTGTTATGTCTTTTAATTCACATAATATTATTTTAGGATATGTTCTTACATATCCTTATTGATGGAAATTTTATGCCCAAGTGATGAGATACCCTTTTTATCTCTTATCAACTCTTTTTCTGAATAATGAAGTGACGCCGTTAGGCTGTCTAATTATTGCAAGGGAACTTCTTAACCCAATTTCGATTCTATGGGATAAGCTTGCACTCCTTGAATATGTCATTCTATGAATATGTTTGAATAACCTATGATTGTTTTACAATTAATATCGACTTATATTTGGTGTATTAGTTTGTCAAACATAATTATGTAATTGATTTATCCTTAATCCAAGGATACCATCTTTGTATGGGACTTCGTCTCAATCTCTTTTCATTGAGGCATATTTTGTTTTATACACAACCTTATTTTATACGGTTTATAAACCCCTTTGACTTTTACTTTTATCCAAAAGGAATCTTTTTTTATACAAATCGTTTTACTAAATGACAAAAGGGATTGTTTTTGGTCGTACGTATACGGCGACAACGACTTCTCTGCCACCGTGACCGTTATTAGAGTTTCGGCTTCCTCTACAAGCCATACCTACTTTTTATAAGAAAAATAAATACCATGTTTTAATTTTCTTTTATTTTGGTATTGAAAATGGTTTTCATAATGTTTTTATATCAATGTGTTGTATTGATATCTTGTGATTCAAAGGTGGAAATGTTATGTTTCCTTTATGCATGTTTTATATGATACGATTATGTTGAGGTTCTTGGGAATTATTATTAAGACGGGTGGTTTCGTGATAAAATAAGGGCGGGTGAGCCCGATATAGCTCTCCAATGCATTGGGTAATGCGAAGCAGTGAAACTTTAAGGTTTCTCCGAAGAGATTTTAGGGAATATACTGTGATGGGTATTCCAAACGTAACCAAGAGGGTTACTCCCTACGTAAGAATGTTATGAATGCCTCAAGTTACCTTTTATGTCATATGATTTCTATGATTTATTAATGATTTGATGAGGTATGTTAAAGTGCCTATGTTTTATGGGTAAATTATGATTTCATTCTTATGTATATATGAACTCATGTTTCCTTTCCATATTTTTATAACCCTTACTGAGCTTTTTATGCTCATCCCATGTTTTTGAAATGTTTTTCACAGGTCAAGGGAAAGGTACATGATGTGATGATAGTGTCAAGGATGTGTCAAGAAAGAATCCATGTTTTATTTTAAATATGTTTCCATTGATGGTAAGAATGAATACTGTCTTTTATGTAACCACTTTGTTTAAATGTGGAATGTAATGAAAGTTTCATGATCTAATTCTCTAAAACTATAAACCTGAAAAGATCCTCAATGTGTAATCTTGTAATAACTCAAGATTAAGTAAGGTTTAAGGTTGGGGCCTTATAGTTGGTATCAGAGGTCGGTTTAGATAACTTCAGAGGTTAGGGTATTCTTTAAGCATAAGTGGCATTACCATAATGGTTAGTATTTCATAAAGAGTCCTAGTTTTAGATAAAGTGAATGAGTAAGTATATCTTAGTCTTTATCTTCCTCATTAGTACATGATGGTTTTTTTTGATATACTCACACTGACCTTTTTGGTTTTAGTGAATGGATGGATCTAGCAGGCACCAAAGAGACAACAGGTTTGAAGGAAACTGTGGTGGTTCTATGATTAAGATACTAGATAAAATGGGGGATTCAATGAGGAAACTCGTGGTTGTTCTAAACCAACTATCAAGGAGTAGTGATCAACCACTTGAACCTTGGTATGATCTTTAATGCATCATGTACGAGATGACCAATCGATGTGGAAGTTTAGGTAATAATTATAAAGGTAACCATTAGAGTTTATATGATCCTTACTTTTGAGGTAATTATGGGTTACTATATGTTATGATGGAAGTGAAATGCATGAGATAAAATTTAGGTTAAATTATGTTATGATTATTTTGATGATTTTATCTCTTTTCGGGGAATGATTTTGAGAATTATATAGTTTTGTAAAACGGACAACACGCAAACCGTGTGACTACCCATCGCGTCGGACAAAGCAGCGGGAATCGAACCCACAACCAAAGTGCGACTGTTATTTATCGCCTACCACTGGACTACGTGAAGTCCCTAGTTAGTTTGACTGATTCTTTTTTTTAGTTAGATGATTTTATGAATTAATAGTAATCTGATTTTTGGTTATCTATGCAAATTTATTAACCTATCATGGAGGATATGTGATTAGGTTAATTACTTTTCAATATGAGACTTTAGGAGCAACTGATGTTGATTGGAGATAAATGTTATGATTTAACATGGAAGACTATGTGACTAAATACTTCAAATATTTGGGTTTCAATCTTAGATTGTTTTACTTTGAAGAATTTTATGGACAAATTGGTTATCGAATGGTCCTCGTTGAACTTTGGGTTTTGTTGGACAAATTTTGAGACTAAGAATAGATTTTATTTTTATAAAGGGTTATCCTTTTCTGGATTATCTGATCTTGTAGTAACCTTTTTGGTTTTAGTTTTGGTTAAGGTTTGAAGACATGGGAAATGTATAGTTCTTTTTTGTGTATTAGGTGCTCCTATAGAAGTTGTTTATAGTACTCTTAATGCGAACAAGTCTTCCTAAATACTCTCCTTTTGGAGAATGTATGAGTATGTGTGAGAAATCTAGTAAAAGTTGAAAGTCAACATGACAAGTAAGTATGTTTCCTTATGTTTTATTTAAGCTCAAAAATAAATTCCTCAATAAAAAGTAACTTAAAACAAAAATGATGTCTATTAACCTTTCCTATTGGGGAACCCAACACTGTTTAACCCAACACAAGTTTGTGATTTTCTCATGGTTAACTCTCTCTTAAACATGTTTTCTATCACTCTCCATCAGAACATGACTCTTTGTTTTTTCCTCCATGTCCATATTTTCATACTTGGAATCCTAGTATGGGTTAACTAGGGTGAACTTTGTACTTATCTTTCTTTATTTTAAAGTGATTGTTTTACCGACTCTTGTTTCGATGTGAGATTTTCAATGAAGTTTCCGAGCCCAATTTTAAAATTGCGAGGACGCAATTCCCAAAGGGGGGAAGGATGTAACACCCTAGGTAAATAAAGAATATTAAATTTTCTTATTTATCCATATTTTTGAATAAAATATTAATATGACTTTAAAGGGGACGCTATGCTCGATGGCGTACCCAACACGCAACAACAGGTTTCTTGGGAATCTTACATTGCACTCTAATAATAAAATAATATTATTTTAAATGGTAGTTAACATGTAGCCGTTGTATTGGAGGGAATGGATATAAATAACTAAAATATGATTATATATGTTTTTAAATGTTTTTACATTTATCCAATAAAAGCTAATGGCTTAAAATACGGAAAGAATTCAATTTTAGGCGTATATGCCCTAGTTTTCACTAAAGGTTCACTTATCACCTTTTGATGGAGAACCGTCATTAAATATATTTTTGTTCACTCTTATACATTCTATTGGACCAAATAAAACTATTCTTAAGAATCGAGACATCAAAATTTAATTTCTGTAAAATTTTGGTACCTTTCCGATAAAGTTCATTTTTTTAATGAATAGTGTAAAATGTTGTATTTTAATTCAAAACATCTTTTTAATCTAATTTATTTATATGATTATATTATCCTTTGAATTGGTTTTAAAGGGAAATTATAATATATTTTTACCATTAAATCCAATAGTGGTCATTGGAATTAATTTCACTTTGAAATCAGACTTAAACTAGTGTCAATCTTTTGATACTTATTGTTTCACAAAAACACACTATTTGTCATGACAGCGGAAATTAATTATTAAATTAATTAATTTAATTTATATGTTTTTAATTTTGTAAAATAGACTTCATTTTTGAATTCATAATATCAAATATAGCGTAGGGTGAATTTTTTGTATTTTTCTGAAAAACATCAACTTTTGATGAATAGTGATATCACTAAGTGGTACTTATAAAAACTGATTTTCCATTTAAATGAAAATTTTCCACCTTTGTGTATTGAATTTAAAAAATATGACATATATGGTTTTCATTAAGAAGTAAAATGTGGTTCAATGAGATTAAAATAATTTTTTGGTGAATAGTAACTTATTAAGTTTTTAATCGCGATTAGTGGTAATTAGTTTAGTTTAAGGTAAAAATAATGCTTTAATAATATGAGATGACCTATAAACATGTTATACCCTCATTTGATATGCCATGGCCGACCAAGACAAGCCATGGGTCAACTTTAGGACCCGATGAAGCCACTTTGGTTGGAAAATGACATAAATACCTTTTATTTAATGTTAATGTAAAAAATGGCACAAACATGATATGTTTTACTAATACAATTTTTAAATAGGGTTATACAAGTCAGATTTTTTATTATAAATAGTCATTGGAAAGATAAAACGATTTCCTACATCATTGTATTTGTTTTATAATTTTTAGATATTAAATAAATTAAATTATTTATGACATCATAATGATGCAGTGATGACATCATTATTTGACGATTTAACTAAAATGGAAAGATAATGTAACATATATGATCTACACATGTCCAAAACTTATTGTATGGGTGGATTTAGAACCCTTATCACCTTATCCACGAATGATATAAATATGGGACCGTTTAAAACTGAAACACATTTTCAAATAAAGTAATATTTCTTTACTTTCCAAAAGTGCCCCTCCCCTCCTCTTATAAAAGGCCCCCACCTCTACCACCTTACCCACACTCCCAAAGCCTTTGGCTCGTCCAACCTCTGCCCATTTTGTCTCTCCACTTTCCTCTATTACTCCTTGAAGCTTCAAGTTGGGCATAAGTCTTCCCAAGGAAGCCTTTGAGCTCAAACCAAAGAGAGTTACCCGATTTTTAAGGTAATGTATTCACTTGAGTCATTTTATATCATTTTGCTTCTCCAACCCCCTAAACTCTTTTTATTAATTTCTTTTATAAAAAATCCAGTATCTTCAATATACTAGGATTTTTTTATAATAAGGATTCGAGCTACACTTACACACACCTACATCTAATCGTTAAAGAACATACAGTTTCTGTGGATGGCGAATTTCTGCCTCACGAAACAATAATTGTTCAACATTCTTCTAACACCTTCAAAGGTGGCCATTAAGGTGAAACTATATTTATATATGATATATAATATGTTTATGTTTTACTTAAACTTCTATATTTTTCATTTATTTCATACCTTTATGGTTTCCATTATGGGTAATGTGATATCTTCATTTTAGGAAGCGCGGACTACCGCCCCCTCAATGTGATTTGATTCGTTATTACCATATGTGGTACATATAAACGTTATATTTAATGATATTATATATGATACCATACTGTAATTAAAATAATATTATGAATAATTATGTTTTAATTCTATTAAATATGAAATAGAAATGGAAGTAGTGTTCATGCGTACGTACGGCTTACCGTCTCCATGAACGGTACATTTCATTTCTTATCTCAAAATGTTATGTACTATTATAAGTACATATATATAATGGATATATATGTAATATATTATATCTAAATTATGGATATCATTCTGGAATTATAACATATATATATATATCTCTCTCATTTTGTTTTAATTCCATTAATATGACAAAAAAAAGAAAGTAGCGTTCATGCGTATGTACGACCTACCGTCTCCATGAACGGTGCTTTTAGTTTTTTATCTCCAAATGATATGGAATAGTATAAAATGAATATTTACTGTATATATATGATATTTTAATAATTAATACTATTCTGTAAATTGTTTACTTATAATTACATGGGCAATTTTTTTCAAACAAGTTCATTTTTGACTCAAGTACCAAACATCGGCTAAAACGTCTGATATGAACTAACATTATTAAACAATTATTATAACATTATAATATGTGATATTAACTGAATAATAATCTCTAAAGGAGGTACTTAGGCAATTATTAATTGACCAAAGTTTATTATTCAGGAATATAAAGAAACGAACAAGACAAGTTGGACTTGAGGTAAGGGATCCTACTCCTCTCTTTCTTTTTAAGTATGCTCTTTATGTCATTTCTTTTAAAGCTCATCATTCTTATTATTGGGATGTTCTTTTATATTACTATTACTGTAATTTTTATGTTCATATGATGAGAGACCCTATTCTCTTTCATCAATCCATTTTGGATGTTTTGAGTGGCGCCGTTAGGCTGTCAAATTTTCGTAAGAGATCTAACCTCTCTCTTTCTCTTTAAGTACTCCCCTTTATGTCACTTCTTTTAAGATCCTATTTGTTATTATGGGGGATGTTATTTCATATTCATCTTGCTGTACATTTTATTTTAATGTGATGAGATACACTATTTTATCTCAACAATCCATTTTTGGAAGTTTTAAGTGGCGCCGTTAGGCTGCCGAGTTTTTGTAAGTGATTTTTCATCTCACTTTTATTCCCGTGAGATTTATGCTACATTTTCCACAATTTCCTATGAGTGGTGTATGTATTGACCATTATTTTACTCATTTTGTAATATTCATTCATTTATGAGTATTTACTTCAATGATGTATTGTCCTTCTTTCAAGGGGCGTATGTTTCGAAAGATACCCATGTCGGTAAGGGAACCTTTCACCCTCCTCTTTTTAAAAGACTTATTTTGATATGTCTTTTAATTCACATAATATTATTTTGGGATATGTTATTATATATCCTTATTGATGGAAATTGTATGTCCAAGTGATGAGATACCCTTTTTATCTCTTATCAACTCTTTTTCTGAATAATGAAGTGACGCTGTTAGGCTGTCTAATTATTGCAAGGGAACTTCTTAACCCAATTTCGATTCTTTGGGATAAGCTAGTACTCCTTGAATATGTCATTCTATGAATATGTGTGAATAAACTCTGATTGTTTTACACTTAATATCCACTTATATTTGGTGTATTAGTTTGTCACACATAATTATGTAATTAATTTATCCTTAATACAAGGATACCATCTTTGTATGGGAATTCATCTCAATCTCCTTTCATTGAGGCATATTTTGTTTTATACACAACCTTCTTTTATACAGTGTATAAACCCCTTTGACTTTTACGTTTATCCAAAAGGAATCTTTTTTATACAAAACGTTTTACTAAATGACAAAAGGGATTGTTTTTGGTCATACGTATACGGCGACAACGACTTCTCTGCCACCATGACCGTTATTAGAGTTTCGACTTCCTCTACAAGCCATACCTACTTTTTATAAGAAAAATAAATACCATGTTTTCATTTTCTTTTATTTTGGTATTGAAAATGGTTTTCATAATGTTTTTATATCAATGTGTTGTATTGATATCTTGTGATTCAAAGGTGGAAATGTTATGTTTCCTTTATGCATGTTTTATATGATACGATTATGTTGAGGTTCTTGGGAATTATTATGAAGACGGGTGGTTCCGTGATAAACTAAGGGCGGGTGAGCCCGATATAGCTCTCCAATGCATTGGGTAATGCGAAGGAGTGAAACGTTAAGGTTTTTTCCGAAGAGATTTTAGGGAATATACTGTGATGGGTATTCCAAACGTAACCAAGAGGGTTACTCCCAACATAAGAATGTTATGAATGCCTCAAGATACCTTTTATGTCATATGATTTCTATGATTTATTCATGATTTGATGAGGTATGTTAAAGTGCCTATGTTTTATGGGTAAATTATGATTTAATTCTTATGTATATATGAACTCATGTTTCCTTTCCATATTTTTATAACCCTTACTGAGCTTTTTATGCTCATCCCAAGCTTTTGAAATGTTTTTCACAGGTCAAGGGAAAGGTACATGATGTGATGATAGTGTCAAGGATGTGTCAAGAAAGAATCCATGTTTTATTTTAAATATGTTTACATTGATGGGAAGAATGAATATTGTCTTTTATGTAACCGCTTTGTTGAAATGTGGAATGTAATGCAAGTTTCATGATCTAATTCTCTAAAAATCTAAACCTGAAAAGATCTTCAATGTTTAATCTTGTAATAACTCAAGATTAAGTAAGGTTTAAGGCTGAGGCCTTATAGTTGGTATCAGAGGTTGGTTTAGATAACTTTAGAGGTTAGGGTATTCTTTAAGCATAAGTGGAATTACCATAATGGTTAGTATTTCATAAAGAGTCCTAGTTTTAGATAAAGTGAATGAGTAAGTATATCTTAGTCTTTATCTTCCTCATTAGTACATGATGGTTTTTTTTATATACTCACACTGACCTTTTTGGTTTTAGTGAATGGATGGATCTAGCAGGCACCAAAGAGACAACAGGTTTGAAGGAAACTGTGGTGGTTCTATGATTAAGATACTAGATAAAATGGCGGATTCAATGAGGAAACTCGTGGTTGTTCTAAACCAACTATCAAGGAGTCATGATCAAACACTTGAACCTTGGTATGATCATTAATGCATCATGTACGAGATGACCAATCGATGTGGAAGTTCAGGTAATAATTATAAAGGTAACCATTAGAGTTTATATGATCCTTACTTTTGAGGTAATTATGGGTTACTATATGTTATGATGGAAGTGAAAGGAATGAGATAAAATTTAGGTTAAATTATGTTATGGTTATATTGATGATTTTATCTCTTTTTGGGGAATGATTTTGAGAATTATATAGTTTTGGAAAAAGGACAACACGCAGACCATGTGACTACCCGTCGCGTCAGACAAAGTTTCGGGAATCGAACCCACAACCAAAGTGCGACTGGTATTTATTGCCTACCACTGGACTACGTGAAGTCCCTGGTTAGTTTGACTGATTCTTTTTTTTAGTTATATTATTTTATGAATTAAGAGTAATCTGAATTTGTTTTCTCTATGCAAATTTATTAACCTATCATGGAGGATCTGTGATTAGGTTAATTACTTTTCAATACAAGACTTTAGGAGCAACTGATGTTGATTGGATATAAATGTTACGATTTAACATGGAAGATTATGTGACTAAATCCTTCAAATATTTGGGTTTCAATCTTAGATTGTTTTACTTTGAAGAATTTTATGGACAAATTGGTTATTGAATGGTCCTCGTTGAACTTTGGGTTTTGTTGGAAAAATTTTGAGACTAAGAATAGATTTTATTTTTATAAAGGGTTATCCTTTTATGGATTATCTGATCTTGTAGTAACCTTTTTGGTTTTAGTTTTGGTTAAGGTTTGAAGACATGGGAAATTTAAAGTTCTTTTTTTTGGATTAGGTCCTCCTCTAGAAGTTGTTTATAGTACTCTTAATGCGAAAAGTCTTCCTAAATACTCGCCTTTTGGAGAAAGTATGAGTCTGTGTGAGAAATCTAGTAAAAGTTGAAAGTCAACATGATAAGTAAGTATGCTTCCTTATGTTTTATTTAAGCTCAAAAATAAATTCCTCAATAAAAAGTAACTTAAAACAAAAATTTTCTCTATTAACTTTTCCTACTGGGGAACCCAACACTGTTTAACCCATCACAAGTTTGTGATTTTATCATGGTTAACTCTCTCCTAAACATGTTTTCTATCACTCTCCATCAGAACATGACCCTTTGTTTTTTCCTCCATGTCAATATTTTCATACTTGGAATCCTAGTATGGGTTAACTAGGGTGACCTTTGTACTTATCTTTTTTTTATTTTAAAGTGATTGTTTTACCGACTCTTGTTTCGATGTGAGATTTTCAATGAAGTTTCCGAGCCCAATTTTAAAATTGCGAGGACGCAATTCCCAAAAGGGGGGAAGGATGTGACACCCTAGGTAAATAAAGAATATGAAATTTTCTTATTTATCCATATTTTTGAATAAAATATTAATATGACGTTAAAGGGGACGCTATTCTCGATGGCGTACCCAACACGCAACAACGGGTTTCTTGGGAATCTTACGTTGCACTCTAATAATAAAATAATATTATTTTTAATGGTAGTTAACATGTAGCCGTTGTATTGGCGGGAATGGATATAAATAACTAAAATATGATTATATATGTTTTTAAATGTTTTTACATTTATCCTATAAAAGCTAATGGCTTAAAATACGAAAAGAATTCAATTTTAGGCGTATATGCCCTAGTTTTCATTAAAGGTTCACTTATCACCTTTTGATGGAGAACCGTCATTAAATATATTTTGTTCACTCTTATACATTCTATTGGACCAAATAAAACTCTTCTTAAGAATCGAGACATCAAAATTTACTTTCTGTAAAATTTTGGTACCTTTCCGATAAAGTTCATTTTTTTAATGAATAGTGTAAAATGTTGTATTTTAATTCAAAACTTATTTTTAATCTAATTTATTTATATGATTAGAGTATCTTTTGAATTGGTTTTAATGTGAAATTAGAATATATTTTTACCATTAAATCCAATAGTGGTCCTTGGAATTAATTTCACTTTGAAATCAGACTTAAACTAGTATCAATCTTTTGATACTTATTGTTTCACAAAAACACGCTATTTGTCAGGACAACGGGAATTAATCATTAAATTAATTAATTTGACTTATATGTTTAGAAATTTTTCAAAATAGACTTCATTTTTGAATTTATAATATCAAATATAGCTTAGGGTGAATTTTTTGTATTTTTCTGAAAAACTTCAATTTTTGATGAATAGTGAAATCACTAAGTGGTACTTATAAAAACTGATTTTCCATTTAAATGAAAATTTTCCACCTTTTTGTATTGAATTTAAAAAATCCGACATACATGGTTGTCATTAAGAAGTAAAATGTGTTTCACTGAGATTAAAATAATTTTTTGGTGAATAGTAACTTATTAAGTTTTTAATCGCGATTAGTGGTAATTTGTGTAGTTTAAGGTAAAAATAATGCTTTAATAATATGAGATGACTTAAACACATGTCCTAACCTCATTGGATATGTCATGTCCGACCAAGACAATCCATGGATCAACTTGGGGATTTCATGGAGCCACTTTGGTTGGAAAATGACATAAATACCTTTTATTTAATGTTAATGTAAAAAATGGCACAAACATGATATGTTTTACTAAAAAAATTTTAAATGGGGTTATACTAGTCAGATATTTGATTATAAATAATAATTGGAAATATAAAAAGATTTCCTACATCATAGTATTTGTTTTATAATTTTTAGACATTAAATAAATTAAATTATTTATGACATCATAATGATGCAACGATGACATCATTATTTGACGATTTAACTAAAATGGAAAGATAATGTAAAATCTATGAACTACACATGTCCAAAGCTTATTGGATGGGTGGATTTCGAACCCTTATCACCTTATCCAAGAATTATATCAATGTGGGACCTTTTAAAACCGAAAAACATTTTCAAATAATGTAATATTTCTTTACTTTCCAAAAGTGCCCCTCCTCTCCTCTTATAAAAGGCCCCCACCTCTACCACCTTACCCACACTCCCAAAGCCTTTTTCTCTGCCAACCTCTGCCAATTTTGTGTCTCCGCTTCCCTCTCTCTTACTCCTTGAAGCTTCACATTGGGCAGAAGACTTCCCAAGGAAGCCTTTGAGCTCAAACCAAAGGGAGTTACCCGATTTTTAAGGTAATGTCTTCACTTGAGTCATTTTGTTTCATTTTGCTTCTCCAACCCCCTAAACTCTTTTTATTAATTTCTTTTATAAAAAATCCAGTATCTTTAATATACTAGGATGTTGTTATAAGAAGGATTCGAGCTACACTTACACACACCTACATCTAATGGTTAAAGAACATACTGTTTCTGTGGATGGCGAATTTCTGCCTCACGAAACGATGATTGTTCAACATTCTTCTAACACCTTCAAAGGTGGCCATTAAGATGACACTGTATTTATATATGATATATAATATGTTTATGTTTTACTTAAGCTTCTGTATTTTTCATTTATTTCATACCTTTATGGTTTCCATAATGGGTAATGCGATATGTTCATTTTAGGAAGCGCGGACTACCGCCCCCTCAAAGTGATTTGATTCGTTATTACCATATGTGGTACGTATAAACGGTATATTTAATGATATTATATATGATACCATAGTGTAATTAAAATACTATTATGAATAATTATGTTTTAATTCTATTAAATATGAAATAGAAATGGAAGTAGCGTTCATGCGTACGTACGGCTTACCGTCTCCATGAACGGTACATTTCATTTCTTATCTCAAAATGTTATGTACTATTATAAGTACATATATATAATGGATATATATGTAATATATTATATCTAAATTATGTATATAATTCTGGAATTATAACATATATATATATATATATCTCATTTTGTTTTAATTCCATTAATATGACAAAAAAAAGAAAGTAGCGTTCATGCGTACGTACGACCTACCGTCTCCATGAACGGTGCTTTTCGTTTTTTATCTCCAATTGATATAGAATAGTATAAAATGAATATTTACTGGATATATATGATATTTTAATCATTAATACTATTCTGGAAATTATTTACTTATAACTATATGGGAATTTTTTTTCAAACAAGTTCATTTTTGACTCAAGTACCAAACATCGGCAAAAATGTCTGATATGAACTAACATTATTAAACAATTATTATAACATTATAATATGTGATATGAACTGAATAATAATCTCTAAAGGAGGTACTTAGGCAATTATTAATTGACCAAAGTTTATTTTTCAGCAATATAATGAAACGTACAAGACAAGTTGGACTTGAGGTAAGAGATCCTACTCCTCTCTTTCTTTTTAAGTATGCTCTTTGTGTCATTCCTTTTAAAGCTCATAATTCTTATTATTAGGATGTTCTTTTATATTACTATTACTGTAATTTTTATGTTCATATGATGAGGGACCCTATTCTCTTTCATCTATCCATTTTGGAAGTTTTGAGTGGCGCCATTAGGCTGCCGAATTTTCGTAAGAGATCTAACCTCTCTCTTTCTCTTTAAGTACTCTCCTTTATTTCACTTCTTTTAAGCTCCTATTTGTTATGATGGGGGATGTTCTTTCATATTCCTCTTTCTGTACATTTTATTTTAATGTGATGAGATACACTATTTTTTCTCATCAATCCATTTTTAGAAGTTTTAAGTGGCGCTGTTAGGCTGCCGAGTTTTCGTAAGTGATTTTTCATCTCACTTTTATTCCCGTGAGATTTATCCTACATTTTCCACAATATACTTTGAGTGGTGTATGTACTGACCATTATTTTACTCATTGTGTAATATTCTTTCATTTATGAGTATTTACATCAATGATGTATTGTCCTTCTTTCACGGGGCGTATGTTTCGAAAGATATCCATGTCGGTAAGGGAACCCTTCACCCTCCTCTTTTTAAAAGACTTATTTGGTTATGTCTTTTAATTCACATAATATTATTTTGGGATATGTTATTACATATCCTTATTGATGGAAATTTTATGCCCAAGTGATGAGATACCCTTTTTATCTCTTATCAACTCTTTTTCTGAATAATGAAGTGACGCCGTTAGGCTATCTAATTATTGCTAGGGAACTTCTTAACCCAATTTCGATTCTTTGGGATAAGCTTGTACTCCTTGAATATGTAATTCTATGAATATGTGTGAATAATCTCGGATTGTTTTACACTTAATATCCACTTATATTTGGTGTATTAGTCTATCACACATAATTATGTAATTGATTTATCTTTAATCCAAGGATACCATCTTTGTATGGGACTTCGTCTCAATCTCCTTTCATTGAGGCATATTTTGTTTTATACACAACCTTCTTTTATACGGAGTATAAACCCCTTTGACTTTTACATTTATCCAAAAGGAATCTTTTTTATACAAATCGTTTTACTAAATGAAAAAAGGGATTGTTTTTGGTCGTACGTATACGGCGACAATGACTTCTCTGCCACCATGACCGTTATTAGAGTTTCAGCTTCCTCTACAATCCATACCTACTTTTTATAAGAAAAATAAATACCATGTTTTAATTTTATTTTATTTTGGTATTGAAAATGGTTTTCATAATGTTTTTATATCATTGTTTTGTATTGATATCTTGTGATTAAAAGGTGGAAATGTTATGTTTCCTTTATGCATGTTTTATATGATACGATTATGTTGAGGTTCTTGGGAATTATTATGAAGACGGGTGGTTCAGTGATTAACTAAGGGCGGGTGAGCCCGATATAGCTCTCCAATGCATTGGGTAACACGAAGGAGTGAAACGTTAAGGTTTCTCCGAAGAGATTGTAGGGAATATACTGTGATGGGTATTCCAAACGTAACCAAGAGGGTTACTCCCTACGTAAGAATGTTATGAATGCCTCAAGTTACCTTTTATGTCATATGATTTCTATGATTTATTCATGATTTGATTAGGTATGTTAATGTTCCTATGTTTTATGGGTAAAGTATGATTTCATTCTTATGTATATATGAACTCATGTTTCCTTTCCATATTTTTATAACCCTTACTGAGCTTTTTATGCTCATCCCAAGTTTTTGAAATGTTTTTCACAGGTCAAGGGAAAGGTACATGATGTGATGATAGTGTCAAGGATGTTTCATGAAAGAATCCATGTTTTATTTTAAATATGTTTCCATTGATGGGAAGAATGAATATTGTCTTTTATGTAACCACTTTGTTTAAATGTGGAATGTAATGAAATTTTCATGATCTAATTCTCTAAAACTCTAAGCCTGAAAAGATCCTAAATGTGTAATCTTGTAATAACTCAAGATTAAGTATGGTTTAAGGCTGGGGCCTTATAGTTGGTATCAGAGGTCGGTTTAGATAACTTTAGAGGTTAGGGTATTCTTTAATCATAAGTGGCATTACCATAATGGTTAGTATTTCCTAAAGAGTCCTAGTTTTAGATAAAGTGAATGAGTAAGTATATCTTAGTCTTTATCTTCCTCATTAGTACATGATGGTTTTTTTGATATACTCACAATGACCTTTTTGGTTTTAGTGAATGGATGGATCTAGCAGGCACCAAAGAGACAAGAGGTTTGAAGGAAACTGTGGTGGTTCTATGATTATGATACTAGATAAAATGGGGGATTCAATGAGGAAACTCGTGGTTGTTCTAAACCAACTATCAAGGAGTCATTATCAACCACTTGAACCTTGGTATGATCTTTAATGCATCATGTACGAGATGACCAATCGATGTGGAAGTTCAGGTAATAATTATAAAGGTAACCATTAGAGTTTATATGATCCTTACTTTTGAGGTAATTATGGGTTACTATATGTTATGATGGAAGTGAAAGGCATGAGATAAAATTTATGTTAAATTATGTTATGGTTATTTTGATGATTTTATCTCTTTTTGGGGAATGATTTTGAGAATTATACAGTTTTGGAAAAAGGACAACACGCAGACCGTGTGACTACCCGTCGCGTCGGACAAAGCTGTGGGAATCGAACCCACAACCAAAGTGCGACTGGTATTTATCGCCTACCACTGGACTACGTGAAGTCCCTAGTTAGTTTAATTGATTCTTTTTTTTAGTTAGATGATTTTATGAATTAAGAGTAATCTGATTTTGGGTTATCTATGCAAATTTATTAACCTATCATGGAGGATAGGTGATTAGGTTAATTAATTTTCAATACGAGACATTAGGAGCAACTGATGTTGATTGGAGATAAATGTTACGATTTACCATGGAAGTCTATGTGACTAAATCCTTCTAATATTTGGATTTCAATCTTATATTGTTTTACTTTGATGAATTTTATGGACAAATTGGTTATCAAATTGTCCTCGTTGAACTTTGGGTTTTGTTGGACAAATTTTGAGACTAAGAATAGATTTTCTTTTTATAAAGGGTTATCCTTTTCTGGATTATCTGATCTTGTAGTAACCTTTTTGGTTTTAGTTTTGGTTAAGGTTTGAAGAAATGGGAAATGTATAGTTCTTTTTTTTGGATTAGGTGCTCCTCTAGAAGTTGTTTATAGTACTCTTAATGCGAACAAGTCTTACTAAATACTCGCCTTTTGGAGAAAGTATGAGTATGTGTGAGAAATCTAGTAAAAGTTGAAAGTCAACATGACAAGTAAGTATGTTTCCTAATTTTTTATTTAAGCTCAAAAATAAATTCCTCAATAAAAAGTAACTTAAAACAAAAATGCTGTCTATTAACTTTTCCTACTGGGGAACCCAACACTGTTTAACCCATCACAAGTTTGTGATTTTCTCATGGTTAACTCTCTCCTAAACATGTTTTCTATCACTCTCCATCAGAACATGACCCTTTGTTTTTTCCTCCATGTCCATATTTTCATACTTGGAATCCTAGTATGGGTTAACTAGGGTGACCTTTGTACTTATCTTTCTTTATTTTAAAGTGATTGTTTTACCGACTCTTGTTTCGATGTGAGATTTTCAATGATGTTTCCGAGCCCAGTTTTAAAATTGCGAGGACGCAATTCCCAAAAGGGGGGAAGGATGTAACACCCTTGGTAAATAAAGAATATGAAATTTTCTTATTTATCCATATTTGTGAATAAAATATTAATATGACTTTAAAGGGGACGCTATGCTCGATGGCGTACCCAACACGCAACAACAGATTTCTTGGGAATCAAACGTTGCACTCTAATAATAAAATAATATTATTTCAAATGGTAGTTAACATGTAGCCGTTGTATTGGAGGGAATGGATATAAATAACTAAAATATGATTATATATGTTTTTAAATGTTTTTACATTTATCCAATAAAAGCTAATGGCTTAAAATACGGAAAGAATTCAATTTTAGGCGTATATGCCCTAGATTTCACTAAAGGTTCACTTATCACCTTTTGATGGAGAACCATCATTAAATATTGTTTTGTTCACTATTATAAATTCTATTGGACCAAATAAAACTCTTCTTAAGAATCGAGACATCAAAATTTACTTTCTGTAAAATTTTGGTACCTTTCCGATAAAGTTCATTTTTTAATGAATAGTGTAAAATGTTGTATTTTAATTCAAAACCTCTTTTTAATCTAATTTATTTATATGATTAGATTATCCTTTTAATTTGTTTTAAAGTGAAATTAGAATATATTTTTACCATTAAATCCAATAGTGGTCGTTGGAATTAATTTCACTTTGAAATCAGACTTAAACTAGTGTCAATCTTTTGATACTTATTGTTTCACAAAAACACGCTATTTGTCATGACAGCGGGAATTAATTATTAAATTAATTAATTTGACTTATATGTTTTGAATTTTGTAAAATAGACTTCATTTTTGAATTCAGAATATCAAATGTAGCTTAGGGTGAATTTTTTGTATTTTTCTGAAAAACATCAATTTTTGATGAATAGTGAAATCACTAAGTGGTACTTATAAAAACTGATTTTCCATTTAAATGAAATTTTTCCACCTTTGTGTATTGAAATTAAAAAATCCGACATACATGGTTGTCATTAAGAAGTAAAATGTGGTTCAATGAGATTAAAATAATTTTTTTGGTGAATAGTAACTTATTAAGTTTTTAATCGCGATTAGTGGTAATTAGTGTAGTTTAAGGAAAAAATAATGCTTTAATAATATTAGATGACCTAAACACATGTCCTACCCTCATTGTATATGTCATGTCTGATCAATACAAGCCATGGGTCAACTTGGGGACCCCATGGAGCCACTTTGGTTGGAAAATGACATAAATAACTTTTATTTATTGTTAATGTAAAAAATGGCACAAACATGATATGTTTTACTAATACAATTTTTAAATGGGGTTATACAAGTCCGATTTTTGATTATAAATAGTAATTGGAAAGATAAAAAGATTTCCTACATCATAGTAGTTTTTTTATAATTTTTAGACATTAAATAAATTAAATTATTTATGACATCATAATGATGCAGCGATGACATCATTATTTGACGATTTAACTAAAATGGAAAGATAATGTAAAATCTATGAACTACACATGTCCAAAACTTATTGGATGGGTGGATTTCGAACCCTTAGCACCTTATACATGAATTATATCAATGTGGGACCTTTTAAATCCGAAACACATTTTCAAATAAAGTAATATTTCTTTACTTTCCAAAAGTGCCCCTCCTCTCCTCTTATAAAAGGCCCCCACCTCTACCACATTACCCACACTCCCAAAGCCTTTGGATCGGCCAACCTCTGCCCATTTTATCTCTCCACTTCCCTCTATTACTCCTTGCATCTTCACGTTGGGCAGAAGTCTTCCCAATGAAGCCTTTGAGCTCAAACCAAAGGGAGTTCCCCGATTTTTAAGGTAATGTCTTCACTTGAGTCATTTTGTTTCATTTTGCTTCTCCAACCCCCTAAACTCGTTTTATTAATTTATTTTATAACAAATCCAATATCTTCAATATACTAGGATGTTTTTATGAGAAGTATTATAGATACAATTACACACACCTACATCTAATGGTTAAAGAACATACTGTTTTTGTGGATGGTGAATTTCTGCCTCACGAAACGATGATTGTTCAACATTCTTCTAACACCTTCGGCCATTAAGGTGACACTATATTTATATATGATATATAATATGTTTATTTTTTACTTAATCTTCTGTATTTTTCATTCATTTCATACCTTTATGGTTTCCATTATGGGTAATGCGATATCTTCATTTTAGAAAGCGCAGACTACTGCCCCCTCAAAGTGATTTGATTCGTTATTACCATATGTGGTACGTATAAAGGGTATATTTAATGATATTATATATGATAACATACTGGAATTAAAATACTATTATGAATAATTATGTTTTAATTATATTAAATATGAAATAGAAATGGAAGTAGCGTTCATGCGTACGTACGGCTTACCGTCTCCATGAACGGTACATTTCATTTCTTATCTCAAAATGTTATGTACTATTATAAGTACATATATATAATGGATATATATGTTATATATTATATATAAATTATGGATATCATTATGTAATTATAACATATATATATATATATCTCATTTTGTTTTAATTCCATTAATATGACCAAAAAAAGAAAGTAGCGTTCATGCGTACGTAAGGCCTACCGTCTCCATGAACGGTGCTTTTAGTTTTTTATCTTCAAATGATATGGAATAGTATAAAATGAATATTTACTGGATATATATGATATTTTAATCATTAATACTATTCTGTAAATTATTTACTTATAACTACATGGGCAATTTTTTTTCAAACAAGTTCATTTTTTACTCAAGTACCAAACATCGGCAAAAACGTCTGATATGAACTAACATTATTAAACAATTATTATAACATTATAATATGTGATATGAAATGAATAATAATATCTAAAGGAGGTAATTAGGCAATTATTAATTGACCAAAGTTTATTATTCAGGAATATAAATAAACGAACAAGACAAGTTGGACTTGAGGTAAGAGATCCTACTCCTCTCTTTCTTTTTAATTATGCTCTTTATGTCATTCCTTTTAAAGCTCATCATTCTTATTATTGCGATGTTCTTTTATATTAATATTACTGTAATTTTTATGTTCATATGATGAGAGAACCTATTCTCTTTCATCAATCCATTTTGGAAGTTTTGAGTGGCGCCGTTAGGCTGCCGAATTTTCATAAGAGATCTAACCTCTCTCTTTCTCTTTAAGTACTCCCCTTTATGCCACTTCTTTTAAGCTCCTATTTGTTATGATGGGGGATGTTATTTCATATTCCTCTTGCTTTACATTTTATTTTAATTTGATGAGATACACTATTTTATCTCATCAATCCACTTTTGGATGTTTTAAGTGGCGTCGTTAGGCTGCCGAGTTTTCGTAAGTGATTTTTCTTCTCACTTTTATTCCCGTGAGATTTATGCTACATTTTCCACAATTACCTTTGAGTGGTGTATTTACTGACCATTATTTTACTCATTGTGTAATATTCTTTCATTTATTAGTATTTACATCAATGATGTATTGTCCTTCTTTCACGGGGCGTATGTTTCGAAAGATACCCATGTCGGTAAGGGAACCTTTCACCCTCCTCTTTTTAAAAGACTTATTTTGTTATGTCTTTTAATTCACATAATATTATTTTGGGATATGTTCTTATATATCCTTATTGATGGAAATTTTATTTCATAGTGATGAGATACCCTTTTTATCTCTTATCAACTCTTTTTCTGAATAATGAAGTGATGCCGTTAGGCTGTCTAATTATTGCAAGGGAACTTCTTAACCAAATTTGGATTCTTTGGGATAAGCTTGTACTCCTTGAATATGTCATTCTATGAATATGTGTGAATAAACTCTGATTGTTTTACACTTAATATCCACTTATATTTAGTGTATTATTTTGTCACACATAATTATGTAATTAATTTATCCTTAACCCAAGGATACCATCTTTGTATGGGACTTCGTCTCAATCTCCTTTCATTGAGGCATATTTTGTTTTATACACAACCTTCTTTTATATGGTGTATAAACCCCTTTGACTTTTACGTTTATCCAAAAGGAATATTTTTTATACAAAGCGTTTTACTAAATGACAAAAGGGATTGTTTTTTGTCGTACATATACGGCGACAACGACTTCTCTACCACCATGACCTTTATTAGAGTTTCGACTTCCTCTACAAGCCATACCTACTTTTTATAAGAAAAATAAATACCATGTTTTAATTTTCTTTTATTTTGGTATTGAAAATGGTTTTCATAATGTTTTTATATCAATGTGTTGTATTGATATCTTGTGATGCAAAGGTGGAAATGTATGTTTCCTTTATGCATGTTTTATATGATACGATTATGTTGAGGTTCTTGGGCATTATTATGAAGACGGGTGGTTCCGTGATAAACTAAGGGCGGGTGAGACCGATATAGCTCTCCAATGCATTGGGTAACGCGAAGGAGTGAAACGTTAAGGTTTATCCGAAGAGATTTTAGGGAATATACTGTGATGGGTATTCCAAACGTAACCAAGAGGGTTACTCCCTACGTAAGAATGTTATGAATGCCTCAAGTTACCTTTTATGTCATATGATTTCTATGATTTATTCATGATTTGATGAGGTATATTAAAGTTCCTATGTTTTATTGGTAAAGTATGATTTCATTCTTATGTATATATGAACTCATTTTTCCTTTCCATATTTTTATAACCCTTACTGATCTTTTTATGCTCATCCCAAGTTTTTGAAATGTTTTTTACAGGTCAATGGAAAGGTACATGATGTGATGATAGTGTCAAGGATGTGTCAAGAAAGAATACATGTTTTATTTTAAATATGTTTACATTTATGGGAATAATGAATACTTTCTTTTATGTAACCACTTTGTTTAAATGTGGAATGTAATGCAAGTTTCATGATCTAATTCTCTAAAACTCTAAACCTGAAAAGATCCTCAATGTGTAATCTTGTAATAACTCAAGATTAAGTAAGGTTTAAGGCTGGGGCCTTATAGTTGGTATCAGAGGTTGGTTTAGATAACTTTAGAGGTTAGGGTATTCTTTAAGCATAAGTTGCATTACCATAATGGTTAGTATTTCATAAAGAGTAATAGTTTTAGATAAAGTGAATGAGTAAGTATATCTTAGTCTTTATCTTCCTCATTAGTACATGATGGTTTTTTTTGATATACTCACACTGACCTTTTTGGTTTTAGTGAATGGATGGATCTAGCAGGCACCAAAGAGACAATAGGTTTGAAGGAAACTGTGGTGGTTCTATGATAATGATACTAGATAAAATGGGGGATTCAATGAGGAAACTCGTGGTTGTTCTAAACCAACTATCAAGGAGTCATGATCAACCACTTGAACCTTGGTATGATCTTTAATGCATCATGTACGAGATGACCAATCGATGTGGAAGTTCAGGTAATAATTATAAAGGTAACCATTAGATTTTATATGATCCTTACTTTTGAGGTAATTATGGGTTACTATATGTTATGATGGAAGTGAAAGGCATGAGATAAAATTTAGGTTAAATTATGTTATGGTTATTTTGATGATTTTATCTCTTTTTGGGGAATGATTTTGAGAATTATATTGTTTTGGAAAAAGGACAACACGCAGACCGTGTGACTACCCGTCGCGTCGGACAAAGCTGCGGGAATCGAACCCACAACCAAAGTGCGATTGGTATTTATCGTCTACCACTGGACTACGGGAAGTCCCTGGTTAGTTTGACTGATTATTTTTTTTAGTTAGATGATTTTATGAATTAAGAGTAATCTGAATTTGTTTTATCTATGCAAATTTATTAACCTATCATGGAGGATATGTGATTAGGTTAATTACTTTTCAATACGAGACTTTAGGAGCAACTGATGTTGATTGGAGATAAATGTTACGATTTAACATGGAAGACTATGTGACTAAATCCTTCAAATATTTGGGTTTCAATCATAGATTGTTTTACATTGAATAATTTTATGGAAAAATTGGTTATCGAATGGTCCTCGTTGAACTTTGGGTTTTGTTGGACAAATTTTGAGACTAAGAATAGATTTTATTTTTATAAAGGGTTATCCTTTTCTGGATTATCTGATCTTGTAGTAACCTTTTTGGTTTTAGTTTTGGTTAAGGTTTGAAGACATGGGAAATGTATAGTTCTTTTTTTGTGGATTAGGTGCTCCTCTAGAAGTTGTTTATAGTACTCTTAATGCGAACAAGTCTTCCTAAATACTCGCCTTTGGAGAAAGTACGAGTTTGTGTGAGAAATCTAGTAAAAGTTGAGAGTCAACATGACAAGTAAGTATGTTTCCTTATGTTTTATTTAAGCTCAAAAATAAATTCCTCAATAAAAAGTAACTTAAAACAAAAATGCTGTCTATTAACTTTTCCTACTGGGGAACCCAACACTGTTTAACCCATCACATGTTTGTGATTTTCTCATGGTTAACTCTCTCCTAAACATGTTTTCTATCACTCTCCATCAAGACATGACCCTTTGTTTTTTCCTCCATGTCCATATTTTCATACTTGGAATCCTTGTATGGGTTAACTAGGGTGACCTTTGTACTTATGTTTTTTTATTTTAAAGTGATTGTTTTACCGACTCTTGTTTCGATGTGAGATTTTCAATGAAGTTTCCGAGCCCAATTTTAAAATTATGAGGACGCAATTCCCAAAAGGGGGGAAGGATGTAACACCCTAGGTAAATAAAGAATATGAAATTTTCTTATTTATCCATATTTGTGAATAAAATATTAATATGACTTTAAAGGGGACGTTATGCTCGATGGCGTACCCAACACGCAACAACGGGTTTCTTGGGAATCTTACGTTGCACTCTAATAATAAAATAATATTATTTTAAATGGTAGTTAACATGTAGCCATTGTATTGGCGGGAATTGATATAAATAAATAAAATATGATTATATATGTTTTTAAATGTTTTTACATTTATCCAATAAAAGCTAATGGCTTAAAATACGGAAAGAATTCAATTTTTGGCGTATATGCCCTAGTTTTCACTAAAGGTTCACTTATCACCTTTTGATGGAGAACCGTCATTAAATATTTTTTTTTTCACTCTTATATATTATATTGGACCAAATAAAACTCTTCTTAAGAATCGAGGAATCAAAATTTACTTTCTGTAAAATTTTTGTACCTTTCCGATAAAGTTCATTTTTTTAATGAATAGTGTAAAATGTTGTATTTTAATTCAAAACCTCTTTTTAATCTAATTTATTTATATGATTAGATTATCTTTTGAATTGGTTTTAAAGTGAAATTAGAATATATTTTTACCATTAAATCCAATAGTGGTCGTTGGAATTAATTTCACTTTGAAATCAGACTTAAACTAGTGTCAATCTTTTGATACTTATTGTTTCACAAAAACACGCTATTTGTCATGACAGCGGGAATTAATTATTAAATTAATTAATTTGACTTATATGTTTTGAATTTTGTAAAATAGGCTTCATTTTTGAATTCAGAATATCAAATATATCTTAGGGTGAATTTTCTGTATTATTCTGAAAAACTTCAATTTTGATGAATAGTGAAATCACTAAGTGGTACTTATAAATACTGATTTTCCATTTAAATGAAAATTTTTCCACCTTTGTGTATTGAATTTAAAAAATCCGACATATATGGTTGTCATTAAGAAGTAAAATTTGGTTCAATGAGATTAAAATACTTTTTTGGTGAATAGTAACTTATTAAGTTTTTAATTGCGATTAGTGGTAATTAGTGTAGTTTAAGGTAAAAATAATGATTTAATAATATGAGATGACCTAAACACATGTCCTAAACTCATTGGATATGTCATGTACGACCAATAAAAGCCATGGGTCAACTTGGGGACCCCATGGAGCCACTTGGGTTGGAAAATGACATAAATACCTTTTATTTAATGTTAATTTAAAAAATGGCACAAACATGATATGTTTTACTAAAACAATTTTTAAACGGGGTTATACAAGTCAGATATTTGATTATAAATAGTCATTGGAAAGATAAAAAGATTTCCAACATCATAGTATTTGTTTTATAATTTTTAGACATTAAATATATTACATTATTTATGACATCATAATGATGCAGCGATGACATCGTTATTTGACGATTTAACTAAAATGGAAAGATAATGTAACATCTATGAACCAAACATGTTAAAAACTTATTGTATGGGTGGATTTCGAACCCGTATCACCTTATCCACGAATTATATCAATGTGGGACCTTTTAAAACCAAAACACAGTTTCAAATAAAGTAATATTTCTTTACATTCCAAAAGTGCCCCTCCTCTCCTCTTATAAAAGGCCCCCACCTCTACCACCTTACCCACACTCCCAAAGCCTTTGGATCGGCCCACCTCTGCCCATTGTGTCTCTAAACTTCCCTATATTACTCCTTGAAGCTTAACTTTGGGCAGAAGTCTTCCCAAAGAAGCCTTTGAGCTCAAACCAAAGGGAGTTACCTGATTTTTAAGGTAATGTCTTCACTTGAGTCATTTTGTTTCATTTTGCTTCTCCAACCCCCTAAACTCTTTTTATTAATTTCTTTTATAAAAAATCCAGTATCTTCAATATAATAGGATGTTTTTATAAGAAGTATTCGAGCTACACTTACACACACCTACATCTAATGGTTAAAGAACATACTGTTTCTGTGGATGGCGAATTTCTGCCTCACGAAACGATGATTGTTCAACATTATTCTAACACCTTCAAAGGTGGACATTAAGATGACACTATATTTATATATGATATATAATATGTTTATGTTTTACTTAATCTTCTGTATTTTTCATTTATTTCATACCTTTATGGTTTCTATTATGGGTAATGCGATATGTTCATTTTAGGAAGCGCGGACTACCGCCCCCTCAAAGTGATTTGATTCGTTATTACCATATGTGGTACGTATAAAGGGTATATTTAATGATATTATATATGATACCATACTGGAATTAAAATACTATTATAAATAATTATGTTTTAATTCTATTAAATATGAAATAGAAATGGAATTTGCGTTCATGCGTACGTACGGCTTACCGTCTGCATGAACGGTACATTTCATTTCTTATCTCAAAATGTTATGTACTATTATAAGTACATATATATAATGGATATATATGTAATATATTATATCTAAATTATGGATATCATTCTGTAATTATAACATATATATATATATATATCTCATTTTGTTTTAATTCCATTAATATGACAAAAAAAAAGAAAGTAGCGTTCATTCGTACGTACGGCCTACCGTCTCCATGAACGGTGCTTTTCATTTTTTATCTCCAAATGATATGGAATAGTATAAAATGAATATTTACTGGATATATATGATATTTTAATCATTAATACTATTCTGGAAATTATTTACTTATAACTACATAGACAATGTTTTTTCAAACAAGTTCATTTTTGACTCAAGTACCAATCATCGGCAAAAACGTCTGATATGAACTAACATTATTAAACAATTATTATAACATTATAATATGTGATATGAACTGAAGAATAATCTCTAAAGTAGGTACTTAGGCAATTATTAATTGAACAAAGTTTATTATTCATGAATATAAAGAAACGTACAAGACTAGTTGGACTTGAGGTAAGGGATCCTAATCCTCTCTTTATTTTTAAGTATGCTCTTTATGTCATTCCTTTTAAAGCTCATCATTCTTATTATTGGGATGTTCTTTTATATTAATTTTACTGTAATTTTTATGTTCATATGATTAGAGACCCTATTCTCTCTCATCAATCCATTTTGGAGGTTTTGAGTGGCGCCGTTAGGCTGCCGAATTTTCGTAAGAGATCTAACCTCTCTCTTTCTCTTTAAGTACTCCCCTTCATGTCACTTCTTTTAAGATCCTATTTGTTATGATGGGGGATGTTCTTTCATATTCCTATTTCTGTACATTTTATTTTAATGTGGTGAGATACACTATTTTATCTCATCAATCCATTTTTGGAAGTTTTAAGTGGCGCCGTTAGGCTGCCGAGTTTTCGTAAGTGATTTTTCATCTCACTTTTATTCCCATGAGATTTATATGCTACATTTTCCACAATTTCCTTTGAGTGGTGTATGTAATGACCATTATTTTACTCATTGTGTAATATTCTTTCATTTATGAGTATTTACATCAATGATGTATTGTCCTTCTCTCATGGGGCGTATGTTTCGAAAGATACCCATGTCGGTAAGGGAACCTTTCACCCTCCTCTTTTTAAAAGACTTATTTTGTTATGTCTTTTAATTCACATAATATTATTTTGGGATATGTTCTTATATATCCTTATTGATGTAAATTTTATGTCCATGTGATGAGATACCCTTTTTATATCTCATCAACTCTTTTTCTGAATTTTGAAGTGACGCCGTTAGGCTGTCTAATTATTGCAAGGGAACTTCTTAACCCAATTTAGATTCTTTTGGATAAGCTTGTACTCCTTGAATATGTCGTTCTATGAATATGTGTGAATAACCTCTGATTGTTTTACACTTAATATCCACTTATATTTGGTGTATTAGTTTGTCACACATAATTATGTAATTGATTTATCCTTAATCCAAGGATACCATCTTTGTATGGGACTTCGTCTCAATCTCCTTTCATTGAGGCATATTTTGTTTTATACAGAACCTTCTTTTATATGGTGTATAAACCCCTTTGACTTTTACGTTTATCCAAAAGGAATCTTTTTTATACAAAGCGTTTTACTAAATGACAAAAGGGATTGTTTTTGGTCGTACGTATACGGCGACAACGACTTCTCTGCCACCGTGACCGTTATTAGAGTTTCGGCTTCCTCTACAAGCCATACCTACTTTTTAAAAGAAAAATAAATACCATGTTTTAATTTTATTTTATTTTGGTATTGAAAATGGTTTTCATAATGTTTTTATATCAATGTGTTGTATTGATATCTTGTGATTGAAAGGTGGAAATGTTATGTTTCCTTTATGCATGTTTTATATGATACGATTATGTTGAGGTTCTTGGGAATTATTATGAAGACGAGTGGTTCCGTGATAAACTAAGGGCGGGTGAGCCCGATATAGCTCTCCAATGCATTGGGTAACGTGACGGAGTGAAACGTTAAGGTTTCTCCGAAGAGATTTTAGGGAATATACTGTGATGGGTATTCCAAACGTAACCAAGAGGGTTACTCCCTACGTAAGAATGTTATTAATGCCTCAAGTTACCTTTTATGTCATATGATTTCTATGATTTATTCATGATTTGATGAGGTATGTTAAAGTGCCTATATTTTATGGGTAAAGTACGATTTCATTCTTTGTATATATGAACTCATGTTTCCTTTCCATATTTTTATAACCCTTACTGAGCTTTTTATGCTCATCCCAAGTTTCTGAATTGTTTTTCACAAGTCAAGGGAAAGGTACATGATGTGATGATAGTGTTAAGGATGTGTCAAGAAAGAATCCATGTTTTATTTTAAATATGTTTCCATTGATGGGAAGAATGAATACTGTCTTTTATGTAACCACTTTGTTCAAATGTGGAATGTAATGCAAGTTTCATGATCTAATTCTCTAAAACTCTAAACCGGAAGAGATCCTCAATGTGCAATCTTGTAATAACTCAAGATTAAGTAAGGTTTAATCCTGGGGCCTTATAATGTGACTCCATATTGAAACAAAATTCATATCACATGATGGAATGTTATTATTAACTTGGTGTAAATATATATCTCACTGCAAATACAATTAAAAGAATATATTTATCTATTTCTTGTAAAGTGGCATGATAATAATCTTCATAGTATAACCATTAATATGTAACTTCATGAGTCAAAATTTCTCATTTTAATATTAAATCCTTTAAAGATCAAATTTAGCACAATCTTTTTAAATCACTAGAATTGTTCACATTTTGACCTATTTATATTTGGGAATATCTTATTTTACAGAATAAAAATATCTAACATATTATTGAAATTTCTTACATATCAAATATAAAATCTCATGCGTTAAATAAAAATATGACACATCTAAAAATATTTCATATTTGAACCATACTGAAGAATTTTCAATATTTTTTAACTCATTGTAAAAATATTACACATTTTCCATTGTAGTGATGGCTTTTGATGTTTTTGGTATATAGATAAAAATTATATGTACTTAATTTAAATCTTACGTGTCAAAGTAATATTCATTCCATTATTCATATTTAAAGAATTTTTAATATAAATCCTTATGTTTTATAGTAATGTTAATTCTATTCTCAATTTTCAAAATATAGACTAATTTGATATAAAATACAATATATTAAGTAATGTTTTTCATTTATTTATAATTTATCCCTCTCTAAATTTAGAATCATACATAAGGAGGACTTTTTTATTTTTTTAGATCCAAATATGCTCAACTGAAAAACTATTTTAAATAACTCTAAAACCTCCCAAAATTTTCCAAATACCTTACAACACTCTATAAACTTAAAATGATCTTACCCAGAAATGAAATAATATAAAAAATTGAGTTAGAAAATGTTTTTGTGGGATGAAAACACAATAAATATTACACCATATGGACATTTTAAGAAAACATATAACACCATCATAAATCAGTTACTATGTATGTTATCCAGTTAGAAGGAATAAGTTAATATATAGACCCAAGCCTCTCGAAGTTAATTGATTACTTAATATTAATTCATACATTTTATTGGGTTTTTAACTCTTTCATGGCTATATATTTAACAACATATGAAAATATTATATCATTTTTGAATTAATTAATTATTTCTGTGATTTCATAAATACCACGTAATTATAACATAAATAAAAGAAACTATAAATAAAAATTTTAAAATTAAATTATTTTTTAGTATTAAAAAATATTTAGTTTTAGATTTTAGGAAGCAATGAAACTCATTAGAATCAACAAAGGTTTGATTTAATATCAATTGGAAACATTAATGTTGTTTGATATCATATACCTTAATAATGAGATATTTCCTTTCGTGAGTAGCTTATGTATGTATGAAATGAAATCCATGGATATGAGGATCTATGAGTTAGTGAAGGTGACTGCATCAAATTGACATATATGACACAATTCACCATTTATGATTTATTTATATCCAAAAGAAACTGTAGTATGAGAAAATGTGTTTAGAATGGCATGGACTTTTATATTAGTATTTTAGGAAGTATGATACTATCACCATGGAATACATACCCATATCAAAATGAATTTGTAATAATCTATTTCAAGGGTATTGAGGAATAATACCCATAAAACGTTGTTGTTTTTAAGATATGTACTTACTAGAAGAAATTATTTATTTTAAATGATAACCATTGGTAAAAATATATCCATTTCATCAATACAAATTGGCTAAAGGGGTTGAGGATATAAGAGTAGAAAAGTTATATGGATTTATTAGTTCCTACAACTAAAACCACTATCTATGATATGATGATGTCACTATATATGATTGGATAATAATTTTATGATATAATTATATCATTTTAGTTGTAATGAAAATATCATGAAATTATGGGATTTATATAATCTACTAAGAGGATATCTTGAATATGAAAAATCATGACATATGACACCAGAAAATCAGAGAAAACCATAATGTTCTAAATTAAAGGAATAGTGTGAATACATGGATGTATGAATATGATATGGATATGTGAGTATAAATGATATGATATGGAGGTGTGTTATATGTAATTATAGGGAGATTTCATTATCAATGATTAAAAAAATGAAAAATAACTTTTTATTTGAAAATATAATAATTACAAGATCATTTCAAGGATGTAAAAAATGATGAATGCTAAGTGAATCACCCCTAACAAAGAGATTACAATCTTTAGGAATAGATCTGGTGCAATTTTTTATAATGAATCAATTACTAGCACTACCTTTTCTATCCAATTAATAAATAGTAAGGTTCCATAACCTTTAAGTGTGCCTCACTTCAATTCCCTAGTCCAAAATGAATATGCATTTCCTAAAAAAGTTGGGCAGGTCCCAAGATGTTTTTTCTCCCAATGTATACCAACCATAATTTTACAGTCTGGTTCAACTATATAAATAACAATTCCATATAGGTTTCATAATGAGAGCCCAATGCACATCACATGAGGCTCCTCCCCAATATGATTACCTTGCCAATAAAAAGTAATGATCCCAAGCACCACTGATCTCCTTTCATCCTTATCTAGCCCACCACCTCACATCGTTAATCACTACTACAAATCTAGGTTTATATAACAGTGGGTTTTATTAGTTATTAAAAAAATATTAACAAAGGGGTCCTTTTGTCAGTGCTAATATAAAAGTGTGGATAATAGGCGACCCTTTCCAGTGACACATAAAAAGTGCTCATATTAGGGGCCCTTTATCAGTACAAATAAAAAAGAACTAATAATTGGTACCCCTTTATCAGCACTTTTTTTAGAATCGATAAAAGCTATGTTTCATATAAAAATATCATTTCATTAAATATAATATATTAATATATAAATAGATTTATATTGATATAATATAATATATATTTTTAAAATGTTTTTAGATAAGGCTAAATACACATTTACACTTAATATATAAGATATTTTGAGAAAATTTCATAAAAAATAATTGAAAAATATTATTAATTAATATTTTTCATACTATTATCATGTAATATTCATTTAATAACATTTGGATGACATAAAAATTAAATGAATTAATGAACATTCTAAGATAAGTTGAAAACATGAATTAAAATTCAATTGAACTTAAATATTGATCCTAGTGTCTTATGGGGAGCTACTACATATCAAATTGAATTGGGTGAAGAGATATATGCTACAGTGACTTGAGGGAACCCCAATAACTTATTTTTCAAGGATAATGTCCTAGAAGACCTCAAAAACGGATTTTTTAGTTAAGATACTATATTTTTTAATTTGATTGCATTTTTTGTTCGTTTACCACAGTCTCCTTTCTATTTTCAGTGGGGACTAAATTTATTCCATGGGATTAAATTCATATAGATATTGTGGTTTGGAAATTTTATCAAATATCAGAATTTATTTTAATTTATAATTCAATATATGAATATTTTATTATATTTACCTATAATATATCAATTTTATAAATACATATTTACTTAAAATTTTATTTTTCAATATATAAACCATATTTTAATAAATACATATACATATATGTAATTATTTGTTTGTGTATGTGAGAAATATAAACGTGTTCTTGTGTGTGTAAATATGTGTATGTATGTGTGTTTGTCAATATTGTCTACATACATCTTATATAAATTTATTTTTATAAAAATATATCATTATCATTAAATATAGTATATAAACGACTTTAGCCTAAAAATAAATGAATACACACAAACAAACACACATGCACACACACATATATATGTATAATATATATATATATGCACGTGTATTGATAAAAAATATATATTTATATTTATATTTTAATATATTAAAATGAATAATAATATATAATAAATTTAAATAAATTTAATTATATATATATCATACATGCATGCACTCTCACACAATCATATATTTTATAAATATATTTAAATATAAATATATATATGAATAAAAAATATTTATGTTAATATATATAAATAAATAGAAATTATATCATAATACACAATAAAACAAGGTAGGGTAGTGGTAGGGAGGTTTTATTTTTCTCTTGAAGATCACATGATCAAATCCAGGTGCATGCGTAGGTGGGTGAGTAGCTGTCTAGCAATAAGGAAGTGGGTTCAGGAGTGTTGTGGAAGGGGGTTTGTTTGGGGTGGTTAGTTGGAGCATTGAAAAATAGGGTCTGAAGTGATGATAAAGGGTATATTGTTTTCAGTATTTATCAGTGCTTGAAAAAATAATTGATAAGGTATGGCATTATGAGCATTTTTTTAGGACTAAAAAATACCCAGTTTACCAGTGCTAAAAATTCACTAATAAAGGAATAATTTTCCATTGATACATAATAGCGATGATAAAGGTGTCCTTCATCAGCACTAAATAAAATCACTGATAATGGTCACCTATTTTAGAACATTTTTACATGTATTTATAAATGTCATCTTTTGACCTAACTCTGGTAGTCAATTATTTTTACGCATTGATGGAGGTGATTTACTATCACTGTTAAAAGTTTAGTTTTTTTACTTCACAATACAGGACTCAAAAACTTTCAATTTCTACAAAATGGATGGGGGATCCCAATGAACTGGACTCTCTAGAGAACCAAAACCAATTTTCATAGTAGATAACACATGATGTGGAAGCAACACATGGATATACGAGTAGATGACTCATGTGGAAAGATTAGTGAATGTTCAAAAATTAGAATACTCACTCAAACCAAAATGTATGTGAATGACTAGTTTTCATGTTCTCTAGATATATTCCTAGCCCCTAAAACCCCATGTATAGAATACCATTCCATATATATTTCTGCCCTTTCAATCTTAGCTGACCCCTTGGAACCTAGCCCCTAGAAGATCCATCAACTAGTCTCCTCTCCCTATGAATCTTATGCAATTAGTGGTGTAATCCAAAATAATTTTGTCCCATTCCCCTTTAAAAAAACATTACACAATGATTTTAAACCAAAAAAATAACAAAACATGGATCACAAACCAAACCAAACAAATCTATGAAATTCATATTTTCCATGATCTTATCACACTAGATCCTATTGTACCACATATCCCAGACATACATTGCATGTACTAATGCATGATAATCCTCTTTGTTGAACCATCCAGTCGATGCATCTGCCAAAAAAAAGAATCACGCTCCACTATCAGAATAATGTCTTCAAAAATTAACTTCTCATCCCCAATGAGAATAAAATTAATAATATTTGGAAATTTGAAGCCCTCATCAAATTTTGATTCTAGTTCTGGACATCCCTGGTATTGCAATTATCTATCCACCCAATTATCATTCCAAAAGTAGATGTCTCCACACCCCACACCCCATAACCCACCAAGACTTCTCATTAAGGATATACAAATGAGAAATCATGCACCGTGAGAGGATATAATTACTTCATGAATGAGTATTCCAACCTTTCTAGTCCATCCAATACCTATATTTCTAAAACATATCCCACAAATATTTTCCACCAATTAAAATCCAAGAAATTATCACTTTCATGCATTACATGGAATGCCATACACTCCACAGTCTGATAAATCCCACCTCTATAGGTCTTACATTATTTTACTCATAATTATATTGGAATTTATCTATTTTGGTAGAATACCATGGGAAAGATATCATTATTTTTTCTCATCTGTTGATAGTTCCCTTGGGAATCATGATTATTGAAAGTGTTTTCATAGGGAATATATATGAGGATGATATTAAAAAGGATGAATCTTACTCCAAAATAAAAAATTAATATTCTAGTTATGATTATGCATGATAATTCCTCTATTAATTCCTTCAAATAAATCTATTTTGATCCTACCATATGATATGTGGTCCCCAAGGAACTCTATCAGAAGATTACTTTTTTGTATTAGTGGTCCATCCGGAATTTCATTACTAGGCCAATCAAACTTTTTTTTATATATACATACTAATTTTACTATGGTTAACATGGATCACACTCTAGAATATGTACTTTTGAATATGTTTTATGGACCCATTGGTTGATTTCTTATTCCTTGGATAAAAAATCATGTCATATGAAAACATTAAATGGGAAAGGTAATGAACCCTACACTAAATCTAAAAGGAATGATACATCCATCGTAAATATTACCCTTCACATTTACAGTGAGTGCATCCCCTTGTATAATAAAGGTTTTAGGTGTTAGAGGATCCCTGTTTTGAGGACCATACAAAGTTTTTATGAACCCAAATCCCTTCCGCATAATCAAAATTATAATCCATGGAGAGGAAAAAAACCTAAAAAATAAATAAAAAATAAATTCCATAAAAAAATATTATCATAAACTTCAAGATGAGACCCCATTGAATAAATTATAGGCCCTATAAATATCCACCATGATTGTAATATTGGATCCAAAATATCTGATGTTATTGTCAACCCCAAATTCATTATCAATCCAAATTTCCCCATGAGTGATTCTTCTATGAATGAAACCATGTTTCTCCTCGAATACGATACTCAAAAGCAACTTCCATAATATATTTTTTATAATATTAGACAATGAAGAACCCTAGAATACCCAGATATGGGATGGATGAATTAGGGTGTTAAAATTTATTATAATGTGAAAAGTTTTGTTCCCATATTGGAAGGAACTTGTTAAATATATATTATGGGAATGCATAAAAAAATCACATGCAAAGAGATAAAGGAACAATTCTACTTGGTTCACCGCTAAGGGAACATTCAAGGAGCATATGTCGATGGTGTTTAAATCATAAAAAAATTCACCAATCTTTAATAGTTATGGAATACAAGAGTTTGAAAGTTGTCACTCTATGCTAGGCACACTGCCATTATATGATTTTATGGATATCACACTACTTCCCTTAGAATAATTCCGCTGACTACCCCTAGATCACTACATGGGGAGAAGTCTAACTCATTTTATCAGATTTAAGGTAACTTAAATAGATTTCATTAAATTATTTGTCCCTTTATATAATGAGACTATACTATCAATATAGACCTGAGTAGTTTCACTTTGAAATCAATATTCATTGAAAAAATGATATTCAAAACCGCCTTTAATGAATCTCCTTCACAAATCTCACCATCATAAATCACTCTAACTTCATAGAGCTCACCGAGTCAATGAGGAATAACCATTCATTTCGAAGAAATTGTTATTATGAGGCATTGGCCTAAGTCAAAACCTAAATAGTGGTGTAGCCTTGCATTTATAGGCTCAACCTTTCATGATGGTTTATCACCTTTATCATATTTTTGGATCTCTCAGAAAAATCATCCCGGTGATTCTCCATTCATGATTCACCTTTAATATCTTGAATTATCATGAAGAATTCCATTAAACTATCATAGACTCTTGATGATATAATTCTTGTAATCGTAGAAAACAACATCACTATATATGATGCTCCATATCTTTAAATATATCGTCCCAACCTTTTAAAAAGTCATGAATTTACCATTTTTATGAAGTTTCATTCCCATAAAACAAACATTCACATTTCTATCCTCTTCCCAATATTTTATGCCCAAAAATATGTCAAACATTGGGAAATGATGATACCATCAATGTTGTTTTAAGTCTATAATATAAGATCACTAAACTTCTAGAATCCTTGGTCAACGCTACATGGATTGAAAAAAACACAAAACTACATTTCTATAAGAGAACAAACTTGGTTGCAATAGACACTAACTTATAAGACAAGTTATAGAGTGAAATTGTGTGATATTGGATAAGAGACTCTAGATCTTTCACCTTGTGTATCAAAACAACAATCTATGCCCACACCGCTAAAGTAAACAATCATCCTTTGAAGAATTTATAGACTACCTCAACCACTTGGGATTTAATGATGTATCATGACACAACATAAAATGATCCCACAATCTGACAAGGTGATAGATAAATTTCTGATATCGAACTATAAAATGTATTACAAATCCATTCTCCCCTAGAATCTATTCCATTTAATCATTATCAATTTCTTCCATTAGTATAGGGTTGCTAAGAAGAAACTGTTAATTAGTGTTATCTTCTAGGCATTCTCTTCCCTTAGAGCCAATTAGTCTTACTAGGAGCTCTTAAAAATGATCAACAATCATATTTCCATCCACATTCGCATAGTACAGGTAACGTCCCTAAAAAATCCTTATATTCATTTTTCTTAGTTTTTTATCTTCATTCTATTAATTTTTTATTTTACTTCAAACATTCATAAAATAAGAATTTGTTTAAATTTACTTCCCATAGATAATTAATTCTCAATCTCTCTATGGAAATTATTTCAATATCCAATATTTTTTCAACTAATTATAATTTTGGCTAAAAATGATAAAAGACTTATCATCCTAAGCCTACCAGAACTTCTCTTAAAACTTATAAAAATCCATTTTAATATTATAAAAACAAAAAAAATTATTTTTTATCTTTGTATGTCATTCCTAGAGGTAATGTTTTAGGTCCAAAGATGATAATAAATTCCCACCCACATTGATCGTATCACTTGATTCATCTAGGAATTAATGAAATTTTTAATGAAATTCTCAACCCATGACCAACCGGTTGAGTAGATGAAACAATTTCAACCCCAATTGTATCACTTTACGTTAACCAGCAATGGAGAGCGGTTTGAAAATGATTTTTCAGGTGCTGCATTAAATCTAGTGGTAAAAAATAAATACCCTGCTATATTATATATGCAGTGATTATGTATACTCTAGATCCTCCTTCACCCTTTATGATTATTACACAAAATAAAATGATCACCAAAAATCCAAAATATTGTAGCTCATTATTGGATATGAATTCCTAAAAGTAATTAATTTCACGAATAACATAATATTACACTCTTATTTTTATACTCTAATACAATGAAGTTTAAATTACCCCCACGAACCAATTCATACCCCCTAGGTTGATGTTAGAAATATGCTTCTGTAAAATCATACTTTTTTGAGCATCATAATTGGAAGAAATGATGGATAATAGGATTTACACTCCCACTGTATTCACTTTGATAGTAATGTGATGCAGAGACATATCAGACCAATCAACAGACATATTATTATTCCAAATAATCCAATTATGTGAGGCACATGGGGCTCCATGCATATCATCTCAGAAGAAAGTGCTCCCAGAGATGTTCAAAAATCTATCTTATTTAAAATTGTGTTCTAGAATAACGAATACAAAAAAAATAATACTCAAAATATTTCTATTAATTAAATTAACCTTAATCATAGGCCTTGATACCCCTAGAATTGTAGAGGGTAAAAATTACATTGATAAAGATTGGTGGAGTCCTTGTGGTTGATGGATCCAACTGACAGAGAGTTTTTGCAAGAAGCACTATACAATTACTTTATCTTAGACCTAGTCAACTAGTATCCTTCAGTAAGTGTGGGAACCCCCTTATGATTACCATTCTTATGGGGACCTTTGGATTCCACCCCCTCATCCTCAACACCATCCAAAAAAATTATAGGGTTTAGAGGAACAAAACACTTAATTGGTGGAGTTGAGACCCTTGAGTTAAAAGATCTAGCATGAAGTTCCTCCATAGGATACTACTTAGATAATGTAATAGAGCCTTTTGTTTACACATATTATCCCTAAAAAAAATAATTTAGAGCTTCTTATGGAACTATGGAAGAAGATTCAAGGACCCCCACTAGCTCCACGTGGCAGGCATGTCCTACCCGATACTCCACCACACCAAAAGAGGCACCAAGAACTATAGGAGTGGGGACCAATAAAGACATATTTCTAGGAGAACCATCCATCATTTGAGTTTACACTAGTGGAGAATCATAAGGTGAAGAGGGAACTATAGACCAGAACCTATTCTCAGAAGGAGCCTCAGATGGTGAATAAAGACCAACAGTCGATGTTCAATAATCCCTATGATCATCCAATAAAGAAGCCTCATGAGAGACCCCATCCATCACCACCTTCACCAATAATGGATCAATATGGATATAATAACAAACATAAGTTGAGTGACCATTTATCCAACATACCTTGGGAAATAATTGAAGACTTTAATAAAAATACTCCGCCACCAAGAGAACTCATCACTAGACCAAATGAGCATGTACGGTGGTAGTAGTGTTGAGCGATCCAACTACACAAAAATAGAAACTATTTAGTAATTTTAAAGGATCATGGTATCTTCAAAAATTCATTGAAAATGACCCAACACATTAACCATGATTTATATAATAGAAGGATTTTGAAGAATAATCGGGAGACCCAAAAGGCTACACTAAACCTCCACCAGGCTCCATTCCTTCCCCAAATGACCTACCTTCTCAGAGGAGACATCATGCCTTGAACTTGGTGCTTTAAGATGCATATTTGTTTGAGAAGATTATTTTTCTTATGTTATTTTTTTTTATTTTTCATTTTAACAATAGTGTATAATTAATCTAGTGAGGATGAATGGGATATAGTAAGACTAATTATTTAATTTATTTTAGTATCAATTTATATTATTCATTTTTCTAATCATAAATAGTTAATTACATGATCAATAATTATCTAATATAAGGGAATTGTTTATGGAGTGAAGGTGAATTATTTAGCCCTGAATTAGATAAATGAACAATAAATTTTAAGGATGAAAGTAATACGGAATTTAGTGGAAACAAAATCACTAACATTGATTTAATCATTTATATTGAGCTTAATTCATAACCATAAATGAAAATTTTTTCACAAGTGTAAATCCATGGTAAGATTTATAGACAAATATATGGAATTAGGTGACATTAATAACTACAATTCTAGGGTAATTAAATAAATATTCCTTTTGAAGTTTAATATTTACCTATAACACCCTAACTGAACATTAATGATTTTATGTCGTAATATTTGTTCCCACAACTAGATTCATTCACATTCATCAAAAAAATATTTCTTAAAAAATTTAAAAAATATAAAAAGTACATTTAATAAAAAAAACAAAACAATGCCAATTAAATTTTTATTTTTATTCTTTTAAATAATTTGAATTAGTAGATTAACTTAATCTTATACTTATAGAGACGACATTTTTTCTCACAAGTTATTTTGAACAAATGATCCTATTTTCATGAGATATGGTTTAATTAAAAGAACACAAAAAAATTAAAGTATGTTTGGAACCATTTTTGAGGATAGAAAAATTAAACCATTGATTTTACTTATATATATATACCTCAATAAATAAAAAATAAAAAATAAATTTATATATTTTCATATTATTTTATAGTTTTCTTAATTGGATTTTTCAATTTTTATTTATTCATTTTTGGTACAATATATGTGTACCTGGATATATTTTAGTGTAGACTCACTTCCATTAATATCATAAATAAGGAGGATATTTTATAAGTGTTTAGGCAGAACTATTTAGGATGAAGAAGATCACAGACCCATGAGTATATAATAAAAAATTATCATTACATAGTTTTAATAATAAATTGTATAAATTTATGAACAAGTATCACTATGGATAAGAGATTTAAAAGTAACAAGGTTCTTTAGAAATGCATCATAAATAATATTAACTCAAATTTCATAGAATAGTGAATAAAAAAACTGTAATCTTCATTATTTAAAAATATTTAATGAGATGACTTTGATGGATAGACTAGAATAAATTAATGATTTATTAACAAAAATATATCATGGCCCATTTCATGGAGTCTTTGAGAATGATATTAGGTTGAGATAATTTTCATATTTAATAGAGGTATAATAAAAGAAATTGTTATTGTAGAATATGGATAATTAATTTGGTTCCTAAGAGGGTGTATTCAATTCATTTATTCATATATTCTATCGCACAAAGAGAAGAATGGATTTGAGGAATATAATATATATTTTCTTAAAAATATTATTTTCCTTTTCATTAGTGTTAGGAAAGATTCAAATATCATTATTAATAGTTTTTATAAAAGTAATTCCCACCATCTTTTATGGTGAAATTATTTTATCTTGGGTTGAATTATATAGGGAAAACCTTGTCTAATTTTGTATATGAAAAGGATTAAATAGATAGAACAACCAAATAATTGAGACTTATATTTAACATGAATGATCTGAATTCATTATAAAATGTGGTTAGAAGAAGAAGAATAATAGTGAGTGAAGTCACTGTCACTAATGCTTTGAATTTATAAATTATTGATAAAAAACAATTTAAATATTTAGGGTAAGGAGTATAAGGAAAAAAGAGTAGTGTTTTTACTTTAGGAAGTTTGAATATGGTAATATTCATTTTTCATGACCCAATATCAACAATGTTTTCCCCTCTTGGATTAAAAATGAGATAAGTGAGATAGTGACTACCTGACTCCCACCTTTAATAGGCCATGGGATGGAGACTAGAAGTGGGGGTAAAATAAACATGCATATGGAAGGAATTATCCTATTAGAGAACATGATAAAGATATAGATAAGAAAAATATACCAGTCAAATACTACTAAAACATATATATAAATAAATAAAAAATGAAAAATGTAATGCCATATAGTATTATAAGAGGTGAAAGGAAAACTAATAGTTCTAAAAGGTAATGATGATAGAGACCACAAATCCAAATAGGCTCCTGCAAGCCCAAAATAGTTTAATATTCATCCCGATATCTAAACTGCTCCAAATTAACTAAAAACTAGTTTATATATTCATATTGTGAGAATAAAAGTTTACTAATTAGGATCCCTTCTAGAGCCTCTAATGAAAAATATAAATAATGGATGCTAAAACACAGTGAAAAAATGTGAATCTTACTTTTCACGTAATAAAGTATTGTAATGTCCCAAACACACCATTTATAACTCTCACCAAATATCTAATAAAAGAGAGAATATATAATAATAATGAAAAATCAAGGGTACCTCAGCTCCCACTTCCACACAAGCTTGCTGATCTGCCTCTACATCACTTTCCCAATCCATCTCTCTCTAAAATAAACCAACACAAAGACACCTTAGAAAAGAATTACAACATGAACCTCATGCATCAACTCATGACTTCATTCCATATCACATAACCATGTATAGTAACCTTGTATTTTCCATGAGACAACACCACGAACCGTCCACGGGCTTGTGTCGTGACTACCCCAAGCCCGCCTTCCTTAGGCCAGGGGCTGGAGACTTGCACCAAAAAGGAATATCATAGAATCCACTAAGGATAAAACACAATAGTAAGAATACAATCCCAAAGTATCTTACAACCCTACTTCGGTATATTCCCATACATATACCTAAGAAATCAAATACAAACTGACTCCAACTCTTGAGCCCAAGCATAAAATGTTCCATGAAGGAAGAAAGATAACTTGTTGATACCAACACAGAGTCAAGGCTCAGATCTCAGAGGTATACAATTTATTTAGATAAATATAGATGATTGGATGTAGCCACTAAATCATCTACTCCGTCGAACCCACGTTGGATCCTGGTACAGTAATCAAAGCTATCAAACCCACGTAGGATCCTGGAACAGTAATCAGAGCTGGCAAACCCACATAGAATCCTGGAATAGTAGTTGGAGCTGTCAAACCCATGTAGGATCCTGGAAGTGTAGTCTGAGATATCGTACCCACGTAGGATCCTAGAACAGTAGTCAGTCCCATCGAACCCACATCAGATCCATTTATCACAATGCAGCCAGTCACAGGCTTCCGCACAAAGCACGCTGGATTCTAGGAGGGTTCTCTCCTCAATCCAAGTGTCTATACATCAAATTCGATGAAGTCCCACGTTTATGTATCCAAAATATCCATCTTTACATAAGAAACCCAACACAATAGATGACACATCAATCAGATGCCCAGTCTGAGAGTTATTAGCATTTCGGTTCCGAGGGCACAGTTGGATTTATGTTCGATCTAACCTAGAAGTACCCCAAATACAATCCAACCTCATGTGGGGTATACCAAAATAACGTTCTCCCTCCAAAGATTCTATCACTATAGATGGTTCTTCAATCAGATTCTCATAGATCTCGTTATGGGCAAAAGAGTGGAAATATGTCAAAGCGGGTCCTCGTCCATTCCAGCCCAGCAGGCCCGACCCTGCCCGACTCGGGTACGGACTGGGGTCCGACCTGGTCCGCGGGTCTGACTTGACCTGTGGGGTGGCCCGACCCATGGGTGTGGCTTGGACAGCGATGAGTCTGGCCCACAGAAGGGCCAGCCCGCACTGGGTCCAGCCCGCGCAGGGCTCGACACGCGTTGGGTCCAGCCTACGCAAGGTCTGGCCCACGCCTGGTTCAGACCACGCTGGGATTATCATGTGCACGACCCGCTTCTGGAGGCCCCCATGGGGTCTTCCCTAGATGCATCCAAGGGGGAGGTCATGCCCCCTGGAGAACCAAACAACTTAGTCGTTTGGGAGGTTCAGATTTGGTGCCACATGGTGCATGTCTGTGTCACGCGGGACCTATGTTGTGTGTCCCGATCTTCCACTCTAGCTGAGTGGCCAGCTGCCTCCTGCACGGCGCAGTTGCACTGCACATCCTCTAGAGGCCAGCAGAGTAGGCCACCCTTCTTCCATCACCTCAGTCAAGGTCGTGACCCCCTTCGATCCACTGTGCATCGCTGGTTTCACCGTGCCTTCCCCGATAACCAGGTGGCCCGAGCTGCCAGTTTCCTTCACGGCTGGCCTTGCGCCTACCGTCGCTGCATCGCCATGGCCCTCCATCCACGAACTACTCCTCTAGTGGAACGGTTTCACCAGCTCCATCCATGCGGAAATCTTGAGTGCCGACCACCCTCCCATTCGTTGCCAGTGACGTTCGACGGTTCCGACCATCAATGAACGTTCTGCGGGGCACCGGACGTGTTCTGGTGGCCCGATTCTCATTCCAGAAGTTTCCGCGCACTACTAGGGACGTCACCTTCAATCCACAACCATCATTGATGAAAATTTCTGAACCTAGACTCATTCCACGATTAGTTTCAAAATCCACATAGTAAGGTGGAGGGGTCGGGCCGTGTTCATTCAGTCCCCACCCTCCGTGTTCGAGTGACAACATGCGACTTTGAATATTAATTCTCGAAGGGAAATAAATAACGAGAAACAATTAACAATGCTCTAACCCCTACATTGATTGTTGTTCATCTACAGAGTCATGAGTTAGAAGACGGAGTTGTTTTCATTCGTCGCGTCCACCACACTCTTCCAATCTAAGATCATGAGTCGGTTCATTGACAATGATGATGAGGGAAGGTCAGTCGGTGAATACGTCACACGTCAGTTGCTTTCAGAAGGTGCTACTGAGGAAGAAGTATAATACTCTCCTTTCTAGCATTCTTTATGGAGGAAGTTATTCATTGGAATCCTTTTCCCAAGCCCTCTTCAATGTTTCCCAAAATGAAAGTGAGCCAAGACAAAATAATTGATTTAATTTGTCTATTATTTTGTTGTTGGCACAAAATTCAAAAATATTTAAATTAATTAATTGATGTGCTCAATTAATCAATGGGGAGGATTTGGAACATTAATGGAAAGTGTGTTGGCAGAATTAATTGGGTAGATGAGGTTAAGAGTCTCCCCCTCAATAAATTGGGGAGTTGAGAGGTTTTCCACAATTAATAATGGGGGTTTAGTCCGTGGTGGTCACTAACACCGTAACCTCTCGCGGAAGGATAGGTTTGGGTAGGACCTACCACCATATCCTCTCCTAGGTGGTTATGGTCAGGTGGTCCCCACACTTCAACTCCCTCAAGGAGGTTTAGTTCTGTGGACCCCACCTCCAACTTCCTCATGGTGGCTTGAGAATAAAATAAAGTGTAGTTCATTATATTTTATTATTTTCCATGAAAAACCCAAAAACTATCTTGTATTCTTGACCCACTACCATCGAGGTGAAACTCTCCTTGAGCGAATACCGGTGTTTCGAGTTCAACAGTACCCTCTGATTTTAGTTCCAAGCACTGGTTCAAATGTTATAAAAACCCGCTTGTACGTTTACTGAACATACCCAGAAAAACTTCAGGAAATGATTCCTTGCACACCGGGCCCCAGAATCACGCGCCGTCAATTTTCAGACTCTTAAAATTTCCATTTATTTTAAAAAATTACATGGAAATTACGGGTCTTTACATTGCCTCCACATCAGGGATCTACTTCCCTGTAAGACAAAAATCAAAAACTAGGAATAAAAATGGGGGTACTGAGCATGAATTTGAGACTCCCACTCCCGTGTGATCTCCTAGAGGGTCCCATGCTGCCATCACACATGCACCAGAGGTACCTATCTCCCATGAAGAACTCTCTCCTATCGATCCTTGATCTCCACTGGAACCTCTGAAAATGTCGCCCATCGTCGATGTCAAGATCTCCCCAGTCAATGTTGTGAGTAGGATCATGCATGTATCTCCTTAGCTGGGGTACATGAAAAACATAATGCACTATATGCAACTAATGGGGAAGTTCTAGGCAGTAATCCAAATTTCCTATTCTACTGAGGCCCTAGAAAGGTCTGGTGAATCTTAGAGATAACTTGCTGCCTCAGCCAAATCTCCAAAACCCCGTCAAGGTGAGATCTGTAGGAAGACATGGTCTCCATCCTCAAACTCTAGAGGTCTCCATCTCCTGTCAGCATACGACTTCTGCCTACTCTGTGCAGTATTGATCTTCTCCTAGATTATCTACACCTTCTCAGTGGTAGCCCGTACCATCTTTGGTACCACTATTGATAACTCTCCTTGTTCAGTCCAGACCAAAGGTGATCTTTAAGATCGCCAGTATAAAGCCTCAAAAGGTGCCATACCTATGGTAAAGTGATTGCTGTTGTTGTACGAAAACTCCACCAAAGGTAAGTGATCCACACAACTGTGACCTAAGTTGAGGACACAAGCACACAACATGCCCTCGAGGGTCTAAATAGTTCCCTCTGTCTGGCCATCTGTCTAAGGATGGAAGGCGGTGCTCAAAAGAAGTTGTGTCTTGAAAGCCTCCAGAAACCCCTTCCATAGCCAGGAAGTAAATCGTGCATCATGATTGGAGACACTCGTCGATGGTACGCCATGTAAACACACAATCTCCTACACATAGAGGCATCCCAATCTCTCTACTAAACCCTTCTATCTGATTGGTAAGAAGTGGGCCGACTTGGTGAGTCGGTCAACGATCACCTAAATCGAGTAATGTCCCCTGGATGTACGTGGAATTCATGTCACAATGTCCATGGATATCCCATACCACTTTTAATCTAGGATATCTAAAGTCTGAACCAAGCCTACCGGTACCTGGTGCTCTGCCTTCACTTGCTGACATGTGAGGCAATGAGAGAAAAATTCCACCACTTCCTTCTTCATACTTGGACACCAGTGCTGTCGTCGAGGGTTATGGTACTTCTTACCCACACCTAGATGTATCGCTAGAGGTGATGTGTGGAACTACCTGAATACTAACTCCCAAAGTGATGCTAGTACCATGGTACGCCCTTTGAAAAGGATGATGTGCTCCCCACCTATAGAAAATCTATCAGGTGCCTGCCCTATGGATATCTGTGCACGTTGAGCCTCACAGTCAGCATCCCCATGCCGTGCCCCTATGATTCTCTGAAAGAGTGGGGGTGTGACTATAAGAGACTATAGGAATGCTAATCGATCTCGGTCTACATAAGAAATCTGCAATGCGACCAGCTACTCAGTTTCCTCTCCTAGTAGCTGAATACTTTATCTTCTATTGAATGCATCTACTAAAACATTCCCCTTCTCAAGAGGGTAGACTATATCCAAATCATAGTCCTTGAGGAACTCAATCCAACACCACTTTCTCATGTTCATGTCCTTCTGCGAGAAGATATACCTGAGACTCTGGTGGTTAGAGTAGACTATGAAACGCTCGCCCATCAGATAGTTTCACCACATTTTCATGGAGAAGACCACTGTTGCTAACTCCACTTCATGGGTAGTGTGGTTCTGCTCATGCTATCTCAGCTGATGAGAACCATAAGCTATCACTGCTCGATCCTACATCAGGACGCTTCTGAGCCTGATCCCTGATGCATCGAAGTAGAACACGTACCCAACACCCTCCTCCATTAGCCTCAAGATGGGCGCACTGATCATCCTTTGCCTCAGCTCCTAAAATCTCTAATGGCATCTCTCTAACTACCCAAAGGGTTTCCCCTTCTTCATTAATGCCGATAAGGGTGATGAAACTCTAGAAAAGTATGGCACAAATATCTGATAATAATCGGATGGACCCAAGAAACTCAGTACCTCCGTTACACTCCTAGGTGGCTCCCATGCTAGCACAGCCTCAATATTCAATAGATCAACAACAACTCCATCATCTGAGATGACGTGTCCCAGAATGTGAACCTCTTGGATCTAGAACTGGCACTTTGAGAGATTACCATAAAGATGGTGCTCTCGCAGTCTGTCCAGTACTTTCCAAAGATGATGGCATGCTCCTCCTCAGTAGTCGAGTAGATCATAATGTCATCGATGAAGACTACCACAAAGTGATCTAGGTATGGATGGAAGATCCTGTTCATGTTTCTTATGAACACAACTGGTGTGTTGGTTACACCGAATGGCATAACCAAGAACTCATAGTGTCCATACTAACATCTGAAATCCATATTCTGCACGTCCTCATCCCGTACTCTGAGTTGGTGGTAGCCCAATTAGAGGTCTATCTTCGAGAACCAACATTCTCACTTCAGCCGATCAAAGAGTTCATCAATCCTAAGTAGAGGATACATGTTCTTCACGGTCACCTGGTTCAGGTGCCAATAATCCACATAGAGCCTCAAAATCCTATCCACCTTCTTGGAGAACAAAATAGGGGCTACCCATGGTGAAACACTGGGTCTGACGAATCCCTTTCCCTACAATTCCCCCTTTTGTACTCGTAGCTCACGAAGCTCCACAGGAGCCATCCGATTCACTGGTTTAGATATTGGCATCATCCCACGATACAAGTTGATGAAAAATTCTACCTCTCTGTAAGGAGGTATTTCTGGCACCTCATAAGGAAAAACATCTTCAAACTGGTCCGCCACTATAGCATAGCTTGGACTCTGCACATCAACTGCTCCAAGGATAAGGCTAGCCAAATGATGAGTAATCAGCTGCCCCCTTCTCTAGTTAAGTCCATCCTATATTGAAAATGATCCCTTCTTGTCGGTGAAGGTAAAACAAGTCCCATCCACAGGGACACACCACACTTTCTGCCTAATATAGTCAATCTAAGAATAGACTGTAGATAACCCGTCCATACCCATGATGATGTCATAAGGCCTTGACACTGCTACTAGGAGATTCCCAACCTATGCTCTCACCTCCTAGAGTATGCTCACACTACCGAAACTAGTGCGTAATCGTCGAATCCACTCCCGTAGGAGTCTCAAGCCGTAAGGATCGAGCCAATGGCTCCGTAAGAATCTCCGAGCTCTGAACAAGGGAAGTTGAAATGAAAGAGTGACTGGAACCTATATATATAAGTACTACATCTATAGTGGAGTAGACACGGACTGTACCCAGAATCTTCTCCAGAGTGTCATGATCGTAAGCCTCAGCTACCTCGAGCTAAGCTCTCCCATGTCCACCTGCTCCCTATGGTTGGGGTGGACCTCATGGTGGTGGTGGTGGTAACACCTAAAAACGTCTCCCACCAGCAGCTGTTCGACTAGCTCCTCTTCCACGTCCAGCTATGCCCTGTGGAATGCCTCGATCGAATTTATGTCTCTGCCCGGGTGGTCCTTTGACGATCTGCTATGCATCTGCACTGCGGGTCGGATAGTCACGAGCCATGTGTCCCTACCCGTCATAAGCATAGCACTGCCTGCTCCTCATATGACTAGATTTGTCTCATGTGCCCCACACCACCAAAACCGTATCCTGAGGTCGTCCACTAAATGGCCTGGTTTTCTTGGATCTCTACAGTATCTATATGCTGCCAGCTGCAGAAGACTCTTCTATGTGACGCCCAGTGGTGGGTCTCACTGCTGGTGATTTCTCAGCAAGGAAACTATGCACTTAGAGGGCACACTCCAGCACCTCATCCTGTGTCGTAATACTGAGGGAGATCATCGAAGCCCTGATATATTTCCTGATTACCTGCTCGAAGGTCGATGCCCCGAATAATGGGACCTGAACTATATTTGTGGAGTAGCGCGAGAGGTCGGTGAACCTCACTGAGTACTGTGACACCATCACACTGCCCTGCTTTAGATAAAGTGTCTTCTACATCCGCACTGCAAGTAGGGTGGCTATGACAAAATCCTCCTGAAACTGGCTCTTGTAGTCTGCCCAGAGAAGTGTCACCTCGTCATGCACCTGGAGCATCAGGCACCACCATCTACCTACTGCTGACTGAAGGAGAGTCGCAGTAAGGATCACCATAAGGTCGGATGGTGTCCCTACTAGTCTGAAGACTCTCACCATAACCTCCAGCCAATCCTCGGCTGCCTACGGGTCCATCTCACCCCTGTTCCAATGCGGCCTCTGGCGCTGGAACTCGTGTAACGCCCTCAGGCAGTGTGCACTATTTTTTGCTGGGGCTGGTGGCATCGGTGGCCCAACGGGTAGTGGTACCGCTGGTGCCTCCGCTATGATAGGGCCCTACACCGAGGCCTCATCGCTCAGTGGGTTGCCATCTCGTACAAAGACAATAACCCTTATCTAATCTCTCTGTGTGGCCATCCTGAAAAGAAACAGGTGCACCATAGTCAATAAGTTATACCTGGTGAGCCGGCTCAAAAATATCACAAATAGAACATTTCAAATGAATAACACATGTTATCAGTGTTTTTGTGCATTGAGTCGGAAATTAGAAGTCAGAGTCCTTGTGTTGGGATTCTTCAACCACCGCACCAACACCAGTTTCCCTAAACTGATAACCACCCCAAAAACACTTAACACTTTTTCTGTTAAATGATCAAAGTCCAATGTTCTATGGTACAACCGAATCCTCTGATAGAAATTTGTCACGACCCATCCACGGGCCCATGCCGTGACTACCCTGTGCCCGCCTTCTTTAGGCCATGGTCCGGTGATTAGCACCAAAAAGGCATATCCTAGAAAAAAGGGAAGGAATTGCCTATAAACCTACAACTGACACATACTATACACAACCAGAGATAAAGAAAGTACCATTAATGTAATGGGAGATGAAAGTAAATGTTCCAGTATACAAACCCAACTGAAGTACAAGTATATGAAAAAGGGAAAACAGCTCTGGGATCGTCTACCGGGAAGTCCTACCTGAAGGGTAGGTACAGATCTCGATCAATTCATCCATGAAGTATGTCATGTCTACGTCCAACTCCGAGCATCTTCCCATTTGTCTCTCTTATCCTCGATCACTACTATCCGTCGTCTGCACATGACAGAACAAGGTGCGGGAGAATCCCATGAAGGGGTGAGTATAAGGATACACAGTAGGGACCCCGAGACCCACGAAGGTCTCCCAGAATCAAATAAGGATAAAACTCAGTAGTAAGAATACAATCACAAAATATCATCCTACCCTACTTAGGTATATTCCCATACATATACCTAAGCAATCAAACACAAACCAAATGCAATTCTTGAGCCCGAGCATAAACTGTTCCATGAAGAAATAAAGATAACTTGTTGATAACAACATAGAGTCAAGGATCATCTCACAAAAAGATACTACTTATGTAGAGTGATAGAGATGATTAAATGTAGGCACCGAATCTTCTACTCTGTCGAACCCACGTAGGATCCTGGTACAGTAATCAAAGCTCTTGAACCCACATAGGATCCTGGAACAGTAATCAGAGCTATCGAACCTATGTAGGATATTAGAATAGTAGTCAGAGCTGTCGAACCCATGTAGGATCTTGGAACAGTATTCAGATCTATCAAACCCACATAGGATCTTCAAACAGTATTCAATCTTGTAGAACCCATGTAGGATCCCTTTATCATAATGCGTCTAGCCACAAGCTTCCGCACAAAGCACATTTGATTCCAGGAGGGTCCGCAAATCAATCCATATTTCTATACATAAACTAACCCAAAGACCCAATTTTATGTATCATAAAGATCTGTCTTTCCATAAGAAACCCAATGTGACAGACAGCACGTCAATCAGATGCCCGGTCTGAGAGTTATTGGCATTTCTGTTCTGAGGGCCTAGTTGGATTTATGTTCGATCAAACTTGGCCATACAAAAACTACATCCAAACCTCAAGTGGGGCATACCAAAAGAACCTTCACACTCCAAGGTTTCCGTCACTATAGATGGTTTTTCAATCGAATGCCCGTAGCTGATGTTATGGGAAAAATAGTGGAAACAGGTCAAAGCGGGCCCGAGTCCGTTCCGACCCTGCCAGTCCGACCTGACTCGGGTCCGAACTGGGGTCCCACCCGGTCTGTGGGTCCGACCCGACCCAAGATGGTGGCTCCACCCGTGGGGGTGTTTCGACCCACACAGGGTCTGGCACACGCTGTGCTCATCCTTTACTGGGTCCGGCCCGTGCTGGGTCTGACCCGCACTGGGTCTGGCTCATGCTAGGCTGGGCCCGTATGAGGCCTGTGGCTTGCGGTCCCTGTGGGGTCTGCCCTAGATGAGTCGAGTGGGAGGAAGCACCCCCTAGAGTCCTGAATGACTTAGCTATTTGAGAGGTTCAGATTTGGTGCCACGTGGCACGAGTCTGTGTCACGCGGGGCCGACGTGGTGGGTCCCCCTATTCCCGGCTAGATGAGCAGCCATCGACCTCCCGCATGGCGTAGTTTCACCGCACCTTCGGTGGCCGACAGAGCCTTCTGTTCATCCTCCATTACCACAACCATGGCCGCAGACCCCTTCGATTCACTTCAAGGTGTGCACTACACCATGACTTCCTTGGTAACCTGATGGCCTGAACTATTAGTTTTCTTTACGACCGGCCTTGCACCGGCCGTCGCTGCACCTCTATGTCCCGCCAACCACAACCTACTCCTCCAGCGGAACAGTTACACCGCCTCCAACCACGCAACCACTCGGAGTGCCGACCACCCTTCCTTTCATCGCAGGTGATGTTCACCGGTTCTGACCGCCTGTGAAACTTCCGCGGGTTAGCAGATGAGTTCCAGTGTCCAGATTCTCATTCCTGAAGTTTCCGTGCACTACTCGGGACACCACCTCTGATTTGAAACCTTCATTGATTAAAATCACTCAACCCGGACTTGTGCCGTGATTAGCGTCAAAATCCACAAAGTAAGGCGGAGGGTTTGGGCCGTGTTCATTCGGCCCGCACCCTCTACATTAGAGTGATAGCATGCAGATTGAAATCCTAATCCTCGAATGAAAACAAATAATGAGGAATAATTAACAAAGCTTAAACCCCTACCTTGACTGTTGTTCATCATCAGAGTCATAGGGTAGAAGGTAGAGTTGTCGTCATTCGTCGTTTGCACCACACACTTATAATCCAAAATTGTGAGTCGGTTTGTTGACAATGACGAGGAGCGATGGTCGGTCATTGATGACGTCCCACATCAGTTGCTTATGCAAGGTGCTACCAAGGAAGATTTCAAAGATGCTCTATGCAGGCATTTTTCGTGGAGGTAGTTCTTCGTTGGAATCCTTCTCCCAAGATCTCTTCCACGTTCCCCAAAATGAATGTTATCCAAGACAAAATAATAGATTTAAGTTATATATTATTTTTTTATTGGCACAAAATTCAAAAAGATATAAATTAATAAATGGATGTGCTCAATTAATTAATGGGGAGGATTTGGCACATTAATTTCAAGTGTGTTGGCAGAATTAATTTGGTTGAGGTGGTCAAGAGTCTCCCCCTCATTAAAGAGGGGAGTTGATAGGTTTTCCATAATTAATAATGGGTGTTTAGTCGCGGATGGTCCCCACCACTGTAACCTCTCGCTGGAGGTTAGGTTCGGGTGGGCCACACCACTATAACCTCTCACGGGAGGTTATGGTTGGGTGGTCCCCACACTTCAACACCCACAAAGAGATTTAGTTCTGTGGACCCCACCTCCGACTTCCACATGGTGGCTCGAACATAAAATAAAGTGTAATTAATTTTATTTTATTATTTTCCATGAAAAACCCAAAAATTATCTTCTATTCTCGACCCACTACCATAGAGGTGAAGGTATCCTTAAGCGAATACCGGCGCTGCGAGTTCATCGGTGCCCTCTGATTTCAGTTCTGAGCACCGGTTCAAAAGTAATAAAAACCCACTCAAATGATTACTTAACGTACCCGGACAAAACATCCGAGATTGATTACGGGCACACCGGGCCCCATAATCACGCATCGTCAATTTTGGAAGACTCTTAAAATTTCCATATATTTTAAAAAATTGACATGGAAATTTAGGGTCTTTACATCCCGTATGATGTATTTGATATGTATGGTATTATACCTCAACAAATCAAAACCCATACACCATGTAAGTACATCAAGACATCATATTCGATACACATCATACCTATAACAACACTTTGGATACTATATATACGGATACAATAATGTGAATAACGATAAGACATCACAAACCTATACTCACATATATGGGAAAACTACCCTTCATGCATACCAGCAAAATAGCTCTCAAGTAAAGACAGAGGGGATAGAGGTGGTAGTTAGAGATCTATCCTCCGACCAGGTTTTTGTGGAAAACACCTTCCTATATTCCACTAGATTTCAACCACTCTAACTAACATTGGTAGGGAAATTTATGAAATCAAAAAATATAAAAGATATAATCTATCTTACAATCACACTTTTTGAATAACCAAGTCTTAAACTCAACTACATCTAACATCACTTGGAATCCCATATTCCACTCTAAGACTAGATATCCTATAAGAACTGACATATTTAAAGTTATATATTAATTAATTATTTTCTATTTTCATTTAATTCCATTAATTTATTTATTATCCATTAAATTAACCAATAAAATTATTTCGAGATACATTCCTTAATAAAAAGTGTGAATTCCATGCCCTCCAAGCATTGTCCATACTAAGTCCTTGATTTATCAAAATTAACATCTTTTCTAATTTTTCATTCCATCAACACCAACCCCATGGGTTAAGAATTATTAATTTATTTTTCAAATCAGTCCATATACTAGGTACTCTAGTAATACCATCCTAAGCTACCACCAAGATACTGTGAATTAAATTTTTATTTCAAAAGCACTTTTGAGGAGAAAGTGGGATACCAATATGACATCAAGGACATAAAAAACCACCAGACCTCCAAATCCAAGATCATCAAGAATAAATACAATCAAATTAAAAAGAAAGGGAAAGCCCCACCCTAGCAACAAAAACAATATGATTAGCATCCACCTTCCCATCGCTGCTCGGGCTGGCTATCCCGTGTAAGGATGCACGGGCCGGGTACCGATAGTGAACGCCATACCCTCTCAAAACATTCAATTTTGGGTAGCAATGAAAAGAAGAACCCTCTCCACTCTGAACATATTCTGGAACAGACCCTCAAAAATAAACCAGATGCAATGTCAGAATCATACACTTCACTAATGACAAGAGGAAGTCGACCCGGCCTCTGCCGAAGCGCCACCGCTAGATCGAAGCACACAAATCACTATATGAAAATCCATCCAAAATGGAATAACAGATGCAAGAATGATGAAAAAATAAAAACATCACAGAACACTGGAAGAGAACCCAGAGGTAGACCGAATCAAGATCCTGTCACTGCCATCCATAACTTCTGCAGAGGCCACCCCAACCACCAAACGCATGCATCTGAGGATGGATCAACTCCCTCATACCATTTAAGTGGAGCTTAACCTCTGGTCTGACACTGTGCTGTCGAGTAATGGTATCCATCAAAGGAGGAGTTGACTAAGAAGGACGTCCAACGATGAACATCACTGAGACAACCAAGCCAAAAACAACCACCGTGATAGAGGAGATGCCACCACGAATAGCTGAGCATGGGGAGTGAAGCGTGCCAGTCTGGGACAAAGGAATGAGGTGGCGGTAGGAGGAATACCTAGACTACGTCGCCCCTCACATGCTCATCCACTACCACCAAGAGAAAACATGAAAATGGTTACATCCAACTTCCTCAAGAATTGTGGAAAAGAATGAAAATAAAATAAGAAACCCGAACACAATCCATTAAACAGATTAATAAGAGTACATCCTTGATATCTATATCACATCAATGGGTATGCCTAGCTTCAACCAATTCCTTCATATATGATTTAATTCCCAACAACCAAATTCATTTCTCGATTCATATCATCGTTATAGGAGTAAAAAGTTGCCACATCATTCGGGCCACCCCACCCCACCCCATCAACCATCCCAGTTTCATCCATGCAAGGTGCATATCACATTTGTGATCCCCACCCCATATTTCTTCGTGCAAAGAAGATAACATCTGAATCACATAACAAGATTAGTTGGAAACAAACTAGAAGAGACAATAAGGAAGTATATTCCCCAAAATAAGGCATCCAACCATCACACATAGATGAGCTCTAACTGATCCAAACTCAAGGAAATCAACCGTCCTAAGAAGATTGAAAAATCATTCCATAGAAATTATCTTTATCACATGACCTATTATTATTACATAATGAATTAACTGATTAATTACTCATAGGTTTCAACTAAAAGAATCCTAGGGAATCAAACTATAGTAATCTATAAAAAGCTAGACATGCTTTAGGCATTAACACGAGTTCAACAAACTTAGTGAAATTACATTCCCATTGAAATGCCTTTTAGTTATTATAAACACTATATAAAAAAACTATCATGACTCACATTCATTATCAATTCCATTCATACATGTAATAACACATTTAATTGAGCATGAATGTTTCATAAAGTTGAATTACCATCAAATTTAAGAAACACCATATTCAAAATTTCTTATTTTTAAATTATTAAGATAAAAAATTAATTACTAATGGATTTAACTTATTTTACATTTTAATTCCAGAAAAAAGTGAAAATCCATATAATGAAAAGACATTCAAGTAATAACAACATAGAAAGCACACTATCTAGAAAATTAAGAGGCAAACCATTATCACGATAGATAGTAATGACATTTGATCACTTAAACCAATTATTTATTAATCCATTTCAATAATTATTAGTTCAATTAAATTTCCATTGAAAGGGGTAAACCATGATAACTTAATGATTTAATGTAAATAAATAGGATAATAAACAAATATCGTACCTCAAGGGAAATAATGTTCTTTTCACAAGAACATACCAGCATTGTAGATCCTTATCACCCCTATCGTAAAAGCTACATCCCTCCAAGGACACTATTCCATAACCATACAAACAAATATATAAAACTCCATTATAATGATGTAGAGAAACTACTATCCTATGGAAAGAAGAATTTGTATGATCTAGAAAAGAGAACAATGAGAAAAAAGGTAGAATGTTCCTCATATCACCATGGATTGAAGGCTGGAAACTTAGAATTGATCCCTATCAAATGGATTCCAAGATTCTTGGAGAGAGTTCTACTGGTCACATAGGGTTTTGAAAAAATGACTCAGGTTTGAGAAAATCCTATGTAAATGAAATTTATATCATCACATTTTCCACTAGATTTTCACCGTGTGAAACGCTTTTAAATTGTGAATGTATCATATTTTTAGATTAGTTGAAAAATATTCCAACAGAACCATTTAATCTGGATTTATTTAACATCATGAAGCCTCCTGTGAACTAGAATTACCCTAATCACGAACGTTACATTCTTGACATGAAACCCTTACATGTCGTTCATTCTTCCTACTTTTAGATTTTACTTGCATAAAACCTCCAAAACTAATATAGGACTCCTCCAAGAACCACATGATTTAAAAATACAAAAAGGGTGAAACTAAAAAAATCTATTCACAGATATTATATGTCCTTGAAAACGTTACCTTCCTTGAGAATCCGAATCCAAACATAGGGAAAATGAAAAGGTGTCACCCAAAATCCACTTGGTGAGTTTCATCTCAAGGATATTTTCATCACAGGTTCATAACTACCTTAATAGAGTAACAATGAGAAACCATGAGATAGAAAAATACATCTCTTTAACACTCTAAAAGGGGAGATACCTCTCAAAAATGTGTAAGTTTACCAATAAGAAACAAGAGTGAACTATATCATGAACCAAAAAGGTCAACATCCCAAAAATGAATAACTTTACAAGGGATGAGATAAATATTAAAACACTCGGGTATTGAGTGCGCATTTTTTACTCAAATTCCCAAATAATCTTTGTTGTGCTACCATTCCACCACAACAAACAAACCCAGGGAATAACACACTTGCATGACACCTTCTCCTAACATTCCAAGATATTCAAAGACCGCTCCTCAAAGTTTGCATCATCGCCAGCATTGATCTCACCCCAGTAGATGAAATGAGAGTTATCAAGAAGATAACTATAGAGGTATAACAAATGAAAAACATTATGTATCTATAACATCTAGAAGGTAAGTTCAATATGATATTAAAAAAGTCCTACATGCGATAACACCTTGAAATTCCTAAAAAACCAGGGAGAAATCTTAATCCCTTGGCCAGCAGTTTTCTTCCCATGATGAGTTATCACCTTTAAGACGATATGATCTCAAATTTTAAACTATATAGGATTACTACTATAATGGACATATGATTTATTAAAATCTCACGCTTCCTTAATACTCTCACGAATTACCTAAAACATCTATGTTTTATTTTGTATAATTTCCTTCCTAAGAATTAAAAACTCTATGAAACAGGTCCATCACAACCAAGAATTGTAAGGTCATCTGTAAAAGTAATCAAATGTTGACATTCCAATGATAGAATGGAAATATTATTATAATATATGTTGACTAAGGGTAGGTGCCTCATCCATGAACATCTAGGATATAGGAAAAAAGATTGAAACATTTCTTTAAGGTTCTAGATTGTCCACTCTATCTAACAATATACTATCACCCATATAACATCGTAGCCTCCCTCAGCTTGAGGTACAATAGTAATGAAGACCATATAAATTTACTCCCATTTTCCATGGGGAACATCTAACAATAGGATTAAACCACTGGGAATGTCATGCTCGACCTTCATCTTCTTATCGACTATACATCTGAAAAAAAACCTTACAACTACATGCATTAACCTAGGACACCAACACCATCCTCTTAAAACATAGTGCATATATTTCTTGAAGGGATGCAATGCCGATGAAAATCTGTAGTACTTAGGGAGAACCATATTAAGCATCACTAAAGGAACAAAAATACTTCCCTATAATAACACTCAATGCTATATATTCCCAAACCAACCATCAGGGGAATTGCCAAAAGAAAATTAATCCCTCCGTAATTCGACCTCATAATCCCATATATAGGACTCCTAAAAATGTTACATAAAATATTAATGAACCATTATCTATAAAATAAAACCTATACCACTAACCATACCCATATATAGATGAATTATATAGAGTTATTCTATCACTCTCCTAGAATCTTGCGATTCACGCATGACATCACAACATTAATTCTTTCTCAGTATATCAACTATAAAATTTCCCTTGTCTGACCAATACAAAATATTGAAGTTGTAATCCTATAATAATTCTATCTAGTGATTCTAACATAAGTTCAAGTCATTATGGGAGAATCCATACCTTAGGCTCTTTTGGTTGGTAGAAACTACAAATCACTCTCTGATGAGGTAACGTCACCCCAACTTCAATGAAAACACAACTAACACCATATCAAGGTCATGGGTGGTATAGTTATGCTAACATGGATGTAACTGATAATACACATAACAAATAACCAATATCTTCTATATTAGAACTTAGTCCAATACAAGAGGTTAAGTGTCAGAAAAAGACTCAAACTGAACTGCCTCTACTGGAAAACAATGGAATTGGGAACTTACAAACTTCTATTTATAATACTCAAAAGCTTCTTGAAACCCATAAGTCCACAAGAGCACCTGATCCTTTCTGGTCATGTTTATTAGAGGATTCCAAAAATGAGAGAAATAAGTTATGAAGCTTCTGTAATAGCCATCAAAACCAAAGAAAAATCTACCCCTCTACCACTATTTTGGTGGCTTCAAAAGAAGAAACTAACTCTATCACTGGAGGATCCACATATAATCCCTATTGGGACACACAATCCCTAAGAAATGGACTTAATGAGACTTTATGTCAAATTCAGATAGATTTATAAATTTATTTTCATGATGAATAACTCCCAAAATGGCATGTATATGTTATGCATGCTCCTCCTCAAAAATAAAGTTCAAAAAGATTTTGTCAATGAAAACCTCAAAAAACATATCTAGGAACTCTTAGAACACTGTTTCCTTCCGCACCATGAACATTTATGGATAATTAATCACACTAAAATACATCCAAATGAAATTATAATTCTCATAAAATCAATATAATGTAGTCTTCTAAATATAAATATCCTTTACTTACATCTAATGATATCTTGACTGAAAATTGTTTGTCAAGAACTAAATTACTGCCTTCAGTTGATCAAATAAATCATCAATCTTTGGAAGAGGATAGTGTTTCTTTCCTATCACTGGGTTTAAGAGATAATAATTGATATAATGTCACAAAAATCCATCATACTTCTTCCAATACGAAATTGGAAAACCCCAAGGTGATACAATTAGATGAAAAAACCTCACTACAATAGATAACCAATATATGTTCATAACCCTTGAAAATCATAAGGCAACATACTATTCAGAGAAATCAAGATAAGAGACATTCCTAGCTATAGCTTGATCCTAATTTTCATCTCACATTAAGGGGGTAACACTAAAACATCCAATGGAAAGATATCTGGGTACTCTTATACCATCCCATGAAACAATAACTACTAAACATCTGATGAACTAAGCATCTGGTTAGACATAAATTATGATAAGGATGGAACATGACTCTTACCAATTCGAGGTTCTCACACACCAAAAAACACCATTGGCTCTCTGTAAGTATCATAAAATACAACCTACCTCTAAAATAAATCCATGATATCCTATAATGAATAAAACAAATCGATAATGATGATGATTTCATATGGATATATCCATAAAAATACGAAATATCCAAAGGAGATATGCTTCCCTAGAACTAGTATAGGGTTCCAAAATACTTTATACAAGTTAGATCACACCCCAATTAGTTTAGTAAATGCCATGGGAACTAGAATCACATCTACCTAAAATCCTAAATCATGAATGTGGTTAAGTGATATAATGGAGTGGGTCACTACTGAATCATACAATAAATTAGACCATATTTAAAACAAGTAAAGGGAACCTAAAATGATGTCTAGATCACAAGATTCTAGAAACACTAATGCATGACGCTTGCCACGACATTATCCATGGACACTCTGACCATGATAACGACCAAATCCATGGATAGAAAATGATCTCTAAGGATTGAGGAGTATCGCATGGCTATAATATGCCTCTCCCATTGCCACTTCATAGATAGCACATTAGAATACCCTATTGCTATTGTTTCAGTTGAAACTGTCTTCATAGAAGAACCTGAAGAGGGACACGTGACACATAGTAACTATTTAATTTTTTTAGCACTATCACCACTAATGACCATGAACTCTATAAGAAAAACTTTCTTCTCATCCCCTAGTACAGGTCCAAAGTACACCACCCTCAATGAAACGAGATGATGAGGGTTGAGAGTTACCCATGAATAACCGAAAACTCTTCTGTACAGGGTACTGAGAACACTAGATAATAGATCTACTTTGCAAGAAATTTAATGACTCCCCTTTCATGATAATCTAGTTATGGACAACATCCTCTAAATAAACCCTTATCTCTCCAAAACCTCAATATATATATTAAACAAAAATAGGGTAACATGGTGATGGATAAATAGATGATAGTCTCCTCAAAATTCATTTCCCAACCCACCTTATCTTGAAAATTTTCTAAAATTTTTTAATGAAGGGTGTTGAAATGGATCCCAAAATCTCACACACTATAACTACCCAATCTAAAGGTAATATACTCTTGGAAACATTTAAGCTTCATGGATGAAGAAAGGAATTATTCTCATAATTTATATAAAAAATTATACCATTAGATAGTTGAATCATCATGATCCTTATGGAATAAGAACCACCAATGCCTCACTGCTCCACATTGCATCATCATGGTAAATGAAACCCTATGCTATGTTTGATAAGTAATTGAACTGAAATCTATCTCAAACTCCACAAAACATTATTCTATGATTGGATCTTAAAAAAAGACCTCAATCTTTTCTCGATCATAGAAATAATAATCTTCAAATTCCCTCCTATAAGTGTCATCATCATCAACCTCCACTCTACAATGATCTATTTGAATATCCTGCTAAACATATTCAACACGAACCTTATGAGAAAGTAACACTAGATCCTAGCCTAAAAAATAAGTTAGTGTGGCTAAACCTTGAATGTGGAATATTTAAAATTAAAAGTAATTATTTTGTTAGCTTATTATGTTTTTAAGTTATTCCAAGGTCTACCCATTTTAGACACAGGTTAAAAGAAGAATGATGCATGGTCCTTTCCTAGGATACGACACTAAAACCGGTATCACTATAATAAGTAGGATCAATAAATTTAAAGGTCCCTACATCATATCACTGGGGATCTAAATATTGATGTCTCATCAGGTCTTCATTTTATAGATTTCTTACTAAACTTATATCGCACAATTTCCATTCCGACCCATGAAATCTCTCTTGTTCCAAACTCAAAATCTTATCATATCCCTCAACTCGAACCTCTGATACCACTCTATTATTACCATCTCCCCCTAATGTGTACCCCTATTAATATTAAAATAAGTGAAGGGAGATGGTTACTGCCTGATTCCTAGCTCCAATAGGCCCCATGATGGCGTCTATCACAGAGGGTATAATAAAAAAGCATATGGGAGACATTACCCTCTAAGATAAATTGAATAAGAGAGAGATATGATAGATACACCAATGAAAACCTTCTCATAAATGTATATAAATAATTAAAATGTGATAACATGAAATTAAATATAATTCTATGACAACTGAATGGAAAACTATAAGTATCAAAAGGTAAATATGGAAGCGACTATGAAGCCAAAAAAATTCTTGCATTCCCATGAGCTAGTAATACTCTTCCTAATCTACATTCGACTCTAGCTGACCAAAAAAATAGTTTTTATATACATAGTGTGAGAATAAAAGTATACATATAAGGATCCTCTTGTTCGAGATATAATGAAATAATTCTAAAGAACAATGAACAATAGTGAAACTAACACATCACCTAAACATGTAACTATGTTCCCATCTTCACCATGACTAAATCTCACCATGTATCACACTCAAGAGAAAATATAATACAATAATGAAACATCAAGGATACCTTGGTCCCACTTCCACTTGGGTTTGTCATTCTTCCCCCACATTGCTCATCTTGAGCTATCTCTCTCCAGAATAAGCCAACCCGAAAACACCTAGGAATGGTATCACAATCGGCACCTTGTGCATTACATCATTAAATTATCCTATATAAAATCAATATATTTATATAGTAACCCATTATGTCCTAAGAGCCACTAAAACACATATAATGTGTATCATACATTGAGTATTATACCCGAATCCATCATAACCCATACACTAAGTGGGTACCTAAATCCATCTTATCCTACACATGTTGAACCAATAATAATCTTTTTGGATACAATATCCAACGATATATGTTTGTGAATAACTAGAAGCCATAAAAACACGTACACTAATATATGGGGAAACTAACCATAGTGAATACCAGATCATGTTACTACCAAGAGAAGAGAGTGGGTCTAGAGAGGGTTGTCATCCATCCATCCTCCCTTCGAGAGGTTGGAGAAAAACCCTTAGTGGGTCCACTATGTGTTAGTTTACCTAACCGACATGGATGGGGAAATGAATGGAATCCTATAATATACAAGATATAATATATCTCACAACCACACTATGAGCCTAACCATGTCTTAGACTCAACTATAACTAATGTGGCTCAAACTCTTGACTTGCACTACTAAGACCTAATATCCTATTAGCACATAAGAATTTAAAGATCTATATAAATTGATTATTTAATTTTTTATCATTAAGTTCTATTAATTTTTTTTAGTTTATACTAACCAATAACATTATCTCAAGAAACATTCATTATCCACCCACATGAAATTGGTGATCTCCAAGAATAATCCATACCAAATGTATGGTTTATCAAAACTAACATCTTTTTAGTATTTGTATTCTATCAACACCAGACCTGTGGGTTAATAATTATTTATGCATTATTAGTATCATTTCATAAACTCGGTACTCTGAGAAAACCGTCCTAAGCTACCACCAAGCGGAAACATGAAACCAAACACATCCATGTGCCTCAATTAGTGGGTAAAATAATATATATTACACAGGTAAACCATCCATTATCCAATAAAAAGATTCATAAGAAAGTAACCCATCTACTAAAAGCAAATAAAAGAGTAATTCTAGATCCAATCTATTCCATCATCTCTAGTTTCATCCCCCAAACCCACATTAATATCCCAATTCATCTCTCCATTAAAGGGATCAACAACTTCCACATCATCTGGGCCTCCCACCCAATCATATCAGTTATCCAACGTTCATATCATGTCTAAGAATCCCTGCAAAATATTATACTATTTAGATAATATCAAATTTGGATCTCATCACAAAATCTTATGGAAATAAACAAGCATACCCAATTGGGAAATCTGGTACCTAATAGAAGGCATGTAGATTTAATAAATAAATGAGCACTCACAATCCAAACTCATGGAATTCATCCTATTCAAGAAGTTTATATTCTCAAGACCAAGAAATATTATTTATCTCACAATCAGTACTTATTCCATCTGGAATTAACCGATTCACTATTTATTGGTTCCAACAATGGGAAACATATGGAATCAACCTACAATGATAAATCAAAATCTAAATACACTTTTAGGATGAAAAACTGTTTCAATAAACATAGAAAAGTTACATTATCATTGACATTCCTTTTCATTATTATCAAAACACTCACCAAACATTATAATTCTATATATTCTTTATCAATTCCATCAATACATGGTGGAACACATTTAATTAATAATACACATTTCATCATGTTTAATTACTATAAAATTATAATAAACACCAAATTTAAACATGTACCTTTTTTAATTCTTAATCCAATTAATAAATTAATTTTATCAGATAATTCTTGACCATTTCATTTAATAAAAATAACCTAATCCATAGAATCAAAATACATGATAAAAATCATAACGTAGATAATACACTATATAGAAAATCAAGAGATAAACCACTATCACAGTAGAAAGAAAAATCATGAAATCACTATAACAAATTATTTATTAATCCAGTTAAGTAATTATTAGGTTAATTCCATTTCCATCTAAAGGGATAAACCATGATATCTATATGATTGTATGTAATAAAGTATAAGAAGAAACAAATCTACCACCTTAAAGGTGTTAATGTTATTTTCAAGAGAATGAACCAAAATTATAGATTCCAATAACCATTACTAAAGTAGATGCATCCCCCCAAGGATTGCTCACTATAACCACACTATCAAACAACCAAGAAAACTTCATTATAGGGATAGAGTGAAACATCCATTGCATGAAAGTAATAGTCGAGAGGATCCATATCAAAGAACCATGAGAGAAAAAAGTACAATACAACTAATATTACCACAAATCAATAATAGTAAGATATTAATTTATTCCCATAAAAGGGATTCCAAGACGTATAGATAGAGAGAGCTGCTGGATTCCTAGGTTTGGGATGAAAGGAAGTATTTTTGAGAAAAATACAATGTGTTGTAATATATATCAATGCCCTCTCTAGCAGTTTTTGATAGTATGAAACCCTTTAACATCATCAACATATCCGATTTAATGTTTCATTGAAAAAATCAGTCACCCAAAACCATTTTATCCTGATTTATTTCAAATCATGAAGCACCCCATGAACCATACTTACACAAGAAGTGAACCTAAAATTCATAAAGTGAAACCCTCACACACTGTGGATCATCCCTACTTTGAGATTTTAGCAGTAGAATATCTCTAGACATACTCTAGACCACCTAAAAGCACCACGTGCTTAAAAAAAGGGTTAGACTAGATATATCCAGGACCATTTCTCAAAATTTTATATTTTAATAATTAATTCATTATCTCTAGTGAGAGATCATAATTTCATGGTAAATTTTTTAATAAAGAAACATGTGAAAATGGATCTATTTTCCAACACATAAAATTCAAGAATGAAAAATTATTCAAATTTTTCAAATAATGTGTAGTAAATACATTGCATATTTCAAATACACCGTCATCCCATGTATCATTAATGGAACTGGAAAAGGAAATATGGGTAGTAAGATTTACATTTAGTATAACCTAATTTGGAAAATTAAATATTTCTCATTATTTTAAAATGATTGAAAAAAATCATATGAGGATTGAGGATTTAACTGAATACAAATTTTCTAGAATTGATGAAATAATTAATAATTTACTTAGAGTATCCAAGATATTATCCAAAATCTTGAATTTCAAGTTAAACAATTATAAAAATTAATAGTTTAAGAAATAAATAAATACTTCCTTGTGGTGGATTTATTCCCTAAATTCATATATAAATACGAAATATTTTGGATGTATAATATATAATGATATGTCTATAGCATATTTTATTACATAATTAAACAAAATAATATCATATGTCCTGGTAAGGTATATCATTTTGTGAAATTTAGAGTAAAAAAATTAAATAATTAAGACATATCATATTTTATGATATTTTTATCACAACTGTTATGATATATATGTGTTAATAATATAATTTAATATAAAGAATAAGTAAAAAAATAAATGTTTATATTTATTTTCTATCTTATATAATCTATCACTGATCATTGAAATTTATTATGATGAAACATTTGGGAGGATCTTTTATTTTTTTGATAAAGATATGAATATGGTTGTAGTGAACAAAAAATTTAAAACCAAAGGAATTCTGTAATACATTTCATTACATTTTATTAAATCCATTGAAGGCTCATGGAGTATTCTCAAGCCCTATACAAATAGTATAATGGATATTAAAATAGAATATATTGTTTCCATTGATTCTCTATATGCACAAAAGTTTTCATATCTATCATCCTTTTGATTGAGATAAACTATGATATTATATTCGATAAAGAGGATCCCACCAAAACATTAGGTAACTTATCTACATATGGATAATCTAGGGTGAAAGAACTATTGGTTTTTTATTTATTACCATCATTTCTCTTTTGGTTGAGGACAAGAGATTTAGGAAACATCTATGTAAGGTACACATGTTCTTTGTTTTAAATTTTAAATTATTTTGGTTTAATAGAGTGGTAATATTAGATTATCATTTCTTATTATTTTTTGATGCTTGAGTAAGGGTTACTCAATATTGGGTAACCTAATGGTGTTATAAGGTTAATTCATTATTTTTATTAATATTGAAATAATGTTTAAAATTTAAAATAATTTTTTGTATTTATAATCATAAAATATAATATTGATTTTGTATGATGGAATGATTTATGATATGGAATATTGTAATAAATTGGATGATCACACTATAAGATATATGATATTAAAGATTATAGCATAGTTTAAATCTTCCAGTTTCAATATATTTCTAATAATCCATATATAATCAACCCATATTAAAATGTTTGAAGTGAAATGTTTTATAAAGTATATCCCATAGGCCTTTTATTTTTAGATTTTTAGAGAATTAGAAAAATAATTTATATAACAGATCCTATATCTTTCCATCCAAATGGATATTTTCCCATTTTATCAAGGGATAATTCTTCAAAAATAATTTTGCAATATCTCCCAAAAAATTATCCACATATGATACCCTTCTAGACATATTACTTTCAATAACAGTCTTTGTATCCTTAGTAAAATGGAAACACAAAAAATGATGAGATAAGATGCTAATTAAGTGTAAAAAATAGGGTATAAATAATAATTCAACGTAATAAGATCATAAGGATATGATACATAGCATTGGGACATAGCCACAACATAAATTATTCTTACCCAACAAACCTTTTCTCATAAACCCTAAAACATGGCATAAATCACTTAAAATAATCATGTCAGGTGGTATTAGAGTTAATAATCTTGATCCCTGAAATCATAACATAAGCATGTGAAATAACATCGAGATGTTACATAACTAAACAAATAGAAAATAAAAAAAGAAATTGTCTAAATACCAACAGATTCTGGCATAATGATGTGGATATAAAATCATATCAACGTATCAAACTTGTGATTTTTTATGACATGAATTGGACCACACATAATTTTATGAAAATGGAATTAGGTTCCACTATAGCTTCATCTTATCATGAGACTTAACCAATGAATAATAAGTCTATATGAGACCCCACCAATCACATAATAATAAACCATACATATATATTCTGTAAGAATGCGAGGGAATTCATCATTACACCATAGATTAAATAAAATGTGGAGAAGAAATGGGTTTCATGGAAATTTCCCTAAAAGCATCATCATAAGCCATCTAAGGATTGACATTGGATGGTATCCTTATAGGATATTACTAGTGATTCATAAGAATAATATAAAAGATATTAACATAGATGTAAAAAAATTATAAAAACATTTTGAATTTTATTTGAAAATAAAACTTTATACCCTTCATTTAGATGATGAAAAATCCATAAAACAATTGAAAAATATTTTACTTTCCAAAAAAACTGAAAATTAAAGAATAGTATTTATAAATAATAATTAGTATAATGGATGAAATATGCTGTCAAACCATAAATATTAAAAATAATTGTTTTTATACCATTGTATGTATCAACTTAAGATTTTGTGAAATAGTTTTTTTTCAAATAAAGTAAATATTTTTGTTATTTTGTATTACATGTAACTCCAAGATAATCTTTAATTACTCACAACACTAAGTTTATCTTATGTAACACATGACACTGGGTTTTAACAAGCTAGTATATATTATTAATGTTATTATTTAAACACAACTATTATAACCCACCCATTAAACATAAATCTAGGAATTTTAACAAATAATACTTAAATATTAAGTATAATTTGTTTTATATAATTAAAAAAATATTTTTAAAAAGTAAATAATTTTTAGAAAAGTATATATAGGTTTCAAAATTAATATTTTATAAACAAATGCTTTTATTTCAATTTGTGAAAAAGAGTATTTTTTAACACTTCTCAAAAATTTATTTGATAAAATTAACATCATTTTTGAAATCTACATGTCAAAATTATCTTATAGAGATATTTTTCAAAAAATACGAAAAGATAAAATTTTTCAGCAAATTGTGAAAAAATTGGTTTTTATTAATAGTTGTCTTCTCTATTTTTTTTTAAAAACAATTTTTTTGAAAAATATAATTAGTTTAATTATATATATATTGTTAAATTTTTTTATATTTTAATCAATTTAATATTTATTTTTTTAATTTTTTTAAAAACACTTGATCATTTTCTCTTTTGAAATCACTTTGTCGTTCCGTGAGTGGGTTTAATTTTTAAAATAAATTTTGACACATTTTGGAATTTTTTTTTTAAAATTGTATTCCATTTTAAGAGTAATTATATTTAATATTATATAATATGGTCAAATAAATTTTTAATATAATGGATAGTGAATCAATTCAAATTTAATACCTCAGTTATGGTTAAAAAATGTATTTCTGTTGGTTAAACAGAAAATATAAGGGTATGATTCGCAGCAAAACTTTTCCAAATCACATGGGTTGGAAATATTTAAATATTATTCTATTGAATTTCAAATATATGGTCATCTAGAATCTATTTTAATGGGATTTACTACAATTTTGGATTACTTTGGTAGATTTCCATGTAATTTCCTTGTGGGATCCTTTCCCCACATATTAGTATTCCCCCCTCTCATCTCCTCTTCACACATAAAAAACCATTTTATTTAGAAAATAACTATCCAAATAACTTCCTTAACAATATAATATCTTCTTAGAAGACTTATTTTTTTCTTTATATATCAAACCTATGAATCCTTTTGGTGCAAACCAAAGAATTTTTTCTAATGAAGAAGAAACATCTCTAACTAGACATTTTATTTTATTTATTCATCTAACTATTTATATTATTATTAAAACGTGATGATATAATAAACTAATTATCTTCCATGTAATTTTATTTTATTATTTTAACTGTATAAACTAATTCCTTCTCCTCTTATCAAATTGTAAATAAAACTGTCAATCTTATGTATGATGGACAACCGCCTCACGAACAGATATAGTTTGTCTTCCATAAACATCTTTAAATGTTTGATATAATGATATATTCAACATATTTTTAGTATATTTATGATATTATCATACATATTTAAATTCCATATCGCATATACCTTCTTACTTTCCATTCCTAAAGGGATACGATAACATCACCCGTGTGTGTTGAGGACTACCACTTTGTGAAGTGGTGAGATTTTTTATTCACTAACACTTTTCATGGAATGTGATAAGGGTATATATAATGAATATATGTGATATATATGAATTAAAAATTATTCTATAATGTTAATATATTATTTACCTTTATTTTTTGAAATCCTTCAAGAAAATTGAAACAACATTCATGTATATGTATGACTTACTGTCTCTGTGAACATTGACTTTAAGTTTATATCTCTATATTTTATGGGTTACTATAATTGAAGATATTATGAACTTATATGTTATTTATATAATATTTTACATTATATATATTATTATCCATGATCAAATTAAGTGTAGAAACAATAAAAAATCATTATATATTTGAAAAAATCAATTATTCTCTTAAATGTGTTTTTAATATGGAAATGTTGATAAACATGTAAAATAAGGAAATTAGAAAATAATATATGGTATTATATATATAATTCTGGTTATATAATAGATATATATTAAACATATATTTATTATACATGAGTTTTTAATGTTTATCAAAGAAGATAAGTTTTATGGTTGTGGATTTCTCTCACTTTTTTAATTATGTGAGAAACCTACTCTATTCACCATCAATTTCATTTATGTTGTATATATACTTACCATTAATGCATTTTATTATTATTGTCCTGAAAAATCCTTTGGATTTAATGTTACAATGTGGTATGGATTTTATGATATAATCTCATTGTTTATCAGGATTGATATGTTTATTCTTCTGATGATGAAATTTTATGATACACCTCTCAAGAAACTTTTTAATTTTATTCTTATCTAGTTATTTCATGAGAGTAAATGTTTTACAATGATTTCCCTCTCTTTATTTACTCTTGATTCCAAATGAATGTTTTTTTAATAAAATCCTATTTTATTTCTCTGTACACTCGATAAACCTTTTCATTCCAAAACTATGATTTATAAAAGATATTTCAAAAATGTTTTCATCATTATAATAAAAACTTATTAATTTTTTTTTTCAATTTTTTGTTATTTTACACTTTTTTAAAATTTAATCTCGTTATTGTTTAAAAAAATTCTTGTTTTGTATTTTTTTAAAAAAGTAACAGAAATCATTATTTTTATGTGTACGACATGTAAGAAATTTTCCACTTCCCAATCCACTAAATGTTTTAAACATTACACTATAGTATTCAAAGGTTATTTTCAAAGAAAATGAATTGAAATTTTTTTGTGAACTTTTAGTTTTAAATAGTGTTTTTTAAAGTGGAAAGGCTGTTTTCCTCATGGAATGTTCCAAGTTATCTTTCAAAATCATTTTCCATCTAAGATAAAATATTTTGATGTTACTTGAAATTTAAAGTGGATAATATTTAATGATACCATCCTTATTATTTTTTATTACTCTTATGGGCCTTATGTTTTTGTAATAATAATGTTTTACTTCATGAATAATGTTTATGATCTATGATAGTTTGTTTGTGAAATTTGTATGTAATATTTGTAATCACCCACCCTTATTCTTGTATATTTATTTTGTATGACCATAGATTGATATATATAATGTTTTATTTTACTAATCATCTATGATCAAACTTTATTATGGTTACCTTTCCAGGTTATGAAGAATGTTTTAGGAAGGGTATTCTAAAGTGGTGTACTATGTGAGAAGAAGTTTCTAGGAGACGTAGAATATCTTTCATCAAATAAGAATATTGAATTATTAGTATCCAAAGAAACTAAACTATAATATTCCTCAAGTGGTGTTTAAGAATTATATTGAATATTCATCCAAAAAGACATCATATTTATATAAGAAAATCGTGGGTTGTTATATTGAAAATAATTCAAAACAACCCATATAGAGAATTTTAAAAAGATTCTTTTTTTATAACTTTGAAAATAAAGTTATATAATGTCCAAAATGGACTTATTCATTAATATTTATTATTATGGAAAAAATTATCAAAACCAAATTAAAATATAGATATGGAAGAAAATAATTTCTAATAAAAGAGGTAATATTGGATTATTTTTTATTAAAAACATTCCTTTGGTATTTTCGCATAACAAATATGGGAAAAGGAAATAATACATTAAAAACCTAGAAATAACCCATAAAAATCTTGTTTATATGATAAATTAATAATTTATTGGTTTCATTCTCTAATCCATTAATTTTTATTTAAAAACATTAATTTAATGTTTATCCTTATATAGGACCTATGATTTGTAAATGGGTAACTTTTGATTGAAAAAGGTTTTATAAAGGTAAAATGTGTTCTTCCATAGTTATGTAATGGTAATGTAACATCCCGTAATGGGATCCAATTAAACCATGCCCTACGTTGATGATTCCCAAAGAATCAAGTGCATCTCCCTATATGATAGAAATTGCCGGCTAGCAATGACAATGTAAATGTGGTAAGATAGGGAAACTATTCCCTCATTTTAAAGTGAAATTATAGAAACAAGAATATACAGAAAAAAAATGCATTTAGAACCATAAAAATTAGTAAATTAAGAAGTAGAAGATTAAAAAACTGAATGTGTGAATAATAATCAAAATCCACTAGGTAGTGTTATAGACATGGATTCATTTCATGTTGATATAAAAAAGGGGGACTAGGGATAGGTAGATAAAATCATTCTATAAAAAACTAGAGAAATAAAAAAGGCGGTTCCATTAGTATCTCTGGCCTATTCTTGGTCCTATGGTCCTGTACTCCTTTTAAAGGTAAAATATATCAAGGATCAATATCAGGGATCTTTGTCTAATCTATACATGACTTCATATAATCTTCTTGGATCCCAAAGGTAGCTCGAGTAGGGAGTGAGATTTAATCCTAGTAGGACACCACCAATTTTTTCTAGAATTAATCCATGAATTTCTCGTAACAAAACACTGTGTAGGTAATAATAATTAATTAACAAAGTTGAATAAACAATTTTTTGCTCAATCAGGTACTTAATGGGCCAATGGTGGCTCTACCTTCTTCAGATAATGGATGGAATTAAATTCATGATCAGTCACTATGTATATAGTAATAGTATATGTTTAGTATAGTTATATATTGTATCCACCTATATGGACCAAGTACATGTGGACACAAGTGACCATATTACGATAATACTAGGTGTGTACTAGACTAGGGACCAACTCAGACATCCATGACTACATTAAATGATCCTATATGATTATTAAAATGGGTACATGTGATTTATCTAATAATGAGGTAGAGGTGTCCTTCTCATCACTCTAGATGGTGAGTGTGCTGTTATTTTAACACTCAAACAAAGAGATGTGGTGCATTAAGGCCACCATCCAAAAAATATTAGTAGTTTGAGACATCATGATCAACACTCAATATAAGGGAGCATGACAACTTCATGATCAATGTAACCCATAACATCATGCAACATCCTTTATCAAAGATATAAAAATATGTATAATGAAATATTTGAGTCATTACATATATTGTTTCTCAATTTTCAAATCCAATAATAAAAAGGTATTTCATTTCATAAGAATCATTTAATAATTATAAGAAAAAGGAGTGGTATTACAACCTTTTAAGAAATTAAATTAATCCATATACTTCATTTGAGTAATGTAAAGTCATCATGAACCATCCCTTCAATTTAATACATGAAGTTCAATTAAAATGATGTGGTAATGCAATTTATATGGTTCATAAAGGAACTTGGAGGGTGTCATTATCAATTTGAAAATTACATATATGGTCAATTCCAATATAAGTACGTCCTATCCATTAGGAGGTTCCTTGGGTTCCTTGAAAAACATTAAAATAGAGGTAATTTCAAATATAGACGATGTCAAACACTTAGAGGCTGTTTTTGACAATTTAACAATTAATAAAAAATGGAAATTTTATTTGGAACACCCAAGGGATATCTAAAGATATGTTCAACATCCTTTATTCTACTAATCAAAAATCATAATGAGTATATTAATGTGGGTATATCGATTTTTGGAAAATAACTCAATTAAAAGGCGATGAGAAAAAAAGTCTAGTGTATAGAACAACTCCAAGATATTAAAACACCAAAAATCTTGGGTGAAATAGTGAAGCCACATAACTCAATGTTGTTGATGACTCTTCATTTTATGAATGAATGATATTCAATCTTGGTAGTGAGAAATTGAGAAAATGGTCCAATTCTATGAAAATAGTGAAAAAGAGATTGAACATAAATAGTACAATGGGTCAGAAGATAAACACGGGTCAAAGGTAATAAGGAGGCAGTGAATACCTCTAGATATCCAATGCCATCGACATATATTGATATTGATACAAGATGTGTGGGATATTAGAGATACTAGGAAGGGGAATATTTGGGATCAATGTGATAGGAAAACCATTTGAATCATTGAAAATGGGAGGATAGGAAAGAAATATCTCTTTGAATGTTTAATTAAAGGAAAATGACTTTTCAAACACAAATATAAGGGAATATGGTTTGGAAACATTACTGACCAAACTATGATCCAATCATTCTCAAGATTCTATTCAAGGAGAGGACTCACATAGTTAAGTTTCATAGTTTCCCTAAGCATCCATAAACTATGAAAAACAACAGCATGAAATGCCTACATTTCCCTACAGGGTCATGTTCCTAGAGGTGTATGTTTTTAGACAAACCATACAGCTCCATTTGGACATCGTTTTGGACCGGAATGGTTTGTAGAGATCGTGTGGGATGGGGAGAATGGTGTCAATTAATGGTGTGTACCTATTATTTTTTCTGTTTTCCTACACTTCGGCCTCTGAAAAAGCCCCAGTTTCTCTTGGAGACCACTTTATGCTACAGTACATGTTTAAAATGAATTAAAAAATATTTAAATTATAAAACATATAAGCTATACCTTTTTTAAAATATTAGTTGTTACAACCACCCCTCCATAAAGCAGCTCGTTCCTGATTTGGAAAAAGGGTAAAGAGGTATCATAAACAAAGAGTTTCACCCACTGAGCTCATATATCAAATTCCAATTCCTAGGTCTCATTCTATACCCGATCGTGCTTCCATAGGAACCATAACAAATAACTGACCTGCCTCAGAGTGTATTCGTGCTCCAATCAACAATAAAAATTTGAAACTCCACAGAGGAAGAATCTATATCCAATTCAATCTCATCAAGATGAAAAAGTGTGATGGGCATGGATGATATTGAAAAAGATGTTATATGAGAAATACATAATGCATTGACTGGTATTTATGAGGATGTTACAACTAATAAGACACTGGTGTAATCCATTTGACAACCGCTAAGGGTCTAACAAACCACATTGTGAGCTTATCCTACCTCGGAATACGTTAATTGCCCAAACTGGAAGAGAGTTGCAAGAAAAAACGATCTCTAACCTCAAACTCAAGAGGTATACCATACATGATGGCATATGAATGATGTTTAGTCTGAGCTATCATCATGTTATTTCTAATCCACTATACTGGCACTGTAGTCTCCTACATGAGACTTGGTCCTTGCATATCCTCCTTCTGCGCCTCTATATAGAGAAAGGATGAATAGGAAGGCCGATTATGTAAAGACCCTAACACCAATTTTCTGAAGATCATGTCTTACATCAATTAGTTAGTGTTGTTACAAGTAAGTCATATCCCAAAGTAATGAATAGTTTAGTAGCTCGTGAAAACAAAATACATAAAAAAGTTCCACAATACAACTTGAAAGGAAATAAATTTTTTAAATTCCACTGTGAAAATCCATATCTCCTAGATTATTCCTTCTCGTAATTCATAATATACATCTTCACATATTGGGGAAAAATAAAACACAAGAAAGAGGTGAGATAAGATTCTCAGTAAGGGTATATAATACTACAAAAGCATTAGTAATAAGGCTTGGTGAATAAAGAAAACGACACAGGCCATTAAAACATAAACATGAGCCTAGTATGGAATGAATAATATTTGAATAAATAATGACATTATAAAACATATCTATGGATACTATAATAGTTTAATAATCACTTTTACTATCAATTACTATTTTCCTATTGAAGGAGTGCATAATTTGAGACATCATAACCATATTGTGAAGGACTCAAGCCAAGACCATACATAAACATAAAAATCAAAACTAGTTTGTCTCACGAGACCTAACAATGCACCGAGGGGATATATGATGCCCCACCCGACACATAATAGGTATAATTCATTCCTCATATCAAAGGTGTGAAATATAATCAATGTATACATTCATATTTAAACTTACATATGATATTTAAATAACTTTTCCAATTATTGACACAAATCATTCAAAGTAATATGATGAATCGTATCAAGATAATACATCCATAGTCAAACTAATCATAATTCATAAACTAAAATATGTTTGATGATATAATAAATTGTTAATTCCAATTAAAAATAAGAATCAACATGCGTGTTAAAATAGATGAAAATACTCTTATAAAATCATCGAGTAATTCTTGAGAGAAATACTCTTTTACTTTGAAAAGAAGTGTTCTTTTGGAAATATATCTGTATAAAAAAAAAGTGAACTAAGATAGTATTTTCATAATAAAATTACTTATTTTATAAAAATACTGGTTGCTTAAAATTAATTATGGAGTTCACTTGAAAATAGGTAATAATTCAAGAAATTCCCTTGAATTGGGCTTGTTTATAGGGGAGAATTTGAGAAAGAAAATTTTAAAACATGTATGTACCCCTGAATTAAAGAATTATTATTATTGGTATATATATTTATATCATTTGAAAATAATTTTTTATGATTACATAATGATAATTAAGAATTTAATGGTGGTAAAGAGAGAAAGAAGAGTAACACTACAAAAATTTGATGTTTGGGTAGAAACCCTTACCTTATATTAGAATGTATTTTGTAGTTGACCTTAATTCCAGGAATAATCAAATTAAAACCATTAATTAATTAATTTATAACCTTTTATATATGTATTATATATTATATTTTTGTTATGTACATTTATGGCCTTTTTGTGAAGTTATATGATACAAATTTATCACTCGGGAGAATTCATTTCTTTGGTTTTCACCATCGGTAGTCTCTTATATAAGAATTTATGTTCATGTGTAATAGAAATGATTCTCTAGAGTTGAATTTATATGATAATAATTAAAATAAATAATATTTAATGGTTATATAATTCATTTGGTTTTATGTTATGTATATGATTTTTTAGATAAAACATTAGTGATGATCATTTAGATTATTATGATGGTATTTTGATAATATTGAACTAGTTTTTTCAAATGAATTAATATTATATATATATAGTGGTTTTGGAAAATTAAATAATACATAATTTATAATCTTTTTAAACCATAAAAATAGTTTCACGATCATCATTGAAGGATAAATTAAAGAACAAAAGTTTTTCGTCCACAATGGTTGTAAATAGGCACCTCCCAGATAAGATTTCATTTTTGAAAAATAAAAAAAAGAGATAGTAAGATGATTGATAATGGGTGTTAAATTAACCTAATATAATTTCAGTATATTGATGATATTGGATTCATCATGATCATATGTAAATATGATTTAAGTGGAAATTAATAAAAGAAAATAAATTGAAAATAAATTAAATGAAATTGGAAGAGGATTTACGTATTGAATTATCCTCCTTGAGAACTTCCATAAGAGAAGGTTTTTTGGTCTTTTGGAAAGACCAAGATCTCATTAAAGTTTGGAGAGACTTGGGAAGAGATTTAGGGTAGAACATTGACAATATTTAATGTATATATGAGGGAATAAAAGTGTGTGTGTGTGTGTGGGGGGGGTTTATAATGGAGGTGAGGGGTGGTTTTAAGAATATCTTATTCATTGTGTTATTATTTTGGCTCAAGACTATAAATAGTTTGAGAGTTATTATAAAATATATATAAATAATGATGGAAATTTCGAGATTATTTTTCTTACATTAGCGATTACTTAAGGAATATTTTATTTATCTTCAAATGTATTTATACTGCTAATTACTGCGTTTTACTATTCACCAAAAATTCATGCTTATAAAAAAAATCTCAAAAAATCTCCATAAAAATTTTTAAATTGGTTGAATTAAAAAATGGACTCAATTTTATCAAAATATTTTTCTAAATATGTGAAATTTAATTTTTAAATAAAATCATTATTAATTGAAAAATACAAATTTAAATTTTAAAATAGATTTTGTAAGAATTTCAAAAATTAACTATGTTCTCTTATAATTATCCTAAAATCGTAAGACCCCAAATATTTATTTATTAATCCATTTTATGAAAATTAATTTTCTTTTAAATAATTTTAATTAATTATAAAATTATCATTAAATATTTATGACTTCTAAAAATACTATCAGTTAAATATGATTTTTTAAAAGATTCACATACTTTTACTATGAAATAATTATATCTTACTTTCACTTACAAGATTCAAAAATTTTATTTATCCTTTCACGAGTTAGGTTACTATTCATTAGGTTGATTTACTATTTATAAGGGGAATATTACTGTTCCTAAGGAAAAATTGCTATTTTATTGGTATAGGTTTCTTAACATCTAGAAATACCTCTTATTTGGTTTACTCTTTATTTATAATGTTTTTTTTGTGTTCACTATGTGATTTTATATGATTCACACTATATAAAATAAATAAAAGAATCAAAATTTCACTAATATAATTTTGGGTCATTACATTCTCCCCTCCTACAAAAATTTCATCCTTAAAATTTCCAAAATGTCACCTGACAAAAAGGTTTGGGTAGTTCTTCATCATACGCTCCTCAGTCTCTGAGGTATCCTATTCTATTATATTATTTTTACAAATTAACTTAAGCATCCAATTTGGAGAATTCCCCAAAATCTATTCTTTAGTGTCCGAAATCCAGATATGCTCTTCATAGTAATATAAGTTTGGTCTTAATTAGATACCTTCAGAAGTGAGAACATGTGCTGGGTCTGACATGTGCTTTCTCAAGAATGAGACATGGACCACATTTTTTAATTTATAAAGGTGAGTTGGAATATCTAAATTATAAGGTACAACTCCAAATCTCTCCCAAATTTCAAAAGGACCAATATACCTGGGGCTTAGTTTACCATTATTTCAAAATCTTGTACACCATTCAATGGAGATAATTTCAAGAAAAAATGATCTCTTACTTGAAATTACAAATACTTCAATTTGTTATTGTAATAAATCATTTTACTACTTTGAGATTCTATGATATGGGTTAGTATTTTATTTACCTTCTATTTTGTTTCCTCCGCAATCTCTTGTCCTACAAGATTTCCTTCAGGAACTTAATCCCAACATGTTAGTGTACGACATCTATTTTCAAACAACTATTCATACAATGCAATCTGAATACTTGAATAGGAACTATTGATGTGGGAAAAATCCTACAAAGGTAAATAACTATCTCACATACCTTGAAAATCAATTTATAATGATCTCAACATGTCTTATAATATATAGATCATCCTTTATGACAACCCATCAGTATGAGGTTGATATGAATTACCGAAATGAAGCTCGATATCCCAATATTTCAAGATAATTTTCTAAAATTTCTATGGAAATCAGGGATCATGATCTGAAACTATTGAGAGTGGTAGTCCATGATGTCTTAAAACTTCATTAATATATATCCATGGAAGGTGCCCTAGTGAAAAAACTTCCCTTATAGTGAGAAAATGTGTATATTTGTTAAGTTGATCAATAATCACCCATATTGAATCATTCCCTTTTGGAGTTTTTTGTTAAAATAGTTACAAAAATCCATAGTGATTTCATCCTAATTACATGTAGGAATATGAAGAGGTTGCAAGACTCTGCTAGGATTTTGTCTTTCAGCCTTCATCTATAGACATACTAAACATCTTGATACCTAATAAAGAATTTCCCTCTTCATGTTATCTGTCCAGAAATGTTCCGCAAAATATCTGTACATCTTAGTGATACTTGGGTGAATAAATAAATTCAAGCTATGAGCATCATCCAATAACTCAATTTTCAGCTCAGGTATAGAGGGAACATAACGCATCTTCCCAAATTTCAAAACTCCATCCTCAAAAAAGAAGTAATCCAAATTCCCATCATTCCAACCATTAAATTTATTTTTAAAGATTCTAATCATCAAATTGAGAACTTATAAACCTTTCAAATAAATATGGATTGGATACCAATTGAAAATGTAATGATGTTTCACCTTCCTTGAAAATTTCCATATCCATATTTTCTAGTTCCATATACATAATATCCCTTTCAATCCCCATTTTTTTGGAACTCTGTGATCCTTTCTAAATATTGCATTATCTACCATATTTTTCTTTCCTAAGTGATAGTGTTTTAGAAAATCACAATCCTTTTATAGTTCGAGCCATCTCCATTCCCCTATGTTGAGTTATTTTTGTGAGAAGATATATTTAAAGATCATGTGATCTGTATATATCTCATATCTTTCTCCATATATATAATGTCTCTATATCTTCATTATAAAGATTACAACTACTAACTCAAGATCTTGATTTTTATAGTTCTGTTCAAGAGTTTTTAACTACCTTGACGCATAGACAATAACTCTTACATTATGAAAAATTAAACAACAAAATCCTTTCTTTGATGCATAACTATAAATCACAAATCTACTATTTCGCGATGGTAGAGTCATGATTGGGGAATTCACTAACACTTTCATCAATTCTTTAAACCAATCTTGAGATTCTTTTGCCCATATAAATTAAAACCCTTTTTATGTAATCCTAGTTAATGAGTTAGCTAATCGGGTGAAGTTTTGAATAAAACATAGATAATAAACTTCCAAACCAATAAAACAACATACCTAAGCTATGTTTGTTGGTGTAGGCCATTCCAGAACAACATTTTTCCGTTTTAGATCAACTATGATTAAATACTCTGAGAAAATATGTCCAAGAAAGGAAACTGTTTGAAGCTAGAATTCACACTAGTTAGACTTCCAATATAATTCATATATTTTAAGAGTTTTTAGAATAATGTGAACGTGATTATCATGATCTTAAAATATTTTTCATTATACCAAGACATCATCAATAAATACCTCTAGAATTCATCAAGATATTCCTTGAAAACTCAATTCATTAAAAAAATGAAAACATAGGGTGTATTTTTCATTCCAAAAGGAATTAATGTAAACTAATAATGGTCATAACACTTCCAAAATGATGTCTTTGAAATATATTCCTTTCTCACATGCAATTGATGATTTTCATATTGAAGTTTAATCTTGGAAAAATATTGGTATCCATGATGTTGATCAAATAAATCATCAATCAGAGGAATATGATACATTTTATATATCATAAAAGCATTGATATCTCTATAGTCATTGCACAACCTCATTGATTCATCATTATTCTTAATAAAAAGAATAGGAGATCCCCCTGGCGAAACACTAGGGAGAATAAAACCATTGCTACTCAACTCCTCTAGTTGTTTCTTCATCTCCACTAATTCCATTGTGGCCATTCTATAAGGAGTATTTGATATAGGCTTTGCACCATGAATTAAATCCATATAAAACTCAATTTCCTAATCCAGAGGATTTCAATGTATATCTCATGAAAAATCATCAATGTATTCTTGAAAATTTTTTATATCCTTAATTTTAAAATTTTCTTCCTATGTTATAGATACTACATCCACTTCCTCCAAAATAATTGAATTTATTAGGGCTACTAGTGGTAGATCTAGAATTGAATCATATGGTGAGGCTTCTAATCTAAGGATAAGGGACTCTATATCATTCTCAAAAATTATAACCTCCTTCTAATTATAATAGATTTTCACATCATAATTTTAAAGGAAAATCATATTGAAAATTATATCAAGGTCAATCATGTGTATGAGTATAAGTTTAGAAACAAAAACATGTTTATATATCATAAAGGGGAATGATAGAGTCATACTTATTGCAATGATACTCCCCTTTATAATTTTTATAGATAACTCCATTATTAAATAAAAATGTTAATGTATAATTTTCATGGAAAACTAGGAAAATATGAATGAATTTGATGATCTATAATCAATAAAAGAATTATTTATGTTGGAGGAAATGATTAAAGTACCTACCACTACATTGTTAGGAACATTATCCTCAACAATTGTAACCGAATAATCTTGGACTTTCTCCCTTGGACTTATTGGGGGAATTTTTAATTTATTCTTAATAAATTCATAAGTATAATGTACCATCTCTTTATAATTATATCATTGAACATTGGAAAATTATTTATTTACATTGCAATCATGAGATGGGTGACCTTTTTCTCCAAACTTGTAACAAACACCCATTTCCTTCAAGAATGTACCAGGATGTTTCTTCCCACAATTACTACATGTTGGAAAGTCACCACTTCCCTTAATCCCCATTTCAATGTTTCCTTTTCTAGAGTATTAAAATTCCCTCTTATTCTCTTGTTTTATATTGATGTCATATTACTTAGAGAATTATTTTCTTGTCTTCATAGCACATGAGGAAAATTTTTTATATGATAAAAAATTTTGGCATACCAGTGCTTACCAGAGGAATAGATTTAAACCATAAATTAATCTATAATTATTACTTGTTAGGTTATATATTTAGTCCAAAACATGCCTTGCTAACCATGTGAAGTTAGATTCATTCCTTACAACATTATAATATTCTATTTAACCCAGATTCCGAAACATCATTTCCATATATTCACTATATTTAAGAGGAAATTATTTTTACAAGAAAATTTATTTAAATTCCCTCCATTTACTGATTTATATTTCTTCATCACCCTTTTTTTTGAATCACTAACCTCTATTTTTTTGTATCTCTTGAAAGATAATAAATTTCCATAAAAACATTATCCCTTTTTTTACATCCCAATGTGTGAAATATCTTCATTAAAGAGAATATCCACTTCTCTTATAAGAATTTGATTATAGTCCCATTAAATGATAGAGGATTTTGTCACATAATGTGCCCCAACATTTCTCCTCCATGTTTTGGTTGAGGAATCCCGGTATGGGTAATGTTATTGTTCATAACCTAAATCAACTATCCCAGTATAGTTATAAGTTTCTCAACACAAGTCACAACTCTAGAACTAACATCATTTTCTTGTATATGAGGTAAATCACTTCAATGGATACATGCATTCAATAATATTTCATTTCTTACACTAGGATCCATTTATAAACTATGGAATTCACTAGATTAGTATATGAATCAAAATGTATAATGTTGAACTAGAAAAATACTTAACATAAATTATAATCCTATCCATATCTAATCCCATAATAATAAGCGTGGTTTCTTTGGGGAAATATTTACAATTAAATACTTTGTAATGGTTGGTAAGGAAACTATGAATTATCAAAAGCATATACCCAGAGAGTGTCAAACCAGGTGTGTAGTAAGTCTCATTTTCATATACTAATTTTCCCTAAGTCAAGATCAGAACAACTTGATAGAGTTGTTACCCCTATATAAACTAGTTCCACAACCACGTCCACTTGTTGTATCCAGAGTGGGATGTATTTGTGGAATGATCCACGTAATCTCTAACTTACCAAAATTATAAGATGTTCATATATAATTATCATCAAATTCTATCTTAGGGTATTCCTCTAATCTATGTTTTCTAAATCTTGTTTCCAAGGATTCTACTAAATTTCCAATGATAACAACTATAAAGACCCGGACCCCAGTCACCCAGAGCTAGTACCTTAGTTCTATTAATTGGTATGATTACATAGAAGTCATATTCGGAAGGACCAAATAGTTTCGTAATTTTTTAAAACAAGAAACATACATAAGTTCAACATTACAACTTGAAAGGAAATAAAATATGTAAATTCCATTGTAAACATCCATAACACCAAGATTATCCCTATAAGTCACTCATAATATACCTCCTCTCATCTAAGGTAGAAATAAAACATAACAAAGGGGTGGTCTCATAAGATCAATAAGGGTATGTAATATAGTGGAATCATAATTAACAAAGAATGGTGAGTAAATAAAAGTACACATTCCATTTAAACAAAAACATGAAAAAAATATTGTTGGAATAAAAGATGAATAAATAATTCAATAATAAAACATCACTATAGATACTCTAATAGTTTAATAATCACATGGAATATTACCAGTTTAGTAATGATGGACTATATAATGTGGGACATCATAACTATATTGTCAAGGCCTTATGCCAAGACCATACATAAATAGGTAAAAAATCATACTAGTTTGTATATTGTTTCATACCGATGCAATGAGGGTATATAGGGGGACCCACCCAACATTTACTAATTCTAATTCATTCCAAATATTAAAGGGGTGAAACATAATGAATACATATATTCATATTGAAACTATTATATGACACGTAAATAAAATTCCCCAATCATAAACATAAAACCTTTAGAGTAATATGGTGAAATATATCAATATGGAACATCTCCAATCAAACTAATCATAAATAATTAATTAGAATATGTTAGATGATATTATAAAATTTTAATCCCAATTACAGAAATGAATCAAAAATAGTGTTCAAATATATGAAAATACTCTTATAAAATTATCAAGTAATTCTTGATTGAAATACTCTTTTACGTTGTAAAGAAAAGTTCATTTGACAAAATATCATTAGAAAACCAGATGTGTAATAAGATTGTTTTTAAAAATATAACCATTTATTTTAGAAAAATACTTGTAGCTGAAAACATATTATGGATTGCACTAGAAAATAGATAAGAATTTGATAAATTGCCTTGAATCGGGCTTGTTTATGAAGATGAATTCGAGAGAGATCATTTTAAAACATGTAACTCCCCATAAAATAAAGAAGGATTATGATTGGTAAATATTTTTAGAACAATTAAACTTAATATTAAAGGAGTAATTAAGAATAATTGTTAATTTAATTTTGGGTAAAGAGGTAAAGTAAATTATCCTATTGGAAAATAGAGGTTCTGGTAGAAACCATTTCCTTATGTCCAGATGTATTCTTCACTTGAACTTAATGTTATGGATAATAAAATAAACTAAATTAATTAATAAATTAATAAAATTTATATATGTATTGGGTTTAGTTTAATGTTATCATTAATTTCCATTTTGTTGAGTTATAAGATTCAAATTTATCGCTTGCGGGTGTTTGTTTTCGTAGTTTTCACGATCAGTATACTTGTATATGAGTATGGATGTTCATGTGGAATGAATATGATTCTATAGAATTATATTTACATGATAATAATGAAACTAAAAAATATTAAATGTTTATATTATTCATTTTCTTATATGGTATGAAGATGAGTTATTAGATGAATCATTAGTGATAATCGTTTAAATTATTACAGTGATATTTCGATCATCTTGAGCTTGTTTGACAATATAAATTATTGTTGTGTAAATGTAATGGTTCCAAAAAATTAAATAATACATACTATAAATTATATAATCTTTTTTTGTTTAATGACCAGTATTGGAGGATAAATTATGGAAAAAAAGTTCATCGTCTGTAAAGGTTGAAAATCAGCACCTCTTGGAAAATGATTTCATTTTTTAAAAATAAAATAGAGAGAGATAAAGGGAAATTATAATCGATGTTAAATTAACATGATATAATTACATTATATAGATGATACTTGATTTATAATGATCATTTGGATAGAGTATGTTAGGATAGAATAATAAAAAAAATAAGTTGAAATAAAATTAAATGAAATAGGAAGAAGATTTACCGCTTGAATTATCCTCCTTGAGAACCTCATTATGGGAAGGGGTTTTGGTATTTTGTAATAAAAAGATCTCTGAGAAATGGGGAGATACTATGGAATGGGATTTGGGTAGAACTTTTGAAATCATTAAGGATTTGAGGAGTGAAGTGAAGAGGGGTTGTTTTTATAGTGGGCGAGAGGGGTGATTTTTGAATATCTTATTCATTTGTTTATTATTTGTGATCAAGACTATGAATAGTTTGAGAATTATCATAAAATATATTAAAAAATAGAGAAAAGTTCTAGATTATGGTTATTACATCAGTTATGACTCAAGGAATAGTTTATTTAGCATCTGATGCATTTGTACCATAAATTACCATATTTCACTTTTCACAAAAAATTCATGTTTTATTGGAAAATCACAAAAATTCACCATAACCAATTTTAAATGTGTTGAAGTCAAAATTGGACTCCATTTTATAATTTTTTCCCCCAAATATGTGAAATTTAATTTTTAAATAAAATCATTATTTACTTGAAAAATAGATATTTTAATTTCAAAAATGATTTTATAACACTTTCAAAAAGTAACTAAGGTTTATTAAAATATCCTTAGATCATAAAAAAGAAAAATACTGACTTCTAAATCAATTTAATGAAAATTAATTTTATTTTAAATAACTTTATTAATTATATAATTGTAATTAATAATTTATTATTTTAGAAATACCAATACTTAAATATTAATATTTAAAATAGTAAATTACTTTTACTATCATATAATTATATTATAATTTTACTTATGATATGCATAAATTTTATTTATAATTTCATGGGTGAGACTACAATTCATGAGGAAAATTTACTTGTCTTAAGGGTCATATTACTTTTCCAAAGGTCATATTACTATTTCATCGGTACTAGTTTCCTAACTTCTCGAAATACCTATTATTTATTTTATTCTTCATTTATAAATATAGTACTATGTTCTCTATGTTGTTTTATATGAATAATACTATATAAAATAAACATAAGAATGGAAATTGTATTGATATAATTTTGGTTCATTATATTCTCTCCTCTTATAAAAACATCATCGTTGAAATTTCTAAAATGTAACCTTACAAAAAGATTTGGGTCGCTCTTCATCATAAGATCCTCAATATCCCACATCACCTATTAAATTTTATGATTTCTACAAAGATCATAACTAGAAAAGTAATAGGATTCCTCAACAACAATTCTTTGGTGTCGAGAATTTTGACATGCTCGATATTGTAAGATAAGTCAGGTTCAAATTTGATACCTTCAAAAGTGTGTAGATGTGTGGGGTCTGACATGCACTTTCTCAAAAATGAGACATGAAACACATTGTGTAGTTTATAAAGGATACGTGGTATCTCCAAATGATATACCACAACTCAAAATCTCACTAAAATTTCTAAAGGACCAATATACCTATGTCTCACTTTACCTTTCCTTCCAAATCTGTTGACCACCTTCAATGGAGATACTTTCATGAAAATATGATCTGGTACTTGAAATTCTAAATACTTCCTTCGATTATCTACATATATATTTTTCCTCCTTCGACAAGCTTTGATATGTGTTTGAATATTCTTTTCCTTTCTTGTTATTACCTCCACATGGTCAAGTCCTATAAGCTTTCTTTCACCAACTTGACCGTAAAATGTCAATGTACAACATCTCATTCTATACAATTCTTTATATGGTGCCATTTTAATAATAGATTGAAAACTATTGTTGTAGGAAAACTCTACCAAAGGTAAATAATGATCAAACATTCCTTGAAAATAAATTGAGCATAATCTCAAAATGTCTTCTCATGTCTGGATTGTATTTTTCTTATTTCCAATCAGTTTGAGGATGATTATAAGTACACTAAAAAATCTCAAGACAGAAAAATTTCTAGATAATTTTATATAATTTCAATGTAAATTATGGATCACAATTTGACACAATTGAGAGAGGTGCTCCATGAAGTCTTATAACTGCATTAACATAGATCCTTGCAAGGAGATCCAGTGGGAAATCCTACAATATATCAAGGAAATATGTTGATTTTGAAATTTGATCAACAATCACCCATTTTGCATCATTACTTTTTGGACTTTTTAGTAATCCAGAGAAAAAATTCATTGTGATTTCATCCGACTTCCATGCAGGAATAAGAAATGTTTTCACGAATCGTCTAGGATGTTGTCTTTTAGCCTTTACCTATTAATAGACTAGATATATTAATATATAATCATTAATTTACCTCTTCATGTTCTCCAACCCAAAATTTTCATTCAATTATCTATAAATCATTGTGCTACTAGGGATATATAGAAATTCGAGATATGTGAATCATCCAATAAATCCCTTTTTAGCTAGGTTATAAAGGGAACACAAAGCCTCTTCCCAAATTTCACAATTTTTTTTATCACACACGAAGTCATCCAACTCCCCTTCATTCAAACCTTTAATTTTCATTGGAAGAATCCATCATCAAATTGGGAAATTTTAATCATTTCCTATAAATATGTTTGGGAAACCACTCGAAAAAGTTTTTATGTATCACCTTCCTTGATAATTTCTATATCCATATTTTTAAGATTCATGTAGAGATGATCCCTATTAATCCTCATTATGTTTAGAACTTATTGATCCTTATTTATTAATGCCTCAAATAACTTATATTCCTTTATTGGGTGATAGTGTATTGAGAAATAATAATACTTTAGTATTTAAAGCCATCTCCTTTGCCTCATGTTGAGTTATTTTTGTGAGAAGAAATATTTCAAGCTCTTATAATCCGTATATATCTCACATATTTCACCATAGTGATAATGGATCCATATCTTTTGTGAAAATATTACAACTGAAAACCCAATAATTTGTGTTATATAGTTCTAACCATGAGTTTTTAACTATCTTGATGCATAGGTAATAGCTCTATCATTCTATATAAGGACACAAGGACATCCTTTCTTTGACGCATCACAATAAATAAAAAATCCCCCATTCCCAAATGGTAGAGTCAATATTGTTGGATGCACTAAACTTTTATACAATTCTTAAAAACGTTATACAAATGATTTTTTCCACATAGATGTAACCCCTTTAAATGTAATATTGGTTAATGGGTTTTCTAAAGAGGTGATGTATTGAATAAAATGCTGATAATAACCTACTAAACCAATAAAACAATGTTCCTAAGTTATGTTTGTTGCTGTAGGTCTTTCATGAACTTCCTTTATCTTCTACAGATCAACTAATATTGCACCCTTTATTAAAATATAGACATGAAAAGAAAATATTTAAATCTAGAATTCACACATGATGAATTGCCCATATAATTAATTTCTTTTAAGAGATTTCAGAATAATGCGCAAGTGATAATCATGTTCTTCATATATTTTGGAGTATACCAAGGTATCATCAATAAATATTCCAAAAATACATGAAGATATTACTTTAAAATTATATTCATTACATCGATTAAAATATAGGGAGCATTAGTTAGTAAAAAAGGCATTACTATAAATTCATTATTCCCATACCTGGTTCGAAATATTGTCCTTGGAATATCTTCCTTCCTCACAGGAAACCGATGATATCTAGATCCAAGGTCAATCATTGATTTTTTTGGATTTTTGAATTTGATCAAATAAATCATCTATCTAATTAAGAGGATGCTTCTTCTTTATCGTAATATCATTGATCTCCCTATAGTCAATGCAAAACCTCAGAGATCCATCTTTTTCACTAATGAAACGAACAAGAGCTACCCATGGAGAAACATTTGAAATAATAAACCCTTTACTACTAAACTCTAGTTTTTTATTCAACTAAACTATTTACACTGTGTCCATTCTTTACGGAGTCTTTGATATTGGTCTTGCACCAAGAATTTAATGAATAGAAAATTCATTTTCCCACTCTTGAGTATGACCAGGTAAATCCTTCGAAAATATATCAATGTATTCTTGAAAAATAGTTTCATAATAATTTGATCATTTATTTCCTATAACATAGATAATTTATCCTCTTCATCCCCAAGAATTTAATTCAGTTGAGATAATGGGGGTGGATCTAGATAAGAGTCAGATGGAGAGGGTTTCTTCTCTAATGAAAAGGGACTCTACATCATTCTCAAAAATTGTAAATTCTTTTATCTAGAAATAGATCATCTCATCATAATTTGAAATCTAATTCCTACTACGAATTATATCAAATTAAATCTTCTGTTTGATGATAAGGTCATCAACTAAAGCATGTTTATGTGTCATAAGGGGGGCTGATGACACATCTTTGTTGCAATGATACTTCACTTAGGATTTTTGAATGACAACTCCATTATTAAATCAAAATGTAATTATATAATTTTTATAGAAATATGGGAATATATGAAATAATTCCATGATCCAGAATCAAATAACATATTGGAAATGTTTGAGGAAATTATTAAATTACTGACCACCACATCATTAGGAACTTCAACCTCACTAGTTGTGACTACATAATCATGGAATTTTTCTATTGTCCTTCTTTGGGGAATGTTTCCTTAACTCTTAGGATATTCTTGTGTGTATTGTCCCATCTCCTTACAATTACAGGATTTAAAATTTGAATCTTCTTTCTTTCCCTTACAATCAAGATATTGGTGGCCTTTTTCTCCACACATATAAAAAACTCCCATTCCCCATTAACAAATTTCCAGGGTGTTTCTTCCAACAATTACTATAGGGTGGGAAGTATACTGTTATCTTCTTCCAAATTTCCTTATTTCCTTTTATAGAGTGTTAAACAACCCTATTATTCTATTTCTTTACATTAATGTCATATAACATAGATAATTATTTTTATGTCTTGATATCACATGAGACTAATTCGTCAAATGAGGAGAAATTTTTGTAGACTAGTGTCTGCCTGAGGGATAAATTTAAACCATCGAGTAATTGATAAATAATACTCCTTGGGTTACGTAAGTAGTTTAAAACATGAATTTCTATCCTTTTTAACTTCTATTCATTCTTTACAACATTCTCATCCTCTTTTTTTCTCAGAATCAGAAACCACCTTTCTATACCCACTCACTATTCAAGATGAAAGTATTTTCTATGAAAAGTTATTTAAATTTACTCCATTCTATGTTTCCTATTTCTTCTTCCTCATTCATGTTTTCAATAAATTACCACCATTGATATTCATATCCTAAATGAAACTAAATTTTCATAACAACCTTCTCCCTTTTATACCTCTCAATGTGAGAAATATCTTCTATAAAGAACCTATCCACTACTCTTCTATGAATGGTTTTTGTAGTCCCATTAAATGATTGATGTTGTTTTTCATAAATTGTTCTATCATTTCTCATTAACATTGTGGTTTAGGATTCCATATAAAGGTAAGGTTGTAATTAATAACCTGAGTCTACTATCCTAATATAGTTATAAGTTTTTTGGTACTAGTCACAATTTCATAACTAACATCATTATCTTGTATAGGAGGGAAATACCTACATGGGATATGCATGTTTATATAGTTTCCATTACTTCCAATAGGCACAATTTTTAATTAATGGTAGACACTAAATTATGTAATGAATCATAATGTATAATGTGGAACTAATAAAATACTTAGCAAAAATTAAAATCCTATGCATGAATAATCCCATAATCATAATCATGGTTTTTTTGGGACTTATTTAAAATTAAATCCTTCATAATGGGTTGTAAATAAATTGTGAATTATCCTAAGCATATCCCATGGGAGTGTCAAACCAGGTTCATAGTAATGCCCGTTGTCGTGTACTAGGTTTCCCCGAGTGAAGATCAGAACACCTTATCAATGTTTTTACCCCCAGGAACATCTGTTCCAAAACCATGTCCACTTGTAGTATCTATAGTGAGATATATTTCTAGGAAGATCCACATAATATCTACCTTTAAAAAATTCTAGAGTGTTATTATACACTTATCCTTAAATTATATCTTAGGGTTTCTCCCCAATCTATGTTATAAAAATCTAGTTTCGGAGGATTCTACTAAACATCATCAGATACCAACTGTAAAGACCCCAAACCCAGTTTCCCAGAATAGGTGCCTTACTTAAATTAATTGTTCTAATTTCAAGGAAGTCGTATCGAAAATGACTGAGTAGTTTAGTAGTTTTAGAAAATTGGATACATAAATATGTTAAAAATTACAACTTGATAGGAAATATAGTATATAAATTCGATTGTAATAATCTATACAACCTAGATTATCCAAAAAAGTCATTCATAATATATTTCATCGCATCCTAGTGAAAAATAAAACATAATAAAGCGCTTAGCTCAGATTCTTAGTAATAGTATGTAATACAACATAATCATAATTAGTAATTCATGGAGAATAAATAATGGTACACATGCCAATCAAATGAAAACATGATCCTAATATGGTATGAATAATATATGAATGAATAATGCCATAATAAAACATAAACATGGATAATCTACTAGTTTAACTGCAATATGGACTATAAATTAATATTTTTTTATTGGGGGAATGAAAAATATGGGACATCATAATCATACTGTCAAGGCCTCATGCAAATACCATACATAAATAGGTAAAAACCCAAAATAGTATGTCTAATGAGACCTAACGATGAAATGAGGGGTTATAGTGTCCACCAACCAACAAATAAAAATTAAATTGAATTCCTCATATAAAAGGGTTGAAACCTAATCAATATATACATTCATATTAAAAATGAAATATGACATGTAACTAACGTTACCCAATCATAAACACTAACCATTTTTAGTAATATAGTGAACGATATCAAGATTGAACATCCACTGTAAAACTAATAATAAAACATTAAATAAAATATGGTAGATGATATCATAAAACATTAATCCCAAATAAACATCAATCCAAAATAAAGATAATTGAGTAATTCTCAAGAGAAATACTCTTTTACTTTACAAGGACAATTTATTTTGAAAAAATATTTTTATAAAACATGATGTAAAATAATATATTTATTTCATAATAAACTGTGGTATTTTTTAAAAATATTGTATTTTTAAATCATATTATGGGGAGAACTTGAAAATAGGTAAGAATTAGAGAAGTTCCCTTGAATCAGGATTGTTTGTCAAGAAGAATTTGAGAAAGTTAATTTTAAAACATGTAACTCCCCATAAAAAAATGAAGGATTCATATTGGTACATAAATATATAAAATTAACACAAAAGTTTTGAGTATTACTTAGTAATAATTAGTAATTTAATTGGGGGTTAATATAGAAAGAAGAGTAACCTGAAAGAAAATGGAGGTTTTGGTAGAAACCCTTACCTTCTGTACAAATGTATTCTACACATGAGCTTAATATACTAGATAATAAAATTAAATCCATTAATTAAATAACTACGAAACTTTTATATATGTATTTAATATAGTATAACTTTATTAAGTTCATTTGTTGTATTTTTGACGAGTTATAAGATACAAATTTATCGCTAGGGAGCATTTGTTTCCTTGATTTTCACGATCAGTATACCTGTATTTGATTTTGGAAGTTCATGTGGAATGGATATGATTATAGGGAATTGAATTTATATGATATTAATGAACATATATAATACTATATAGATATATAATTAATTTAGTTATATGGTATGAAGATAATTTATTAGATAAAACATTAGTGATAATCCATTATATTATTACGGCATTATTTCAATCATCTTGAATTAGTTTTTTTCGAATGAATTAGTATTATGTATACATATTAGTTCCAAAACATCAAATAAGACATAATAAATATTTTATAATATTTCTCATCCATAAAAATGGTTTCATGCCCCTCCATGAAGGATAAATTAAAGAATGAAATTTCTTCGTCTATAAGGATTGAAAATCAGCACCTCCCATAGGTTGATTTCTTTTAAAAATAGAAATAAAATAAAGAGTGTGTAATGATATTGATAATGGTATTTAAATTAAAAAGATATATTTTTAGTACCTATATGATACAAGAGTTATGATGATCAATTCGAAAGAGTATTTGAGGAGATAATAATAAAATATAATATATTGAAATGAAATTAAATTAAATAAGAAGAGGATTTACTCTTGAATTATCCTCCTAAAGAACCTCCTAAAGGGAATGGGTTTGGGTATTTTGGCAAGAAAATTATCTCATTTAAGTAGGGAGATACTATGGATAAGTATTTGGGAATGAAATTTACAAGATTAAAGTCTTAGAGGAGTGAATAGAATGGGGGTTGAGGGTGGTTTTTATAGTGGTGGAGAGGGGTGTTTTTTGAATATCTTATTCATTTGTTTGTTATTTTGGCCCAATAATAAGAATAGTTTGAGAATTGTCATGAAATATATTAATATAATGCATTAAATTTTGATATTATACTTCTTAAATGATCAATTACTCAAGGAAAAGTGTGTTTAGCTTATAACGTATTTATTCGGTAAATTTCCATATTTTTCTATTCAAAAAACATTCATGGTTTTTAGAAAAATAAAAAAAATTAAACGTAATCATTTTTTGACTTGTATAATTAAAAAATAGACTCCATTTTATTAAAATAATTTTCTATATTTGTGAAATTTATTTTTTAAATAAAATCATTATTTACTTTACAAATACAGATTTTAAATTTAAAACTTATTTTATAACATTTTAAAAAATTAACTGAGGTTTCATAAAATCATCATAAGTTCATAAGATAAAAAATATTGATTTATTAATCCATTTTAGGATTTTTAATTTTCTTTTATATAATATTATTAGTTATAATATTGAAATTAATTATTTATAACTTATAAAAATAACAAAAATTAAATATTATTTTTCAAAACATTAAGTTACATTTAATGAGATATACTTATATCATACGTTCACTTGTGAGATGATTAAATTTTATTTATACTTTCATGGGTGAGGTTACTATTCATTAGTCCAAATTACTATTCAAAAGTGTCATATTACTACTCTGAATGGAAAGTTACAATTTCATCGGTATAGGTTCCTTAATGTCTATAAATACCTCTTATTTGATTTATTCTTCAATTATAAGGAATTTATTATGTTATATATGTGGTTATGTATGATTCATACTGTATAAAATAAACATAAGAAGGGAATTTTCATTGATATAATTTTGGGTTGTTACAAACCATATAAGGTTTCATAGGGATCCATCTCAATGTTAACATGAAGTTATTATTATAAGAAAACTGAAGGAGGGGAATGTGTTTGTCCTAGGAACCTAAAAAGTTAAGGAATCATGCATAGAGAATGTCCTGTATAACCTGAATTATACACTCCATATATTAGTTGTCCTATGGATGATAGGACACACTCAGAAGATCCTATGTACTCCTGATCTTCTACAACCCCTTCCAGAGCCGTGATGTAATGTGAGGATCTACATCAGAAATGATAAAACTGGGAGCATTGAGAAGACATACTACTATCCTAAAATATATCCTCCCAATCTCATTTACCATGAAGGTCTCTCACATAGGTAAGAAGTATGAAACCTTTGTTAAAGGATCAATGATAAACCACATCGTATAATTTTCATGTGGGGATCTAGGTAAAATAGTTCTGAAATCCATAGAAACATCATCCCACTTCCACCTACGAATAGAAAGTGTTTGTAAAATAAGAACCTGCAAAAAATGCTCCCAATAAATCTAATAACTAGTGGAAAACTGAGTATAAAATTGAAAAAAAAATTATTTCATACCAGGACACCAATACAAGTACCATAGATCCTAAAACATCATTGGGACACCACGGTGAACCACCCATACTGAGGTGTGGAATTCCTACACAAGATCCTCTACGATGTCTTCTAAGACCTATACATGTTAATGGTACAATAATTTATCATCCAAAACCACGGCCCATCCTTAATATTTATCATTATTTGGGATTCTTTCCCATTGTACAAGGCCCTCAGGATCATATATTTTCTTTATTATTACCCCATCAAGATTAGTATAATTCACAGCTAAGGTTGAGAGTAAAATATAAACATGGTCCTCTTGAACCTCATCATGAATCTTTGAAAATAATTCCTTAATATTCCATTTGATACTTATCTCATGAACTTCTTGTACCAGATTATTCCATCTTAGATCATCAACCATTACATTTCCCTTACCAGACATTTAGGCATGCTCAAAATCAAACAACTATAGGTACTCAACCCACATACCCTATCTATGATTTAGATTACGATATTTAGAGATGTAATTGATAATGTTGGGATAATATTTTGCCACTGAATTCTGTACATGTAGATAATGTTTCCAAAAGTTTAGATCGTGAACTAAAATATCTCACTTGGGGTTGTGCGTCATGTAATTCCTTTCATGAGGCCTCAACTGAAGGGACCCATATGCAATGAGTTGATCATCCTGTATCATAATATATCCAATATTGATACGTAATGGGACAAAAATACTATACAAATCATTCCTAGCCCTTAAAGAATCACTATTGATGCTGATGTCAAAATCCCATTCATCTTCTAAAAGGATTCTTCACAAGATTCTGAACCTAAAAATTTCACACATTTCTTCGTTAAGTATGTAGCAGCACTAAAGATAGAAGAAATATTAGATGAAGTGTTTGTAATACCTAGATTTCCCCCAGAAACTCTGAATATCAATAATGTTCTTAGGATGTTCTAAACCAACTACAACTCTCATTTTCTCTGAGTCTATCGAAACACCTGTCTTTGAGACAATATTACAAAAGAAGTGGACCTTGTTGACCCAAACAAGTAATTAATCATGCTTATTATAGTTCTAATTATCTCTTTGTGTATTTAAAAATATCTCAATGCTCATTTTCAAGTTCATTTATAGAGAGTGAATAAACTAAGATGTATTCAATAAATACTACCATGAATTAATGTAGATACCGGTGGAAAACCTGATTCATTGGATCCATAAACTCTATAGGTGCATTCGTGAGATTGAATGACATGAAAAAATACTTGTATAGACCATAACTACTCATAAAAGCTTTGAATGGTATGAGTGATGACCTAAATTGTATCTGATGATATCCTGACCACAAATATATCATTGAAAACACTATCGCTCCCCTGATCTGATCAAAGAGGTTATATATTCATGGTTACAAAAACTGATTATTATCTAGATCTGGTTCAATCGATGATAATATATAAAAATCATGAGATAACCTTTCACCTTTATAGATAAAAGGACCCAGGAAACCCAAGGAGAAACATTGGGGGTTTATAAATCCTTTATCTTCCAGATCCTCTACCTCTTTATTGAGCTTTAAAAGCCCTATATATTCCTCCAGAAAGGATGAATGGTCATTGAAACATCTCATTACTAATGTTCAATAGTAAATTCTATGTATCACAATTGAAAAATAGGGTCGTAAATCCTAATAATATAATAAAAAACTAAGAATTTCAGCTATTTCACTACCCATCCTTTGCTGCTCAGTACTGATCACGTTGATTCTACATCTCATTCTCCCTTATGCAAGTTCTTACCACCCTATGGTGACATAAATGTCAACATGGTATGATAAAAATCAATATTGGATCAATAGGGAACTAACCAGTCCGTCCCAATGATTAGATCGAAGCCCGTCATGTCAAGGATGAAATGATTCCATATAAAGAGGTAACCACCAATCTGAAGGGGGAATCCTAACAATAGTGAATTCCCTTGGATCAAATTCCTAATGGGGTATCTACAATCACAACCCCATAGAAGTTATCAATCTCAAGGTGTACACTTCCGATAATAGTGTCATATATAATTGAGTGAGATGCGGCTTTTTCAAATAAAGAAGACACTAAAGTGGGTGTTAATAAAATAATACCTCGTCTTGTAGAATGTTTAGCACTCTTCTCCTATAGTGTTGAATTAATTTTATTCAACCGTCTTGTACCATTAACCCATGTCATAAAATGAATACCCTATGTAATCCCACTCTACTGGCACTGAGAACCATGGGTCTGATTGCCTGTACCTCAACAGGTACCTCAGCCCGATCGACCAATGTTATTCTAGCTACATGCTTATTATGATCCCACTGCACTTCCTCCTGAATGTTGGGTAAGATTAGATCCCCAATTTCTTGGAACTAATGGAAAAATCCTAAAAAATGTTGGATATGGATCATCCATATAAAACTTCTACTTTCCATAGGATTATGTATGGAATATGTTTTTATATGCCCTGATTTACTAAACTAGTGACATATCCGAAATATTTATGTAGGAGGATGCTGACTGTAGCTACCTCCACATAAAACCTCGAGAAACTTATTTCACTGAGAAAAAGAACCACTCATAGATATTGGTGTCTAACTAACCTAACTCACACAATCATATTCCCTCAAAAGTTTCTCTATAATAAGGTAATGGTTGACTATCTGTCATATAGTCATTTACCTAAATACATTGACCTATGATAGGATGATTTATACCACCCCATCCTCAAATCGCATGGTAGTTACATGGTTATCCCCCACTAGAGTAGGGGTGAAATTCTTTTGTTTAGTAAAGAGAGTATAGTAATCTATAATAGACATACATACCTATAGTAGGGTTATGAATTCTTCCACTTTGTCATCCCTTAGATTTTGTGAAATGAAATACTCATATAAGATCATCTGAAAATTTACCCAGAACATATCATGATGTTGATATTCTAGGGTGGTGAAATCTCACCATCTGTTAGCAGAATCATGTAGAATATAAGATGAAATCATGACCCTCTAGTCTGGAGGTGTCTCCAGATGATCGAACATAGAGAGAATGTATTCAAGGCACAAATCAGTAGCCTGCGACTCCCCATCCCCTAAAAGGTGGGAGGATTCTATTTCTAAATTATTGAGTCAAATATTCCTTTCTTAGGGGATGTCGAACAAAACCTTACATTTTATGAAACTTACATAGAAGGGTTTCTCAAAAATTGGTGTCAATTCCCATATAAAAATATGGAATAGGTGCCGCAATTGGCACTGCATGACAAATCATTTGCGACTCAAGGCCCACCACCTCAGGTCCATGGTCTTCAACACATTTTGGGTGTAAGAGAAGAGTAAAATGTTGTGGAATGATACTAAAATTCCAATCCCATGCATCAGAATATAATTTACAGTTGAAAATATTTCATATCGAAAACTAGGATAGGTGAATAACCTCTTATAGAAAAAATCTCACCTCTCTTCCTACTTGAAAAGCCACGTCCAAGTAGTAGAATAGACCATAAATGCCATAAGAACACCAGATATACCCCACTAACCACTACTTAGGTTCGGTTTAGGTCTAGTTCTCTATCCCACACACATATATATGATGAACATTTTCCCTTTTAAAGTCATATTTATTTTTGTTTTGTGCCTATTCATTTATTTAAATCACATAAAATATTTTAATTAGTTGGATTACCATTTTCGATCCATAAGGGATCATATTCCTTATGAACCAAAATATGGAATTGACTAAACATACACAGTGACATGCTCCAACACATGTGAACAGTTTTCCATGGACCGACATTACATAATTGACTGCTTAAGGTATATACTTTGACATATAGAGAAAAACACTATTGGGTTATGGTAGAATCTTTAATTGTTAATTATGTTTTATAATCCCTACCAAAAATTTACCAAATTCCAATACATAATCATAGCCCTATCAATATGCCACATGAAAATATTCAATGAAAATGTATGTTTCAAGAAACAATGCTTACCATATTAGTCAAATTATGACTATAATGATACATTTTAGTAAAATCCCTCCTTTAATGAAGCCAAGGTGAACGAATTTGTCATTTTAATAATATAATTAATAATAACATCATAAATAAAGTGCATCACCCAACAGTGATGTTACATCAACTATATATGGCATTGTTAATGACTATAATTTTCTATCCCACAAAATTTCGATTTCCTATATACATGGGTTATCTACATCCATGGAATGGTCAATTACAAATTCCTTTAACTCTTATTATCTTTTATAATATGAAAACAATAAGAAAAATTAAAAACAATACTTTTTAAAACACTTTGTAATGTCTTGGCCCGATATTCACTTAAACTGTGACTGAAGAAGGGGGGTCACATGGCCTCAAGCATGCCTCCCCAAATCCCAGAGGCTGCCGACTAATAGTGAGGGTGTAAAGGTGGTATAGTGGGGAGAAATCTCCCTCATATCAGAGTAAAATAGTGGATATAATCATAAAAACACAATAAAATATGTGTATTGAACTAGACATAATAAATAAAAAATGAGCGGAAGAATAAATAACTAAATAATTGAATAATTATCAAAATCTAATAGGGAGTTTTGTATACATGAATTCATGGCATGATGATATACATATAGGGGATGGGGGATAGGAATATACAAAAAATATATCTAAAAACTATAAAAAGAACAAAAGGATTTTATACTAGCAACATGAGGATAGGCTCAGTTTTATCCTCTTAATCCCTGTTTAAAGGTAAAGTATATAAAGACTCTGTAGCAGGGTACTTTCCCATATCCATACAAGAAACCATATAATCTTCTCAGGTACCAACTGTTGCCAAAGTAGGGTGTGAGATTAAATCCCTATTGGCCACCACAAACAATGTCTATAAATAATCCAAGTAGTGATCATAAAAAAACACTGTTCAAGTAATAATAACTAATTAACAATGTTGAATAAATAAATAATCACTCACTCAGGATTCTAAAGGAAACATGGAGACTCTACCTTCTTCAACTCATGAACATAATTAATTGTTTTATTAATCATATATATATATATATTAATTGTATATATTTTATAGTCATATATCTCATCCACCTATATGGACAAATTACTTGTGGATTTAAGTGGCCATATATATGGAATACTTGGTGTTTACTAGGCCAAGGTGTAACTCAAACATTCATAAGAGGTATAAAAAATTCTATAGGCCCAAAAAATAGGGTGTATGACCTAAATCTCTTATATACTGGGAAAAATCCTTATCGTCACTTGAGATGGCGAGTGCACCATCATGTCTACACTCAAAGAAAGGGATGTGGTGCATCTTGACCACAATCCAAAAAGTATTTGTGGTTTGAGGCATTATTATCAACACCTGATATATGAGAGCGTGATACCCTTACATTAAACAGAACCCTTACCATCATATCAATACCTTTATCGGAGGTAAAATTGAATTTATAATTAAATAGAAGAGTTATTAACTCTCATATATCTCAATTTTCAAATCCAATTAAAACAAGTAATTAGAGTTCATAATAAAAATTAAATAAGTATGGGATGATGCGATGGTCTTACCTCTCTTTAATACATTCTATTTAATTTTTATAATTCATTTAAGTTAGGTAAATTCATAATGTTTCATCCCTTTAATTTAATTCACGACATTAAATTAAACATCATGTGGAAATTCAATTTATAAGGTCTAGAAAGGAACATAGAGGGTGGAATTATCAATAAGGAAATTTACTAATTGGTAACTTCCACTATAAGTAGGGCTAAGCACTTGGGATGAGCCTAGAGTTCATTAAAGAAAATTGTAATGGAGGAAATTTCATTTATGGACCATGAAAAACTCTTATCAATCACTCAAAAAAATTAGAAATTAACCAAAAAATGTAAATTTAAGTTGGTACACCCAAGGGGTGTCCAAATCTTTTGTCAGCATCCTCTAATATACTAAACAAGGACCAATAGGCATATATAAAGATATATAGATCAATTTTATATGAAGAACTCAATTAAAAGGTGACACATGAATATGGTGGACAAGAGATAAGATGAGAAAACACAAAAAAAATATTAGTGATAATGATAATACCACCTACCATAGGGCATTTTATGAATCCTCATCCAATGGCGTCCTTATATTCAATGTAGTTTAAGAAAAATGAAGAATATAGTCCAATTATTAGAAAATAAGGAAAACTTTCTTGCACTTAAATAGTGTAATGGATACAAAGATAAACATAGATATAAGGTAATAAGGAGGGAGATAATACCTATAGCTATCCAACGACTAGGATGGATCTTGATTCAGATGCTAAAAATTTGAGATTTCAGAGATCCTATGTTATGAGTGATTTCATTCGAAGGGGGGATGAGATCTAATTAAGCCACTATTAATCAAAGGAGAAGAAATAAAATAGGTTTAAAAGTCTAATGGGTGTAAAATGACTTACCATCCTAAAATACAATGTCATGTGGTTGGGTCGCATGGCTGGCGAAATTGTGCACCAACTGTTCTCAGGCATCTGTCCATGGTTAGACCCGACACGATTTAGGCACATGGTTTCCCAAACCATTAAAAAACCATGAGAAATAACATTATTAAATGCATTTAGTTTTCTATAAGTTCATGCATATAGGGTCATATTGTATTAGAGCAACCATGTAGCTCCTCCTGCACCTCTGTTTCACCACACATAGTTAGTAGAGACTGTTCGAGATGGGCTGCATGATTTTTATAAACATCCATCCATGTTATTTTTCACATTTTCTGGAACTCTGAGAATCGAAAAATCCCCAAATTATCATGAGACCCTCCCCATTATTTATTTTACATTTACCATGACTAAACCAGGGATTTAAATTGAAAAATAAACAATCTACACCTTTATGAAAATAAGGGTCCTTATATATATTTTCTATTGCATGCACTACAAAAGGGAAGCTCCAAATTCCTAAAGTATTATTAAATTCAAACTTTAGCTATATAAGTGTATGGTTTAGTTTTTTATTGGTAACTCCTTCTTTCTAAGCGTAATGTATGGTTAACCAAGTAACCACACATGAAACTTATGATACATGAAATTGTAAAACCATGTTACAAATATATACTGATCTCTTATAATATAAAATCCTATGTTTTGTTTTTCTATGATTGAAATAAAATAGTAATTAATTTTGATAATTTTCAAATTTTAGAATCTTGTGAATTGACTATTTTTACTCATTTTAAATTCATCAATTATATTTTGGATTAATGTAAAAACACTATAATTATGATACAATTATTGAAAAAATTAAATAATGAATTTAATTTGGGTTTTTTTGTAGATGGAGACAATAATGTTGAATAATTCCTAGGAATCCCACACATTATGTTGCATTATATTTTGATGTCATGTTGAGTCCAAGAAGTCTAGAATTACTAAGACCAAGATCCTTTATGTATTTTTTGATAAAAATATGTAATCATATAATTTTCTATTGTCGTGGAACCGTCATCATTTATTGGGTGTTTATTTTAAAATATAAATTCTAGGTTGGGTTCTGTATTATTTATCATTTCATAATTACATGAACAATTCACGAGTTTAGCTTTCTGAATATTTTTGGTGAAATGATAAGAATTATTAAAATTTTATAATACATAATTATCAAAAATAATAATTGGGAGATATCATATGATTATTGATTTTTCAAAGAGGGATAATTGATTAACGCTAGTAGAGTTATTATTTATTTTTTGAAATAAAATATTTAGAATAAGTTATAAGAATTATTGGTGAGTGGTTAAAACCAAATAATATAGAGAAATGATTTAGGTGAAGATTCATTGATGAACTGTGATGTTGACATTGAAAACATTGTGGTTGTAAGTTCTTTTTATATCACTTTGTGATGATATGTTATATTTTCATGATAAACCATTATTGCTATGTTTACACTTGTGGGTGTGTGTCTAGACATGACACCATTATTTAATCAACCATTTTTTTTATATTTAGACTCTTGAGGAATGTACTTGATATTACTCATTACTCCTTATTAGGATACCTAATTCTAGTGATATTTTGATAGCACGTGGAACCTTGTTCTATCTATCTTGACAGTTAAAATGCTTAGTATTTAATAGATGTCAGCTTTTAGGGGGAGTGTGATAGCATGACAGTGGATACATACTATGGATATTTTTATAGTATCATTTAGATCATGTATACTATTGTTGATACGAGGGTTGACCATCCATTGGATGAGAATCCATTAGATTTTTTTGAAGTGGTAGAATTCCATTTAGGGGTAATTCTTTATCCAATTATATTAAAGATGTTGGGAGGGACTTACCATCATCCAAGGATAATGAAAACCATCAGTTTGGGGTGTAAAAAGTCATATATAATGACCACCATTAGGTTGGGGAACATGGTTTTCTAGACAATGACCACTATCAAGGTGGGGAATGTAATGTTTTAGATTACAACAATCATTAGGGTGGGTTTTTCGACATTCCTGAATATGACTTCCATTATGGTGGGGCATGAATTTTTTTGTTTAATGGATAAACATGATTAATATACATCAACATTCTTACTATAATCGCACTAAATTATGTAGGGATGGGGTTTTTGGTGTCTTAGTCAGTTTACCATGATTCAACACTTGTTTGGTATTTTATTCCTTTAATCATTTACCTTATATAATTTCATAAACCATTACATATTATGTGAACTTATTTTATAGACATGTTGGTGGTGTCTTACTAGGATTATTACTCACACCCTATACCCTAATCTCACTAAATGTTCTGATTTCATGAAAAGGGATCCAATGAAAGGAATGGGATTTAGGACAAGGAGTTCCTAAAATAGTGGATTATAGTTGGAAGTCATTCCATAACGTACTGCAGACTATTGTTTCCATATTTAGTTTTCATACACACTTATATACCATGGTTTGTCTAGCCATTATATATTCCCATTTATTTATTTATTTTACTAAATTAATTCCATTTGATATTATTTTATTCCACATTTTTTACTTTGAGATATTATGATTTAATTATATTATTTTTTCAAGTATTGATATTGGGGGTATAATTTCCCCACTAACAGAGCTCATACCTTTACTTCTAGTCGGTAGCCTCTTAGACATGGGGAGGCACACATACAGTCATTCGACACATCAACACTAACTTAGTGGATCATGTCAATGTATTCAAAAAATGGTTTCAATGTACAATTTTATACTTTTATTTTGACTTCCCTAAAATATAGTTTAAAGGAGACATGCTCTGTGGGTCTCAGGTAAGGGAGTTACTATTTGCCTAACTATCTCATGTGTAATAGAACTCCAAGTTACCATTGATGGGATTGATGTTACTGTTTTTTTGGATTTTGGGTGCATTCATGCATCATGATTTGACATGTCGGATCACATGTCACATATATAACTATTTTTTGATGCATAATATTTCTTTAATTTAATTTCTTGGTTTATGCTATCTATTCTGGATAGACTTTTTTTCATTGATTAGGTGATATATCAGTTTTCCATGAAATATGGATATTTATGTACTATAATTAATAAGTCTAACCGAATGTGAATAATGTGTTGGGATGGAGAAAATTTGCTAGTTCTTGGAGGGATATTCCTTGAGTTATGGGTACAATCCTAGTATAACATTTATGGTTTCCCATAGAATGGTAAGGATCTATTAGTATCAGATGTTTATAAAGCTCTTTTGAAATTTCAAAAATGATTCCCTATAGACATTTGATAGTACCATCTACTATGACATTCTAGGATTATATCATTCCCCCTTTAATGGTGTGCAAGGATATGCCCCATCATGTTTTCATAAAAAAAACTTGTGATATTGTCTATAGATCCCATTCATCGAGGAATGTTTTGGATTTTGACTATTTAAGGTGGAAACATCCAAAAATAGGATGATCAAACATGGTTTGGATTACTAGATCCAAGAACATTCAACTTTCTCAGGTACCACTATCCCCTAGTATATAGAATAATGATGGGATTTTATTGAGTTTATTTTCCATGTGGGATAGGATTTTGAGTGTGGGGAATTTTTTTTGGTGACTTTCATGTCCCATAGACCTGTTGGGAGATGGTTGAATATGTATCGAGTAGGAAGATGAGAGTTTATTAGTTCTATGACCAACAACGATTTATTTCAATAGAAATACATTCTTGACATGATGAAACTAGAACAATCTTAGGAGTTCATACAATTTCTACAGGGATCCATGAATGTTTCTATGTATTCTGATTGATTCATATAGTTTATTACTTTTACATCTTCATTGGATGGTAATGAGGTGAAATAATCCTAGAATTATGAGGTAGTAATTCTCTAAAATCATAAACATTAAGTTAGAAGGTATGAACTGATGAAATATAAACATGTTCATCATAAGGCTCTAAATTTTTAAAAGGTTCTATATTAGGATAGGGTAACAGGTTTACTTCCACTCTATAGATGACTAGTGTCTTAGTTTCCTCTCACTAAAAAGGGATACTATTCCTATAGCAGGAATGGAAGGTTGGTTACGAGAAATAAGGTAGTTTATAGAAAGGTTAAAGTTGGAAATCCTCAGTGTATTCTATGGGAGATGATTGCAATTGGTGCATCAATTTTGGGAGAAAAGGTCATTATAACAATTATTATATGAGTTAATCAGTGGAGTGAACCATTGTGGTATGTTTGGTAATATTCAATGTTTTTTCTTAATTAATTCATGATGGAGTACTGAGAGATCAAGGCATGTTGGGGGTAGAGGTCCTCAACAGGAGATACAAAATTCTTAGACTATGGTGAATCAAGATCATGACCATGGATTTAATCCTGGAAAAATTTATTTATTGGGAAATAAACCATTATATGGTGATGAGATACATTCTACTATTAGAGGATTGATCTTGATCAATTCTATGTTATCTGATTTTTTGATATTGATGCTTCCCATTTTGTTATATCTATATAATGTATTTGGGACTAGGATTTTCAAGTTTTCTTCAGAGTTACATTACCTTGATACTCCATTAGTCAAGAAATTAGACCTTTTTTAGTGATTTATAGAGTATCCTATAATCATTTATGCTTATTTTCATCTATGATACTTCATGATTCTTATGATGTAATGATTTGATGTGACTCTCATGATGGACTAGAAGAATAGTTTCTTAGATTACAATGATTTCTACCAGAGACTAGTGTTGTTTACATCACCCAATGGATTGGAGTTTTTGATAACCAATGTATGGGAACCAAGATCAGGATGGGTTTCTCTAGACCTGATTCATCCAAGAAAAAACATGGCATTGGTTGTGAGATTGGATATTTCTGTAGGATCAGTGGAAACCTCGTCATCTTTTCCTATAGCTATGGGTCTCTGTTAGGATGTCTTTCCAGATGACTTATCATGAAATCCACCTAATAGAGGAGTTAAATTTGAGATATATGTCATGAAATATACACAATCCATTTCTATAATCTCTTATCATATGGTTCTATCTAAGTTGAAGGATTTCCATGCACAACTCAAGGACTTTGAGTAGAAAAGATGTATTAATATGAGTACTTTACAAAGGGTTCCACCTATATTGTTTTCAAAAAATGTGGATGGTAGAATTTTAATGTACATATAAATTATTAGAGGTTGAACTAGGTGATGGAGAAGTAAAAATATACTCTTCTAAGGATTGATGATATATTGAATCAATTATAGGTATCCTAATGGTTCTCCAAGATTAATCTTCGATCGGGATATCACCAGCTGTGGGTTAGAGAGGAGGTTATCCCAAAGATAGTGCTTTATAGGGAGTATGGGATATTCATGTACTGGGTGATTCCATTTAGACAGAATAATTCACCAATAGAGTTAATGGATCTCATGAATAATATATTCCACCCATATCTAAACTTGTTAATTGTAGTTTTCATTTAAGGCATCCTAATTTACTTTCCTACCCTAAAGTAGCCTACATGACATCTTTATACAGTATTGAGTATACTTAGACCACATTGAATTTATAGCAAGATATTGAAGTGTAAATTTTAGTTTTATGAAGTGAAATTTTTAGGGCATGTAGTGTCTGATATAAGTATATATATAGATCTAGAGATGTTTTAGGCAATGGTGTCATTGAAACATCCCAAGAATGTGTTCATGATCATGATATTTGTTTTATCATGATTCTATAGACGATTTATCTATGGATTCTCCCAATTATCAACACCCATGAAAACATTTAATAAGAAGGGATAGAGGTTCCATTGGCAATAACAGTGTGAAGAAGAATTTATCTATCTAATGTGAAGGTTTATTACAAATTTATTGTTGATACATATCGTGCCAGGGATTGGATTTGTTGCATAACATGTTTCATCAGGTATTGGTTTGGTAGTAGTGATGATGTAGGGGGAGCAGGTAGTAGATTATTGGCTATGTTAGATCTGAACCCATGAGTGGATATTTCCTACCAATTTTTTATACATAGAATCCATGATCCATGCCTTTAAGTGTTTGCAATAATATCTCTTTTGAAATAGGTTTGTTGTCTGTAAAAACCATAAGAGTATTCACTATATCCCCATTTTTGGATTAATATTTCATAGTAGAATAGGAAATGAGGAGACAACAGATTGACCCAAAGTGTGATATGATGTGGGAACAACTAGATGGAGGTGGCCTAATACCCAGGTGGCTATTGAACAACAATGATATGATCCATATACATGGGAGGGTAAATGAACATACTTTTATTTGGGAAGATATAGAGAGATACTTCCATACCTATATGTGGGTGGTACATCCAAGAGTGATAATTGTTTACCATGACTTCAGGTATCCAGTTTGGTGGCCTCGGATAAAGATGGAAATTGAAGGATTTGTTTACAGATGCCTTACCTTTTAGAGGGTAATGGCTGAGAACCAAATTCATTGTGGTTTAATCCATAACACTCGAGATCCCATGTAGATGTAGGATGACATAACAACATGATTTATTAATTGGTTTCCATGGACCATGAGGAGTTGTTAATCTATTTAGGAGATTATTTACTAGATAACGGAATTTTCTCATTTATTACCAATCCATGGGACTAACATTGTGTACGAGCTAAGAAAGCTATATGTATGTGATATCATAAGATTAAATGGAGTTTCATTAAGTATTGTTTATGATAGAAACACATTATTTACATCACAGTTATGGAATTTATTTTACTAGTCATTAAGGACTCATTTAAAATTTTATATAGTGTATAATCCTAAGATAGATTATAATCAGGGAAGACAATTCATATATTAAAGGATATTATCCAAAATTTTATTATAGAATTTGGTGTAGTATGGGATCAAAATCTATCCTTGTAGAATTTTTTCTTACAACAAAAATATCATGGATTTTATAAAAATGGAATCATTTTGGGGTCTCTGTAGATAGAAATTCCATACACTCAAGTGTAGGAATGAGGTGGTTGAGGCAGTAGTTTTTGGGGCTAGCATGGTGCTGGAGAACTCGAAGAGGGTATAATAGATTAGAAAGTTATTTGTGACTACTCAGAGTAGTCGTCAAATGTATGTATACTAGAGGATATGACACATGGAGTTAACCATTGAAGAACGTGTTTTATTGCAGGTGTCACCATGGTTGGGTATCATCATTTTTTTAAAGTAGGGGATGCCATAGTTTGTTGGACCCTTCATGATCACCAAAAAGGTTGGGATAATGGAGTATCATACAGACATTATTTCATATTATTAAGGCATGCTTGATGTGTTCCACATTTCTCAGCTTCAAAGATAGATGTACAATTTTTTCCATGTTATATACTACAAAGACATTGAGTTGGATCCAGATGCATCTTATAAGGAGCAGTCGGTGCTGATTGTAGACCACAATTATAAAGTACTTTTAGAGAAGGTGGTAAAATTATTCTGGATTTTATTGTGGTATGTATAGATCTAATATGAGATTTGGGAGAGAGTGGATGATGTTCGGGTTCAAAGGCTTGAAATTATTTACCAGAACCACTGAGGGACCTTTTAAGGGATGGTATGTCTTTAGAGGGGGTGAATAGTAACAATCTATTTTTACATGAAAAATAAAGGATTTTTTTTTATTTTTTAGTCCTTTAAGTGAAAAATTGATAATTTTCAATGTAATATTTAACCATATATAGGAACTGTGATTTTCATAAGGGAAACTCATGATTCACAAAGGCGGTGTAATGGTAAGAGGAATTTTATCTTAGTTTCATAGAGGTAATTTATCTATTTCTAACATTGTGTATAGGTAACTAAAATTTCATGAAGGACGCATAGAGGTGAACCTTATTTACATAATAGAAAATTTATATTTTCATAAAAAGAAACTCTTATTTTCTATACACCACTTTAGGGTTTAAAGAATTCATAATGATACCTTATAAACTGTTCAAAGGTAACTCATACTTACTAAAGGGTGTGTAATTATAGGTTTAAGTTGTGTAAGTATAACAACCTTCTAAGGGCTATTTAAGGGTAACCCAATAGTCTTAAATTACACTTTAGAGATATTTAAGGGTAAAACCATTTTACCATTATGCAACACTCTTTTTTGAAAAAATATAATTAAAAACCATTTTTTCGTTTTTCTTTCCAAACTTGAACATGTACTAAGTTTTTATGATTTTCATAGCCTAACATCATGAATATTTCTTGTTTTTTACTAATTTTAAATTCTAGAATAAAATTTTGAAAAAATATAAACACTCTAAAACAAATAAATGATCAGTGGAAAAAATTAAATGATTAATTTAATTTATGTTTTTCTCAAAGATGAAAACTAGAACATGGAATGCTTATTAAGTATAATCACACCCTATTTTGAATTTTATATTGATCTCTAATTGATTTCAGTCATTCCAAGATTCCTAAATATAAGATTTTTGATGTATTCATTCATCAAACAAGGTTATTCCTTAGGTTTATAAGTGTTGAAGAATTATCAACCACTCTCATTATTTCTTTGGTGTAACTTTTAAAATTATAATTCGATGATTGGATCTGTATTGTTTCTATTCTATAGATTTGGCTAATAGTTTGTGAATATTTCATTCAAAATATTTCTATAGAAAAGATAAATAATTATTAGAGTAAAATCATCTGAAATTATGAAATTGAACCATATGGAATTATCACGTGGGTTTCAGTTTTTCTAGGAGAGGTAATTTATTATCACTTCTAGTGTTTTTAATTATTTTTTAAAAAAGTATTTAGAATTGATTTGAGGAATTGTTGGGGGGAAATTTGAAACAAATAACAGGTGTATGCGACTCATGTAATTATTCCTTGAGTAACTTAGATGTTGATATTGATGACCTTGAGCTATGTAGTTCCATTCCAAGAAGGTTCTTGTATATTATGTTTTCAGGATATGTTATTTAAACTTGATAAACCATAATTGTTTTTTTCTCATGTGGGTGTGTGTGTGTACCTGAGAACTTTCTTTATTATAACCATATGTTTTTTTGGGTATCCTATCAATAATTATTGTTGATATGCCTTTTTGTTCCCCTCTACGATACATATTTCTAAGGTTATTTCATTTCCTGGGTAACCTTGTTCTAGGTATTGAGATAATAAGGTTTCCAAATATTAGTTATATTAACCGTCAACTAAAGTGCATGATTAGGTTACAATGATTTTAGAATATGTATCATTTGATGATAATGGTTAGATCGAGAACATTCTTGTTGATATGGGGTAGACCATACATGGAATGAGAAATCGTTTGATTTTTTAAAAAGTGGGAGAATTTTATACAAGGGTGATGTGTTATCCAATTATTTCAAGAATGTGGGGAGAGAATTATTAATATAGGAGGATAATGAAAATCATTAGGGTGGGGAGAGAAATGTTCTAGATAATGAAAACTATTAGGTTGTGGTGTTTTATGTTTCAGTTTTTGAAATCTATCAGGGTGGGGCGTGTCGTGTTTCGGATAATGACCATTGCTGGGTTGTAGTGTGTTGTCTTGCTAATAATTACTATCATCGAGGTGGGTTTTTTGGGTTTTTCCTTAATATAGTTACTTGGTTGAAATACATAGATGTATATACTAAAATTGTGCCAATATTGGTATGATAGGGGTTTGTGGAGTCACGGATCATTCATGATGACTCCATAATTGTGTGGTTGTATATTTTTCATGAATTTAGCTTATATTGTGACATACCCCATTATATATTTGGAACAGATCTGTTCAAGTCACATTGGTTGTGTGTTACTTTGTCTATTACTCACCTGAATTTTGGTTATCATAGTTTTCATGCATATTTTTGGACCAGGGATCCAATGTAGGTAAAGGTCCATATGATGCGGAATATGGGACATGGAGGCTCGGAGTTAGAGGTGATTCCAGAACATACTCTGAACTGTTTATATTACATTTATTTTTCTCTGATACTTATATATATTGGGTTATGCCACATTGGAATCCTATTTATTTTTTCAGTGGATAATATTCATTACTTTTGAAATTATTTTCTTCCACATTTTTAATATGATATTTTTTTCTTCATTTATATTATTAGTGTATAGATAGGTGTTAATGGTATCATCTCCCCATTGAAGGAATTTATACAATCACTTACAGTTGAGTACCACTTATGTACATGGAGGTATGGATAAGGTCATGTGGCTCTTCAGCATGGACATAGTTGTTTGTTTTGTAGTGTTACATAACTAGTGTAGTGTAAAATATGTTACATTTAATAAAGATATATCATTGAATTTCCCCAAATGAGATTCAAACATAAATAGTCTTCATCTAAAGTTATATTATAACATAAACCCTTAAATCAGTCCTTATCTTTGTCAAATATGATCCAAAATACTATATAAAAATTTATTTTTTAAAATAAAAGATTTAGAAATTTAGAAATTTTTATTTTATGGTATATGCTTTATTGATTATCATTTTCATATATTATGTAGTTTTTCATTCCTTGGCCGCATAGGGTTATAAATTCAATTGTTCTAAAACTATTTTAGTATATTGATCATGTTAAATATATAATAAAATAGATTCAAACTATTCTGATTTTTAATTTTATAAGTTAATTCATCTTATTGGTATAATTATGTAGTCTCTTAAATATTTCATAGAACATACGATTATTATTTTATCAATTTTTCAGTATTTCAATAATAAATGAAATTGTTAAATTTACTTGTAAATATAACCTAAAAATACAACCATATGGAGTCATAAATTCCTCAAAAATTAATCATTATAAGTTTATATAATCAGTATGTAACATACCATAATAATTAATGAAATACTCATTATAACACCATTCATGTATACATACGAACTGACCCAAAAGAAGGTTTTTATAACGATTGAATGAGAAAGGATATGATTTTTAAAAATTATTATTTCACATTTGTATATATTTAATGACTTAAAATAAATTTTATTAATGTGGTAAACCGTATTTAATAAGAGTTAAATGAATAATAAAAAATTAAAATAATTTTAGGTGGTTATTACTTCAATGTGTCTCAGTATGCTCATTTTAAGAGGTTATATATTAAAGGAATCATTTTGGGTTTGAAATATTTATATATAAATTAAATATAATATTTAAATGACCTTAATAATGTTATAAATTTCATATATATATATATATATTAAATCCACTAGTAAGTCCATTTATGAATGGTGGTGTTTGAGAAATGAAATATATTGTCACAAGGCGATAGTCCGCACATATATATGTGTCACATATTAATTTTTAATGAATAAAATAAAAATATGGTATTTATTGGTAGATATTTACATATAATTATTATGTTATACATGTTAATTTTATAATTAGTCACATTCTTATGACCAGCCAAGTGAAGTAATAATGGAAAACATAATGCATCCTTTATAGAAGCAATTTTTTACGCATACACACAAACAACACTTCCATTTTCTAGTAGATGGAAATGTAAGATGGTTGGTGGTATATTATTTTTATGCAATTATAATTATTCTATAAATATAATATATATTTATTAATTATATTTTTATTACTATTCATTAGTAGTGGTAATGAAAAATTAATTACATTGCATGATATAGATAGTAGTCCATACATACATAAGAGTGAATTTTTAATTTCACATATGATAGAAATCAAGTTTATCAAAATTGGTTTTAACATAAACACAATAATATTTATTAATATCTTATATACTAATTTTATTATTCCTACATGTTTAAGATTATTTTTAAAGTGGTAAATTTGGAAACTATCATAAACGTTCTCATTTATGTGTTATAACACTTCTTTGGAAAACCACCATTGGATTTCATCTTAATACTTGTAGGATGGTATTTTGGTTATAAATTTTTTTATAGGTAATGGTTAAAATATTTGGGAAGTTATTTTGTTAGGTATTTTCCAATATAGAGTGCTAAAAGTTGCTGAATAAGTGAGGAGAGTAGGTTACCCTTTATAAGTGATAAGAGTGACCCTCTTATAAATATTGAGAACATTCAAAAATTATAAATGTATATCTCCTAGATATTACTTTAAAATAAATTAGTTTTTTATTATGAGAGGGTAAGGATAAAAATTATCTCAGTCAATAATAATTAAAATGATTTTTTTTGTCCTTATCACTTTGTTTTTACCTTATTTAATACATTTTTCACTTTAAAGAGTTGACTAATTTTTACATTAGTAACTATTCATTATAACCAAACATAAAATTGAAATGATCACTATATTTTAACCTCCATGTTAAAAATATGAAATATATTTTTTAAAATTTCACTTTTATAATCAATATAAATTAATTGTAATTTAAAAATGAAAAATAAAATAACAGACTTTTTTTGAAATATGTGTTTGAAGTATAAAAATGATTTTATACCAAAAAATTATAATTATGATTACTACTTATTTAGTTAAACAATACGAATTTAAAAGATATTAATATGAATTTAAAACCAATACCAAATAAAAAATAAAATTGTGAATTCTAGATTAATGAAAAATAAACAAAACATTTTTTATTTTATTAAAAATGTTTGTTAGATTTAAAAAATGACAAAAATAGATTTATATGTTCAAAATTATATTTTTAATTCGAATATTTTTATTTTAATATATATTTATATATATTAATTTAGTTTTTTAAATACACTATTAATTTATTCTTATACCTTGATAATTTCATAAATTGAAAATATAATCTAAATTAGTATTTTTCACTTGACACAAAAAATCACCTATTTTATCAAATTATAATAAAATTATACTAAGATTATTTAGATATGATGAAGTAAAAATAAATTTAATTTAATAAATTTTGAATTATAAATTTTTTAAATTTATTTGGGAAATGAAAATCCAAAATATAATGAACAAATAATTTTATAATAAAATGACCACATTAAACATCATGGAATGGAATGAACTGAGAAAAAAATCATTGTGCAGAAAATTAATTATAAACCATAAGTTAGTATGGGATAAGAAAAAATCCTTAATTCATCAGAAATGATTTTTTATGAAATTTAAGTCTGTTTAGAATTTTGGGGGAATATTGAAGCATAAAATTAAAAATTAATTCCTTATAATTTTTGTAACTTTGTTGTGAAACCACTCTAAAAACAATTCCATAACTATTTTAATGATTTTTCAAATATTCTATAAAAGCATTTTTATAAAAAAAATTAAATATTTAATCCACTTTTATTTGTTCTTATTGTTGATTATCAATGCATCCACATAATTTATTGTTTCATATATGGAATTGTAAAATTTTATCTTCACAAAACTTATCACTTTAAGTTTTAATTTATTGTTGCGTGTTACATAAAATATCAAACACAATTTCATTTAATGTAAAATACCTTCTATAATTCGGGTGTTAAACAAATCATATGATATGTCTAATCATAACATAATTCAATTTCCATTAATATTTTTTTCATGGCATAAAATTTATCCTTTTATTATCAAGTCCATACCAGGATTATAACAAAATAACAAATCTAATAAACCCGAGATGACGTTGTAGTAAAATTCAGTTATTGTAATGTTTGAATTATGAAAACATTTGAACAATTCCTTATGATCCATATTATATCATGATTTATGATTAATAACACCTAGTATAATTATTATTGGCTAAAAATATTTTATCATAAACTATTATATAGGATTTTTATTATATAAAAAATTTCAATATTGGGGAATCGTAAATTATAACATTGAAGAAAAATATTATTTTTATATTTTCTAATTTGAAATATAATTTATTAATTTATAAATTTTTTATAAAATAGAAAAAATTATTTTTTTCGATATTTATGAAATTTATAATGATTTTATAAAGTATTTATTTATAAAAATATTATAATAAATAATTAAATATTTTTAGAACATTTAATAAATAATTATTATTAATATTATTTATTAAAATTAAATATATTTGATTTTTGAAGAACGGATTATAATTTTGATAAAAAAATTTATATATGAATTATAAGTTATCTTGTAATGTTTTAATTAATTACCAAAAATTAAGGAAAAATATAAATGAGTTTATAATAAATCATGGGTTTTGTATAAAATTTAATTAGAAAAGAGGAAATTAAAATACTTCTTGGAAAAATATTTTTACTATATGAAGATAGTTTTTATAATTTGATCGAATAAATTAAAAATATTGTTAAATACTTGATATTTGGATTATATAAATTTTTTTCAAAATTTATTAATTGTTTACACCAAATATAAAATGATTACATTTTATTTTAAAATGATCTATTTAGAAATTTCATAAAAAATAATAATATTTATTGGTTTATACAAAAAATTAAAGTAAAGTGTTTATTTTTATTTATTTATGGAATGACGATAAATTAATTTTATATTATATCTTTATCTATGAATTCATTCCAAAGTTTTTATATCATTTATAAATTTTTTAAATGTTTATATATTTAATGTTATTTCTCATTTTTATTCATAGATGTAAATGTTATGTTATTAATTAATATACTTTTAGTTTAATGAGTTTGAACTACTTCATTAAATTATTATACATGAAATCAAGTAGTAACTTTCCAGGTATGATAATTGATTTAGTTTTCCTTTAAATTTATTTGAGACTATTTATGAGTTATCAGATTGAATTAATAGGCTAATAATAGTTTCTATTTATTAGGTATTATAATTATTATGGAATTGATGTCTCTATGGATTAATGAACCCTAGGTAATGGGACAGCATGTTGGACATAACACTTAATTAGGTGATTTGGAACTAACTTGAAAAATAAGGGTCATAAACTTGTAGTAACACCCTTATATTTTATTAAATATATATATTTTTTAAAAATTTAATTTCTCTGAATGATTGCGTTACAATCTAAACTGAGTTTAAAAATATAACGATATTTTATTAAATTATAATTATCATATAGTTATTGGATTATAGGGTATGAATATTACCAAATAAATAATGAAAAATGTATGGTTTCAAATGTATAAATAAATGTTTTGTGTATCAATAAATTATAAATGAAAATAAAAGTAATTTTTAAGTAAAAGAGATATTTTTATGAAAAACACATTCCATTTCCACCCAATAATGGGTATAGGTTTCATGAAGAAAATGTGTCTCAAATTTCCATGTTTAATTTTATTGACATGTTAGGCACAATGAAAAAAATTATACAATCGATCGTCCCATTATCGACCACCAATAAAGCCATTTAAATTCCTGGAACATCATGGAATCTCTTGGGTGCGTAAGCTAACTCGATCAGTGTCCACTATCCATAAAATACCAACTCAAGTATACTGTAAAAACCATCATGTCTTGGAATCTCAAAATTCTATTCAAAAAATGAGGCCACTCACCCAAGGTCTCACTAACATAAATAATACTATTAAATTATAACACTATATATCATTATCCTATCCATGTGCAATATGATCATCTATAAATGATACTTTAGAAGTACACATTTAGACTACCTACCAATCCAATATTTTTTCATCCAAACATATCTCAACAAATAATATCATCAAGTACTACTATTTCTCTGATTATTTCTCTTCCAAAGTTAGTAATTTCCAACTAAAATCATCCAAAACCACATTACCCTCATTAGAGATTTATGTAATATCCAAATCAAAGATATAATAGTTCTCAAACAATATTATTTGTCTCATGTTAAGTTCTATATGAGTGAATATATACATAAAACTCTTATTTTATGAATAATCTATAAAACAGACCCCAATTTTTTTTGGCACTACGTCTTAATAAAATATACCACTAGCATAAATTCTTGATCATGAATGGGTTTGTTCTTCCTATGAGGCAGTAACTATGGAGATCCAATTATAAAATCTATATCCACTATATTTATCACATCCCAGACCCATACTAAAGGTCTTATATTAAAAAACATAACCAAAATATTTTTTCAAAGAATCAATAATGATGTTAAATTCGATATCACTTTTAACACCTCAAAATAACTTTGGTACAAATCTCTCCAAACAAATATAACACCCTTATGGAAAACTCTGTGATTGGGGATGCAATCTTAGAGTTGTCCCGAATGAAGTTCATCTTAAAACCAGCTAATACTATGAAACATTAAATCTTAGAACCATTTTAGGATTATACTTATAAATCACTAACCAAGACTTTTCATAATCCATTAAGACACACTTCTCAGAAACCAAATAGCATAAAAATTTCACCATATGAATTTAGAAATAAAATTTTGATAGATTTCCATACAAATGATATTCTATTATGATTATAAGTATGAAATTGAAATGCTCACCATGCTCCTATTCTGATCTAAAATAAATAATGATATCATCCATGAAAACAACCATTAAAAAATCCGTAAACCATTTTAAGATTAATTTAATCAAATTTATTAACACTATATGAGCATTAGTAAATAAAATACAGGTGATAAAATACTAATCATTACTATACCTACTACAAAACACCATATTAGGAATATCTTTGTCACAAAACCTTAGATAATGGAACCGTAATCATAGATAAATCTTTAAAAAACACCATGATAAATTTAGATTTTCAAAAAGTTCATCAATCTTTGTAAAGGAGTATTTGTTATTCACTATTTCTATATTGAGTTTTTGGTGACCAATATAGAGTTGGGAACTCCCATCTACATTCATTGTTAGTAGAATTCACGTTGAACAAGGTGAAACACTAGGATGAATAAATCCCTTAGCCTCAATATCCTCAAGAAAAAAACTAATTATTTTAAATTAGTGGGTTCCATATGGTATGAAGTTAAAGATATGGGTCTCATCTAAATAATAAAGTCTATATAAAACATAACTTAATTATAAGGAAATAACATTATGAATTAATTTCGAAGAAATCACGATAGTCTCTTACCTCCATAGGAAGATGGCCACTAAGATGATGATCAATGATATAATGGAAAGACGTTGATAATGGGTAAGATATCAACTTAACACTAAGATAAATGAGACCTACTCTACCAAATCTCAGATCTGAGTCACCATATAATAAATAAGTAACTACATAGAAAGAAATACATTATACATGTATATGATAGAAACTTATCAAGGGTTCGTAGTTAATAATCATATATATTCCAATGAGAAGATAAAAGAGAGAGATACATATATATATATATTAATAACTAATAAGTCCCTATGATTTCAAGGATGGTAAACAATTATAGACACATGGGACATTTAAATACAAGCTAAAAATTCACTACTACAACACGGCCTTTTATTAGCTCTAAAAACCGACATTAACAGCACTACAAAAGAAATGTTAATGATGGCGTAGATAAAGGGGGGGGGGTCCCCTATATCAGCGCTCTGAAAAGTTCTGATAAAGGAGACCTTTATCAGTGCTAAAAAATCGCTGATAAAGAACCCCCTTTTCAGTGCTTTTTAGAGGTGATAAAGGTCACCTTTGTGAGCACTTTTCGGAGCGCTGATAAACGGGACCCACCCTTTATCTACACTGGCATTAACAGTGCTTTCATAGCTCTAATAGTAGGGCCCTTTATCAGTGATATCTTGAGCACTGATAATAGGGCCCTTTATCAATACTCTTTTAGCGCTGTTAAAGTAGGCCTTTATCAGCGCTCAAAAAAGCGCTGATAAAGGCACCTTACCCTGCACCTGCACACCTGTACCCCTGCACACCGGCACACCTGGACACCTACACACATGCACAAACCAGCACCTGCACACCTACAGACCTGCACAAAATAGCACCCGCACACAATATTTTGACAAACAATGCAATATACATTTAAATAACATCATGAATAAAAAAACACACTGCTATATACATTTCAAACAATGTTTTACATGATTACAATTACAACTATCCAAAAATAGTTATAAAAATTAATGTTTCATCCTTTGATATCCGTGATCCTCTCTCAAAATTTTTTGTCCATGGTATTTGTTGCCGAACAAAGCATCCGAACTCAAGGAAAAAAAATTCACCAATATGAGAAAACAAATATTTTGTTTGTAATACATTAATGAAATAAATTAAAACATTAATACGAAAGAATACATTAATATGGAAATGTGAAACTAAACTATGGAAATGATTAAATCAAATGTTTTCATTCTAATAACAATGAAAGGGAATAATGTAAAATCAATATTTTTTTGGATGATTTATCTCATTTAATAAATAGCGATTCTTTATCTAATGAAATGATTTATCGGTCATCCCGTGTGTCTGATTGAGGTGTGGTTGATTCATACACGTCACAAATGACTCATGGATCATTATTTTAAAGTATCAAAACAATCCGAATTCATTTTCTTGGTTTGCTGTATGTCACTTCTGTTGGTTTCTAATGTTAATGTCAATTTCAAACTGATATCAGACAGTTTTAGCCATACTGATCACACCGTGTGTCAGATTGAGGTGTAGTTGATTCATAAATGTCACAAATGACTTATGGATCATTTTCCTAATGTATCAAAACACTACCGGAAAATAGGTCTATACCCATGGTTTTGCAAAAAAACCATAGGTATAGGGTACCCCTATACCCACGGTTTTCCAAAACCTTGGGTATAGGGATACTACATGAACCTATACCCACGGTTCTCCAAAACCGTGGGTATAGGGTACTTTCGGAAGAACTATACAGACGGTTCTTCAAAACTGTGGGTTTTGCGTTTTTTTTTGAAGACCAATACCCACGGTTCTGGAGAACCATGGGTATAGCTTATGGATGGTAATGAAAATTAGGCGGGACACAAAAAAAAATTTGGAGGGAATATATTTTTCACGGTGTATTTTAATATTTTAATATAAATATAAATTTATATACATAGAATTTCTTTACCTTAGTTGGTCAATAATGGACGTGTGGCCACTAGACTCGGGTTCGAATCTCACTATCTGCATTTTTGAATTTAAATACCTGATGTGGATTAAATTAATATATATATGTTGAGGAATAAATATATATCAAAAACTATTCGTAGCCTGGTTGGTTACTTGGTGGCGTACGACAGTGCAACCCAGCATGAGACTCGGGTTTTTATCCTAGCTCTTGCCTTTTTCTATTTTAGGTGGATTAAATTAATATATATATATATACATTGATTTATGGATATATATCAAATGAATTCACATCTTGGTTGGTCCATCGGTGGTGCACTGCTGTGAGGCGCCGCAGGAGTGTGGGTTCGAATCGCAGTTCCTGCAATTTTTTTTTCAGTTTAAATACCCCACGGTTTGAAAACCGTGGGGTCTATTGTGTACCACACTATACAGTCGTGGTGCACACTTTGACACCCCATATACCCCCCGTTATCCAAAACCATGGGTATAGGTTGAGACCCTTATACCGACGCCGTTCCAGCCCCCAGTTCCCAAAACTGTGGGTATAGCCTATACCCACAGTTTTGGGGGCTAATCCCATAGTTTTGAACCATGGGTATATGTCGTTTTTCCAGTAGTAAAATAATCCGAACGCATTTTCTCGGTTTTTCGTATGTCACTACTGTTGTTTTCTATGGTTTATGTCAATTTCAAACTGATATCAAATACTTTTAGCCATACCGGTCACACAGTACGTAAGATTGAGGTGCGGTAAATTCTTACACCTAAAAAATGACTCATGGATCATTGTGATGTAGTATCAAAACAATAAAAATGTGTTTTATTGGTTTTCCGTTTGTCACTTGTGGTGTTTTCTATAGTTAATGTCATTTTCAAAGTGATATCAGACACTTTTAGCCATACCAGTCACACCGTGCATCAGATTAAGGTTCCATTGATTTGTACACATAAAAAATGCACATTTATCGTTATTTTAAAGTATCATAACAATAAACACAAATTTTCTTGGTATTTCATATGTCAGTAGTGTTGTTTTCTAAATTTTATGTCAATTTGAAACTGATATCAGACACTTTTATCCATACCGGTCACACCGTGTGTCAGATTGAGGTGCAGTCAATTATTTCACATCACAAATGACTCATGGATCATTTTCCTAAAGTATCAAATGAATCAGAATGTGTTTTCTTGGTATTTCGTATGTCAGTAGTGTTTTCTTAAAGTTAATGTCAATTTGAAACTGATATCATACAATTTTAGCCATATCGGTCACACCGTGCATCGGATTCAGGTGTGGTTGATTTTTACATGTCAAAAATGACTAATGGATCGTTTTAATAAAGTATCAAAACAATACGAACACGTTTTCTCAGTTTTCCGTACGTCACTTTTGTTGTTTTATGAAGTTATTGTCAATTTGAAACTAATATCAGCCACTTTTAGCCATACGGGTCACACCGTGCATCGGATTGAGGTACGGTTAATTCTTACACCTCAAAAATGACTCATGGATCATTGTCCTAAAGTATCAAAATAATATGAAAGCATTTTCTCAGTATTCTGTATGCCAGTAGTGTCATTTTCAAAGATTAAGTCAATTTCAAACTGATATTATACACTTTTAGCCATACAGGTCACACCATGCATTAGATTAAGGTGCGCCTGGTTCATACAAATCACAAATGACTCATGGATCATTCTAATGAAGTATATAAACAATAAAAATGTGTTTTCTTGGTATTCTATGTGTCACTTGTGTTGTTTTATATAGTTAATGTCAATTTCTAACTGATATCAAAAAAATTTAGCTATACCGGTTACACCGTGCATCAGGTAGAGGTGTGGTCAATTATTAAACGTCAAAAATGACACATGGGTCATTTTACTAAAGAATCAAAACAATCTGAATGCGTTTTCTCAGTATTCCATATGTCAGTAGTGTTGTTTTCTAAAGATAATGTCAATTTGAAACTGATATGAGACACTTTTAGCCATACCAGTCACACCGTGCATCAGATTGAGGAGAAGTTGATTGTTACATGTCATAAATTACTCATGGATCATTTTAATAAACTCTCAAAACAATTTTAATGCATTTTTTCGGTTTTCCGTATGTCACTTTTGTTGTTTTCTAAATACAATGTCAATTTGAAACTGATATCAGACACTTTTAGCCATACCGGTCACACCATGCATCGGATTGAGGTTCGGTTAATTTTTACACCTCAAAAATGAATCATGGATCGTTTTATTAGAGTATCAAAACAATCAAAAAGTTTTTTCTCAGTTTTCCGCATGTCAGTAGTGTTGTTTTCTAAAGTTAATGTCAATTTCAAACTGATATCAAACACTTTTGGCCATACCGGTCACACCATGAATCGGATTGAGGTGTGGTTGATTTTTACATGTCACATATGACTCATGGATCATTCTCCTAAAGTATCAAAACAATCTGAATTAATTTTCTTGGTATTCCATTTGTTAGTAGTGTTGTTTTCTAAAGTTTATGTCAATTTGAAACTGATATTAGTCACTTTTAGCCATACCGGTCACACCGTGTGTCAGATTGAGTTACGGTCAATTCGTACATGTCAAAAATGACTCATGAGTCGTTTTTATAAAGTATAAAAACAATATGAACACTTTTGCTCAATTTTACGTATGTCATTTGTGTTGTTTTCTAAAGTTTTTGTCAATTTTAAACTGATATCAGACACTTTTGGCCATACCAATCACACTGTGCATCAGATTGAGGTGTGGTTGATTTTTACACATCAATAAATGACTAATGGATCATTTTAATAAAGTATAAAACCAATACAAATGCATTTACCCAGTTTTCCATATGTCACAAGTGTTGTTTTCTAAAGTTTATGTCAATTTCAAACTGATATCAGACACTTTTAGCCATACTGGTCACACCGTGCTTCAGATTTAGGTGCGGTCGATTCGTACACCTCAAAAATGAATCATAGATCATTTTCTGAAAGTATCAAAATAATCCAAAAGTGTTTTCTCGGTATTCCGTATGTTAGTAGTGTTGATTTCTAAAGTTAATGTCAATTTGAAACTGATATCAGACACTTTTAGCCATATTGGTCACATTGTGCATCGGATTGAGGTGTAGTCGATTCTTACACATCAAAAATGACTCATGGATCGCTTTTCTAAAGTATCAAAACAATCGGAAAGCATTTGATCAGTATTCGTATGGCAGTAGTGTTGTTTTCTAATGTTCATGTCAATTTCAAACAAATATCAGACACTTTTGGCCATACAGGTCACACCATGTGTCAGATTGAGGTGCAGTTGATTCTTAAACGTCAGAAATACCCCATATATCGTTATCCTAAAGGATCTAAATAATCTGAACACGTTTTCTCAGTATTTCGTATGTCAGTATTGTTGTTTTCTAAAGTTTATGTCAATTTGAAATTGATATCAGAAACTTTTAGCCATATCGGTCACACCGTGAGTCAGATTTAGGTTTGATTGATTCTTACATGTCAATAATGACTATTAGATCATTCCCATAAAGTATAAAAATAATCAGAATGCGTTTTCTTGGTTTTCTGTATGTCACTTGTGTTGTTATCAATAATTTATGTCAATTTCAAACTGATATCAGACACTTTTAGCAATACCGGTCACACCGTGCATCCAATTGAGGCGTGGTCAATTAGTAAACCTCACAAATGACTCATGGATAATTTTACTAAAGTATCAAAGCAATCCAAAAGCATTTTCTTGGTATTCTGTATGTCAGTAGTTTTGTTTTCTAAAGTTTATGTCAATTTGAAGCTGATATCAGACACTTTTTTTCCATACCGATCACACCGTCCATCGGATTGAGGTTTATTTGATTCATACATGCCAAAAATGTCTCAGGGATCATTCTCCTAAGGTATCAAAATAATCCGAACACATTTGATTGGTTTTTCGTCTGTCACTTGTGTTGTTTTCAAAAGATAATATCAATTTGAAAATTATATCAGACACATTTAGAAATACCGGTCACACCATGCATTGGATTGGGGTGTGGTTGATTCTTAAATGTCACAAATGACTCATGGATCATTGTCCTAAAGTATCAAAACAGTCCGAACATGTTTTATCAGTTTTTCGTATGTCACTTGTGATGTTTTCTAAAGTTAATGTCAATTTAAAACTGATATCAGACAATTTTAGTAATATTGCTCACACCATGTGTCAGATTGAGGTTCAGTCAATTCATTCACCTTCATTGTCCTATTTGTTTATGTTCTTCCATCAGGTATTCTTCCCATTCATTTCTAAACACATCTATATCATCATGTGAATAAGTGTTTTTGTTATAGTAATAGTAGTATTGAAGAAATATAAATACACAAAGGATTAATAAATATTTTAATTGAACTAGTAATTATTTTAAAAAATACCTCTTTAGGGATGCTATTTTTTTATGATATATGAACTCTTCCAAAAATTTACTAACATAATAATTGTAGTCCTTTCAATTTGATTGTTTCTGACACTGCAAATACATCGATAAAAATTAGTAATCTATTTTGATATGTATTTGGATAGTGAAATATAATTATATATACCCTGATACTTGTCCATTTGTAGATCTCGTGCACCTTGTGGTCCTTAGACCCTGGATTCATTCCAGCCATTAGACGATATTCATAAACCACCATATCATAACAGAATCCTCATTAAAAGATAATATAAATTATAAAACTAGATATTTAGTTCTAAAATGTTGAATCTAGTGTATTAAAAATTAATAATTGCCATCATGTGTCGTTGGTTTGTTTGATATCCATACAGTGAATCCAAAAAATAAATCTTTGAAGTATCCAAATTGAATGCAATGAGCATCCAATGCTGCCTAAAAGAAAAAAAAGGAATAAGTAATTATAGAAATGAAAATATATTTTATATGATTAAAAGGTAGAGTTTTACCCATGCAGCATTGGTATTAAAAAGAGCCTGTCAGTCATAAATTTTCATTGAAACATTAAGAGCAGGTTTGATATTAATTCATCTTGAAAATAGAAATCTATTTCTTTTTGTTGTGTAGACATGGTGTGAGGACTAATGAGTCGAAATTTGTATTCACAAGAAAATACCTTCAATTGCTTTTCATATATACGCCTGTGAAAAATAGGAAATGAATTTAGCCATAATTATCATAGTATATTAGCTTCTGTAAAATCAAATCATGAAAACATACCTCATTTATACATTTATAACTGAGGTGCCTAGCCAGTCGTTTGTAGTGATTTCAGCTACATCGTCAGCACAATCAAAATCTAATGTTTCCTCTCCGTACATATCTTTTTCAAAAAAAATTGTGTGATTATTACCGCCTTTCATTTTTGTATCCAAATGAGCTTGTAATGATATTAAATGTTGATATAGAACGGGAAGGGTGAAGGTGCCCTCAGTAGATCATTTTGATCGGTTGGTTGATCCTTTTGAGACGTTATTTCATTTTAGCTCATTCATTTTGTCCTTTTGTAATAAAAATCATCGTTTCCTCCCTTTTATAATTAAATGTTAAACATTCTTCTTGAAAAATTAATTGGAAATGAATACCTCCTGGTCGACACATTTTTTTACAAGATTCGATGACCATGCAATGAATGTTTCAATAGATTTTTCCACCGTATGAATGTCTTCATCATCATTTTGCACAGGTAGCTCGGTGCTCGGCTCATGAGATATGTTAATAAATACTTTTAAATGACCTATTGGAAGTGATCTGGTGTTTAGTGTGTCATTCTTCATATTGAACAACATAGCCCTCACTACAAGGCGATGGGTGGGAGTTGACATATATAAATCACATTCATTTTCACCCTGTAGAATATCATTACAAGAAAGGTATCTGTATCTATGTGATTCACATTTCATATAAAAAAATATTAGAACAATGATTACCTTAGTTAAGTCAGGTCTTTGAGGGCAATAGCTCGCCTCAAAGTTGGTGGGGGCTGGGGCGGGTTGTTCTTGATTTGTTTCTTCTCTTCACCTCTCCCCCGTCAATGATTCTAGAAACTCTCCCTGACTTTGGAAGTTTTCTTCAAGGGTATCTAGTCTCCCTTTCATCATTTTCATTTCTTTAGTTTGTTCCTCCTCTTGTTTTTTTTGAAAATATGTCCAGGGTGTCAACCCAAAACCTGCACCTCTGACACGGCCTTACTGTTCTGGCTGTTTCAAGGACACTAAAAGTATGTCTACATCCGGTGCAGGTGTTTGTAATTCCTATGACTATATCAAATAGAAAATATGGAAAAAGAAGTAATCATACTTATGTAATTTTGATTTAGAGAGAAACAAATTTATATGATGTCATACTTACACATGTTTCCCACAATTTTTGTGTGTTTTCATCTACCAGTTTCCCCTCGTTATTAACACGAGACTCCTTCCATAGAACATGGCGTGGGATAGTGGTTGATTTGGATTTTAATTTATCAATCTATATAGAAACCGAGTAACATGGTTATAGTGTTGTTTTATGTCACATAAAAATATTACAGTACTTTTAAAATAAGTACCAATTTTTTTTTCAATTGAAGCATACCCTAGCCTTGCTTTATGGTAGGGGTACGCTGGTTTTTCTGCTCGTTCATTATTTTCAGCACTCAGTTGCTATTTCATAAATAAGAAACTATTAATAAAAGTGATGAATACAAGAAATGTCAAACATCATGTTACCAAACACAATGTACCTAAAAACTCTTCTCCACACGATGGTTGAAAAATTTATCCCACCCTCCTTGGGATATCAAATGTGCATAAAGAGGAGGTGGGTGCGGTTTGATTTTCCCTTCATAATATTTTAGATGAAATTTAGTTAAAATGGGGAAAAACCTCTATGAACTCTTACTACCTGTCTTAATACATATTCTTTGTGCGTGACATACAGTATAAATGCACTCTGAAAGAGATGATGTAGAGTTAGTCAATATTTTAGTATTTTATTTTATTTTATTTTAATAAATTAAACAAATGATATCATAATGATACTATAATCTCTTCCGATATTAATGTTTTCAGCCTGCTGACAACATGGTTTCACGACTCTATATCAATCGGCATGCATTTCCGAGTGACGATTCCAATGTAGCTACTAATCATGGCTTTATGGGGGATTACATGCCGACCTCACTTATTCCATCCCACCTCATATTTGATGTCCTTTTCTTTTGCCTTAAGTATTTTGGCTAAAACATTCAAACTACGATGCACCAATTTTTTTGTGGTGTTGTGGTTTCATTTCCTACCATTTCCTCGGTTTCTATATCATCATTATGTTCCTTCAAAGCACTAGCATCAGCACTGGGACCGGCAACAACAGGTTGAGAAACATGTTGTACCTCTATAGTGGGACCATCATAAATAGGTTGAGAAACATGATGTACCTCAGTAGTGGGAACAGTTGCAACAGGTTGAGAGACCTGTTGTTCCACAGTAGTGGGGCCAGCTGCAACATGTTGAGAAACCTATTGTGTCTCCGGATTTGGTACATCAGCAGGCACAAAAGTCATTATCTGCATAAGTGGTTTCACATTTAATTTTGATCACATAAAAGCAGAAACGAATAGATAATTACATAATGTAAAAAAATCTATATTACAAATAAAATTAACCTGATTATTGAACTATTTTTTTAAATGATGAAGGGATTTGACCCCTCTATCGACTGTCCATATCCCTTCATTGTGGTCTCCTCTGACATACAAAACGTCCTCTACACTAGGACCACTACGAAATGGTTGCGAATTCCCAATGAAAGGGTCATCCTCCATTGAATTTTCATCTGACCCTTCAGTTGTTTTGGTAATAAAAGAACAATTGACCAGTTTCAGTTTGTGGGATCTGGAACATAATATACTTGCACTGCTTGTGATGCCATTATAAATGGTTCGTATTTCTCCCCTTCAGTAATGAAATCAAATTTAATGAATACCAATTCATATATTTTTATAGTACTCCTGTTATCAACCCACTTTCATTGAAAAATTGTAACTTGGAATTCCGTATAATCCAACTCCCATATTTGTTTGATGATGCCAAAGTATGAAATATTCGCCTAAATTGGATTTTTGTCCATAGCATCGGAAACATGCATCGCTTCAGCCACAAGTGTAACCCCACTATTCTTCATGGTACTATCTTTATCATGTCCATTAGTATAATATTTATAACCATAGACTACATAAGCATTGTAAGATAATACATACACACTTGGTCCTCTGATTAGCCATCTAAGTCGGTCTGAAATTGACTCTAGATTCACATCTGACTTTTTAAAAATATGGTTCCGAAACCATCCTATAAAATGTAGATTATGTTTATATAATATCCATTTTCATCCCTATATGGATTCAAATTCCTAATAATTTCTTTGAAATTTTCAAGATATAGATCAACGTCGAAATTGTTATGAAAAATATAAAGGTGGGCCTGCTCCCGATCTGTAATATTGATGGTGAGAACCTGTATTCCAAAACTTCATTCACCCTCAAGCCGCCTAGTGTGATGAGATTTTGGTAGAACTATGCTTTCTACACCAGATAGTTATTTGGTATAGAATTAAACGACTTCCACAACAATATATCGCTCCTCAATATAACCCTCTGAACGACTTAGATTTTTGACATACCCATTCAAAATTTTCACATACCATTCAATGGGGTACATCCATCTGTAATGTACAGGACCATATAGTTGAATCCCTCTCACCATGTGGACCATCAAATGAACCATCATATCAAAAAATAAAGGCAGGAAAAACATTTCTAATTCACATAATATGACGACAATTTTTCTTTCCATAGTTAGCAATTTCGACGGGTCTATAACTTTGCTGCATATTTCTTTGAATAAGAAACATTGTTTTGTTAAATAATGGAAGAAATTATTGGAAAAAATGCAACTTAAAGCAACAGGAATGAGATTTTGCATCAAAACATGGTTTTCATGTGATTTCAGACCTCTTAACTTCAAATCACTCATTGACACGAGGTTCTTGATATTTGATGAATGCCCCTATGGAACCTTTACGTCATTCAAGATGTTGAAAAACTAATATCTCTCCTGCCTGAAAGGAGTATAAGAAATAGGAGGAAAAAATGTTCATTTTTCACCCTTCACTGGTGCCAAATCTTCTTGTATTCTCATTTCAACCATGTCCAACCTAGCCTTAATTACATATTTTGATTTTCTAGGTGTATTTAGAAACGTTCCAATGAAACTATCAAATAAATTTTTTTCTACATGTATAATATCAAGAAAATGTCTGACATATAGACAATTCCAGTATGGTAATGCAAAAAAACTGATCACTTTTTCAAACCGAATTTCATAAGGTTTTTTGAAGACGGTTTACCAAAAGTAGTGCCCACATTTTTAACTTTCTCAAACAATTGATCTCTAGTTAGTGGATACGGTGCTGTATGTTCTTCTGAACATCCATCGAATGATGTCGTCCTAGATCAGTAGTTACGTCGTCAGGGTAGAAATCTGCGATGTCCTAGAAACACAATTTTCAATGAATGTTTTAAGCTAATTGATTGTGTACCTTGTTCAAAAATGGGAAACCCTTGAGTTCATTTAATTCTATATCCTGAAAAATTTCCATATTCAATGTAGTTATTTATCATCCTGTACAACAAGTCTCTCAAAGTGAAATCCTCCTTTTTGTAAGCATCATACAATGTAACAACTGAATCCCACAATAATTCCAAATCATTGATCAATGAAGCCAAATAAACATCAATATAATTACCTTGTTGTTTTGGTCCTGATATAAGCATAGATAACATGATTTATTTTTGATTCATGAATAAGCATGGTGGTATGTTATAATTTACCAACATAACCCGCCATGCACTGTGACTATGGCTTTGAAATCCAAAATAATTCACTCCATCTTTAGATAACGCATGAATAAGGTTTCTCGACTCGTTTCCAAATTCAAGATACTCATGATCAATTCTCTTCCACTAATGAGAGTCTTCTGGGGGACGTAGTATCCCATATTTAATTATTGTATCTTCATGACAAGTCAATTGTCCTGGAGTATCCTCACTTCCATATAGGTGCCTAAACCTTGGAATGATTGGAAAGTACCATACAACTTTAGTAGGACTGGATTCATCATTCGTGTATCGAGAAGCACCACACATTGGAATTCTTTAAGTGATTTGTGGTCCTTGAGAAACAGTATACAATCATTCGGGCATGCTTTTATTCTTTCAGGGATCATACCCATTAAGTATAGCATTCATTTGTCATCATATGTTAGGCCTAGGAGATTATTATCTTTTGGGAGCATGTCATTCAGGAGGGCAAGTAGTTCTATAAAACTGGAATCACTCCTTTTTTCTCCTTTCAAATTATACAGCTTCAGTACGGCTGACAGTGCAGTATATTTAGTGAAACCAACATACAATGGCATCTTTTCACAAATTTTTATCTTCTCAAACAATTTTGGGCAATCATGAATTTCATCTTCGATGGTGCTTGTCATTTCCTCAACACGATCTCCTTCATCATTAACATCTGTAATCACATCCTCCATATGGTCATCTTCATTGTTCATACTTGTAATCATATCAGATGATCCATAAAATGCAGTGTTATCCCAGCCACTACCAACATTCATTATTTCCCCATGTTTATTCCAACATGTATAACTCTGATCTATTCCATTACAGATCAATTGTTCTTCCAACTCCTATAGACTAATTTGTTTTGAATAAAATCAACATAAACAAAGACAAAGGATTTGAGACAGGTCATATGCATGATCCTTTTCAAGCTTGATAAATTCTTTCACACCTTCATCATACTCTTTTTTCAACTGATTGGAATTCATCCTTTCATTATTTATATTCATCCTATTTGAAATCAAAAAGATGTGAATATAGGTTAGTGGAGAAGGAATATGAGTATAATTTAGATAAAAAACTAGATACATAAAAAATGGAAGGGGCGTGCTCATTAATAGCAAATCTTGGGTTGTTTTTTCAGATTCATCCATTCTCTTCCTCTCTTTGATCCACGCTGATTAGGGGCGGCTCTTGGGAGTTTTTTATAGTGCATTAGTGAGTACTTCCCTCATACTTCCTCTAATACTATTATCCTTTATTTCCCTATGATCTGGGATGATTTTGACTAGGATTTGTGTGATGATTTCACTATATCATCTTCAAATAAATTTAGATGATGTAGATTTTGTTTGTATTGGCTAGAGGTAATCCTTGTATGATGAACGCACCATGTTTTGTGTGGTTTAGGTGGTGTTTTATTTCCCACTGAGTTTTTAAAAGATTATTCTGAATTATATTAAAGTTAATAATTAATTATAAGTTTCTATAATTAATTATTTGTGAATTCTTCCTTGAGATTGGGTCTTAATCATTGGTACAAGATTAAATATGGCATGTATAGATCTTGGTTGAGGATGAGTTGATCTTGGTGAGGGGGTTACGCCCTTTTTTTAGGTATGTAGAGCCTATAATACAAAACAATGTTCCAATTTATGCATGATTAAGCATTCATGCATGAGTATATGTGTTCTTGTGAAAGGGATAGAAATCAAGAGTTACCTAGGTAAATAAATAAGGTGTTTTTGATTCACCAAGAGATTGAGTGAGGGTTCTATTGAATGTTTGTGATTTTGTGACATCCAGATATTATGTCTCCATGGAGATGAGGTTTTTAGTTGTGTTTATGAGAGTATCGGGTTTGGTATGAGATTTGTATAAACTAGTTAGATTTTTTAAGGCTATATAAGTAAGTATTAGAGTCTTATACCTAAAGAAGATGGATAATACAGTTGTATATATCACGTATGATGGCTAACACCCTTTTGAGGATATATAAGAGTCATGGTGTATGTGATGAGTAGGATATTCCATATAGGTATTGGTGAAGTGTGACATAGAGGATTTACTCCTTATAGTTGGATTAAGAGATCTACAAGGGGAGATATGATATGGTACCTAAGTTAGGGTCATGGTAATAGTCTAGAAGACATAGAATAGGGTATCCAAGGATCTTAGTGTGAGTTTCTTAGAATGGTCGTTATTTACTATTAATGAGTTTTAATGTGGGAATTAGAAGTTGATATAGACTAGACTAATGAGGCCTAGATCAAGTATAGCATGTGGGTTGTGTCATTACCATGTAGAGATGAGGGTGTGTTGGTAACAATGAGTAGAGATGGGTTAGGTTTGTTTAACCAAGTAGATTCCCTTATAGAAGGAAATAGAATATTGATAGGTTGGGAATAATTTTGAGGTATAACCAATATGGTTTTAAGGAGATTATTATGCAAGGCTAAATGGAAGGTGAATTTTATCATTTATGGTCAGACTGACTAAAATATTGGGACATCATATGGCTTTCACCTAGTTGAAGTGTGATCATCCATGGGGCCCACCTATTGATGATGTGGTTTAGCTAGTACTAGAGCTTGGCTATCTAGATACCCTTCTTAGATTACTATTTATATGTTTTGTGGCTTGAGAAAAGATGGATGACCTTTATTAAAGTTATAAGGTGTTGGCAGGACCCTAATTTGAGTGAGAAGGTGTTGGTCAGAGGGGATTGTTGTTTGAATTCCAGGGGATCCACCTATTGATGGTGAATTTTGACTTGTTATAGAGGTAGGATCCCTGTTGTCAAAGGCGCGTGCCTCAACGCGCCTTGGCACGAGGCACCATGAGGCACACCTAGTGTGCCTCCCCATCGGTGAGGCAAGGCAACCCCACCAAGGTGTGCCAAAGGCGCGCACCTCATGCGCCTACCCGAGAGGCACTGTGGCGTGAGGCATGAAAAAGATGCACCACTTTCCCCTGAAATCGGGGGGAATAAGGCAACAAAGATCGTGCTTAGAGGGGTGGTGGAAATCGAGGGCCCGATGGAAATCAAGAGTGCTGGCAGAAACCAAGGGTGCGATGAAAATCATGAATAGGAGGAAATCAGGGACATCGGGGAAAATCATGCTGGAGCAGGTGGAAATTGTGGGTGCGTAAGATGGAGATCATGGTTAGAGGGGCTGATGGAAATTGGCAATATTTTCTGAAAAGCTAGTTGTACATCCATAAATATAACATTACATTTAATATATTAACAAAAGAAGAACTAAATCAAACTCTATGAAAATATAACTATCTTTTGACCAAAAAAAAGGAAGGAATAACAACAAAAACATTTAACTTAACATGATGATTTTGATGTTGGGGTTCTCAAACTCATTTAACATAGCAGGGAATAGCAGAAAAACATTTAACATTGTAGAAGACATATAACATAACATGATTTTTTTAAGGTTTAGGTTCTTAATGACTTATTATTTGATTATGATTGGGTTAAAAATTATCAGAATTTATTTTAATTTGTATTTTTTGATTGAATTTTAGTTTTTTAATTTAATATATTGTTGAAAATTGTATATATTTTATTATGTGCGCTTGGGCCTTAGTTGCGCCTCACGCCGCACCTCACGCCGCATCCCCAAGCGGCCGTTGCGCTTTATTGTTTCGCGCGCCTTTGACAACACTTGGTTGGATATTGTGATTCACTCCTTAGATCATTTTTTGTATGATAATATGATGTGAGATATAGAAATGGGGATCACTAAGTATTGGTTTGGAGTAGTTTTGAGAGAGGTTGTCTATAGAGATTCCCTCCTCAGATTGTTTTTCAGGTGATGTGATGGTGAGACCCACCATAAGTGAGAGGGGAGCATCTACTATGTTGTGGAATTAGAGGATATGTGAATCACACCAAATGTGAGAGGTTTGTGGCACTGTTATGTTATAATAAAGGATGTGATATTTAAATTGGTATATGACCCAACCCAGAGAGAGTGGGTAGTGGGCAGGAATAGGTATAATCCTTATTAATGATCATTTTTTTGTTCCCAAAGAGAATAGTGTACAATATAGTGTACAATATAGAACATACTAAACATATGTCTCATCAAGTTGGCATGCCTCACCTGATGAAATGAATTCACCAACACGGACAGTTCAAACCCTACCTGGCCTAACTATGGGGTAGTATCCGAAATTAGAAAAAGATACATACTAAGGTCCACTAGACAGAGTGAAATCCTAATCTAGTGTAACAACCTTTCTCCCAAAATACTCTCTCTATTAAGGTTTTTATCACAAGGCTATAATGGGGAAAGCTAATCAAGATCAAACAAGTAACCAACCACATATACATGTGTCACACACAAGAGCATCACACACAAGAATCACACTGAATCATAAATAATCTCAATATTGATAATAAATGAAAACATAATTAATTCATTAAAATTCAATTTCACTAACCTTAAGGAGGAGGAACCGGTGGCGGAGGAGGAGGAGGCATCGACAACAGAGGCAGTAGAGGCAGCGGAGGCTGCGCAGAGGCAGCGTAGAGGTAGCATAGAGGCAGCAGAGGCAGCAACGGAAGCTCAGAGGCATCGATGGTAGTGGAGGTAGTGGAGGCAGCAGAGTAGGAAGAGGAGGAGGAGGAGGATCCACGACAAGAGGAGGAGGAGGATGTGGCAGTGGACGCGACAAAGGAGGTGGAGAAGGAGACAGAGGTAGAGATGGGGCAACGGTGGAGGGTAGGGGGAGTCGTGGCCAGAGGTGGAGAAGGAGAATTCGACGCTGGAGGAGGAGAAGGAGGTGGCGGTCGCGGCAGAGGAGGGGGAGAAGGAGGCCGCAGCGGAGAGGAGGCAGTGGTAGAGGCGCATGGTAGGGCTACTGCGAAAGCTTGACGGGGTGCGGGGAGGAGGAGGAGGACCCTGTGGCACATATAAATCCCTTGGGGACCTTTGTTAGTGCTGGTAAAAAGCACTGATAAAGACCCACTTTATCAACATTTTTGGAGCGCTGATAAATCCATATGTTATCAGTGCTAATAAATGTGTGGATAAATGTATATATTTAATAATTTGTTTATATTATTGTATATTTATTTAAAATGATATTTATGATAAATAAATTAATATATATATATATATATATTAATAATTATAACCCTATATAAATATATCTTTATTTATACTTATAAAATTATTTGAAAGGTATATTTATATATATATATATCATTGAAAATATAATAAAATATATATTTATTTTTTAAATATAATGTAATTTTAATTATAAGTGTACATTTTTTAGAACATATTTAATATATGGTTAACATAATAAATTATAATTCATTAACACATCAACGTGATATGTAATTATAATCTATAAATGAACATTATTCAGGAACATATATATATATATATATGATCACATAACATATACACATGATATATTCATTGACCCCAATTCAATGAAAACCACATATATATTCAATAATTTTAATAATACATATATGTTAAAAATTATTATATATTTATAAATAAAACACATACATTAAATATAAACAAATATAATAAATATATATATTAAATATAATGAATTAATAAATCTAATAACTATAATGAATTATTAAATCTAATAAATCTAATAAATATAATAAATATATTTATTATTAATCTAATAATTATTTAATTATATATATATATAGTTATAACATGATTTTTTTATTTAATGTATACATTATACCTTATCAGTGATAAGAAAAGTGCTGATAAATGTAACCTTTATCAGCGCTAAAAAAAGTTCTGATAAAGGAATATTTAAAGCGTTGATAAAATTATACCCCTTTACTAGTGCTTTTTCGTTAGCGCTGATAAAGGCAGGCGCCTGCCTTGCCAAGGTTTTTGGTAGTGATTCCTTCCCAAATGAGTGAAAAAGTCATCAGAAAAGGCATAATCTCTCACAAAAATCCAAACACAACAATATAATTGGAAGACATGAGTGAATTTGATGAACCTATATCAAATACATTCATAACTATAAAAGATTAAATAAACATTGTATTTGTTTTGTAATCTGGTCCATCCTATAATACCTCTAGTGTATACTCCATTCAAAATAGATGTACATTATCATCATTTACATTCCAAATAACCTAGGAATTACCCTTATGATTTTTTGGGATCCCACACCTTTTGCTGCATCAGATCTAAACTAAGATCCCTTAGTGAAGGAGGATTCATTTCTACTTATCAAGGATGCTCTCTCTTGAAACCACTGAATATGACCATATTTTCCACATGTGCGACACACCAAAAGTTCTTCCCTAAAATCATGTTTCAGTTTTTTATTTTTACCACAATATTAATGGACCAGCTGTCTCTACCCTAATATAAGTTGTGCACTCATGCTACATGCTCTATTCAGTCCACCCTCTTACTTTTCTGATGAAAATGTGAATTCTAGAAACCTCATGCTATCACTACTTCTTCTATGAGTCATGTATTATACGATTTTACCAACTAATTCATAACATCCTTGATAACAACATTCACATAGGTGGGAAGGAATATTAGAATAAACATAAAAGAAATATATTTCCAAAAACCCATTTTAATTTCAAGTGTCATGATATAATTACTGGGGAAAATATCTGCTGATAGTTTCACCAACTCAGTAAAATTAGAAGCATACTCTATGATCAAAAAATCTCTCAAATCAAAATTAATGAACTCCAACCCCTTTTTCTAGTACATATTCTTAGGATATAAATATTTATTTAATTATTTCTTAAAGGTGGTCTTGAAGAGGTACTTTTATTGTTTTTCTAGCATTATATATTACCAACACTTACTTCTTGAACCTTCAACCATATATGTTGTGGAGATAACCCTATAGTATTCTAAAGTATTCCAAAAGTGTGAAATTATCTAAATAATATTAATATATTATTTTGAATCCTAGGAAACCTTTTCACATGAAATTCTAGAGGGTTATAATTAGTTAGTTCTGATGTAAGGTCTACCTTTTGATTCGATTCAAAATTGGTTGGTTTAGTTGTAAAATAAAGTGTTCAGATGATAATTTCCATATAAACCTAGTCAATAGGAGGATTCATCTATAGATAATTATACAATATATTTCAATATATTTTTTTAGATTATTTATTTTAGAGGATCCATGAACTATAGAAAAATATGGCAGAAACTATTTAGGTTAGATTTTGGATCCTATATCATAAATCAATCTTGACGAACTAAATCCAAGAGGCTAAAGAAATAAAAATGTATGCTATGAAATACTACTATTCTCTTGGTAACTCAGGGGGTTTCATTAATGTGAGGTGGATAAGAATACAACCACACTATCTCTTGAGTTATAATAGTCTAGTATCTATTTTTTCAACAACAACTAGAATTAAATGGTGATAGAAAATCATGATCATCAGAATTATCACAACATGAGGCCCTGAAACCAATTTGTTATTGAAACACTAATGTTATCCCATAATGTTTCCCAATTTGGTCCATAATAAAGGATAAATAAAGCTATTGACCCCCATGGGTCAATGGTAAGAACCTGGTTATCATAAAAAGAAATGTGGCAATGATTTCACCACCCAACGTACATATGATAAGATAGAAAAAAACCATGTCTTACAATACATATCTATAATACGTCATATTTTATAAAACCATACCATAAGGTAGAATACAATAATAGGATTAAAATGTTTGAAAAAAGAGATAAATTGACATAAAACAAAGAACTCGAAGCAACCCATGGGTCCATCTCCTCATCACCATTTGGCACTACCTTCCCAATCAACCATAAAGATAATACATACTAGGAGATATATCATCTATAGAGTAACTATACTGATGAATCCATTATTTCTTATTTAAAAAAATATTTTTGAAACACTTGAAAAATAAATAATTTTCCCTATAAAAAATTATCTTTTTCTTTCTTTTTAAAAACCTTCCATTCCATTAAAAATCATGGTATAGTAAAATAAACTCACAAATATAACATATCACACAACTAGTGTCACAAAAATATAATATAAAATAGTTTTGAAGAATCAATATTCATATCATGATAAAGTGGTAGAATAAGTATATCAAAAGATTTGGTTTGTATTATAATATTATTACATAAAAGGGGAAAATCCATGATGTGAGGGAGTACATAACTAAGACACTAAGACATATAGAGGAATAATAACCGATATATGAAATTATTAAATATGGGAAACCTATTTTCCTCATAAATTCTGCCCTATAGAATCCATGGTATCATGTGAATATCTCTTAGTGATTTGGTACTATACTAGGGATTGTCAAAAATTAGTTTCCCCTTATACCCAAAGTATCTTAATATTCTATTATATCATTATTTCATTCAAGGAAAACAAAACCATGTTTCATAAAACATTTTACAAGGAAAAATACATTTAAAAATCTGGACCAAATTTTCATAAAAACATTTATATTTTGATACCACACTCCTCACATTATTAAAAAATAATTTATCTTTGAAATCCATCTTTGAGGAATTTCTTCAAACACATAAAGTACATAAAATCTAGTTTTCAAATAAATGCCATTTTAAAAAAATCTTTCCATTTATTTCAAATAATAAATCTAATTTAAAGATTTTAAACCAAATTAAATCATCATAGGAATGTAATTCAGGCCAATTGTTAGACCATCGGACATAAACACCACCCTAACGATTGATTACAACAATTTTTTCATTCTTAATTGGTGATAGGCAAGAAATAGATCCAATTATTAAGAACATAGTTCCCCTGGAAACAACATCAATTCTCTTTTTTGACTCTATATATTGTGATATAATCTCATAATACATAAGATTCATTGATGTGAAGTCAATAAAATTTAATGGAAAGAATCCACTTTCAAGATTACATGAGATAGAGATCCAAGCTTCCAATAGGCACAAATATTTGCCTTCTCTAAGTGGGATAGATTCTATAATGGGACCAAGGATCCTCTAAATAATGAAAAACTGAATATGGTATTTAAGGGTTTGATAAGTGGAAAAAATTAGACAAAATTACTTTTTGGATCCTTACAAAATGACACACACTATGATGTCACCGTCTCACAATTGGGCCTCACTGGTGGGCCTTTGGAAAACCAGCATCCAAATGGTGGGAATATGTAAAATTCCTATAACTCCCAAACTTCCAAAAGTGATTTATAGGATTCATATCAATTGGTTGGTTGACACTACATCTATACTTGTGTTCTGTCAACCTACATCAGCAAGTCGATGGCCTCCTACTTCCAATAACTTCTATGATCCCCTACCCTGACCTACAGGAAACATGAAATTCAAAATAAATATTCAAAAAATAACCATAATACATTATTCCATGCATCATGATTTGAAATTATACATCAATATCATTTATTTTAATTTTTTTTATGAATAATCTTAGAAATAATAAAACATGTTTATTGAATTCACATCCAAAGAGTTTGATTGTTACTAATAAAAAAACCATCCATATTCTATAATGGGATCATAATAGAAAAAATTTATTAAATAAATTAGTTTCCAATACCAAATACACAATCCTAGGGTGAATAGAAAAATTTTAATGTAAATAATACAAATATTTCCATGCTGTTGAATCTTTTGGATGACACATAAACCTGCTATTTTTATTTTACATAACATACCATGTAATCTAATAAGTTGTTTTTGATGATGAAAATATTTTCATATATTGTACTTTTAATTTTTAAAAATTTTAACCAAATCTTAAAAAACATTTTTATCTCAAAAAGAAAAAATATTTTCATATATTTCACTTTGAATTTTATTGTTTTAAATCACAAAAAAATTGTTAATTTAAGGATAATTATTACATATTTATAATAATTTAACATTTTTAATAATTTTTGAAAATAGATTAATTATTAATTTTTAAGTACTTTTATTCAGAATTTATATTAATTTCTCAATCCATATATTCTTAAGTTATTACTTAATTAAATATTTTAATTGAATCATGAATTTTAAAATTGATAGGAAATTTTGTTTTTTGCATTTAAAAATTTTCATATTATTTTAAACATGAAATATTTAATATAAAGTATATTTTCATGAAACTTTGTGAGATAATAATAAAATAATATATAAATATGTCTCATTTGGAACATAAGATATTTATCCCATGTTTGTTGGGTGTAATTTGGATATGTAATAAACACCAACGTGTATTTGATAGTATATGCATCACCACACTAATTAAGTCCTAATGTTAGCATTGTAATGAATATTGATAACATGTGGAGGAATTTGTTTTAGTTGTTGTAATATGAAATTCAATCAAAATCAATTCAATAAATACTTTACAAGCTACTATACTGGAATTTGAGTAGTCATCTTTGTAAGAAAAAAACATATTTACTAATCCATTCTTAACCCATTATACATATGTTCGTAGAAAATGAATTATTGAGTAAAAAACTGAAGGATATATGATAAAAACTTAGTATAAGACCATTTTTTATGATTTTACCATTTAATTGGTCGAAATCACATGAATTTTTGGGGGATGGATTTGGAGAAAATACATCCACCCCTCTTGATTGTGAAAATTAATCATTGTTTCCTTTAAAAGAAGTTGAAATATTTGATATATTTGGAAGTTCTCTTCAATTGTAACTGAATTTTAAAATAAAAATATATATTGGTTAATTTTTATATAGCTCTTATTATCTTTTTTATCTTTTTCCATCACCATTCACTCTCACCACTCTATGAAAATGGAGAAATAACATTGGATTTTGTTTATGGAGGGGAGCATGGATTAATTGAATTAATTTCAATTTAATATATTTTATTTAGTTTATTATGAGTATATAAATAGTAGTGAAACTGGTACCATTGAAGGGTTTTCCTCTCTTTCTCTACTATTGTATTCTTTTTCAAATTCATAATTATTCCTCTACTTCTTATTATAATATTTTTATTTATAGTGTTGGTGTAGAATTATTGTAATAATGTGAGAGATATTATCTCATATTTGGAGGGTTTGTGGGGGGTAAAAAAATTTAAAGTGGGGGTTTTTTATTGATAGGGCTGATCTAAATATTTGATTCAATTTTAAGAATTATTATTTTCAATAACAACGATTGAATCTATGTGAACTCTTTAGATCAACTTCATTATTCTTACAAACGTTCTTTCATAATTTTTCATATTTTTTATACTTCTATATTTTTATTTATATATATATCATCTATATTATATAAAAAACCCATTATTTTATAATATATTTAATATAATACTGAGAATATAATTGTTGTGTGTGTGAATGGAGACCTTGAGAGATCAACCCTAGATGTGAATTTTATTTAATTACATAATAAATAAAATTATTGAATTTTTATTCATGAAAAAATCCCATACAGTAATGTGATTCCATTTTTACCATAGAGTATTATGTGTAAACATTGTTTTTTTAAACAAACTAACATTTTTCAGAAAATAAAAATAATAACTTCACTGAATATTATTTTTTATTCTAGTTCCATAAATAATGGATTTCATAGTGATATTTACTTTTTTGTCTTTGATAACTATGAGGTTGAGATCTATAGTGAATAGATTTTAAGGATTCAAGTGATATAAATTTCTATAATTCATTAAGAAAAATGTAAAACCGTGGAAGAATAGAGTATCCAAATGAAAGACGTTTTGACTTATCTTGAAGTTATCAAAGCTTTGGGGTTGCAGGTGAAACACCAAAAAACTGAATATTGGTTAATTCTTATTTCACTTAATTATCTAATTGAATAATCCTTGGAGGACATGGTAGATTTTGTAGAAGATGTATTCATTAATTCTCAACCCTTGCATGAGGAGGTTCCTGAAGAAAACATTCCATCTGATGTACATGTGAGAGATCATCAAGAATTTTATAAATATTGGTAAGAGTTTAAATAATATAAAAATATAAGTTATTGTCCCATATTAAACAATAAAAAGAACTTCTCTATGAAACACTTTCTTTGGATGATTATGAAGAAGATGGCTCTACTAAGATCAATTTACAATGGCCATCCATGAATAAATCACTTTCCATGCTGCTTTTCATGATGGGTATGATTTTTTATTGATTATTCTAATTTTAATTATATTAAATTTTATATTTTCAATTAATTTATCTTGGAAAAATTTTATGAAATAAATTAAAATAGGCAAACACTGAATGATTTTGATGATTTGGCTGAAGTTGTGGCTGAATTAAGGGAGGACCGATTCACTCTCATCCACTGACTTGAAAAATAAACCTAATTAAAATGTGTATGGTGATGTTTTACTCTATATATAGGTTATTTAATAAGAAATGTGATTTTAGGATCACTAAAAAACAGAAGATATGGAGGTTTTGTTGAAAGAAACACCATACACCATCAGATTTGGGATATACCACTTCACCTGCCACACTAAGGGCGGTAAAAACCTATCTCCCACATTGGTGTTAAACCAAGTTATATCCTTATTATTTCTCTTCCTCACAAATTTCTATTATTTTTTACAAATTCCTTATGATATTTTTCCATTTAGGATCTCAAGTCTATGATAACACTAAAAAATAAACTTAGGTTATATCTTTCCTTCCCTTTGGTTTCTCTACCCTTATCTTTTTATTCACTATATATAAAATAAAGGGATGTTCGATTTAAACATCTTTTTAGTTTCAACTTAATTTGAATATTTTATGCATTATTATTTTTATTTTTCTATTTCCGAAAACATTGAGGTCAAATGAATATTTATTATTAAATTTTACTCTTTAATTTATTTCGAGATATATGAATTTAGTTTTCAAAAAATGAATTTTTAAATGTTATTTGACGTATAAATTTTTAATAAAATCTTATTCTCAAGAGTTTTTTGTGATCTTAATAATTTATGAAGTTCATACATATTAATAACTAACCCAAATTATTTTTCAATCCTTCTAAGGTATTACAACACCCCAAGATTTCATAGTATGTTATTTTTTCAAAGTAATTTAATAACTTTAACTACACACAACACCGAAATCTAGCGCACCATGAGTTACCAAACTAGATGTTCAAAAGCAGTTATGAATAATATTAACATAATTTTGAACTTTATATAATACTTATAATTTTAGAATCCATATTATGAGTTTCTTAGAAATAATGTAAGAAAAAATTTATTATTTTTTTCAGATTAAAGAAGTATTTTTAAAAAAATGCAATTTTACAGCCTTTTAAGGGAGAACCTTTTTTAAATCAAATATTTGAAACTTTTATATTTTCAATATGAAAAAATAGACTTATTATTTATAATTTGTACATAAGAATTTAGTTTTAATAAATTTTTGGTGTTTTTCTGATAACTTTCATATTTGGGTGAATAGTGAAAAATACTATATTTTAACTAAAATTTTTTTTTTAATCAAAATAATTTATAGTATTATAATATAAATTTTAATGGTTTGGAAGTATAAATGGATTATATTTTTACAATATAATCCAATGCTGGTCATTGTATGTAATTTCACTTTGAAATTGGACATAAACATGTGTCAATCTTTTGATAGTTATTATTTCTAAAAATACGCTTTTTTGGTTTTGACAATGAGAATTAATTTTAAATTAATAAATGAAATTTCTATGTTTGGAATTTGGTAAAATAGACTTTATTTTTAAATTTGGAATATCAAAATTAGCATAGTTTGAATTTTTGGTATGTTTCTGAAAACATTCAATTTTTGATGAATAGTGAAAAGTAATGCGTTATTGGTTAAAACTAACTTTTCATTGAAATAATTATTTATTTCATTTAAATTTTTTTGGTCAAAATAGATAAATAATACATATATAAGTTAAATTTAATTCATTAGAGACATCTTATAATATGTTTAGATATATAATTTTTTTTTTGAAATTTTACCGTCTTTTACCCACCTCCTAAGAGCATTTTCAAATTTGCATAAAACATAATTTTACCACTTCTGTGAATTGAATTTCAAAATTCAAAGAGACACAGTTGATAATAGTATGTAAAATTTGGTTCAATAAGGTAAAAAAAATATTTTTGTGAATAGTAACTTTTGACTTTTATTTACCAAGGTTAAAAGTAAATAGGGTAATTAATGATAAAAATGATATTATTATTACCATAACTAATGTCCTAATTCTGTTGGATAAGTGTAATTCTTCCATAAACAACCTTAAGAATAAAATATCACCCTTTTGGTCCACTTGTTTTAGATTATTACATTTATTATTATTTAATTCAAAGAAGAGTTAAAAGTGTTAAATTCGAAGTTTAATAACAAAACTATTTTCAATATAGGGTTACACATAAGATAAATTAGACTATAAATATTCATTAAAAAAATAAAAATATTTCATACATAATTGTATTTTATTTATTATTTTTAGATATTAAATAATTAGATTTATTTATGACACAATGATGATGCAATAATTATCTTATTAATGAAATATTAAAATAATTGATATTATAAATAACCAAATATATGTAATTTAAAACTTTTTATGAATTAGACTAATTTTATAGATTAATATGACATAATAGGGTTTATTAAATGAATTTTTTTCGATGTTATAAAGTTTTTATGAATTTAGAAAAAACAAAATACCAAATAATGTCAAAATTGATAAAAAAGAGTTTTTAAAACCAATATTATATTATTAATTCGTATTATATTCCTAAAAATATAATGTTCTGCCAAAGGGATTAAATACTATTTTATATGTCATTAATGAACAACTTGGGGTTCTATTGGAAGTTTATATTATGTTTATTAACCACATAATATAAAAATACAAAGAGACAAGGTAAATGTCAAACTATTTAAGTAAGAGTAAAATCTATACGATATGGTTAATATAGTGACCCAAAACTATCTAAAACATATAGGTTGAGTGGTTTTCGACCCATCCCCACCTTATCCTTTAAATAATTCATTTTTGAGCCATTAAAAACCGAAAATTTATTTATTATAAAATAATATTTTATGTTTTTTCTAAGGTGCCCCTCACCCCTCTTATAAAAGGGCACTTCCCTTCTCTCAAATCCACAAATCCAAAGCCATTTGGCTCTACCAACCCCTAAAAAAAATCCTCCCAACTATCCTTCATTCATCCTAGAGGCTTTACATTGGTAAGAAAGCCAACCTAAGGATATCTTTTCATCAAATCAAATGGAAGAACCTGAAGAAGAAGTAATGATTTAACCACCCTCATTTAAGTTCTTTTATTATTCTGCTTAATTTTTCTTAGTTATTACCATAACAAAATAATTACTCCATTACCTTATATATACTGTGAAGTTATTATAAATATGTCACAACCATATTAATTATTCTATCCATATTATGAATGATAATGTCACCATGCGTGCGTATGCAAGACTTACCTTCTCCACACCATGGGGTAATTTGTTATTATTCAACACTATATTATTTAGATGGATATAATGATGAGTAATATGTATATAAATAATAATAATTACATGATAATGTCTCTGTAAAATTAATATATCTTCTAATTCCACACCATTAAGGAAATGATATTGTCTCTCGTGCGTATGTACGGATTACCATCTCCACGACACGATGAGATTCATTTCCAAGTTTCTACGTCATCAACGATTATAAAAATATATGTTACTAATAAGTATGTAATATATGAAATTATAATGCTATAGGATATATATATATATATTTATGTATTTATATTCTTACATATATCTTATTCACTTACTTCTGTTTAATACGACATGAAAATAGAAACATCATTTATGCGTACGTACGACCTACCGTCTCCATAAATGGTGTTTTCATTTAATATATATATCTATTATAAATATTTATATTCTAAATATATATGATGTATGAATCAAGGTTTTCTTTCTGTATGTATTTAAACCATGATCTAAATGATATGGTTAAAAATAACTAGTTAAAATACGTACAATATAAAAAGCGATTATTACCTGAAATGTTAATTTAACATGAAAATCATTGTATAATGGGTAGTATAAAGTCATAAATGAATCATGTATGATATTATAAATATTAATATGGTTATTTTATAATATAATAACATAAAATGGTCATTATACATATGGTTAAACGTACCCTCTACCATAGGAAAGTGGAAGGTAATGGGTTTTCATCTCACTCCTTATTCCCATGAGATTCAAGCTATATTGTCACTATTACCTTTAGTGCGGTGTATGTACTTCCAATAATTGAATTATTTGTGTAATAAACATTAATTTATGTGTATTTACATATTCATTGTATGATACTTCTATCATGGGGTGTATGTTTCATAATTTATCCAAATGGTAAGGGTTAATTTCACAATCACTTTGTTATCAGAAGATATTTTTAGGTAAGTATCTACTGGGACATATTTATTATCCATGTCCATGTTTCATGAAAGAGTTTTCAAAGGGATATTTTAAGGGAAATTTTTTACTAAAACATCATTTCAAATGTTTTAAATATTTATTCTTCTAAATCATTCTCATTAATTTCCATGTTTTCAAAATTATTTTTATGGATTTATTTATATGGACACAAATGTTTTAAAATGTTAATTCTTTTAAAAATTTTCAAAGTGGTATGGTACAATTTGATTAAAAAATGTCTTTAAATTTCTTCCAATCAAAGTTGTGAGATTTTAAATGTTTTCATGAAAAAGGTATATTTCTTTCAAAGAGTTTTACAAATCATTTTCATTTATGTCCACATACTTTGATGGATTTTTAAACATGTATGAAGTTGATTTATTATGATACAAATATTCCAAATTGTATTGAAGTTTTTTGTGATATCTTTGACCGTGGATGTGTTATTTTTACACCATTCATGGTTTATATATAAAGTATTGACATTTTGTATGCTAGTTTTAATAGGAATGTTTTTGTTAAGTTTAATCCTTTTCATATGAGGAATGAGTTGGACTTAGTATGTGACGGGTGGAGCCCGCTATAGCCCCTCGATGCATCGGTAGATCTCATGAGACAAACTATTGTCTTAGAACCAAGCATTTACAAAATCTTATTTGTAGTCTTGGGATAAGGCCTTGACTATGTGGTTATGAATGTCTGGCATTATGCATTCCATCATTTTGAAAGTGGATATTGATATTGCATGTGATTAGTTGACTAGTAGATTATCCCTATGAATAAGTAAATTGCATTATTTGATTTTATCTTTTCCATATGATGCTGAAGATCAAGTTTAAAATGGATTTTGTTTTAGTCAGATACACTGCATTAAATTTTTAGGCATATTTATGAATGTTTCTACTATATTGTTATACTTACTGAGCATTTGAGCTCACCCCTTTCTATGTGTTATTTTTCCTAGGATGCGAAGAAGTATTTTATGACTGACCAGCATGGATAGTCTATGGGATCTCAGTGTTTTCCATGGAAACAATGTTGTTGTTGATTTCCATTTTATGATGAAATGTAAACCTTATGAATGTATCTAGTACTTCCAAGGCTACTAAACTAATCGGTATTTCCAGACTTGATCTTTTGTGATCATGAAAATGATACATAATAATGCACCGACTTTGGGTATCTTGGGTCGAGGCATTATAGTTGGTATTAGAGGATGTTTAGTATAAACCTTTAAAACTAGATATAGATAAACTCGGATAAGAGAATATTATCCTAAGATTGACTTTGAGTATTAATATAGAATGACTTCTTAGAATTTTGGTAATATATAGATTTTGCGAGTTTTCAAAGGAATACACCCCTTTCTATATATGAGCAGGTAGAGGGGGCTCTGAAATAGTTGTACCTAGTGGTAAAACCCGAAAACACCACTTTGAGCTAGACTCGACGAGAACTAGTTCACGACAATGGGCCTTGCTACATTCTTGGTTACGTCAATCCCAGGGGACATGCTTCAGATAATTCTCAATTTCTTTACAAACCATTAGGAATGGTTTATGAGTATATACTTCCTCATAGAAAAAATTTTTATGATTATGGATTATGTCCATAAACTATTCAACTTATTTTAATTATTTTACATGTTTGACATTATGAGTTGCGATTCATAAACCGACATAGTGTATTCCATTGTTTAGAAATGGCACCAGGTAGAGGGAATGATAACTCCAACAATACATATGATCAAATGAGTAAGAAGGATCATATATTTAATAGTATTAAGGAAACACTAAGAAGGGAAATAATATCCCATGTATTCTCAACATATGAAGAAATAATATCAGGTGTAAATAAGATAAGCAAAGAACTCTTTGAGTCCTATGGCTTTGAAGGGAAACCAGAGAAGAAAAGGATGGTAGAAAGAAAGATGGATAATGGGAAGAAGGGAAAGAAGGATTTGCCCATATGTGATAATTGTGGAAAGAATCACCCTGGTAATTTTTTGAAGGGAATGAGTGTTTGTTATGAGTGTGGAGGAAAAGGACACCATATACGTGATTGCGAGGATAATAAAAAGGTTTCATGTGTACAATGCTTCATTTGCAAGGATTTGGGTCACTATGCGGATCAATGTCCAAATCATCTGAGTATACCCCAAATGATGCTATTGGATAATAATAAAGTTATCATACTACCACATATGAAGAGGAATGACTAGTGTTCTTATGTTTCTGTTAAAATATTATTTCATTTTAGTGTTGTATCGATGATATAACTGTTATATGAATTATGGAAATAAATAAGGATTGTAGTATAGTACTATTTCATTGAATATTTGAGATTATATAGTTTTATTAAAAGTGAGTCAACAAAAAGTTAATTTTTTTTAAAAATACATGGTTAGAGGAAAGATAAACCTTTATATGGTCATGATACTGAGGTATAATTTTTGAATAAGAGATGGTTGATTTGGATATATTATATTTGATATTCTTGACCATCTTGAACTGATTAATGTTTTCTTTATTTCATCATTGTTGGAATATTAAAAATTTTTGGATATAAAGAATATATCCAGTATTATATAAAGGAAAGGGATCATGAATGTAATCAATAAGGTTTTATGGTAATTCAGGGTGTTACAATGTTTTAAAATAATACATGATGAAGAAGTTTACATTTTATTACATGGAAAAAGTATCTTCATTGTGTTTAAATTCTTTATAAATTTTGGACTGTGAGTTTGTATAGAATTATTTTGTATAAGTCTAAAGGTTGGAATAGATTTAGTTTGAAATTGGATATTATTTCTAAGGTTATTTTTGGATTTTTATAAAAAGGACAACACACAGACTGTGTGACAATCTGTTGCATCAGACAAAGCTGCGGGAATCGAACCCACAACCCTAGTGCAATTGGGATTTATCTCCTACAAGTAGACTAAATGAAGTCCTTGGATTGTATAATATATTTTTCTTAATGGTTCTGATCAGTGAATTATAAATTCCTTATTTTTGGAACCTGATACGATTAGGATAAATATATATTTTTTGAAATCATTAGGAGTGAAAGATGAGTTTGTGGTATGAATTAGTTGAAGGATGAAACACTACTTGTCAAGTATATATATATATATATAATTGTTTATATATTATTCTATGGGTAAATTAATTTTTAAACTTTAGGGAAGGGATCTTAAAACAAAAAATGTTTTATCGAAATACGTTATATTTTGTTCAAATGATGGTACTTTATATCATCATATATTGATGGATTTGAGGCCCTCAATTTTACACGTGTTTGTGATAGATGACCCCAATCAATCCCTATAAATATTTACGTTTTCCCGTGAATTATGTGTCTCTAATTTCCACCAATGTTCTCCTAATCGAGATCATAATTTGGTGGTCATCCTTCTATTTCCCTTTTCCTCTTATTAAGATTAATTTTATTAACCCAATTTGCAATGTGGGTTTTACCAGAAAGGTTTTTTCAATTTTCAACCTTTTATTTTCAAAAAACAATTTCATATTATGAGGAAACAATTTATTCAAGGAGGAAAGAATGTAACACCTCAAGATTTCATAGTATGTTATTTCTTCAAATTAATTCAATAACTTTCACTACATGCAACACAGAGTTCTAGTACACTATGGCTTACCAAACATGCCGTTCAAAAGTGATTATGAATATTATTTGCTTAATTTTGAACTTTATTTAATCATTATAATTTTAGAATCCATATTATGAGTTTCCTAGACATAATATAAGACAAAATTTATTTTTTTAGATAAAAAAATATTTTTCAAAAAATGAAATTTTACAGCCTCATAATGGCTAGCCTTCTTAAATAAAATATTTAAAGCTTTTTTATATTCAATTTGCAAAAATAGAATTCTTCTTTATAATTTTTACATAATAATTTATTTTCAATAATTTTTTAGTGTTTTTCTGATAATTTCATATTTGGGGGAATAGTGAAAACACTATATTTTAACTAAAAACAACTTTTTAAATCATAATAATTTATAGTGTAAAGTTATAAATTTTAATGGATTGGATGTATAAATATATTATATTTTTACCATTTAATCCAATTATAGTCTTTTTAAGTTATTTCACATTAAAATTGGACATAAAAAAGTGTCAAATTTTTTATAGTTATTATTTCCTAAAACAAGTTTTTTAGCTTCGACAACGGAAATTAATTTTAAATTAATAAATTCAATTTATATGTTTTTAACTTGGTAAAATAGACTTCAATTTTGAATTCTGAATATCAAAATTATCTTAGGGTGAATTTTTGGTATGTTTTTAAAAACATTCAATTTTTAATGAATAATGAAAAACACTGCATTATTGGTTAAAACTAACTTTTCATTTAAGTAATTATTTATTTAATTTAAATTTGTTTTAGATAAAAATATATACATAAAACCTATATATGTTAAATTTAATTCATTCGATACATTTTATAATAAGTTTATATATATAAAAATTTTATTGAAATTTTACTGTCTTTTACCCACCTCTTTAGAGCATTTTCCAATTTTCATAAAACATAATTTTATTGCTTCTGTGAATTGAATTTAAATAATACAAGAGACACGGTTGATATTAGTAAGTAAAATGTGGTTCAATAAGATAAAAATATTTTTTTTGTGAATAGTAACTTTTGACTTTTATTTACCATGTTTAAAAGTGAATAGGGTAATTAAATGTAAAAATGATATTATTATTACCCTCAAACATGTCCTAATTATATTGAACATGTGTAATTCGATCATAGAAAACCTTAGCAATAAAACATGACCATTTTGGTCTACTTGGATTAGATTAGGACATTTATTATTATTTAATTCAAAGAAGAGTTAAAAGTGTTAAATTCAAAGTTTAATAAATAAACCATTTTTAATATAGGGTTACACATATGATAAATTCGACTATAAATATCGATTAGAAATAGAAAAAAAATTACAACATAATTGTTTTTTATTTATTATTTTTATACCTTAAATAATTTAATTTATTTATGACACAATGATGATACAGTAATTACATTATTAATGAAATATTAAAATAATTGATATTATAAATACCCAAATATATATAATTTAAGAATTTTTTGGAATTAAACTAATTTGATAGATTAATATGTGATATTAGGGTTGATTAAATGAATTTTTTTCAACGTATTAAAGCTTTTATGAATTTTAGAAAAACATAATACCAAATAGTGTCAAAATTGACATAAAAGTGTTTTTAAACAAATATTATATTATTAAATGGTATTCTATTCCTAAAAATCTAAGGTTCAGAAAAAGTGATTAAATACTATTATATATGTCATTAATGAACAAATTGGGGTTCTCTTGGATGTTTATAGTATGTTTATTAACCATATAATATAAAAATACAAAGAGGCATGGTAAATGTCAAACTATTTAACTAAGAGTTAAATATAAAAGATATGGTTAATATAGTGACCAATCCTATCAAAATACTATTGGTTGAGTTTTTTTAGACCCATCCCAACCTTATACTTTAAATAATTCATTTTTTATCCATTTGAAACCGAAAATGAATTTATTATAAAATAATTTTTTATGTTTTTTCTAAGGTCCCACTCACCCTTCTTATAAAAAGACACTTAACCTTCTCTCATATTCACACCTCCAAATCCATTTGGATCTACCTAACCCTTCCCAAATATGCTCCCAAGTATCCTAAATTCATTCTAGAGGCCTTAAATTGGTCAGAAAACCAACCTATGGACCCCTTTTGATAAAATCCGAAGGAAGAACCCAAATAAGAGGTAATGATTTCACCACCCTCTTTGAAGTTCTTTTATTCTTCCGCATACTCTTTCTTAGTTATCACCATACCATAATAATAAATCCAGTACCTTATATATAGTGTGATGTTATTATAAATATGGCACAAACATATTAATTATTCTATCCATCATATGAATGATAATGTCACCATGCGTGCCTAGGTACGACTTACCGTCTCCATGCAATGGTGTAATTTGTTATTATTCAACACTATATTATTTAGATGGATATAATGATGACTAATATGTATATAAATAATAAAAATTACATGATAATGTCTCTGTTAAATTAATATACCATCTAATTCATCACCTTTAATGAAATTATATTGTCGCTCGTGCATACGTACGGATTACCATCTCCGCGACACAATGAGATTCATTTCCAAGTTCACCAGTCATCGACGATTATAAAAATATATATTTATAATAAGATTATAATATATGACATAATAATTCTAATGGATATATATATATGTATGTATTTATGTACTTATATATATCTTATTCACTTACTTCCGTTCAATACGACATGAACACAAAAACAATGTTTATGCGTACATACGCCCTACCGTCTCCATAAACGGTGTTTTCCATTTCATCTATCTATCTGTTATAAATATTTATATTCTAAATATATATGATATATGAATCAAGTTTATTATTCTATATGTATTTAAACCATGATCTAAATAATATGGTCAAGAATAACTTGTTAAAATACGTATGATAAAGAATGTGATTATTACCCGAAATGTTCATTTAACATGAAAATCATTATTTAATGGGTTTTATAAAGTCATAAATGATTCATTAATTATATAATAAATATGAATATGGTTATTTTATAATCCAATAACATAAAATGGTCATTATACAAGAAGATAAACATACCCTCGACCAAAGGAAAGTGCAAGGTAATGAGTTTTCATCTCACTCCTTATTCCTGTGATATTCATACTATATTGCCACTATTACCTTTAGTGTGATGTATTTACTGCCCATAATTGTATTAATTGAGTAATATACTTAAATTTATGTGTAATTACATATTCATTGTATGATTATTATTTCTTTGGGTGTATGTTTCATAAGTTACCAAAAGGGTAAGGGTTAATTTCCCAATCTGTTTATTATCTGTGATTATTTTTACGTAAGTATCTACTAGGAAATATTTATTATCCATGTCCAAGTTTCATGAAAGTGTATTCAAAGGGATTATTTTAAGGTACTTTTTTTTTTCTAAAACATCATTTCATATGTTTAAAATATTTATTCTTCTAAATCATTCTCATTAATATCCATGTTTTTAGAATGGGTTTTTAATGATTTATTTAGATGGACAAGAATGTTTTAAAAATATTAAATCCTTTCCAAAGTTTCAAAAGTGGTATGGGAAACTTTGATTCAAGAATTTATTTAAATTCCTTCCTTTATAAATTGTGTTACTTTTAAATGTTTTCATTAAAAAGGGATATTTCTCTCAAAGAAATTTACAAATAATTTTCATCTATGTCAACATCATTTGATGGATTTTAAACTTGTTTGAAGTTGATTTATTATGATACAAATATTCCATATTGTATTTAAGGTTTCTGTGATATTTTTGACTATGGATGTGTTATTTTTACACCATTCATGGTTTATGGTTAATTTATTGACATTTCGTATAAGAGTTTTGATAAGAATATTTATGTTATGTTTAAACCTTTTCATATGAGGATGGCATTGGAAATTGGAAGTGACAGGTGGAGCCTGCTATAGATCCTCGATGCATTGGTAGGTATCATGAAAAAAACTAGTATCTTGGAAGAAGGCCTTGAAAAAATATTATTTGTAGTCTTGGCACAAGGCCTTGACTATGTGGTTATGAAAGTATGAAATTCTGTATTCCATCATTATGAAAGTCGCTACTGATATTTCATGTGATTATTTGACTAGTATAATATCTATGTGAATACAGAAATGAAATTATTTGATTTTATCTTTTACATATTATACTGAAGTTCATGTTTAAAAAGGATTTTGTTTTAGTCTTATACGTTGCCTTAAATGTTTAGGCTTATTTATGAAAGCTTCTGCTATATTGTTATCCTTACTGATAATCTGAGCTCACCCCTTTCTATGTTTTATTTTTCCCCAGATGAAAAGAAGTATTTTATAACTTACCTGTAGGGATTGTTTATGTTATATAAGTGTTTTTCATGGAAACAATGTTGTATTAGTTTTCCATTTCATTATTTAATGTAAACCTTATGAGTGTATCTAGTACTTCCATGTCTACTAAAGTAATCGATCTTTCGAGACGTGATCTTTTGTGATCATTCCAATGATACATAATAATGTACCGACTCTGGGTAACTATGGTCCGGGAATTACAGGTATTCTAAGCCAAATATTTTTTATTCTTTATAATATGAATTTCATAATAGATACTTGAGCATGTTTTCCTTATTGAACGTGTATTGACACGTATCAAAGATATGATTTAATAACATCACAATAATGCTATTGATTTAGTTTTTATTCTTAAGGCCATATATTTGATACCTAGATTTATATTTTCATCTTTAATTAGTCGTGTATAAGATATTAATGACCTTGATAGGGAAATCCACATTAAAATATTATTTTATCCTTCCTACCCCACACTTCGTATTTTTCCTGACAATAAATCGATTATTTGTGGGTTGGGTTTGAGGTCAACCATTGTGTAATATGGTGATATACATTATAGAATAACCATGGGGATGTTTTTATTGGGTATTAGGGAGAGGCTCATGATGTATTTATAATTATATTGCACTATTTACCCTCAATTTGTTTTTCTGAAAAGAATAAAAAATGAACATTCCTTGGGAAGATAAAAAACAACTCTACCTCAACCATTAATCTTGTTATAATTATTACAATTAGTGATACGAGGAGATCAATGAAGGGTTAGTATATGAGTTTAATATTTTTTCTAAGTCCATATTCGAAATAAAGTGATAAAATAGATAAATTGGGTGTATCATTCATTAAAATTAATGAAATATTTATGAGTCTTTGCACTGATTTGTGGAAAGTGGTTGATTTAATATTTTAAAAAAAGTGTTTTCATTGAAATTTTTTATTGATGATAATTAGATATTCTTAAGAGTTATCTTAATTATTGAATGTTGTTTATTTTCTTATGATTACTCACCTTCCCTGATCCTTAGAGTCATTTGATCATAATTACGAACCCCTCATGATTGATGTTGATTTTTTTATTTACAGGGTGATGGTTTGTGATTAATTTAAATTCAATTGTTTGGAACATTTTCTTGAGTTTGAGAATTACTCGATACTAAGTTTTCCTTAAGTGAATAGTGATTTGAATCTAAACGTGATGTAGGCTGTGACTGAGTTTTGGATGGATTCTTGGTCTTGAATAAATTAAAATTTGAGGGATGAAAATGAAAAGAATTTATGTTTTATAAATGAGACCTGATAAATTATTTTTTGGAAAAGATATTATTAATTTCTTCAATTTTTTTTGAATTTGATATATATAGTAGATAATATTTCCATAGGAGTGAAATGAATAAGTGTTGTGGGATTGATAGAGCCAATATTTTTATATATGTCACTTTGAATATTAATGATTTATACCGTAATAGTTTTTCGATTAAATGTTTATTTTAAAATATTCACATTAAACAAATAATTTGTAATTAATTGTTAAAATAGATTAATTATTGATTTTTATTTATTTTTATTCATCTTTGATAATAATTATAAAATATTTTTTTAAGTGATGATTTAATTAGAAATTTAAATTTTGTTCTGTGGGTCATTTGTATTATGACATTGGATGAATGGTCAAAAAGAATTTGTTGCTTATAGGTTTAAAAAGTTTTATATCTCAGACCATATTGATTTTGATGGTAGAACCTTCATAAGACCTTGGCCAAGGAAGTCGAGGGTAAATCCACATTGTCAATTCAACAGATAACAATTAAATAATTGGGCTATGACACAAGTGTACATGCAACTTTTTGATATATTTAAATACAATGTGATTTTATTACAGTGTATGTTTCCATAGGTTGGTAGTTTTTTCTATGACTATCCTTATCTTTTAAGGGGCCTTGATGGGTTTCTAGAATATACTCTTAGTCTATGTATTTTATTCACATCTATTGATATAAGGGCCTAGAGGGTCATGCACAATAGCATATTAAAGAGTCCTCTATATTAAGTTGTATAGGTATATCAAACATGGTTGGCCCCACCATAGGGTCTTAGTAGTTTCTAAGTTATCGATCATCAAAAAATAAATAAATTCAAATTATTCAACTAAATAAAAATTAGTATTTAAATTGTTTATTAACAGTATTTCCACATTATGTAAATATGATAAAATATTAATCGAATGAATATTATTTTAATATTAAAGGTTCATTTCATATTAAGTGGAAATTACAAGTCGCGTTATATAACCTGGGACTATCACATAATATATATTTTATATAATATAAGAATACAAAAAAATAGTAAATACTATTAATGTAGTTCAGTTCTCCACAGTTATTTATGTATCGGATGATAATTAAAAAATTGCTGGGGAACCCATTCAGATATTTTTGTCATCCATTATAAATGGAGAGAGACTCTCTCGCAATGTACTATTCATTCATTTTTGAATGAGATCCTATCTCTCCCCCTTATTCATAGAGAAAGAGTCTCTCTATTCAAGTGATTATTTAATAATGCCTTTAATCAATAAAGGCATAGGATAACCATTATCGTTGGGGGCATTTAAGGTATCATCATATCTCCATGCTACCACCCAAAATTCAATGATCGATGCTCTGGTTGATTTTTGAGGAATTTGAGGATGATATAGATTTTTTATGATATTGATCCTTCAAGAAATGACCACCGGTTAAGTGTTGAAGTCGATTATAGATTCAAATTAGAAAATGGTATGGTTTCAATTTTATGTTATTTCTGCCTTCCATCATTCCAATTTGAAAACAACAGGGCGTTTGGGTTGATCGTCATGCCAAAGATATGAGTTTCTCTTACTACCAAGGAGTTCCTATGTTAGTGGTTAGTTTAATTGACAAAAGTTGTTGTTAGGATTAGCTAAAGATAACTTTCTATAGTTTTAGAGGAAAATTTTGAGTAAATGATTTTATTATTTTAGAAGCTGAGACTTCACTCAATAGATCAAGGTGACACAAGTTAATGTGGTTGGCTAGTCAATATCCTACCTTTAACTCGTTGAGTACCAGCGTTGCATAGATTTTAAACAATGAGAGGATGTTCAGGGATCCTTTTTACTAGAATACTCAAGAGACCAAGTCTTCTAATTTTAAGATAGAGGGTTCCATGTATTTGATAAAATTATAGGAGGCATTAAATGATTTAAATAATATTTAATTAGGTAATCAACATAAAAGTACTAATCCGCTAATGTTTTATTTTTTTTAGAAAAATGGAATGTTAAACAAAAAATAAAGTTGTAATAAATAGTAGACAAAGTTAATGTCCACATTGGCACAATTGTAAAAGAATATTAAGGGCGGTTGTGTATAATACTATGATATTGGAAACTCAAGGTATTAGTATTCCCAATACCTAGAAACTAAATTAGGATGAGCAGGTGTAAATATTTTTATTGGAGACTATTGTACAATTCTTATGATAGTAATTTCACTTTTAAATCATCAACGTCTGATGCATGTTGCAGTCACTACATTGGACATCGATGATATAACATCTAGTATCATCTATATGAAGTATCTGAGGAGAAAGTGAATAAAGGTATGAATAAGGTGATGGTTACACCGTCATATGGAAACTTGAAGGATAGATCATGATCTTTAAATATATACCTTTCTGATATCAATTTTACATATTTAATCAAGTCTCATTTTATGTTAAAATGTAAGGAATTATTGAGTAAATTATTAATTACAAATGTCATGACCCGTCCTCGGGGCTCGTGCCGTGACTACCCCAAGCCCGCCTTCCATAGGCCAGGGGCTGGCGAATAGCACCAAAGGCGTAAATCCCGATAACTGGGAAGGCATTGCCTTTATAAAAGAAAACAATCACCACAGAGTAAGCAAGCGGAAAAAGTAAAAACTAAGTACAAGAGAAGTGCTGAAAAGTAAATGGGCCGGAATACAAACCCAAAAGAATGTACAACTACAACTGAACATGTACAACAGAAAAGATAACAGCTGGAAGGATGGAAGCGGCTCCTGGGTCGTCCACCATGGATCCTACCTGAAGGGTAGGTACATATAGCATCCTCCATGCTCTCGTCTGTCAACCTCCTCCGTGTGTCGTCTCGTCGTGTAGTCCACCTTCGGGTACTGACTCGTCGTGTAGTCCACCTATGGGTACTGACTCGTCGTGTAGTCCACCTCCGGGTACCGTCCAGTCCTCGAACGCTCGGCCTCCGTCAGCACTGCCCGTCGTCTGCAACCAACACAACGAGGTGCGGGCATAGCCCGTGCAAGGGTGAGTATAACGATACTCAGTAGGGACCCCGATACCCTCAAGGTCTCAATAAAACCAACAAGGATAACCACAAGAAGATCTCAACAGATAACCTCTACTTAGGTATATGCCCTTACATATACCTAAGTTATCAAGTAACCCATCTCAATCGTGAGGAAACACAAGGATTGCGAAATCAATGGATAACCACTACCCCGGTATATGCCCATAAATATACACTACTGGAAATTCGGGCTATAGCCACGGTTCTAAACCGTGGCTATAGGACCTCAAACCGTGGCTAAGTTTGGCGTGGCTATAGGTCTAGACCTATAGCCACGGTTCCAAACCGTGGCTTTAACTCTAAAGCCACGGTCCAAACCGTGGCTATAGGTTTAGAGCCACAGTTTAAACCGTGGCTGTATACCTAATGCCACGGTTTCAACCGTGGCTATACTAAAGGCCGGACAAAATCTATAGCCACGGTTTTAAACCGTGGCATTATGTCTATGACCACGGTTTAAAACCGTGGCAATAAATCAATAGCCACGGTTTTAAAACCGTGGCTATAGGGTGTCCAAATCCATAAAAAAAAATACCCCCTGCCACCCCCGGCCAGTCCCCCCCGGCCAGTACCCCCTGCCCCCTTCCTGGACACCCCTCCCCCCTGCTTGTCCCCCTTGCCACCCCCCTGCCAGTCCCCCTTCCCCCTGACACCCCCTACTAGTCCCCCACTGCCCCTGCTAGTCCCCACCCCCGCCCCCCCCTGCTTGTCCCCTTGCCAGCCCCCCCTGCCCCCTGCTTGCCCCCCTGCCAGCCCCCCCCCCCTTCCCCCTGCTTGTCCCCCTGCCAGCCTCCCCTGCCCCCTGCTTGCCCCCCTGCTTGTCCCCCTGCTTGTCCCCCTGCCAGCTCCCCCCCTGCCACCCCCCCTTCCCCCTACCAGCCCCCCCTGCTTGTCCCCCTGCCAGCCCCCCCCCCCCCCCCCTTGCCCCCTGCTTGCCCCCCTGCCAGCCCCCCTCCCCCTGCCAGCCTCCCCCCTGCCCCTGCCAGCCCCCCCTGCCCCCTGCTTGCCCCCTGCCAGCCCCCCTCCCCCTGCTTGTCCCCCTGCCAGCCCCCCATGCCCCCTTCTTTCCCCCCTGCCAGCCCCCCCCCCCCTCCCCCTGCTTGTCCCCCTGCCAGCCCCCCCTGCCTGCCCCCCCTGCCCCCTGCTTGTCCCCCTGCCAGCCCCCCCTGCTTTTCCCCCTGCCAGCCCCCCCCCCCTTGCCCCCTGCTTGCCCCCCTGCCAGCCCCCCCCTCCCCCTGCCCCTGCCAGCCCCCCCTGCCCCCTGCCCCCTGCTTGCCCCCTGCCAGCCCCCCCTCCCCCTGCTAGTCCCCCACTGCCAGCTCCCACCCTGCCCCCGCTTGCCCCCCTGCCAACCCCCCCTTCCCCCTGCCAGCCTCCCCCTGCCCCTGCCAGCCCCCCCTGCCCCCTGCTAGTCCCCCACTGCCAGCTCCCCCCCTGCCCCCGCTTGCCCCCCTGCCACCCCCCCCCCCCCTTCCCCCTGCCAGCCTGCCCCTGCCCCTGCCAGCCCCCCCTGCCCCCTGCTTGCCCCCCTGCCAGCCCCCCCTGCTTGTCCCCTTGCCAGCCCCCCCCTGCCCCCTGCCAGCCCCCCCCCCCCCTTCCCCCTGCCAGCCTCCCCCTGCCCCTGCCAGCCCCCCCTGCCCCCTGCTTGCCCCCTGCCAGCCCCCCCTTCCCCCTGCTTGTCCCCCTGCCAGCCCCCCCTGCCCCCCGCTTGCCCCCCTGCCACCCCCCACCTTCCCCCTGCCAGCCCCCCCTGCCCCTACCAGCCCCCACCCCAGCCCCCCCCCCCCCCCCCCTGCCCCCTGCCAGCCCCCCCCCCCTGCCCCCTGCTTGTCCCCCTGCCAGCCCCCCCTGCCCCCTGCTAGGCCCCCTGTCAGTCCCCTGCTAGTCCCCCTGCCCCCTGATCTGATAACCAAGTTTATCTGATCTGATAACCACAACATCTTCAGCACTGCCAGATTCAGGTTTAACAGGTACCAATTCACCAATTCTGACATGTTTAGCAGCATGAGATAAGACAGGAACAGACTGAACTACATCAGATTTACAGACCATGTTTAGCACCCCTCCCCCCTGCTGGACACCCCCCTACTGGACACCCCCTCCCTCTGCTGGACAACCCCCCCCTGCTGGACACCCCCCCTGTTGGTCAACATTGCTACAGATGCAGGCTACAAGCATTCAGTAGGGATTAATGGAAGAAATCAACATGAATACAACGACAAATATGTTCCTTTGAGTAGGGGTGTCCATGGGTTGGGTCGGGTCATGGGTGTTCTAGGGCCCGTCCCAAAACCGGCGGGACGGGTCGGGTCGGGTCGGGTCTCATACTTTGCGGGTAGGCGACCCGACCCAACCCAAACCATTGGGGGTCGGGTTACCCAACTCATGGTCGAACGACCTGACCCAACCCAACCCTCTTCGGGTCGGGTTACTTGGGTGAACCTGACCCAACCCAAACCATTGGGGGTCGGGTTACCCGACTCATGATCGAACGACCCGACCCAACCCAACCCTCTGCGGGTCGGGTCAGTTTGGGTCGGGTTACTTGGGTGAACCCGACCCATCCCGACCCAACCCGAGCCAGCCCGAGCCAGCCCCCCAGACCCAGCCCCTCCCTCCCCCCTGTGTGCAGCCAGACCCCCCTGTGCAGCGATACCCCCCCTGTGCAGCCAGCCCCCCACCAGACCCAGCCAGCCCCCCTGTGCAGCCAGCCCCCCACCAGACCCAGCCAGCCCCCCATGCACCCAGCCCCCCCCCAGACCCAGCCCCTCCCCCCCAGACCCCTGTCCAGCCCCCCGGACCCAGCCCCCCCAGACCCCGGTCCAGCCCCAGCCCCCCAGAGCAGACCCACCCAGCCACTCCCCCTCCCTAGACCCCTGTCCAGCCCCCCCCCCCCCTGTGCAGCCAGCCCCCCAGACCCAGCCCCCTCCCCCTGGGCGGCTAGCCCCCCAGACCCAGCCCCCAGCCCCTGTGCACCCACCCACCCAGCCCCCCAGCCCCCTAGCCCCCCACCCCCTGTGCACCCAACCCCTGTGCACCCAGCCCCCCAGACCCAGCCCATGTGCACCCAACCCCTGTAGTGGTGTGTGCTTGAGTGAGAAAATTTTCAAGAAAATGAAGATAATCTGGAATCCCTAGATGATGGAGTGGGTTGGAGATGATATTAAATTATATGAGAATATATGAGCAGATCCAATGGTTCAAAAGAGGAATCTGGAGAAGAAGATAAAGCAGACAAAGAAGAAGAAGAAAGTGGCAGTGGATCTAGTAGTGAGGAAGAAGGAAATGAAAAATATGGTGATAAAAGTGGAGAAAGTGATAGTATAAGTGAAAGATATGAATTTGAGAATAAAGATGATGGGAATAATGAAAGTATTTGAAGTGACAATGGTTCTGATCATTTTAGTGATGATCAATATGCCATTATAGAACCTGCTGGTAATGTGAACCAAGAACAGATTATTGAAAATCCTAGTCTTGCAGAAGCTGGTGACGAGGCAAAAGAAGTAATTGAAGTTGGTATGTATATAGAGAAAAATTAGTCCCAGTACCCCAGTTGGTATATGTTATAAGTATACCTCAAGTTTAGGGGGAGTAACAGATGAGTAGAGATCCAGTTGAGGGGGAGCAACATGTGAGGAGAGATCCAGTTGGGGGGGAGCCTCAACCTGAAAGAGTGAGAGTTGATACACTCATTACTCTAGATGCATTTATCAAGTCTAAATGGGAAAGGAATCCTGGATATATTGCTATTGGTTTGGATTATTCAGACTCAGATGATGAGGAGAGTGTAGCAGTTTCATAATTTAGTCTTTTTCTAACAGTTGGTAGTTTTCGGCTACTTGTGCTTGGTTCATAGGATTGGTTTTATTGCATTTTTTATTCCCCTCATATTCATTCATGCTATAATGTTCTGAATGTTGCAGTTTGAACATCGATCAATGGTCGACATTCAAATTTTTTTGGTCGACATTCTAATTTTATGCTCTTACGACCATGTTAGTTCAATTTCTTAGGGGTTGCTACCCATTTCTGGGGTTGATATGACCTAAAATTTGATCAAGAAAGTACCATTCCTATGATGTTTGTGTTTGTGTTGGCACTTCATGTTTTTCTATTAGTTTCCTGCTTTGTTTTTTAGAGTTGCTGCTGGTGGATGTGCACATGGGTGATTTTAAAATAATGAAACCTTCTGATTTATGTTATGTTATGTTATTTTATTTTTGGTAGCAAAATTATATTATTTTTATTGCCACTTAAGTATTAGGAACATATCACTGGGAACAACATCTGGTGGCTGCTCTGACAAAATGATGGTTTATAAAGTTCTGGTCAGACAAATTTAGTGGTGTAAAACCGGGCTGGGCTCGGGGCCAAATTATCCAGTATCTTTGGGCCAGACCCAGCCCCCTCCCCCTGCTGGACACCCCTCCCCCCTGTCTGGAAGTGGACCTCAATTCCACCCTCATTGATCGGGTTGTGTTATCCACAAATGAAGATGACTTGTTTTTGTAAATTGAGTATGAACAACTACCTGCATTTTGTTCCAAGTGTCTGTCTATAGGGCAATCTAAAGAGAGATGCAGAATGAAACTTGTCTGCTCTTTTTTCTCGCAGAAGGGACATGATTTTCAGACATTCCGTAAGAAGAGAAAGAATGGTCCTGGAGCTGGGAATGGCTTTGGTCAGTCTGTTGCAGGAAATGGAAGTGTGGAACTTGGGCAGGGTCTTGCAGGAACAGGTTGTGATCAACCAGGGACTGGAGTCAGCAATATGAAGGGGAATGCTTCTGATATTTCAGGTGAAGGTTTTCAAGAGGAGGTGAATTTTGATGATCCAGATTTGCAACCTGGACTGGGGCTGGTGAGGTTCAGGGGCAGGGAAAACTAACTGTAGCAGGGGCTGTTAGTGGCCGTATTGAGGATGAAAATCAGAGGCCAGGAGCAGATAAGTCAAGGTCAGAGTTTGATGCTGCCTCTCAGCAGCGGGGTCAAGGTCTGATCTCATTATGTGTACAGGTGCAGGTAAATGTTGATGATCCAGGCTTAGAGCAACCTGGAATTGGGTCTGGAGAGGTTAAATCTGTTCAAGGGCAGAAGAAACTCTCGGTAGCACGGGCTGATTATGTCCAGTTTGTGGATGAAAATCAGCGGCCTGTTGACTTCTCGGAGATCTCGATCAAACGCTTGTGAAAACATCGACAAGCAGGAAGGACTGGTATTGAGAGAGGTCCTACTAAGTTTCGGGTGATTCCCATGATTTGTGGATACCTCTGAAGGAGTCTTTCAGCGACTTCTAAGTGATCACAATCAAACACTTGTGAAAAGCTTCAAAAGACTGGATCGAATGGTGTAAGGTACACCATTCTTATTCTTTGTTTAGATTGATTACAAACGTATAGATACATTTCGGCGTGACTGCGGCGTGATCGCGGACACCCCTCCCCCCCGCTGGACACCCCTACCCCCTGCTGGATGTGGCTGGAGCAGGGCCACATCGCGGCGTGACCGCGGCGTGACCGCGGCGTGACCGCGGCGTGACCGCGGCGTGACCGCGGCGTGACCGCAGCGTGACCGCGGCGTGACCGCAGCGTGTTGGCCCGATCCAGCGACATCCGCGGGGCAGCATCTTCCGACCAGGAGCGAAGGGAGCGGGAGGAGGCTGGAATGCGGGTGAAAGGGGGGTCCTACTAAGTGTCGGGTGATTCCCATGATTTGTGGATACCTCTGAAGGAGTCTTTCAGCGACTTCTAAGTGATCACAATCAAACACTTGTGAAAAGCTTCGAAAGACTGGATCGAATGGTGTAAGGTACACCATTCTTATTCTTTGTTTAGATTGATTACAAACGTATAGATATATTTCGGCGTGACTGCGGCGTGACCGCAGACACCCCTCCCCCCCGCTGGACACCCCTCCCCCCTGCTGGATGTGGCTGGAGCAGGGCCACATCACGGCGTGACCGCGGCGTGACCGCAGCGTGTTGGCCCGATCCAGCGACATCCGCAGGGCAGCATCTTCCGACCAGGAGCGAAGGGAGCGGGAGGAGGCTGGAATGCGGGTGAAAGGGGGGTCCTACTAAGTGTCGGGTGATTCCCATGATTTGTGGATACCTCTGAAGGAGTCTTTCAGCGACTTCTAAGTGATCACAATCAAACACTTGTGAAAAGCTTCGAAAGACTGGATCGAATGGTGTAAGGTACACCATTCTTATTCTTTGTTTAGATTGATTACAAATGTATAGATATATTTCAGCGTGACTACGGCGTGACCGCGGACACCCCTCCCCCCCGCTGGACACCCCTCCCCCCTGCTGGATGTGGCTGGAGCAGGGCCACATCACGGCGTGACCGCGGCGTGACCGCGGCGTGACCGCGGCGTGACCGCGGCGTGACCGCGGCGTGACCGCGGCGTGACCGCGGCGTGACCGCGGCGTGACCGCGGCATGACCGCAGCGTGACCGCAGCGTGACCGCAGCGTGACCGCGGCGTGACCGCAGCGTGACCGCAGCGTGTTGGCCCGATCCAGCGACATCCGCGGGGCAGCATCTTCCGACCAGGAGCGAAGGGAGCGGGAGGAGGCTGGAATGCGGGTGAAAGGGGGGTCCTACTAAGTGTCGGGTGATTCCCATGATTTGTGGATACCTTTGAAGGAGTCTTTCAGCGACTTCTAAGTGATCACAATCAAACACTTGTGAAAAGCTTCGAAAGACTGGATCGAATGGTGTAAGGTACACCATTCTTATTCTTTGTTTAGATTGATTACAAACGTATAGATATATTTCGGCGTGACTGCGGCGTGACCGCGGACACCCCTCCCCCCGCTGGACACCCCTCCCCCCCGCTGGATGTGGCTAGAGCAGGGCCACATCACGGCGTGACCGCGGCGTGACCGCGGCGTGACCGCGGCGTGACCGCGGCGTGACCGCGGCGTGACCGAGGCGTGACCGCGGCGTGACCGCGGCGTGACCGCAGCGTGTTGGCCCGATCCAGCGACATCCGCGGGGCAGCATCTTCCGACCAGGAGCGAAGGGAGCGGGAGGAGGCTGGAATGCGGGTGAAAGGGGGCAGCATCTTGTCCAGGCGACACAGAGTGTATGGCTTTTTTGGAATTATGGTTTCTGTTGCTGTTCACAGCCCCACTCCCTTCCCAGCCATTGGCTCTACAATAGGGGGGCTTCACTTATTTCTTCTATTTCATCTTCTCCAGGCGAAACACAAAGTGTAAGAATTTTCTGGAAATCTGGTTTCTATTGCAGTTCACAGACCCACTCCCGCCCCAGCCGTTGTTGGCTCTGCAAGAGGCCGTGAACTTGCGAAGTCAAATCTGCGAGAGCTGTCTCGACGCGTCCAAGGTGCTGCTTGGCACCGTCGAATCACGTTTGGTTCCTGGTCTCCATGATTGGTCGAAGAAGATCAATGGTTGAGGAGAGTAGTAGTGGAGTAGATAACGAAGAGGAGAAGTTTGGCTATGTAATAGAACTGATTAAAAATGACCAATTCTGTATAATACACAAAATTCTGTATAATGCACAATTAAAAAACGGTGTTTGATAAAGAAATCAGAATCAAATAAATGACTGACAATTACAAATATTTAAAAATGCATATGAAACAAAATGAATAATCGGAAGATAGAATGACATATTTCATCAAATGACATGATTACAAACCAATACCATTGAAACATGGAGTTCAAATAAAAATGAATAATCTGGCATTTCTATAATACATTCCATGATGGTGTGTATGTACAGTATGCAAACAGAAAACTGTAATGATAGGAGGCAACAAACATGTCGTATTTGTGCAGTATAATAATTCAGGCATTGAAAATTGAACACAATGAAAACAGGATAATGAAATGACTAATTGCTTTCAAAAAACTGCATGTTCCAGTGCTTATAGTGACACAATAAAAAGTCTGAAATTTAAAACCTCGCACCATCACAGTTGAATGGTTCACCAATTTGCTACTGTTGAATAAAAAGTGAAACTTTAATATAACTGCACAAATAATGGTGACATAATAAAAGTCTGAAATTTAAAAACAATTGAATTAGATTCGGCCACATGAAAAAACATCCAGCATCCTGAAAGACCGTCATGGAAAACCATCCAGTATAATAGAAATACCTATTAATGTAAAACCGTCCTGCAAAATCTGATAAATTAGTAATGGAAAAGTGAAGAAAACCGTATAGCATCTAGGAAAATGCAGAATACAACAAAAGGCCCAGATTGATATACCGTCCAGCATGAAATCAGAAAGTTAAGCAATCTCTAAGAAACATTTGAAACAGTGCAGCAACAGAAACCTCCAGCATAAACTTCCAGTAGCTAAAACATCCAGCATTAAAATCTTGTAGCAGAATTCTCCAACATAATGATAATCATCCAGCAATCCTAGCCTCTAGCATGAGTATCATAAAGAGATGTTAGAAATAACTGAAACAGATGCACGAAAACTTTGAAATGAATAGTCTGTAGTCTATCTAATGTAATACACATTGATCTACAAATAATAATTAACAAAACAATAATGGGAATTATTTGATGAGTGAAGATGTATGATTACCTTCTATATCCAGGATGAGTTTTCAGTCTGTTTTTTCTGTTTTCTTGTTTATATATCCCTTCGTCATGGTCTCCAAATCAGTAGATGGACATGTTGTAGGCACGCTGTCTGGAGACGTCTGGACATTATCTTGCTCACTGTTGTCAATATCAAAACAGCGCGACAGATTTTTCTACATAGAGGTTTCATGTTAGAATCACTTTAAACATTATAGTATAGGAATTGAAAGCAGTGAAATTAAGAGCAGGGCTTAAAGAGTAGAGTGTTTTTTATCAGCACATAGATGTAATAAATCTGTACATTGCAGATTTTATAGCACAGTGCTCACTATCTATAGGTGGTGAAATAGTTATACCTGGCCTGTGAAGTATCTGTGGGATGTTTTATGATATTTTCCAGATCTGTACAGCAGTGCATTTTCTCTATAGAGACATTCATAACCTGCATGGGCTTAGTTTCCTGTATCGATATTGTGGTACCATGTTCAACTGATTTGGGTTCCACAAAAGAAGTATTACAGGGATTATTTAGTGTCTCGGCGTACCCATAATTGGCAGGATTGCTAATAGTATTAGTGTGAGTTGGGATAGCAGAAACTGGTTCATCATCTTTTATTTTGATTTCATTCTTTAGTCCAAGAGAGGTGTCATTGTTAGTAGGTTGTATTATTGAATCCTTAAGGATAGAAATTGTAGGTTTCATATTACAGAACATCTTAGAAATAGTATTATCACTACTAAAAGAAATCTGAGACCAATCAGAAAAGGCATTTGTAGCAGTGGAGAACCGTAGTTTAGTAGTCATTCTCATTCCCAATAAGATATGGTAAATATTAATGATATTGATCAAAAAAGCAATGTAATCGGATGCATGGAACTCGTCATACATTACCAATCCAAACATACAATTAACATCAAAAGTGAGTCTCAATATCAGTATCATCAAAATCATGATAACCCTCATCCACACCTCCTACAGAAACACCATCACCACCTCTCACACCACCAACATCATCATCGGCATCGACATCTGCATCCGAACCGGCACCAGCACCGGGTCCAGCACTAGGTCCGGCTCCGGCTCCAACAGAAGAATCTACATTAGCAGAACGCATCGACATCAAAAAGGCATCAACCGTTGCAGCTGCTTCTGGTGGAAGTGTAGAAGAAAGGGCAGACATAAACTTAATCATATTTGCAGTTATCGCCTGTTCTGATTTTTGACTTGCTTCTTTGATTGCGGCATTCATTTGTTCCACTGTGACAAAACCAGAACCGGTACTCGAAGAAACGTTAGTAGACCAGTATCGAGATGGTACAATCTTCTTCCCAGGTCGACAACGCACTCTACCCTGATGCTCATCTCCTAATACCTGATGTAGATGATCATTTGGGCCCAAATTGTCAGGTTCTTTTTCTGCCAATGCCTCTAAAGCATTCTGTTGATTGATATATAACATAAATTAAAATGATAAAATAATATAAGGAATTAAATTCATTAAAAATCGAAGAAATTGAAATATACTTACAATCGCCTTCTCGGTGTCGGGATTTGGAACAGTACCATCTTTCTTTTTCCGGCTTGTACAAAACAAAGTTGAGCGAGGAACGCGACCCTCAATATTCGATGCCTTTTTTTGGAAAAAAAACAAAGAAATAAATCAAAATTGGAAGTTAAAAAAATTACACAAAACAAAGCTAAATATTTTAAATGTTAAATTACCTGCGTCTGCTCATGATCTGGTAATGAAGTGTGTCCGCGAGTATAAATGTGTTTCATTGCACTCTTGTTTTTTTATTTCTATTTGATTTCTCCTATAAACAAATAATTATATAAACTCATTAACATAAATAAAACAAGTAATTTAAAATCGTTTTCAAATAAATAAATGAATATATATATAAATTTAACAAACACCTTAAACGCTGAACTCTTCCAATAGTTGATCATCTCTTTATATTGTGATATTGGGCAATCTTGAATCACCGGTACTTCTTCAAGGTCTGTACCAACTCTCTTTTTCCACCCAAGATATAAATCATACTTGTAGGCTCGCCACATTTCACCTAAATACATTATCATTGCAGCCTTTGCATTTTGTCCATCGGGAAAATTATATCGAAGCTGCAATGGACATAATATATGTTAAGAAAATTTTATAAATTTATATATATAAAAAAGGTGATTAACATTACTTACCCAAATCTCTGCCCAGGCTTTGTCCTTTATTTCTTGTCCAACTGCCTTCCAACTTATCGGTTGAACCGGAATGATATTGATGTGTCTAGCAAGTGTTCCCATAAAACTTTTACATTCCGTGCCATTTTTATTAATTATAGCATTGTCCTCATTGTAATCAACTATGATTTGCGTGTTCCGATTCCAAACCTCGCTGATTTTTGTGCGGCCTCGTCGTCTGGTAGAGGCTGGAGCTAATCATGAAACCAAAATAAAAGAGAATAATATATATGAATTTATCATTAATCAGTAACAGTAATGCTTAAACAAATACCAGTAGATGGGGGATCTGCTGACCCCAGAAGTGCTGCGTCTGGAGGGGGGGCAGCCTCCATGGTAGGTGAGATATCTACAGGAGTACTATGTATAGTAGATGCAAAGTGTACTGATGGAGGCAGAAAACCCGATGGATAACCCTGTACAGATGAGGGTGGATATGGATATGGATATGGCGGTGGGATATATGGGGGCACAGTACCCTGTACAGTGGATGGTGGGAATGGAAACTGAGGGATGGGAGTCTGAGAACTACCATCCGATGTGGGAGTGGGAAAAAAGGGATACGGAAAAGGTGGGTATGGATAAAATGGAGCTGGCATAATGGGAGGATGTCCTCCTGATGTCCCAAGCGGCGTAGTAGTAGGCTGACCTGTAGAATCAGTGCCCCCCGCCACAATATCATCCTCAGTGGCATAATCCAAGCGTCTCCTCGACGATGCGGTCTAAAATAACATAGATGATAAAATAAAACGAACGATAACAAGATAAATAATATGAAAGACCATAATATTCAAACATAATTTGTACTTACATTGTTTCCAGGAGGAGACCTACGTTGTTCATTTCTCAATATTCTTCTACTCCTTCTACTACCATCATAATCAGACATTTTGACCTGAAAATTTAAAATAATATTATCAAATAAATAGAAATAATTCAAAATGTTAAATAATACAATTGTATCATAAAACAATGAGATACATTTTCATGTGTGATATTTATATTGATAAAATATCAAGACTTTTCTATGTTCAAGATTTACTAGAGAAGTGGTTAAACATAAATTGGTGAGGCTATTAATAGTTTTATATTCGATAATGGTATAAAATATACTAGTTATTTTGATATCATGTATGAAAGTTAAAAAAACACATACAATATTGCGATAATATCAGGTAAATACTTACAAATGTGTCAACGCTATGTGGGGTCTGTGACAATTTCTGGTTCACAATCTGTTCTAACAATTGCATCATCCGTATCATCAAATGCAACATTCGAATAAATACCAACAGGTTCATCCACAACATCATTGTCATCCATGCCTTCGTCAAAAATATGTCTAGGAATAACATCAACAATAACACCAAATTGTGGTTGTAACGGGTCACTTACATAAAACACCTGTTTAGCTTGTGACGCAAGAATATAAGGTTCATCGGTACGAAGCTGGCGGTTCATATCAATCACTCTAAATCCACAGTTATCAATATGCATTCCTTGTCGTGTCATTGAATCAAACCACTTGCATTTCATCATTGCGACACGACCATGTGCATAGTAATCTAATAAAATGATTCTTTCAACAACACCGTAATATGATATATTTTCTGATCGAGGTTGCCTGTCCGATGCACTCGCATAACAATCTGTTGTGGCGCTTATCGTGAAACCGTCATGCTGTGTTGCCATTTTTTTTGCACAACTATTTATAACAAATTTATATCCATTGACAACCATTGACTTACAATCACGCACCACATCGTTTGGACCAAAGGACAATGCTTTTATTTCATCTGATACTTCAATCATTGGTAGAGTTAAAACCTAAAAGATACCAACATAGAATATTAATCAGAGACATGTGATTATGTTATGAGAAGAAGAAAAAGAAATCTATTACCTTTGACTTTAACCAGGCAGCAAATTCTTTGTTGTGCAACAGTTCCTTCCTCTTAATAGATAGAGAGCGATGTCTCTTTTTTATAATTTCAAAATGTTCTCTACAGATATGCAAGCATTAAAATGTCAGAAGATATAAATAAATCACACAATGAAAAAAATACATATTTATTAGTTTACTTACTTGATATAATCATCAAGCACACTACAGTTGAATAATACTGTGCGATGTGCCATTTCCCACTCTTCCCTGCTTAAAGTACACAACGAGTACGATCCAGATATCCCCCCTGTTTGGGGCATTGAAGGAAATGCAGGCTCAATGGGATCATATTGCTCATCTTCAGTTCTCATTAGTCGATTAGACCTCGTAGTGACGTTAGCCAAGTACGATGAACAGAAATCCATGCATTCTTGTGCTAAATAGCATTTCACAATACAGCCTTCAGGATGATATTTATTTCTCACATAAGATTTCAATGTAAACATCATTCTTTCGGTAGGATACATCCACCGACTCGAAACAGGACCACCAAAGAGAAATTCTGTGGGAAGATGCACAGTCAAATGTAACATAATTGTGAAAAAAGACGGTGGGAAAATTTTCTCCAAGTCGCAAAGAATAATCGGTGCATCTCTCTGCAATTTCTGAACAGCACTTCTGCTCAATCTTTTGGCACAAAGATCTCGATAAAATTGACATAACTTAATCACCGCAACTCTAACATTATGTGAAAGTAAATGACGAATGGCAATGGGAATCAACTCATGTAACAAGACATGGTAATCATGGGTTTTAAGAGATTTGAGTTTCACATCTTGCGTATTCACCCTTTTCGAAATATTACTTGAATAACCATCCGGAACCTTCAAACATTCCAAGACCTGAAGAAATTGTTTTTTCTCCACATTTGTCATCGAATAACAGGCAACAGGGACTTTCCACTTATTTTGACCAATTAACTCAGGATGAAGTCTTGCTCTTATACCCCAATCCATCAAATCACGACGACACCGCAAATCGTCTTTTGTTTTGCCTTTGACATTTAAAATAGTAGCAAGTAACATCTCACAAATGTTTTTCTCAATATGCATTACATCCAAACAATGACGTAATAAATTCGATGACCAATACGGCAACTCAAAGAATATGCTTTTCTTTCTCCAATTGCTGTTGGAATTGGAATTAGCATGCTTTCGATTTCTGATATTTGATTGACTTTTGCCAAGAACATAATTCAAATCATCAAGTTCTTTAACAATATCAGTCCCTGACATTCGTTGATCTGTCTCATCTGTCTCGATGGCATTATCGAACTGTCTCCGATTATTCCTGTATGGATGGTCCATTGGTAGAAAACGTCGATGCCCTATGAAGCTGAAATTTCGTCGAAACATCATTCTTCGGAAACGTGTATTTTTCATACAAATAGGACATGATAATTTCCCTTTAGTACTCCAACCAGACATCATTCCATAGGCAGGGAAATCATTTATCGTCCATAATAAAGCTGCACGAAACATAAAGTACTCCTTTCTGAATGCATCATACGCTTGTGCACCAACAATCCAAAGCTCATTTAACTCCTCTATTAATGGCTGCAAGTATATATCAATATCATTTCCAGGATCACTGGGTCCAGATATCAATATACTCAGGATAGTGCACGGCTTCTTCATACACATCCATGAAGGAAAGTTATAAATGTGAATGAAAACAGGCCAAGTACTGTGTGCAGTATGCATTTGGCGAAATGGGTTGAAACCATCACAGGATAATCCCAATCTAACATTTCGTGGGTCGGCTGCAAAATCAGGATGTAACCTATAAAATTTCTTCCAAGCCAACCCATCTGCAGGATGCACTATTTCATCGTTATCCTTATTTCATTCATCTGCATGCCATCTCATATTCATTGCCATTTGTTCTGACATAAAATTTTTTTGAATCCTGGGAATTAAAGGGAAGTGCCACATCACTTTCTGTGGTATGCATGATTGAGATCCATCTTTATTAGTCTTCCACCTTGATGTGCCACACTGTTTGCACTGACTCATGTTTGCATTCTCCTTCCAGAACAAACAACAGTCTTTGAGACAAGAATGAATCTTACTAGATGAAAATCCAAATTTGTTAACCAACTTTGATGCCATGTAATCATTTTCTGGAATACATGCATCATCAGGCAGTAAATCCTTAATAAATGTAAGGAGATAGTCGACTGCAGTATTACTAAATCCATACATTGTTTTCCCATGATATAATCGCATTAAAAACTCAAGTTTACTCATTTTTCCACATGCTTGATATACTGGGGTATTTGCATCTTCCATCAACTTTCTAACACTCTCAACGTCATCATCCTGATTAATAGATGAGAACTGTGTTCCAGTATTCATTTCCTCTTGCACTGGTCTACATGAGGAGCTAGCTTCAGAAACAAAAGGAAACCGATCAGAAATCAGATTTTTCATACCAATCTTTTCCGCTGAATCGATGACATTCAACACTTGAGCTTTTTCTCCATTGTGATACCACACATGATAATTTTTTTGGAAACCACTTTTAGTGATATGGTAACTCACTTCCTCACGAGTTAACCAAGGTCTTCCAACACAATCAAAACACGGGCATCGAATCAATCCGCCATCTGAATCATTATTGAATGCAAAGTCCAAAAAATATTGTAACTCCTTCTGAAATTCATCAGTGATCCGATCAATGTTGTACATCCAGTATCTATCCATTCTGAGGCAGATAAACATACATTAGATAAATAATCTATAAAATGACTTAACATTGTATGTATTGTTTCATAAGATATTAAGTAATCATCAATAACAAGTTAATAAAAAAATTATAACAAATATATTAAAATTATGGTTTAGGGATTTCATAAATGTTTTAAATTATAAAAATTCACGAATAGTCATACATAAGTTCCAGTAATGAGGACTGATTATAGTAAAAAGAGTTTATATGAAATCTAAGAGATAATAATAATCAATTCCCAAAAGTGTTTGGGTTAATTCATAACGAGTTATGATGTTCTGTATTAAATCTAAAAAGATTTATTGAAATATAGAGACATTTTGAAAATATAACCCATATCTACAAAGATTTGTTGTCATTCTACTAAAATCCTTGGGAATTTCTGGTGTGGTTGAGTTGTTTAGTGATTTTTCTCAATTTTCTTTTATGCCTTACCCCGCACCCCATTGAGTAGTGGTAGATGACGGAAAATATAAACCATATCTACAAAGATATGTTGTCATTCTACTAAAATCCTTGGGAATTTCTAGTGTGGTTGAGTTGTTTAGTGATTTTTCTCAGTTTTCTTTTATGCCTTACCCCGCACCCCATTGAGTAGTGGTAGATGATGAAAAATATAAACCATATCATAAAGAAATTAATAATAGAAATCATCATTATTTATCTTTGAGAAGGAGAGATACATTTCATAGAAAATAGTTTTCTTCTTGGTTGAAATTGAAGGTGGAAATATTACTATAATAAATTAATTATATCAATATTTAATTAGGTTCAATATCCATTTATATTATATGAACTAGAGGTAAATCCATTTTGAGCAAGGACTCCTAAGGATATTATTTTTTTGAAGGTTGGGGACCCACCTTACATCAAGTAAGTGGATGATGGATTGATCATCTTACTCTATTAGAATAGAGTCTATACCCTCAACCCTACACCTATTATTATTTCCTAAAAGGACATACCCTTCCAACTTCTTGAATGGATTCAAAAAAGACTCTATATATAGACACAAGTTACAATAATATCCAGTGTTGAGGACCCACTCATGATTGAGTTTATGGATGGATATATTCCGGAATTCAATAGCATAATATCTTGAGTCAACCATAAAAGGCTGGTCAGTTGGTTTTTTGTGTTCTAACTCTCACATGAGTTTCCTACACTTGGGATTAATGTGCATGGGTTTAACATAGTGAAAACATGTGACTTTTCTATCCACGGAACTAGTTTTGGATTTGGGTTCTTTATTACACTTGGAAAGTATGTTCACTACCACCATAATGACATCAAATCCTTGAGATCGGGGTAAACTAGATATAAAATATATATAAACATCCTCCCACACTTAATCAATAATTAGTAATGGCTATAATAAGATTCATGAAAGTTGGGCTAAATATTTTTGTCATTGGAAATTGCAGAAACCCCGGCTGATGTGTCCCCTTTACTGGCCACATGCTCATGATCTTCGTTATTGCACAGAGGGTGCTAATGTGGCAGTTCATTAAGCAGGGTGTTGATGTGATAGTTATGTTTAGAAGGTTGTAGCATTAGTTATGGGATGAAAGCTACTAAACATTATAATGAATTTATGGTTAATATTTTTGATGAAGTGGTAATATTAGAACAAGTAAAGATTCTATGATTCTATACCAATAAAAATAAAATAATTCCAAGATGGATTCCAAAATTATAGGAATTCCAATTGAATGTAACAGTGAACAAATCACAAACCAGTAGAAAATTCATTAATGGAATTCTTGTATATTTCTCATATAAACATAAACAAGAATCTACACAGACTGATTCCCCTAAAACGAGGGTCAAAAACTTGAGAATACAATTCCAAAACATAGGCATTTACCAAGTTAATAAGAAATATAAACCAATAAAGGTAAAATAATTTGGAAATAGATTCCAAAATTCCAAGAATTCAAAATGATTATAATGACACCAACGAAAAAATTAGAAAACAATGGAAAATACAAGTAGTAAATGCTTGCATAATTCTCATATAAATAGAAATAAGAATCCTTACAGATTAATTTATCTAAATCTTTGATAAAAAACAGAATAATATTCTAAAACATTGAAATTAACACATAATATTTACCCCTGTCATTTCCAGAACCAATAAGCATGTTCTTGACACAAAGAATCATCTACAACAATAAACAAAATGAGGGCTGCAGCAAGCAGGGATTAAATGAGTCATAACAGAATTTATTTATAATAGTAAATAGAAAATGTGTTTTAGAATATATTTTTTTGAGATATTCAACATGGTTAGAGGTTTGAAGGTGATTCCCAAACATCTAACATTATCTTTGAACACCTGGTGTGTAGGGTAAATAGGTTTATCATCCATGCTCCATGGAAGTAAAGATTCTTTGACTCTAAACCTATTAACATAAACTAATTCCAATATGGATTCCTAAATTCTTGGAATTCAAAATGATGGTACAAACCAGTGGAAAATTCATGTATGGAATACATGGATAGTTCTCATAGAAAAAAAATAAGAATCTGCATAGACAGATTCACATAAAATCTGGGTAAAAAACATGAGAATGCAATTCCAAAACATAGGAATTTACCATGTTCATAAAAAATATAAACCAATAAAGGTTAAATAATTCAGATGTTGCTGTTTGGAAAACAACTCCTCTAGATGTTGTAAAATTGATATGCAAATCATCATGGTTCATACTAATCACAAAAAAAAATCATCATTAATTCATGATATAATGACACCATTTATCAAATAATTGTGATACCCTCACCTGGAATAATAAGAACCCTAGAACACCTGACGGAAATCGCAAACAGGAGGAGGAGGAGGGGGTTCGAAGAGGTGGATGAACTGTATAAAAAAAACAAATTACCGAGGAAGATAGCTGCAGATGAGGAAAATGTGTCGGGAGGGAGATGGGGGTGTCGACCTCGGCATCGGAAGAGAGCCGTCGGGGAGGAGCCGTCGAGGAGGAGGGCGCGGCGAGGAGGAGGCGTCGGGGAGGAGGGCGCGGCGAGGAGGAGGGCGCGGAGAGGAGGGCGCGGCGAGGAGGGCGCGGCGAGGAGGAGGGCGCGGTGAGGAGGAGACGTCGGGGAGGAGGAGGGCGCGGCGAGGAGGAATTGCGAGGGCTGAGGAGGAGACGGGGTCGGGAGGAGGGTGGTGTGCGAATCGGGGGAGGAGGGCTGCGGGAGGAGGAGCCCGATAAAAGATAGGAGAAAAAAAAGGATGAAACAGATTTAGCCACGGAAGAAAAATTTAAGCATGGCAATATAATGGCTATAGCCACGGACCTAAAAAACCGTGGCTATAGGTCCGTGGCTATAGCCCGAATTTCCAGTAGTGATACCTAAGTTATCAAGTGACCCATATCAATCATGAGGTAATCACAAATGTCAAAAGATTCAGATCAAACCAGGATTTTCATTATCTAAACCGTAACTACTGAAGAGCTCCGTCTCTGGAGTGTACAGTGGTCCTGTCACGACTCCGAGGTACTTCTCACTAACCTAAGACTGCTGAGGTACTCCTCCTGTCGAGTACCGCGTGTCAGCCACCCAAACACAGTAGTGCTTCCCGCCGAGGTATGTCACCCAAACACAGTAGTGCACACCCCCTAGTAGCCTGCTAAGGTACTCTCCAGACGAGTACTGCAGGTCTGCACTGTCACACAGGTAGTGCTCCGTCCTCCATGGGTCTGCACCTCACAAGTAGTGCTCCGTCCACTGGGCTAGTCGACTCACTCCAAGTCGAGTCGGTCAAGTAGTCGTCAGGTCTCAGTCGACTACACGGTCTCCGTACTCCGCACGCTCATCTTCGGGAGGGTCTGCTCCACGAGCTACAGGTTGATACTCCAAGTATCTCAAAGTCCCACGAAAAAGTATAACAAAGGACCGCCTCATCATAGGGGTCTCAACGAAACTGACGGCACGTCAATCGGACTCCCTGTCTGTGAGTTACTAGCCTTTTCGTCCCAGGGGCCCGGTTGGTTTTGTGAGCGAACCAATCCCATCCGTATCTCAACTGTACCCCAAACTCTCATAGGGTATACTCATAGGAACCATTTCTCAACGTGATCATCAACGCCGCTGACGGTTCGTCAAACGGACGTCCTGTCTGAAAGATATCAGCTTTCCCGATCCAGGGGCCCGGTTGGATTTCGGGTACAATCCAACCCAGCCACTATCCAACTGTATCCAAAACTCGGGTGAAGTATTCCAAAAGTTCCATCTCATCATGAGGAAAACAACGAGACAGACTGCACCTCAATCTGATGCTCGGTCTGTGAGTTATTGGCTTTTTCGTTGCAGGGGCCAGGTCGGTTTCGCGAGCGAACCAACCCAACTACACTCCGACGACATCCAAACCTCGAGCGAAGTAAGCCAAAAGATCCATCTCACTTAGAGGAATCCATAAAAATTGACGGCACATGAATCGGACGTCTGGAGCTCAAGATATAAGCGTTTCCGCTCCGAGGGCCCGGTTGGTTTTGTATCCGAACCAACCTGGCCGAACCCAAGGTATTCTGAAACCTTGAGTACGATATACCTAAACGACTGTCTCGTTCCATGGATCACATCGCCGCTGACAGCACGCCGTTCGGAGGCCCGTAGCCCTAGTTATGAGCGTTTGAACGGAAAAGTCCGAGTACGGGGGGTCTAGGCCCGGCCCGGCCCGGCCCAGTACCCCCTGGGCCGACCCGAACCGGATCAACCTGGCCCGACGGCCCGACCTAGCCAGCGGCGCGGCCCGGCCGGCAGCGCGGCGGTGCGGCGGCACGGCGGTGCGGCCAGCGCGGCGGCGCGGCCAGCGCGGCCTTTGCGCCGCACTCGCGACAAAGGAGGGGTGTTACCCCTCCGTTATGAAAACGGAGGCCCCCATTATGGGGTCCGCGCCTTGTAACACCGGGGGGTGTATCCCCCCTGATTTCTGCCGGTAACGGCCGGCCAGCGCGGGGCCGGCCGGTTTCTCTCTGCGGGACCCAGCGGTCCCGCATCTTCCGGTGCCGTCGGCTAGGGTTCCGGACGCCTCCATCGTGTTCTCCGGCGGCCGGTTTTTCCGGACGCCACTTCCAAGATGGCCGCAAATCCGTCCGGCAGGGCGTGACGGCGCCGTGCACTTCCGCCGCGGCCTGACTCCGGTCGCAGCCTTGTTCGCAAACCTAGACGCGGCGCGACGGCGCCACGTTTCATCATCTTGGCCCGCTCCTACTGTGTTTCCTCCCGTTCGTGCGCGGTGCGACCGTACAATGTCGCCATTGCTATTCAACCAAGGATTAAAAAAAGGGGTGGGGAATCAGCCGTGTTCTTGCGGTCCGATCCCCTCCCATTAAAATGATAGCAATCGGCTAAATCGTTTAACCTTCACAATTTTTAATTTAAATAATAATTGGAACATGGCCGACAGATTTATCTTTCATATTCTTAGGAAAGAATCACCAACTTAAAAAGAGTTGAACCCCTACATTGGGTATAAGCCGATTGGAAGGAGGCGTCGTCGTTCGAGGTTCGTCGCGGTATGGCGTCGCAAGTATGACGGCGTCGAAGGGGGACGTCAGCATTCATCCGACTTGAGGGAAGGCGAAGCCGTCGTCGCTCGCTACCCGATTCTGTTTTCGAGCTTGTTTGTCGATCCGTTGACGATGAAGGGGAAGAAGAAGATTCGTTTAAGAGTCTCGCCGCGGAAGGGGAAAAATTCCGTGGAAGGAAAACGAGCGTTCTTCGTCAGAGGTGGTGCGTTCTTTGCGTTCTTCGCGAAGGAGGAGGAGGAGAGGAAAACTCAGCGCAACGCTTCCCAACCCAAAAATAAAATGAGGCTAAGGCCTTATTTTATTGATTTACACCAACGATTTCAAAATTCAAACGACGTAACCCTGACAATTAATTTCAAAGAATTAATTGTAAAACTTAACTGCCCAATTAAATAGAGGCGTTAAGAAATTAAGGAAACGCGTCGGTTGAATTCGTTTAATAGGGGGGTGAAGGTGCTTTACTTAAGAAGAAAAGAAATGGTGGGGCTCGTGTGGGTCCCATCTCACGAATATCCTACCAAGTGGGTAGGATATTTTGAATTTTACCCTATCCGCTTCAACCCAGCTTAAGTAGCTTAAAATGGTCTTTAAGCGGCTTTAAGTGAAATGAAATAAAATTGTCGTACAACTTTATTTTATTTCTTAACTTAAACCCCAAAAATTAAAAAGCACAACCGAGCAAACGCATCTCCGAAAGAGGAATTTCTAAGCAATTACCGGCGCTGCGATTCCATCGGTGCCCTTGGAATTAGATTCCGAGCACCGGTTAAAAAGTTAGAAAAACCCGCTCGTTCGTTCACTGAACGTACCCGATCCAAATTTCGGAAATTGATTCTGGGCACACCGGGCCTCGAAATCAGACGCCGTCAGAAATTGAATTCTTGGAAAATCCCTAAGAAAATTAGGAAAAAATTATCCTTGAATTTTACAGGTCTTTACATTACACCCACCTCAGGGTTTTACGTCCTCGTAAAGCTTTATCATAAACTAGGGATACAAAAAAGGTACTGAGCACGCATCTGAGCCTTCCGCTCCCGTCTGATCACCCGGATGTTCCTGTACTGCCCGTGAAAGCGCACCCGAGGAATAGGCCGTCCTCGAAGGATCTGATCCTATTCATCCTCGATTCCCACTGGAACCTCCGTGAAAGACACTCCATCGCCATCATCCAGCTCCTCATGGCCGATGATATGCGAAGGGTCGAGCACGTATCTCCTCAGTTGAGATACGTGGAAGTCGTCGTGCACCTGGTGCAATTGAGGTGGATGGGTCAAGAAGGTAAACCACCTCTCCAACCCAGCTGTGGACCTAGAAAGGTCCGTTGAACCTCAGAGTTAACTTGCCGCCTTGGCCACATCTCCGTAAACCTCGTCGAGGTGAGACCTGTATAAGGACGTGATTGTCATCCTCGAACTCCAGAGGTCTCCATTTTCTGTTAGAACTAAAACTCAATAGACTGCTTCCATGAGGGTATGGTTGACTGACTCAAGAGTGATCGGTCGCACCCTCCTGTGAAAGAGTTTATCCCATGCTGCCTGGGGTTTCCTTTTCGATGACAAAGGAAAACCCATCCCGACGTTTGCCTAAAACCGTCAATTTGAGTATGAACAGTTATTGCCCATTACATACTTAAACTAACTTCATAAGGCCTCGACGCTACCACCAAGTGATTCCAACCGAAACTCTCACCTCGAGGGTCTAACCACACCGTCGGCGTAAGTGTGATTATCGAGTCTCCTCCCAAGGTATCTCCAGACGTGAGGGTCAAGTCCACGACTTACCGGAAACTCTAGGTCTGGGACAAGATTTGTGAAAGAGAGGAATGATTCATATCGACATCTGTTACTACAGTAGCTAGTAGTGGACACATACTGTCCCTTGAATCATTTTTATAGCCATTGGGTCACACTCCTTGACCGCATGCAGCCGCACTCTTCTTCCGACCTCCAGCTCCCTGAGCCTGGCGGGGATAACTAAGGCGGGTGGTTATAGCATGTGAAGATGTACACCACCTCATGCTGCTCTCCTAGCTCTACCTCCACGTCTGTTGCTTCGCAGAATCATCTATCCTTAAAGCTTCCACTTCTTGAAACATTTAACATGCTCGAGTCTCTAAGACTGGAGCTGGTTTCCTGTTTCTTACTGCACTGTGCACTCTTCATCCGCTCCTGGATGATCTGTACCTTCTTAGCATAAGATCTCAAAGAGCTGCTAAAATTTCAACTTTTCCGAATAGAGAAACTCGGTCTCATCCCCTGGATGAACCATCCCCATTGCCTAATACAGTCAATCCTGACATGAATCACGCATTCATTCCATGGAAGACGTCGTAAGGCCTCTTCGTAACTACCAAGATATCCAACTGTCACTCTCGTCTCCAAGGGTCGAGTCACACTGTCGGCATCAGTGTGAGGTCACTGGGTCTCCCCCAGTAGAAATATCGAAAGTGAGGGTCCAGTCAACAGTTTTAATCGGTACCACTCAGTATCAACCAAACAAAAGGACAGGAATGCAAACAAAGATAAGTGTTTTTTTATTATTGCAGCTCATATTACAAAGACACGAATACAACAGAAACATGGAACTAGAAGTACAAGGGACGTATCCACTAGTTCCTCTCCTGTCCACCTGCTCCCAGACCTCTACTTCCTTGTCCACTGCTCGGCTGTTGCTTAAGCACCCGCCGCTGCTTCTGCCTCGGTGGCTCCTCCAAAGCCTGCGGATCAACTATACGAGGAGTCGGACAGTCACGTGCCAGGTGACCCTTTCCGCCGCATGAGTAACACAGCCTATTTTTGGCACGCCTAGCTCTGTTCCCACCCTGGGTTCCCCACACCACCGGTCCTAAAACCCGAGATCATCCAACCGCTGGTCTGGTCCTCCTGGACCTCTACATCATCGGTCTACTGCCCACAGATGACTCGGCTACTGATCGAAAAACACGCGGAAAAGGCAAAAGCTCCTATACACGCTCGGGGTGTAGAGCTACTGGCACAAACTCCACCCTGAAGAAGGTCTCGAAGACTTCCCATGCGAAGGTCATCTCGTCGCAAAACTGGAACAAGTGGCTCCACCACCTGCCTGCTGCTTCCTGAAGAAGGATGGCAGCAAAGATCACCATGAGGTCTGCCGGCGTCCCCACTAGCCTAAAGACTCTCACCACAGCCTCCAGCCAATCCTCAGCCGCCTGCGGGTCCTTCTCTCCCTAGAACCTTGGTGGCCTCTGGCACTGGAACTCGTGCAGCACACTCAAGTGGCGTGCATCGCCTACTGCTGGGGCTGGTGGCATCGGTGGCCCAATGTATGGTAGTACCGCTGGTGCCTCCGCTGGTGCCTCAACTGCAAGAGGGCCCTGTACAGAAGCCTCGTCGCTCGGCAGGCTATCTGTGCGCACATACCTCAGGGCTGTAGCTGGTCGTTCGAGAAAAGGCATCCTGAAAGAAACAACGTAACATGGTCAAACAATTATACCTGGTGAGCTGACCTGGTTTGAGCTGATATTTAAATAAAACTTCTGGAAAACACACATGCAATCAGTGTATTCATGCACAAAGTCAGAATTCAGTTGTCAGGGTCTTGGTGTATGGATACGTCGGCCGCCCGCACCAACACTGGACTCCCTGAACTGAAAACCACACTCGGTACTTTTAACACTATTGCTTTACAGAAAGAAATATCAGAGTTATAAGTTCTGCATTAGAGCCGACTCCTCTGATACCAATTTGTCACGACCCGTCCTCGGGGCCCATGCTGTGACTACCCCAAGCCCGCCTTCCATAGGCCAGGGGCTGGCGACTAGCACCAAAGGCGTAAATCCCGATAACTAGGAAGGCATTGCCTTTATAAAAGAAAACAAGCACCACAAAGTAAGCAAGCCGAAAAAGTAAACACTAAGTACAAGAGAAGTGCTGAAAAGTAAATGGGCCAGAATACAAACCCAAAAGAAAGTACAACTACAACTGAACAAGTACAACAGAAATGATAACAGTTGGAAGGAAGGAAGAGGCTCCTGGGTCGTCCACCACGGATCCTACCTGAAGGGTAGGTATAGATAGCCTCCTCCATGCTCTCGTCCGTCAACCTCCTCCGTGTGTCGTCTCGTTGTGTAGTCCACCTCCGGGTATTGACTCGTCGTGTAGTCCACCTCTGGGTACTGAATCATCGTGTAGTCCACCTCTGGGTACCGTCTAGTCCTCGAACACTCGGCCTCCGTCAGCACAGCCCGTCGTCTGTAACCAACACAACGAGGTGAGGGAATAGCCCGTGCAGGGGTGAGTATAACGATACTTAGTAGGGACTCTGAGACCCTCAAGGTCTCACTAAAACCAACAAGGATAACCACAGGAAGATCTCAACAGATAACCTCTACTTTTGTATATGCCCTTACATATACCTAAGTTATCAAGTAACCCATCTCAATCCTGAGGAAACACAAGGATTGTGAAATCAACGGATAACCACTACCCAGGTATATGCCCATACATATACCTAAGTTATCAAGTGACCCATCTCAATCATGAGGTAAACACAAAGGTCAAAAGATTCAGCTCAAACCAGGATTTTCATTATCTAAACCGTAACTGCTGAAGAGATCTGTCTCTAGAGTGTACCGTAGTCTTGTCACGACTCCGAGGTACTGCTCACTAACCTAAGACTGCTTAGGTACACCTCCTATCGAGTACCGCGGGTTAGCCACCCAAACACAGTAGTGCTTCCCGCCGAGGTATTTCACCCAAACACAGTAGTGCACACCCCCTAGTAGCCTGCTGAGGTACTCTCCGGACGAGTACCGAGGGTCTGGAATGTCACACAGGTAGTGCTCCGTCCTCCATGGGTCTGCACCTCACAAGTAGTGCTCCATCCACTGGGCTAGTCGACTCACTCCAAGTCGAGTCGGTAGAGCAGTCGTCAGGTCTCAGTCGACTACACGGTCTCCGTACTCCACACGCTCGTCTCCGAGAGGGTCCGCTCCACGAGCTACAGGTCGATAATCCAAGTATCTCAAAGTCCCACGAAGAAGTATCTCAAAGGACCTCCTCATAATAGGGGTCTCAACGAAACAGACGGCGCGTCAATCAGACGCCCGGTCTGTGAGTTACTAGCCTTTTCGTTCCCGGGGCCCAGTTGGTTTCGTGAGCGAACCAATCCCAACCGTATCTCAAATGTACCCCATACTCTCATAGGGTATACTCATACTGACCATTTCTCAACGTGATCATCAATGCCGCTGATGGTTCGTCAAACGGACGTCCTGTCTGAAAGATATCAGCTTTCCCGTTCTAGGGGCCCGGTTGGATTTCGGGTACAATCCAACCCGACCACTATCCAACTGTATCCAAAACTCGGGCGAAGTATGCCAAAAGTTCCATCTCATCAAGAGGAAAACAACGAGACAGACGACGCATCAATCTGACACCCAGTCTGTGAGTTATTGGTTTTTTCGTTCCAGGGGCCCGGTTGGTTTCGCGAGCGAACCAACCCAACCGCACTCTGACGGCATCCAAACCTCGAGCGGCGTAAGCCAAAAGATCAGTCTCACTTAGAGGAATCCACCAAAATAGACGACACATAAATCGGACATCCGGAGCTCAGGATATAAGCGTTTCCACTCTGAGGCCCCGGTTTGTTTCGTATTCGAACCAACCCGGCCGAACCCAAGTTATTCGAAACCATGAGTACGATATACCAAAACGACCGTCTCATTCCAAGGATCGCATCGCCGGTGACGGCGTGCCGTTCGGAGGCCCGTAGTCTCAGTTATGAGCGTTTGAACGGAAAAGTCCGAGTACGGGGGGTCTGGGCCCTGCCCGATGGCCCGACGTGGCCGGCGGCGCGGTGGTGCAGCCAGCGCGGCGGTGCGGTCAGCGCGGCCTTTGTGCAGCACTTGCGCCAAAGGAGGGGTGTTACCCCTCCTTTATGAAAACGGCGGCCCCCATTAAGGGGGCCACGCCTTGTAACACCGGGGGGTGTAACCCCCCGGATTTCTGCCGGTAACGGCCGACCAGCGCGAGGCCGGCCGGTTTCTCGCCGCAGGACCCCGCGGTCCCGCGTCTTCTGGTGCCGGCGGCCTGGGTTCCGGATGCCTCCTTCGTGTTCACCGATGACCAGTTTTTCCGGCCGCCACTTCCAAGATGGCCGGGAATCCATCCGGCATGGCGTGACGGCGTCGTGCCCTTCCGCCGCGGCCCGACTCCGGCCGCGGCCTTGTTCGCAAACCTCAGCGCGGCGCGACGGTGCCGCGTTTCTTCATCGTGGCCCGCTCCAACCGCATTTCCTCCCGTTCATGCGCGGTGCGACAATACAATGTCGTCTTTGCTATTCAACCAAAGATTAAAGAAAAGGGGTGGGGAATCAGTCGTGTTCGTGCGGTCCAATCCCCTCCCAAAAAAATGATAGCAATTGGCCAAATCGTTTAACCTTCACAATTTTTAATTTAAATAAAAATTGGAACATGGACGACAGATTGATCTTTCATATTCGAAGGAAGGAATCAACAAATTAAAAAAAGTTGAACCCCTACCTTGGGCATAAGCCGATTGGAAGGAGGCGTCGTCGTTCGAGGTTCGTCGCGGTATGGCATCGCGAGTATGACGATGTCGAAGGGGGACGTCGGCGTTCGTCTGACTCGAGGGAAGGCGAAGCCGTCATCGCTCGCTACCAGATTCCGTTTCCGAGCTTGTTCGTCGATCCGTTGACGATGAAGTGGAAGAAGAAGATCCATTGAAGGGTCTCGCCGCGGAAGGGGAAAAATTCCGTGGAAGGAAAACGAGCGTTCTTCATCAGAGGTGGCGTGTTCTTCGCGTTCTTCGTGAAGGAGGAGGAGGAGAGGAAAAATCTGCGCAACGCTTCCCAACCCAAAAATAAAATGAGGCTAAGGCCTTATTTTATTACTTTCTGCCAACGATTTCAAAATTCAAATGACGTAACCCTCACAATTAATTACAAAGAATTAGTTGTAAAACTTAACTGCCCAATTAAATAGAGGCGTTAAGAAATTAAGCAAACGCGTCGGTTGACTTCGTTTAATAGCGGGTGCGGGTGCGTTACTTAAGAAGAAAAGAAACGGTGGGGCTCGTGTGAGTCCCACCTCATAAATATTCTACCAAGTGGGTAGGATATTTTGAATTTTACCCTATCCACTTCAACCCATCTTAAGTAGCTTAAAGTGGTCTTTAAGCGGCTTTAAGTGAAATGAAATACAATTGTCATACAACTTTATTTTATTTCTTAACTTAAACCCCAAAAATTAAAAAGCACAACCAAGCAAATGCAACTCCGAAAGAGGAGTTTCTAAGAAATTACCGGCGCTGCGATTCCATCGGTGCCCTCAGAATTAGATTTCGAGCACCAGTTCAAAAGTTAGAAAAACCCGCTCGTTGATTCACTGAACGTACCCGAGCCAAACTTCGGAAATTGATTCCGGGCACACCGGGCCTCAGAATCAGGCGCCGTCAGAAACTGCGTTTTTTTAAAATCCCAAAGAAAATTAGAAAAAAAATTCCCTTGAATTTTATGGGTCTTTAAAAAAATTTTTGGTAAGGTTCTCCAAGTAAATAAGAATAAAATGAATTATTGATATTTAATTATTTTAGTGAATAAATTGGAAGGAAACATGATAATGCCACTGGAAAGTAGCACTGTAAAGAACACTCATGATTTAATTCATGAAAGAGGTATTAATTGGAGGTTATTTGCATTGAATATTATGGAATAAAATATATGAAAGTTTAATCACAATAAACTGAATTAAAAAATAATGTTATCACATCTTTATGCATATTCATAATATAAAATTAATGTTTCAATCCTACTTCTTGGATATTAAATTCTGTATGATTTTAAATTATGTGTTTTAAAATAAAATAACCAGGATAGAATAGAAATATTACAAGAAGTAATATGTCTTCTCTTAGTGGCTCAGAAAGGGTGATTCCAATGTCAGCGGTGAGAAACACATAACATTTAATTTCCTTGTGTATGATTCATATAGAACTATTATTGAGTGTAACCCAAAAATTAATCACATTTTCTTAGACACTAGGAGACATTATTCTACGTTTGGGAATGAATTTATTTATGGATTATAATACTCAAAAAATGGCCTAGTGATAAATGAAACACATGAAACACCTAATTAAAATAAAAATGTAAGAATTATATATGCAGTTTTGGCTAGTTAAGTCTTTGCCATGAAAAACTGAGAGTGGATATCTTGTTTATAATCAGTTTGGTATTTAGGCATAGCAATACTATATACATTTGGTATTTTTGAGGTCTTTAGTTTTGACCAAGAAACCTTTTGAAATAATGGTATGCTGTAATGATTTTGGAATTAGTTCTATAGTTGAGTGTGAACTATTCCAAGGGTATGATAGTGGTAAATGTACATTATTATATTCAATTATGTTATTTAAAGAGTGGTAATGTGAATTATACATGGTGATAAGGTATGAGTGATTTTGATCTACTTGATGAATAATATATTGACCAAGAATTCATTGATTTTGATAATTTATTCGGGAGTGATTCCTAAACACCCATTAACTTATTTATATCACATCATCAATACTCAGAAGGACGATTGGTGGAATATATTACATGTTAACTGGAAAAATATTTCAAGATGTTCTTTGTATATAATTTTCAAATTTCATAATAATATTCCAAATAAAAATGAAAAACGGATATCATACGAGTCATAGTATTTTGAAAAAGAATTATGAAATATGGAATGTGTTTAGATTCAAAGATTTGGTTAGGATATAGAAAAACATGTATCAAGATAAAAACATTATGTATCTGAGTAATTATCCTAGTAGTGGATTAGGATATTACCTAAATACCTAATATATAAAATTTGGTGTCAAGTTATAGGTAACAATTCTATATAAGGGTTTATGTCTATATTAGAGATAGTGGGATTTCAATTGACATGGATTTAGTCAATGATCAAAATGAAAAAATGGTTGGCATAGGATCTTGTTGCACAAGAGTATGTGTAATGGGAATGTTCCACATATGCATACTGTAGAGGAAAATTAAAACCTTAATGATTGATTTATACTCAACATTACCGATGATAAATTATTCATAGGGAATGATAATTATTACAAGTGAGGTGTATATGAAAATGAAATCTGATTGAAAAGATCAATTAATATTCAAAAACAGATTCCATGTATCAAAACTAAAAAGTGGATTATAAATTGAATACTACAGTGGGTATTCAAGTGGGTTGATACTTGGATAGTACAAGTTATGTAACAATAATGCTGTATTTACAACACCAAGACAGTATTCATAAATCCATTTGAATTTTACTTATCATTGCTAACTTATACGACCATTTAATTAGGAATTGAATGTCATGACCACCAGTCATGGAAGGCATCTATATGATGCAACCCGAAAATTTTGATGAAACCATTGGATTCATTTAAGTGTTTCATGTAATTGTAATCTAGTTTAGCATTATATTTATAAAAAAATCTTATAGATTAAATTTGTAATGAGTATTTTCTAGGTATCTACTAGAGATTAGTAGAACTGAAAAAGTTTTCCATGTGAAATATTCTAGGAAACATATGGAAAACAAATATTGGTGTTATAACTAGTTAAGACCAAGATAAAAATAATTCTCCAATGATTGAATTAATGTAGAATCCTATGTTATAGAGAATAGGATCTACTAAGGAGATCTAATGGTTTCTTGGACCTACTGAATCGTGTGTATACTGACATGTTATTGAAAAATACAAATTGGAACAACTAAATGGAAGATCTATTACCAATGCCACATGGAATAATCTCTATAGGTTATCATGTTCAAGACATGAGAGGATATTAGGGTTGTGAGATGATATCTATTATCCTAAGTGATGGATTAATCACATATTCCATGATATGTACAAGAACATATATTTCCAAGATATACTTTATAGTATTGAAATACATATTATATCCAGGAGCACTGCAAGGGATACATTTGGAATAATCTTATTGTACTTTGGAAAGTAAAAATCATCTGTACCTAGTATGAGGAGAAAAATGATACTACTTATGGTGGGACACAAAATAGTCTTCCTTAGATCAATTTGATATGTTATAATAGTTTGGTCAAGATGTTGGGAAAGACAAGATCCTATAAGTTAGTGATCGCCATATCTACAAATACCAAGTTTTTTGTATCTTCATTGGTAGTTAATATGTAGATAAAGACACTATTCTTTTATAGTTCTCAGAATCACACCTATAAAGTAAAGTACTCTCATATTTTAAATTATTATATTATTGCTATCCATGATGTCATTTTTTCACAGTGGATAGAAAATGTATAGACTCAGGGTTACTATCTCTTGAGAAGTTTTACTCAAAGAGATGTGGTCACATATAGAAGAATAGCCACATAGTGGAAAGGTGGATTACCTAGCAGCTAAAGCCATTACTTATCAGAAACTTGATATTTATCATGTCAGTGTCTAAAAAGTATGGCTAGCAATTTAGCATTAGAGAAAGTGGGAGTGTTGAAATAGTGGTTTCCCTAGATCGAAATATAAAATACATTTGATTACAATACCATGTATATAGTTAGTTGTACTTGATGTTTACTTACCATTATAATGTAGATGTGTTTGCATCCACTATTTAATGTCATTGTCCATAGAATAATTTTCATATCAAAAATGATATAGAAGATCCTCGGCAATAATGAGAACCGAGATATACGATTACATGAATCTTAAAGGGATTTCCTGTGCTCTATATACATCTTACTAACTAGACATAAGAAATATATGAATATTAGGTTTTAGGGGATCATAAGAATTGAAGCTTCTCTTAATGAGGTTCACACTTTGTGATCTATAGTAGTGAGATAAAGAGGATAGACCTGCCAATAGGAACACCACATGTTTTTGGAGTCATTGGTTGTTCAAATCTACATACATGAGTATTGGTATTCTGAATTGATATCATTACCAAAGTGTGCTATTTCATCATGTACATTGATTCATGAAAAAAAACCATGATAATAAAATTGTGGTGAGGTATATTGTGTTGGGTGTTTCATTAGTGGCATGCCATTTGTTGAATGAACAAGAAAAGAATTTTTTTCTTCCAAGTTTAGGAAGTAATATATCTTGGGCCTTGTTGAATAAGATGGTAGTAATAAAATTAATCCTTGGAGAAGGTAGTCTAAAGAGAAAACCATATAGTATTATTAACAAATAATAAATGAAGAAAAGTTTGATGACACAAGTGTTCATCCTACTTTTTGATATATTTAATGATAATGAGATTATAGTACTCATTGCATGTCTCTAGGTTGGTAGTCATTTCTATGACTTTCCTTATCTATTAAGGGGCCTTGGTGGGTTTCTAGAAACCACTATTGGTTAGTGGATTTTTTTCACTACTGTCGATATAATATCCTATAGGGTCACATAGAGTAACATATTCAATAATCATTCCTATTCTATCTAATAAGTATATCAGACAAGGTGGGCCCCATCACGTCGTCTGAGTGTGGTCCAAGTTATCGATAAAAAATAAATAAATTAATTTATTTATTTTGATGTATTGAATAATTGGTATCAAATTTATTTATTACATGTATTTAAATATGATTAATTAAATACCAATGTAACTTTTATACAAATAAAAATTAATATAATATTTCGGGTTCATTTAACATATTCAGGACATGTGAGTTACGTTAATGGCTCAGGATTATCACATAATATATTTTATATATATTTTAGGTAAATGATAAAATATAGATAATATTTAAGGCTGATTTTAGTTCATCCTGAATAATTATTTATAATACTTATTTAGTTGATTTTTTACCTAGGGGCCTGGAAACCATTGACGGTATGCACATCATCATTTATTTTCCAGTAAATTAGTATAAGGGACTAAATTTCCATTATATTTTATATACATTACAACCCAAGTAACCCTCACCCATGTGAGAGTATACTTGTACAACTGATGAAGATAAAGCAATATGTTTTGGGGACCCCGCTAATAAGAGGTGATACACAAAGATGTGACATAAACCCCATCAAGATGAGAATGGTGTATGAAGCACACAACTCCAAGTCGAGGCATTATTCGAGATGAGAAGCAGCCATACAATATAGGAAGGATCTATAATATGAGTAAATATTTGACATAGGTACATATCCAGTTGGTCGAGGATGGTCTATTGAGTTTAAATTGGTCAACCAGTTTTAGATTCCCAACACCAGTAAGGTAAAAATTAACATTTATGCATTTATTTATTATTATAGGAAATTTTTACAGTAGAAAAAATACATTAAATAATAAATAAAAAAGAGAATAAATAAGAAACAAATTTTTTTTCTATTATTGTTCAGTTTTTGGTACATCAACAGAGATTGAAGAAGATTAATAGAAATGGATTACATTCAATAGGATAAAAACACAAAACCCCCAAAAGGAATATTGAATCCTTACAACCTTCTACCACTCATGTCTGAAAAAATAAAGGTGTTTCGGGTGATCATCATGCCTATGATGGGGGTTCATCATACTACCAGGGAGTTCTTATGAGAGGGGTGGGTCGGCTTAACAAAAATTGAAACAAAGAAGTATCTAAAGATAGCTTGTTTTAATTTATAAGTAAACATTGAGTAAGTCAATTTATGATATTAGAAGCTGATACATCACTCAATAGATCATGGAACTGTGATTTAATGTAGTCGGCCGACCATATGCCTACCATGAACCATTAGAGTAGTAGTGTATCTAATTATTATAGGCTATTTGGATAGGTACAAGGATCATTTCTGCTAGAATACTGAAGCAACCAATTATTAAAATTCTAGTACAGATAGTTCCTAGAATTTGATAAAATACGAGGAGATAGTTATGGATTAATTAATCAATAATATTTTAATTGGTAATCACTATAAATGTACCAATCTATAATGATTTTTTTAGAAAATTGAAATTGATACCATTAGAAATACTTCGATAAATGGGATAATTTCAATGTCCTGTCAGCCACAAATTTCCATGCACAGTACTAGTGCTTATGGACAATACTAGTATATCATAAGTTCAACGTGCTTGTGTCCCTATACCAGTTAAGCTACATCGGGATAAGGGGTGTTAAAATGCTTTTAGGAGACTCATGAATCTATCATATGATGGTCATGTCACAATGATATCACCCATATCTAATGTTTTTTTGTAGATACAACATCGATACATGAATTATATAACATGAAGTCTCATCTCTGAGAAGATCACAAGGAGAATGTGAAGAAAAATATGAGAGTGATAAATTACACAACATTATGTAAATTTTAAAGATGTATCCTAGTCTATTAAGGCGTCCCCATATTACACCTAATTACACAAGTTTCATTTTAGGTCACAAAATGAAAAAGATAGAGTAAATGGTTCATTACCTTTTAGGTAAGGTTTTCCATGTAAATAAGAATACAAAAGAAAGATTAATCTTTAATTCTTAGGGAATTAAAATTTTAAGACAAGGAGATAAGGCCACTGGAATGTTCTACACACAAGGAACCATCACAAAATCCTTGAAATATAGAGGTAGGTTATTAAAGATTTGGTTATTTTAACCACATAACTTCAAATAAATTCTACGTAAGTTCTAAATGAAATTAAATTCATTAATGGAGAAAGAACCTGCTTCTTATTGAATGTATATTAACCAATTAAAAGTTATTTTTTTTGACACAATTAATTGTATTAAATATAATATACTGATCAAATAGTTGTGTCAAAATACAAGAACAAATTATAGAAGAATTACAATAAGTAACATTTATTCTGCAAGTGGCTAAGAAAGTGTGATTCCAATGTCAATAGTTAGAAACACAAAACATCTAATTGCTAGGTTAATTATTTATATCAAAATAATATTGAGTATAACCAAAATTTTTTCTCAAGTGTTTATTGGGAACTAGTGATATTATTATAGATTCTTGAATTAATATTTCTTTGGTGTCTCATACTAAATATATAGTTTATAAATACATGAATTATAGGAAATACATGATGAATATAAAATTTAAGACTGATTTACCCAGTTGTGGAAAGATAATTCTTTTTCAAGAAAAACTAAATGTTGACATAAAAAATATACCCATTTTGGTATTTTGGCTTAGTACAGCTAAAACCATTGGTATTATCGACATATTTACTTTGAAAAAATAAACCCCTATAAATAGAGGTATGTCCAAAATCATTCAAAATTAGTTCAGTAAGAGAGCATGAACTATTCCAAGGGTATTCTAGTGGTAATGATATTTCATAAAATTCCATTATGTTGTTAAGGAATGTGATTGTGAAGTGTAAGCATGTTTATAAGATATGATTTTCTTCTCATCCACATGCCATAGAATATATTGTCCAACCATTCATCTATCATGATAATATAGCATGTAGTACATCTTAAATGCACATTACCTTATCTAAATTATGACATTGATGATAATAAAAAGGACAGATGGTGTTTCATGCATGTTAAAATTTATAAAACCAATACAGTTTTGGGAAATTCCTAAATTCATATTTTATATATCAATGTTATAATGTAAGTAGTATCAATGTTACAACCTCTATTAACATCCATCATATTTCAAGTCATTCTTTGAAAATAATGGAGAAATCCCCCAACTAATATTCTAAATAAAATTATAAAATGGATATCATATGATTCATTGTATGATGCAAATCCTTTATATCATAGGAAATGGGTTGATATGAAAAGAGTTTGTTACATGACAAACATTTGTGTAATGAGAAGGGGAAGTTCCCTCACGAGAGCTCTCAGCGGTGACCTCATGGAGGCTATGGTTCATCCTCTTTGATCACGCGTGGTGAGTTGTTGAATTTTAATTCTCTATTCATATGACGGGTTTCGTTCCGGTCTAGGACTGGGATAAAGCCTGCGGGGGCAGTGCCAAATTGGCGAGGAAGGATGAATATGTAATTAATGATAAACCTAAGCTGATCTCCTTCCTTTATACTCTTAAATCTATAGATCTGTGCACAAACATCTCTAAAAAATCCTCGCTCTACATAAAAATAGAGGATGGTCGATTTCGGGTTGAAGCAGACCCCGAGCATTTACAACAACTCTCACATTTATGTAAGTTCTCAGTTTTGGGCCGCATCTCATATTTGAAAGGCGATAAACCATGGCCTGCCATGGAGCTCAAGCCACGGATCTCGCATATTTGGGGTTTAGTGACTGGAAACTTGTCACTATCGGGCGTGGATATTTTCACATCCTCCTTAGCTCGTAGGATGAGGTGGATCATGTCTGGAAGCTTGGAAACATCCAATTGAAGTCAGGGTTCCTTCGCTTATCTGAATGGGATTTCGCGTTCAACCCGCGTACCCACATAAATACGACGGCGCAGATCTGGGTTAGATTCCATAGGGTGAACTTCTTATTCTGTCACCTTAAAATCATAAGTGATATTGCCTCCTGCATCGGCACCCCGCTGAAGATTGACCATCGAAAACTGAATGTTGATCTCGGACTCTACACGCGGGTGTTTGTCGAGGTCAATTTGGAGCATAAGATGCAATATTCCATGACATTCAATGCTAATGAATATAAAAATGAGGTACGATTTGAATATGAACGCAGTACCCCTTTCTTTGATCTATGTAAAATCGTTGGGAATTCTCTTATGAACTTCCGCGTCAGGAAGATCCTTGTGAAACATTAGAAGGAGCCGCCGAAGGTTGATGTCTAGACTCTGGTCCATAGAAAGAATAAACTCTGGTTGCCTCCACCGGTAAGACTGATGGCCCCTAGAAAAACACTGGGAAATGGGTGAAAAAATCAACCCAATAAGGAGAGACCTCTCGCGTTAAGTGGTCTGATATGGTGGAGGAAGAGTAATCCGAAGCTATTGATATCACTTTAAGGGATAAGATTGAAACCATGGTGCTGGCCATCCTCAAACAGTCAAACATGGAACCTGATCCCCTCGACTTCAGCCACCCTGTATATTTGTGTGATGGACAGCAGGAAGATACTTGTATTCATGTGGAAGCAGCTATGGATGCAGGTAAGAAGTTACTGGCGGTTGCAGGTAACTCCTCATCTCCCACTTACAGTGATAATAAGGATCTTCTTACAATAGTGGGTTTACAACCCACTGCCAAGGATGTTGTATGCTCACATGGACAACATGGCCGACCTGATCAGCCTGAGTCTCTCTCCAAGGATACCCCTTTGATTCAGAACATAGAGACTAACTCTACCAAAAATTGCTAAAGACATCCTAGAGATGGTGCTGTCTGCCAATGAAATGAATAACGCCTCCAAGGTTCCATGCATAAATGATCAGATAGTGGCAGTGGGCCCTATAGACTCTATGGCTGCCTCCACCAGCACCTCTGACATTCTCACACCTGTATCACCTCCAAAAGATTGCCCAATGACCCTGCATGGGTCCACAATCTCTTTGGAGAAAAATCAGGGTGATGTTATTAAAAATGAATCTAATATCTCTATTTCTTCTTCCAAGAATAAACAGGGAAGACAATCCAGCCCAACATCCCCTCAGGGACCCAGAAGGATAGTAAGGAAAAAGGGCTCAGATGGATCAAAAAAAGGGAGTTCTAACTCCAAACGTAGGTTCAAATGATTTTTTTATTTTTGAGTTGTCAGGGTATAGCAAACTCTAACACTTTTATTGTTCTTAAGAAAATTATCTTGACACATAAACCAATATTATTTACTATTGTTGAGCCAAAAACAAATTTTTCTTTGAAATTTTTACACTTGTTCTCTTTTGGATACAATTTCCTTGGCGTGTACAGGGAAGGATATTCTACTGAAACTCTTTGGATTTTCTATCAATCTTCTTTGCAGTCTGTTAATATTGTTAAAACTTCTGACCAACTGTTCTCTAGTGAATTTTCATCTGATGGTATTCATACAATCTACACTATGATATATGTTAAGAATAGATATAAAGAGTGAATATCCCTTTGGAATGACCTATTTACCCTATCAAGATCTATTCAGGATTCCTGGATTGTGCTTGGTGATTTTAATTCCATTCTTCTTCCGAGTGAAAATATTTGACCGACACACACTCCTATCTAAACTAGAGAATTTAAGGCCTCCATTTAGGACTGTGACCTTATTGAAATCAATATCACTAGTTCTAAGTATACTTGGTATAGAAAATGCCTCAATAGGGTAGTGTCTAGTAAAATCGATAGAGCTTTTACTAATTCTGCTGCCCTTGAAAAATGGAACTCGATTTCTAGTATCACCTTACCCAGGATCAAATCTGACCATCACCCCATTCTTGTCCACCTTGTCGCCAAAGGAATAAAATCTCCTCTCCCATTTAAATTTAACAATGCTTGGGCTATGGATGCAGAATTTTCTACCACAATAAACACTTTCTTGGATGGCATGCGTCGACAAAATGATTCTTTTGCTTGCATTGCTAAAATAAAACTTCAAAAACAACATATCAAGGGATGGTGCTTTTCTAAAACTAAAAAACTTGATACAGACATCTCCTCTTTGGAGAATGACCTCATTCACATTCAAAGCTCCTATACCTGCTCTGATTTTTCTCTTGATCCTCAACCCGAAATCACGACTTCTTTGAAGCATAACTCTCTATTGAAGCTCAAAGAAAACATGAGAAAACAAATCTTTAAAACCAAATGGATCTCAAACGGTGATAGAAACACTAAATTTTACAACTCCCTCCAAAGAATCAAGAAAACCTATAGGCCATTTTATTTTCTTCAAGTTGACGATATACTTCTTGGCACCGCAGATTCCATTGCTATCCATGTGGTGGATTACTTTTATAATTTTTTCAACGGTCTAGAGGTTGGCAAGAATATTCTCCCTGACATCATCCCTAATATGGTCACTGCTGAGGACAATGATCTACTTTTAAGCATACCTATGGATCATGAAATTAAGGACACCGTGTTTAGTCTCAAACCTAATAGTGCCCCAGGACCTGATGGTTTCAACAAAAGTTTCTTCCAACATTATTGGGATCTCATTTAGGTGGATGTTTGTAAACTGGTTAAAAATTTCTTCTCCAATAGTGTTCTTCCTCATGGGATAAATGCTCAATTTCTTACTCTTATTCCTAAAGTGGCCAATGCCGCTGAGATCCACCTTTTTCGTCCTATTGATCTCATCAAGACCATCTATAAAATTATCACGAAACTCCTTGTTAATAGACTCACCTATATTGCCAATAAAATTGTTTCTTGGAACCAATTTGGATTTATCAAAGGAATAAAAATTCAAGATTTTATTTTCCTTGCCTCGAAATGCACGAATCTACTGAATAAGTTTACTAGAGGAGGTAGTGGGGCCATCAAATTAGACATTAGGAAAGCTTTTTACACCATGGATTGGGGTTTTATTTTTAAGGTGCTCGAAGGCTCTGGGTTCAATGATACTTTTAATGGCATGATCTGCAACCTACTTAATTCGGCTTCCATTTTTGTTCTTGTCAATGGGACCTCGAAAGGCTTCTTTAAATGCACCAAGGGAGTTAGGCAAGGTAATCCTCTTTCAGACATCCTTTTTTCTATTGCTGAAGACTATCTAAGTAGACCTATTACAAGCCTTGTGAATCAAAACATGATTAATACCGTTTAGGCTTCTAGAAATATAAATGTTCCTACCCATCTTTTATATTCTGATGATATTATTTTATTTTTAATGGGTGATAAAAGGAACATCGAAAACCTCAAAAGTTCCATGTCTCATTATGAATACATTTCGAGTCAAGCAATAAACTGGAACAAATCCTTTGTTTTATTTGGGAAGAAATTTTCCCCCACTAGAAAAATTCACATCACTAATTATTTTAGAATGAAAGATTATTTTTTTCCTTTACATACTTGGGTGTTCCCATATTTTAGGGAAGACCAAAATCTAGCTATTTTCTCAACATTTTTTATCAAATTACCAATCAACATTCACCTCAGAAGGGTAAATCTCTTTCTATGGCTGGAAAAATTTGTCTTATTAAATCTACAGTGGTCTCCAAGATGGTTTACTCGATGATGGTGTACAATTGGCCTGCCAGACTTCTCAATAAAATCAAGGTCTATATTAAAAATTTTGTTTGGTTTGGTAGTACGATTGAAAGAACACTTGTCACCATTCCTTGGATCACTTGTTTCAATCCTTTGGGCAAGGGTGGTCTTGGTATTAAGAATCTTAAGCTTTTTAATGAATCTCTTCAAGCGAACATGACTTGGAATATTATTCATAACAACTATGATTCTCTGGACTTCCTCATGAAAAGATTTGTTACCAAGCTTCGAAATGGAAAACTTGGTCACATCACCTCTTCCATATAGACCTCCATTAGAAATTATTTTCTTAATATCATGGATAACTCTAGATGGACGGTTAGTGCTAATTACTCTTTTAATTTCTAGATGGACAACTGGACTGGTGTCCCCTTAATCTTGTTGTTGACGTCCACCACTTCTCCTGGCAACACCAACTCCACCATCAGGGATGTTGTTAACTCCCAAAACATCTCCCTTCCACATCACATTAGTCACTTCATTTAAAAATATCCTTTTTCTAACACGAACAATTTCCTAATTTGGGATCCTGATTTTAATGGAGTCCTTGACTCCAAAAGTTTCTACAAAAAAAATTTCAACAATTTTGTTTCTAATTTTGTTTGGTTGAAAGCCTTTAGTAAATCTTGGATCAATCCCTCGATACTTACTCTTATTTGGTTTGTTGCCCATAATACGGTCCCCACCGATGTGTGCCTTAAATCTTTTGGGATTTCTCTTTGCTCTAGATGTCATATGTGAAATCAACATCACGAGGATGCTAAACATTTTCTCTTGTCTTTTGATATAGCTGTAGCTCTTTGGAATTTCACTTTTAACATTTTTGGTTGCAGATGGTATATTCCCGCTACTATAAACTCCCAATTACAGCTCTGTGTTAACTGAGACTCTTAGAAGAAAATCAAGAATCTTTTTTGACTATAGTGGAAGATCTCCTACATGTGATCTAGTATGGCAGAAATAACTTCATTCATAATAATTTATCTTTCATCCTCAATGCAGGTAAAATGCGTATTCTCATTTCCACCAAGGATGCTGCTTCTCTTCAGAGAGATCATTGTGAAAACACTGTTGGTGGTTTTGAGATTATTCACAGTTTTCGGATTGTGGGATCTTATAGACAACCTTGACGCACCATTGAGGTCTTATAGCACGCTCCACTTCCAGGATGGATCAAAGTGAATGTCAATGACGCATCTAGAGGAATCCTGGGTCTGGGAGGTTGTGGTGCCATTTTTAGAGACTTTCTTGGCAGATGCCTCGGCTTCTTCTTTAGTGGATGTGGTACGACCTCAACCTTGGAAGCATAAATGATGGGTGTCATTCATGAGGTGGACTTTGCCAAACAAAAGAGTTGGAACAAGCTATGGATTGAATGTGATTCAACCATTTCTGTTTAAGCTATTTGGAAGGGGGTGGTTCACCTTGCATGGCTGCTTACCTCTCAATGGATGAAATGCCTTGCTTCTCTCATGGACCTCAATTACATTTCCACACATGTGTTCCGTGAATCGAACATGGTTGCTGATAATCTTGCCAACAAGGGGGCCAATCAGGATGTTTCATAGCTTGATGAGTTTCCTGATGTTTCACTCCCCTTTTACGATAAGGATTGTAATAAGATTCCATCTTCCAGACTTTTGTAACTCCTTTTTTTGAGAAATAAATAGTGCCTTGGTATTTGACCGAGGCTCCACCTCTTAAAAAAAATTCAAAGAGTTTGTTAGGATATAAAAAATGTGCATCAAGATAAACACATTTTGCATTGCGTAATTATCCTAAAAGTTTCTTAAGATTTTACATATATCCATAAGATAGAAAATATGTAGTTAATTAATAGACTACATTTCTATAAAATTGTGCACATATCTGTTATAAATAATGGAAGAAGGATATACTTGGGTCTAGTTAATGTTAATGACGCAAAAATCATTTTTATAGGAAACAGTTCAACAAGTGCATGTGAAACATGAATGTTCAAGAGACACATACTTTGTAGAAAGGATAAATCCATTATGATGGTTTTATTTTCACCGTGGATGATGATAAATTATTCGTTGAGAATAATATTTTCTATAAGTAGTATATGGAAAATAGCTAAGATTTATAGGACCAGTTAAAATTAAATAATGGATTCAATGTATAAAAGTTTAAAGGGGATTATTATTTTGAATTTTGTAGTTGGTAATAAAGTGAGATGTTGAATGATTGGTACAAGTGTGGCACTAATACAGATCAATTATTTTTACCAAGGTGGTTATTAGAAGTCATTATGCCTTAATCCATTAGAATTTTACTTGTCATAGCTAAATTCTAGGTTCATTTTATTGGTAATTGGATTTCAGGATAAACTTTCATGGAAGGTGTGTATATGAAGCAACAAAAAAGGGACGATGAAACCATAGAATGTCAAAAATAATTGCACGTGACTGAAATATAGTTTAGGATTAATTTAAGCAAGATGATATTTGAGTATTCATTTGGAATAATTCTTTTCCATGTGTCTACAAGAGGTTAGTGGGAGAGACACTATTTTCCATGTAAAATATGTTCAGTATCATATAGAAAAAATATATTGTTCTAATAGGTAGTTAAGAAAAGGTTGAAATAATTATTGAAATGATTGAATCAAAGTATCAAGCTATTTTATAGGAATAAATATCAACTTAATATGATCTAAAAATTTCAATGACATAGTCAATTAATATATATATTTATATAGTATTGAAAAATAAATGTTAGAAAAATTCTTGAGAAGAATTGATGCTAGTGTCACATGGGATAAATCTCTCAAAGTAGACATGAAAATTCCTAATATGAGATTAAGTGGTGAGTTGAGTTCCAAATACATAAGAAATGGATCAATAATGTATTCCATGATATGTACAAGACATGATATTTACAACATATACTTTATAATAGGTTAATATCATTTATATTCATGATAAATATAAGTAAAACATTCTTCAATATTTTATTGTACTTGGCATAGTATGACTCAACACATGTGTGACTGTATGTTTATTTGAGAATCTACTTATGTAATGTAAAAAAAAGTAATCTATATTTTATAAACCAATGTATAGGATTCATTTTTGGTTTCTGACTAGGTTTATTACTCACACCCAACCTGGGCATATCAGTGCATGATAGTAATTCATGACTAGGGTTTTAGTGAAGGGAAAGGTCCCTTTGATGGGGAGTAAAGGTGGTGGAGGATTAGAGAAAGAGGCAATTTTAAGACATACTCTGGGCATTTATATTTCATTTAGTTTTCCGAACATTATATACTCTAGTTTGGCTTTCCTCTTTGGGATTCTATTTATTTATTATTTATTGAATTTTATTCCACTTGACATTGTTGTTATTTTTGTTTCTATGTGTTTAATCATATTATTTTTTATTTATATTCAATTATTTTATTTTTTTACCATGAAAAATTACTAAGGGTGATGTCTCCCCATTGATTTACTTAGACCCTCATTTCGAGTCCATAGAATATTGAATATGGGGAGTCATGCATGAGATAATGTGGATTAATAGTTCAGACTTGATGGTTTGAGTCATGGTGTTAAAAAATTGTATCAAAGTAGTTTTATTATCTTATTTTTTTGTTAAATTATGGGTTCCCTAGACCAACTATGTAGTAATTTTGATTAACATATTATGTATATAGTTTAAGATACATGATGAACAATTACCATTTTAGTGTATAAATTTCTACATAAACTATTAAATATTAACATCTATCGGTGATGTTTTGTATCAAAATGTTATTGCATATCCATGCTATAATAAGAACATTGAGATACTATGAAATTAATCTCAAACAAAGGTCCTATTTTGTTGATACATCTTACTGACTATACACATTTTATGTTTTACTATCAGGTGTTGTGGTCTCATTTTCATTAATACTAATTGTCCTAAAGTTTTAACTTGGTGATCTACAGTTTCGAGATCAGGAGGACAAACCTGCCAATAGTAACACCACATATTTTGGGTGTCATAGGTTTTTCCTGTCTATGAACATGTTTATTGGTCTTATTACTTGAGACCATTACTAGTGTGTGACATTTTTCTGTGTACTTTGATGAGAGGAAAAAACCATAATAATGAAATCATAGTGAGGAAGCTTTTTTAGGTTGCGTCATTGGTTGTATGAAATTAATTGAATAGTAAAGAAATTATTTTCCACTTCTAGGTTTAGGAAGTTATATATCTCAAGACATGTTGATTTGGATGGTAGTACTTTCATAAGACCTCAGATGAGGTAGTCAAGTGTAAACGTTTAAACGTATATAAAAAATAATAATGTAAGAAAAGGGTGATGACCAAAGTTTACATCCTTCATGATGATATATTTAAAGACAAAGATATTATATTACACAATATGTGTCAAGTGGTCGGTAGTAATTTAAATGACTATCCTTATCTCTTCAGGGGACTTCATGGGCTTCTAGAATTTACTCTTTGTATGTGGATTTTATTCATTGTTATTGATATAAGGTCCTAGAGTGTCACATACAATGGAATATTCAATAATCCACCATACTCAGTTGAATAGGTATATCAAGCATAGTGTGTCCCACCATAGGGTCCGAGTATTGTCTTGGTTATCAATCACCGATAAATAAATAAATTCATATTTTTCATGGAAATACTAATTGATATTGAATTTATTTATCAAATATATTTTTAGGTTATGTAAATATGAAAAAATATTAATCAAACAAATATTATTTTAATATTTAGGGTTCAATTAATAATAAGTGGTAATTAAAAGTAGAGTTATATGACTTGGTATTATCATGTAATATATATTTTATATATTATAGGTATGTGATAAAATAATAAATAATATTTATGTAGTTTAGTTCATCATAATTATTCATTTATAGTATGAAAAATAAACGGGGGTTGGGGAACCCATTTAGATATTTTCATCATCCATTTTAAATATAGAGATGAACACTCTTCATATTATGATCCAATAATGAATTCAAAAATGAAGGTAGAGGATCACATTAATAGTCTGGGCGTCGAAGGGGTTGTCAGATCTTAATATTAGCACCCAAAATTCAATGACCAATGCTTCAATGGATTTTTGACGTGTGTGTGGAAGATCTAGAGAGATCCTCTTATGGATATTTCATGCAAAAATCAATGATGATGTGTTATAGATAACCACAAATTTAGATATGAAAAAGGAATGTTTTCAGTTTCAATTAATGTGCTCTTTTTATTTATTTTAGATCCTCTGATAGTACCAGGGCTCTATTCATTTATGAAAACAAGTTACATCCTTTTGATGATGAATTTTTGAAATCCTCAACCAACGTCTTTTGTTGCGTGCCCAGTACCATAATTTCTATCCTAACATGGGACATGGAAGAAAGGAGAATGTTATGTGGGACACAAGTAAGGGAGTTTCCATGTTGATGACCATCACAAGTATAAGGAACCAATAAGTTACCATAAAAGGTTGTTTATTGTAGTTTTTATGATATTTTTTGCATTAATGAATCATTATTGGGAATGAAAATTAAAATTTAATATATATACCCATTTTCAAGATTCATATTAGTTCTCAATTTCAGTTCCTTGATGTGTTCTATCTATCAGCATAGTCTCTTATTTTTGGGAAAAATTAATTTTTCCATGTAGTTATGATATAAATTTATTATAATTACAACGTATATCCTAAGTATGATTTTGTGTTTGTATAAAAATGATTGTGAATGATATGGATGTATGGATAACTTGTTTAGTTCTACAAGTGATATACCATCACTTATTGGAATACACCTAAGAGAACCTTCTTTTAATCATATAGACTGATTAAGATATGTCCTAATGGTTTTAGTTTTATTTGAAGTGTTTCCGTGACATTAAATAAGATGTAACGTAAATGTAGTATAATGGGGATACTTATGATACATGGCTAGAATGATCCCTTAAGAGAGGATGTTTCTACTCCACAACTATACATGTATTATGCATCTGAGCATGCTCCTGCACAAGCTTTGTGATTTAGGAATTAGGGAAGCTTCTTCTAATCATATTTCACATTTTTCATATCCTTGAAGTAAGATATCAGAAATATAGTTTAATATAAAATTAATTTCAACTCTTGTAATAATTATCCTTTGAAGGAACTAAATCCCCTTAGGATAATGAGAAATTTCTTGATATTATTGTAAGAATATTTCACCATGTAGAGACACTAAAGGATTAACATGTTAAGATGAGATATAACCCATGCTGAGCATGTGACACATTTTTGTTCTTCATTATCTTATGGGGTTGGATCATTTGAAGAAACTCATGGGTCAAAAAGGATTTATTAGTTTGATCACATAATTATGGGGTGCACCAATAGTTTTTCCAAGAAGGTGTACAATAGTCTTTGATTCTTCGTCGATTAATAGAATTTTAACTTGGCAATGGTGAAGAAATTGCATCACATTCCCAACATTAATAATATTTCATATTAGTTAAGGGATCAGATCAATTCTGAAATATTTATTTTTTAAATCCTCATTTCCAAATTAACGTAGGATGGAATTTTGGAGTTTTTTAAAATGATTTATGTTTCTGTGAATAGATTATATTACTGATTTTTCTAATATTTTCCTTTTTTTCATTTAATAAATTAATTTAAAAGCCTAATTATTTTTTAGATTAAATATTAATGTGATATATGTAAAAATATATTTATAATAATAAAATTTACTTCATCTTATTCAATTTTTTTGATGTTTTTCGTACAATTTTATTTTAATGTATAAAAATACCATTTTCTAGAAAAAACTTTTAAGTGTATTATATTTTAGCATTTTAATTTTTTAAAATAACCTATAATAAAGAAAATTTTACATTAAATGAATAGATTATATATCTATTTATGTTAATTAAAATTAATATAATGTTTATTCCCAGACATATTTTTAATAAAAGATCATCTTACCCCTAAAATATAAATTTATTTAAAAACCGTTTTTTAACATGTTTTGTAGATTCATTTTTTCATTAATTTATTCTAATGTTATTAATTGATTTTAATAAAATTAATTCAATATTTTGAATCAATGTAATTAATATTATGTAAGAGTTTCAAAATAATATTTGATTATTGGGATGAGTTAAAATAGTAAAACTTAATTACTATTGTTATTGTTAAAATAAGGTTTTTTTGAGATTACTTTCACTTGGGTTAATATTAAATTTCCTTACATAATAGATTTTTTTATTTTATAAATTTCATTTAACATTTATAATTACTGGGTCCAATTAATCCAAGAAGGATCATTTAATTTTTTTGTATTAACTGATATATTACAAGGTAAAAACTAGTTATTATGGTGAAAACTAAAATGGTAAAATGGAGTAACCATAGAGGTATTGGGAATAACATGTTTATATGTTTTTAATTTTCAATGTTGTATGTGTGTGTGGATGTTTTCATCCCACCACTTGAATATTTATCAAATTTTAAATAACTTTATTTTAGTGTGACCTCCAACTATTGAATAATTAAGGGTATTTAAAAAATTCCTATCATTCCCACTTATAAAAGGACACATCCTACCCTATTTTATTAACACATAAAAAGATGTTTAGTTATGAAAATTAATGACAATATACCTTCCTGACTTCCCATACCATGTCCAGGAATCATTATATTTATTATAAAAACATCTTTGGAAATATTCTAGTGCAATCCTAAGGAGCCTATTAGAAGAAGAGTTATCACTCTTGACTGAGTTTTTTTCATTATTCCACATAATTATAATGGTAATAAAAAATTATGGTATAATATAATGATAATATGATATATACTGAGAATTAATTATGCAAACTGAAAAACCCACAACCATATTTTCTTTCATAAAATAGGAAACAAAGCCATCATTGATGTTTACATGGGCTTATCACCACATGAACCGATGTGATTCATTTTAAATCATCTCCTCCCATGAATATTTATGATTATGGATTTAATATATATATTTTATAATAATTAATAATTTATTATTCAATAAACTTAATATATAATATAATTTTTGATATTTCTAATCAGTAAAATATGATAATGTCATTCATGCACATGTGTGGAGTACCACCTCCATAAATCGAAGTGATTCATTATTCATTACTGCAACCCATGGATAGTGTATATATTTGTATTTAAAGAAATAATATGGTATTCAGGATATAATTATAATTATTTAATGATAAAATAACACTTATTTTATTTCTATCATGATCTTTTAAATATGAAAACTTACTCCTGAGTATGCACAACCTTCCGTCACCATGATTGTAGCATAATTAATTATTCATAAAAAAATATTTATTGGTTGCTTTTCAAAGTATAATTCAAGAATAAGAGTTAAAATTAATTAATAATTACAATAATTGATATGATGAATTAATTATATCTTTGAAATTAGTCAATATACCAAAGTGATTTTGGAAATTTGATCTGAATTTCAATGAAACAACCGACATGAAACTAAATGACCAAGTAATTCAATAAAAAATGAATAATAATACTTATTAAGGTTCATAATAATTTAAATAATTAATATAAGTTTATTATATAGGAAGATAAGGAACACACATGATGAGTCAGGATCAAGGTAAGTGATCTCTCTAAACCACCATTTTCACCACGTTATGACCTCTAACTAACGATTAATCAATCTTTAATATTGTATAATGATTAAAAATTATGTTTATATTTCTCTCAAATATATACCTATATTATTATCCCTTATTTTTATTGGGTAATGCATTCCATATTTTCATTTTTCAAATCCCATCATTATGATATCTCTTTTTATTATTATATGAGGAAAGAATAAGAAACCCATTTTTTTCATGGGTAATTTTCATTTTTATTTGTTTTCATTTATTTCATTTTGTGGCCCACATAAGAATGTACATGTTATTATGGGTGTTCCTGTATAGTTCCCCAATTAATTTTGTAACTATTTTTCCACATGTTAAGTGTGTGTGGGATTATGAAGTAAATCCAATACATTATTAGATATTTTCCATGATGTGATATTATCAAAGAAGTTATCCTTGACCCATTTTTATGACATGTAATATTATTTTTCCACATTTTCTATACTTCCTTAATCTGATGATAACATGTTCATTTTGTAATGCTCCCATGTGATTGCTCATGACACTCTTCTTTTCTCCTATCTTGTTATTCACAATCAGACCCACTGGTTCCCACCTGGTAGCTAGAAGGCAAGCAAAAAATAACAAAATCCCTCTACAATGGGTTAGGATCTAGTGACGTTTTCCAAAAGGAATAAATAAAATGGTATGTGTTTTCTTAAGTTACTTATATGGACACACCCAAAAATATCTTTTAAAATTTTATGAGGAATAATAATTAAATATAGTAACCTCTATATTCAAAACCACCCATGTTATAACCTCCTGGGAATACAAAAGTGTGTGGAATTGTGAACAAAAAATTTCATAGAAAAAATAAATTCCAACACAGAATAAATGTTCTAACCTAACAAAAAATAGAAAATAAAATTTGAGACAACCTAGATCCAAATATCACAGCCCCGACCACTGTACGTGGTCAAATGTTCCCATGTATACCAATGCTACATTGAAATCATAACCAACCTATAAATTTTCATCATTTGATATAAATGGGGTGGGAGAATTCCATATAGGGGTGTGTATATACATACCTAGTAGGAAACCCCAATAAATTGATGGGGAGCAATACGAGACACGATAGAACTGGTCATCTCAACCTAAAGAAAGAGGGAAACTAAACCCCACTACGAATATATAAAATCCAATAAAAGAAACCCATTTGTGAGAGAAATAGAATCCCCATATTAGAGACTAACAAGGATTATGTGTGTAACAGTAGTTACAAATTTCCATCAATGATGCCCAACATCTCATGTGTCTATATAAATAAATCATTAGGGGGTATGCACCTAGCCACTGCTCCAAAACCAAGTAGTGCAAAAACTCCGTGTAGATGATCCATAACCTGATACAATAGAAGGGTACCACCCAATACGTAGATGAACCTTTCACTGATACAACAAGTGGGTTGAAATGAATATATATAGATCCAATTCCCTGGTAATATAGGAGGGTTCCACTCAATAGGTGGGGGAATGAAGACTTTGTACAATATGAGGGTTCCACTCAATAGTTAAAGGATTCCCTCCCTGATATGAAATTAGGGTTCCAATAAATTGGTCTCATTCCTTGATACAATAGGTGAGAACCAGTCAGTAGGTGGAGGACCCATGACTGGGTACAACATGACCGTATCAATCAATAGGTTGGGGATCCATGATCAGATACAAAAGAAGTGTAGCACTCGTTAAGTAGAGGACCCTTTCCTGGATACAACACAAGGGTACCACTCAGTACATATAGGACCCATACACTGATACAGCCTGAGGGTTCCACTCATTATGTTGAGGAACCCTGACTACATATAGAAGGATGGTTCCTCTTAAACTAGTATGAAGAATATTGGGGATTTCTACTATGACAAACCTTCTCTTTGTTACACACTAAAAATGATTTATTAAATAAACTTCCCGTGATTCCACATAGAAGATCGAGTGGTATAGTGTCTTTTAGGCTTAGGATCATTACCTAAAAACATAAAAATTGAAATAAAACATTTTTATAAAAACCTTCCTTTACATGGCCACTACATTCCCTCGTACTTACCATTTCTTGGAATAACCTGAGGACATACATAAGGAAAGGGTGAGCTATAATGTCTAGTAAGGGAGTAAACAAGGAATAAAATAAATATTACAATACATGTTAGGAAATATTCATATAAACCAAGCACAAGAAAAACATGAACATAAAGGCTTGATAAAGCATGATAATCATATCGTGGAAATGTGGCAACAAAACTTAACAAGGAATTAGCATGAGGGAAGTCTCATTGCACATAGAGCAAGATTAAACTCTCATTTCACATGAATCATGAGTAAAAACTTGTTTAACGTGAATTAAAATGAGTCAATACCCATTTGAAATGATGTATCATGATACTGTACTTTACCCAATGCATTGTAGCGCTATCAAAGCATACTCCTCTTAAACATTTCATTTCTTGCATAATTGTACCACATGGACCATATAAAATGGAATCAATAAACATCATAAGTTATAACCCAATTATATAATGTGGAATAAATAAATAAAAGTACCATTCAATATGTATATGTTCATAAAGTTGAATACCCTTGATAGAGATATGGGTATGGTATTCACTACACAAAGATCTTGGTATGGAAAAACGTGGTGTGATATTGGTCGCATAATAAAGTGACATAAGGATTCATGAAAATGGTTGATGAGTGAGAAAAGGGTGTCTCATCATATGTACTAGAAATGGACAGAAAGGGGGTAATATAGATACATTTCCCACAAACGTAATTGAATTTAGATTCCTAATGTAAAAGAGGAGATAAACATCCCTCACGAAATTTTTGCATGGTAACAGGTGTACATGAGAGGCATTAATGAGAGAGAAAGGGGTCTCCCATTATCCAAATATAAAAGAGGGAAGTATGGGTATGGTTCTAAATCAAACCCAAACATTTGTAATTGAAAGCAAAAGGGCATAACAACTTAAATAAAATTAGGCAAAATGAGAAAGGAAGAAATTACTTACTTGGAAGTGTGATCCTAAAGGAATGGGAGAGGCTTATTAGGAGAATGTGGAACCATGGGAGGATTCTAGAGAGAGGAGGTACTGGGTTGGTCAAAATCTAAAGGCTTTGAGTGAATAGTAATTGGGAGCATGGGAGGGTTTATATTGGAAAGGAGAGGGAAATATTAATTATTTAGGTTTGGGTCATCACACATTAAACCAATCAATACCACAAACCAGCCCATGGTTTTTCCCATGTTTTTTCCAAATGGGAGTGGAATACAATATTTTATAAGGCCAATGTCCGAAATTCTTAAAATAATATGGTTTCCTATGTGGAGGTGAGTCATACTCTCAAGGAAATACATTTAAAATGTGAAAATGTTTTCTAACTCTTGGAGGGTCCACTAATGTTTCGTAAAATAAATAAAGTAGACCAAAAATCACATTATTTTATTGGTAAAGAATATATTGTCTGAACATATCATTTATAGTATTTTATTACATCACTATTGGGTCATTATGATGTCATAAAACACATTATATATTTAAACGTATTTATTTTTTACCCAAAAATATGACTATCTCAGAAAATTATGAAAATTTCACTATTGATTAATTTAGACATCTTGATTCCAAAGAAAATATTTATTTTATCTAAATAATTTTTTAAATATGTTAAATTTTTACTTTTATAATAAAATCTGTCATTTATCCAAAATTCACATGTTTTGACAAAAACAGCTTTCAAACCTTAACAAAAATTATAATTGCATTCCTAAAATTATATGGTCATTTATATTTAATAAAATTTAAATTAATAATTTTTTTTGAAATATAATATAATTAAAAAATCCTTTAATTCATGAAAATAGATGTATAAGTTGAATATTAAAAAAAAATACAATTTGTTCTTTAAAAACTATTAACAAAGTAACAATAAAAAAATGAATGTATATTCACCATTATATACAAAAAAATTCACATAATCATAGTGATAAGGTCTTGTTACATAAACCATTATAACACCCAAAAAAGACTGAAGGCTAAGGTGTGCGATGATGACATACTCTTGGGGTGTCTCGGATAATATTTCTTAGGTGGTAATCTCTATCAAATTCTGCTTCTCTCATAGGTGGTTCTGTTTGAGCATAACATATTGATTCTCAGCTTGGTATTGGTCAAGATCAAAGATAAATGATGCCACATCTATGCTGAGCACTAACAAATGGGCTTCATATGGGGAAAGTCTACTAGATGAGGCCATAACTTCCTTTTTCTCAATAAACTGGTTTTGTTAAAGCCCTATATTTATACTAATCATGTGATCACTGTTCAACTACTATATTAGAAATGGTTTTAATTATTAATTGGATTTTAAAATCTAGAAACATAATAAAAATGAAGTAAATATGTCATTTAACATTTTAAATAATAAGACATTTAATTTGATCAAGAGAAATTTTCATTAATGAATGTTTGGGTGGTTACAATCATCCACGCTTAAGAAATTTATCCCTCGAAATTTCCTTTTACCACACTAAAAAAGAGGAGGTTAACTGTACTTCATCACTTCCTCTGATTCCCACATCACTTCTTCAAACTTTTGGTTTCAACCCCGCACCATCATAAAGAGCATTGTCCTATTTCGCAGGACTTTTTCCCTATGATCTAAGATCTTCACCAGTTTCTCCTCATAAGAAAGATCATCCACTAATTGTATTACCTTTTAAAGGAGTACATGTGAAGTTTCTAGTATGTACTTATTCAAAAGGGATACATGAAAGAAATCATATACTTTGGCCATGGTAGGTGGGATTTCCAGTCGATAGGCCACAACCCCGACACGATCAATAATCTCGAAGGGGCTGATGTACCTAGGACATAACTCTCCTTTCATTCCGGACCTCATTAACTTCTTCCATGGAGAAATGCATTGGAATACCATATCTCCAACTTTAAACTCAAGGTCTCATTGATGGTTTTTAGAATAACTTTTCTGTTGACTCTGGACTTACTTGATTTTCTATTGAATGGTTTAAACATTATCTACCATTTCTTTGACAATTTCTGGTACTAGAAGATTATGCTCACCGAGTTCATTGCAACATGTAGGTGTTCTGCACCACATCCCATATAGGGATTCATAAGGTTCCAATCAGATGCTCGAGAGGAAAATGATATTATAGGAGAATTCAACCAGAGTAAGATGTTGATCCCATCCTCTTTAAATTTCCATTGAACATGATTTTAACATATCATCCAGTTTCTGAATAGTTCACTCTGAGTTTCCATCAGTTTGTGGGTGATAGAACATGCAGAAGTTCCGTTCAGTATCCAGAGCATGCTGAAGACTCTTCCCAAACTAAGAGGTGAATCTTGGATCTTGATCAGATACAATATGTAGTGGTACTACAAGCATGTTTATCACTTCCCTAATATATATCCGTGCCAGTTTATCCATTGAGAAATCCTCCTGAATTGCAATGAAGTGTGCAGACATTGTAAGGCAATCCACAACAACCCAGATTGCATCATTTCCTTTTGATGTATTCAAAAGTTTAGTGACAAAGTCCAAAGTGATGTTATCCCATTTCCATAGTGGTATAGGAAATGGTTGCATCATCCCCTTACACTTCTACCTCTCAGCCTTCAATTTCTGGCACACCAGGAACTTTGATGTATACTCAGAGATCTCCTTCTTCATATTATCCCACAAATAATTATCTCTATGATCTCGATACATCTTTGTGTTTCCTGGGTGAATAGAAGAAATTTGAACTATGTGCATCCTGAAGAAGTTCCATCTTCAGCTCTGGACTTGTTGGAACACAAAGCCTTTTCCCAAATCTCAATATTCATTCTTCAATAACACTGAACTCCATGGATTTCCCTTTTCGGATAGCTTCCAATTTCTTCTAAATTCTCCCATCATCCTTTTGATTATCATTTATTCTTTCCAAAAGAGGTGGTTAAACAATAATTTGTGAAAGGATTGATAACATTCCCTTCTTTATGATTCCCATGTACAAGTGTATAAAATCTAAAAAGATTGGATCATTATCAATTTTATACAATGATAGAATCATTGGGTCCTTTATACTTAGAGTATACTACACCTTGATCATTTTCACAGGGTGGTAATTGATTGAGCAGTCATAGTCTTTGATCAGCTCTAACCATCTTCATTGGGGCAGGTTCAAATATTTCGGTGTGAATATGTATTTGAGGCTTTTGTGGTCCGTATATATTTCATAGTTCTCCCCAAAGGGATAATACCGCCAAAATCTTATGGCGCAGATCATCGTAGCCAACACCAGATCTTGTGTTGGATAATTCTGCTAATGAACTTTTAATTTCCTTGATGCATATGGAATGAATTTGAAATTTTTCATTAACACACAACCCAATCCCTTATTTGAAGCATCACTAAAAAGACCCAAAATGTTCTCCACTTGGGGGTACAGTGAGCACAATCATAGTGATAAGCCTTCATTTCAACTCCTTGAAGCTTTCATCACATTCGTAACTCCAAGAAAACTTTACTCCCTTCCGAGTAAGCTTGGTAATAGGGTAGGATATTCATGAGAAATTTCTCCCAAATCTTCGACAATATCCATGTTACCCCAATATGCTATTGATATCCATTACTGATGTTGGCCTCAGTCACCCCTCAATTGCAGTAGTCTTGTAGGGATCCACAGACATCCCAGTGCTTGTGGTGATATGGCCCAATATTGAGACCTCCTTTAACTAGAACTCAAACTTCCTATACTTTTCATAGAGCTTCTCCTTTCTCAAGGTCTACTGTACAGTTCTTATATGGTCCTCATGATCCTCCTTGATTTTAGATAATATTATAATATCATTTATAAATACTACCACAAATTTGTCGAGGTAATCTCTAAAGACTCTATTCAGTAATTCCATGAATATTGTTGGAGGATTAGGGAGTCAGAAAGGTATTACTATGATTTCACAGTGCCCATATCTTATACGAAATGTAGTCTTGGTGATATCTTCCTTCTTCACCCTTACTTGATAATATCCCAGCCGCAAATCCTTCTTGGACAAGTATTATGCCCCATGCAGCTGATCGAACAATTTATTAACTCTTCGGAGAGGATACATGTTCTATATTGTGATTTTTTTTAAGCTCAGGATAATTGATGCAAAGGTGAATTGACCCAACCTTATTCTTTATGAAGAGGACTTGTTCACCCCATGGTGAATCACTTGGGTGAATAAATCTTTTATCCAGATTCTCCTGTAGTTGTTTCTTCCGATCATTAATCTCCATAATAGCCATTCTATACAGAGTCTTGGATATTGGCAACACCCTATGTATATGGTCATTTAAGAATTCAACATCTCTTACAGGAGGAAGACCATGAAATTTTTTGGGGAACACTTTAGCGAATTACCTCAAAATAGGCAAGTATTTAAAGATTATTTCTTACTTGGACTCAATCATCTAATCCAGATACACGTTCTCATAGGGTTGTAATATCCATTCCTGATATGATGGAGCTAAAGAAGATTCATCTTCCTCCTTGAACTTGTTCAGAATTGGGGGTCGATTCTCCATAAGGAGAGTGATTTCCCCCTTATGGAAATTTATGATGGATCTATATAAGGAAAGCCAATCCATGCCAAGAATTTCATCAAATTCCATTAGAGGGATTATGATGAGTTTCTTCAGGAAGTTAAATCCATCGATTATGACAGGGGAGGAATTGTATTTCCGGGATGCAATGATGGCCCCATTTTCCATACTCACCAACATCTTTAATTCCATGATTTTTGGTGGTGTAGGGGTTATTATACTAACCATTTGGGATATAAAAGAATGTGTTGAACCTGAATAAAAATGTACATTAACTATTCCTCAATGAATAACTAGTATACATGTCATCACATCATTGTCGGGGTTCACTTTGGAATTAGTGATGGAAAAAGCTCTTCTTTTCTGCCTTGGAGGTTGTTGGATTCCTCCAAAATCCCTTGGATTGGGGAACTAATTTTCAAGGTGCCCTGGTTCTTTGCAGTTGAAGCAAAAAAACTCATTGAATGTCGAACGGAGCCGTAATCTCCTATGTCGTAGCTATGGGTTTTTTTGTTCCAACATTTAATAGCCTAGTGGCCTTCTCTTCCACATCTAAATCATTTCCTCATCCCCTTCAGGAAATTTTTGGGGTACTTCTTTCCACACATTTGGCTAGTGCAGTACTGTATTTTGTTACAACCATTGGATTTATCCATCAGACCACCAGAATTGAAGTCCACCTTACACTTCTGGTCCCCATGATACCCTTAAGGTTCACCGATCTTAATTTAAACCTTCAGAGAACATCGAACAATTTCCTCAAAGCTGTCGAAGCCACAGATCGCCAGGGCTTTCCGCAGGCTAGGTATCAGCCCACCAAAGAAGCAGTCAACCATGCATTCAGGGGAAACGAAAAATATGGATGTTTATCGTGAAATCCTAGTGATGTTTTCAGCGTACCCTCTGATGGATTTTTGTCTTTTTTTCTCGAGATAAATCAAGTCCCTTTCCATCTTAAGCTAGAGGGTGTGTGGAATATATTTATCGAAAAAAATATTCTAGAAATCCTTCCATTCCAATGCCTCGATCTCCTCATTAGGATTCTTATTTTTGATCAATGTATACCATTGATTAGATTCACCCTCCATACGATAAGCATCCAAGAGTACCTTATCTTGTTCAGATCATTGAAGGATGGTGTAACGTCCTGGTTCCGGGTGCCACTCAAAGGGTTCCCCAAACCAGGTTCACCACATGACATCAAGCGGATTTCCCCAAACTCCATAGGTTGCCGACTAGAAATGAGGACTAGGTCTGATAGTGGGGAAACTATGCCCTCATTTGTCCAAGTATAGAGCAGCAGAATACGAAATAAATCATACATCAAACAGCAGAAGCAGTAAAACATACAAAACTGAAATAAACATCAGTAGTGGATATAACCAACACTATATAAGTAATTATTGTACATGTCTCAAGTTCTAAGAAAACAACCAGAACATGTTATACATCAATACAGTACAACAAAAAGTAGATTACAACAAAACAAAGAAAAATAGCTGGCAGTGGCATCGCGAGCCTAGGCTCGGTCCCATGCCCTCCTACTCCACAACAACAGTGAAGTACCTGTATAGGGACTCTTGCCCCTATCCACACCAACAGAAACGTAATCTGTTTGGGCAGAAAAGCATGACCCAAACAGGGTGTGATAAATATATCTCAGTAGGCACACACCAAAGGCTCGTGGTCAACAGTGTGTAAAGCATGCAACAAGTGTGAAGTAGTAAAATGAAATCGACTAAGCAGTACTCAAAAGTAACTAACTTACCAGTTATATTGAAATTTAATTATTCATTTAATCCATTTAATTTAGTAACATTTTTTGCTCAACAGCACCAAGCCCTAAGGCCAAGCAGTATCTTTCCCTTAGGCTAATATAGTGAACCACGCCCTCAGGCTATATAGAATCCAACCCGTAGGTATTGACCACAAGAGTAACAAAAATTTCCCTCAGGCATAGGAAGTGTCACCCTCAAGCACAAAAGTCAATCCCTTATGCACGAAAGGTTGCCCTTAGGCGAAATAGAACGTCTCCCTCAGGCTAAAATAGTCACGCCCTCAGGCTAATACAGTACAGTGCCCGCAGGATAATCATAACAACACCCTTAGGCTAAACAAGTAACTGGGCCATGCCCAACAAACAACAAGCAGTAAACAAGAAATTCCTTTCTAGGAAATTCTACAATTACTACTTTAAAGGCATACCCTCGGGTATCCTGGCCAAATGGCTAAATAGTGGAACACACCCCTGGGGTGGTTCCTAGATCCAAGCAATGATCCCAACCAACATTTTATTATCATAATTAATCTCCTATCCAATTCTAGGTGTTTAATATAGAAATTTCCATATCCACACGACACCCCAAAATGGGTTCGTGTCACAAACATGCACAAAACACATGACAATTGGAAAAACTAACACCAATCCACCAACCATATATGCCAACGAGCACTATACACGAATGAAGATCCAAGATACTCCCAAGAAGGACGTAGATCTGACGAAGAAAGGCACTCGTTTAACCTCAAATAACTTCTACTAGGAGAAGAATTGGTAAGAAACATGCTAGGAGAAGAGAGGGCTTACCCGTGCGGTTCCAACGAGATCGTCCGAAGTGGAATCAGATTCCAGATGAACACTCAGCGGATCTTCAAAGGTTCGTCCATCCCTCCCGAGCTCCGTCTTCCGTTCTAAGACTTCCCTGTGAATAGGGGAGGCTATTGCCCATTTTAAGAAAAACAAAACAAAGTACACGTCATGTAATTACAAGAACATAGTGTGTACTCTCTTCATTTAAATGTTCCCCTTGCGGCACTACCACACTGTTTATCCATCGACATGAGTACACAACATGTACTCCTGAGTACACGACATGTACTATCAACCAATTGGAAGTTTCTCCATTACCTTACTATTTTAGCTTGCCGACTGACTACACATCATGTAAAGTACCAATACATGGCATGTAGTCTGTTCCTACACCCTTCGTCGCCAACATGGCTACACACCCCGTGTACTCATCCCTACATAGCCAAAAGTACACGGCGTGTGGAAAAATAACACGGCGTGTACTTCCAAAATTTAGGATTTTTCTCATTTTCCATATTTTCTCAAAAACACTTAACGAAAAGCTAAATGAAGAAACCCGTACCTCAAAATAAGAACTTGGTTATTACAAACTTCCCCCCTTATAGATTTTCATCCCCGAATTTCCCTTACAAGGGTGGTGAAGATATAGCTGTGAACAACTCCATCCACTGAGCACATACGTCTTTCTCTTACTCCCAAGATTCGTCCTGCACTCAGTCATGCTTCCATAGCACTCGTACGAGAGGAACTGACCTGCCTTGGAGATCCTTCGTGCTCCTATCCACAATACTAATCAGATACTCCTCAAAGGATGCATCCATATGAAGCTCCACCTCTTCTGGGTGAAAGATGTTAGATGGTTCTGAATGATAGCAACACAACTGAGATACATGGGAGACGTCTTGCATGGCCTAATACATCTGTGGTAACTGCAGTCGATAGGAAACCGACCCGACTCTCTCCAAAATCTCAAATGGCCCCACATACCTCAGTGGAAGTTTACCTTGTCTCCTGATCCTCTTGTGTCCCAGCCTCGGAAAAACACGCAAGAAAACCTGATCCCTGACCATGAACTCCAAAGGGTGTCTACAGTGGTCAACATATGATTTCTGACGAGACTGTGCGGTATCCATCCGCTTCAAAATCAACTAGACCTGCTTAGAATTATCCTGCACGAGACGTGGTCCCAGTAGAGCTGCCTCACCTGCCTCTAACCAGCACAAAGGTTATTAGCATGGCCTACCATATAAAGATTCCAATGGTTCCATCTCGATAGTTGCCTGAAGTCTATTGTTATAGGTAAACTCAACTAAGGGTATATTCTTCTCCCATGAGCCCCCGAAATCTTGGGAGCATGCACACAGCATGTCCTCTAGCACCTGTATTGTATGCTCTGACTGGCCATCTATCTGAGGTTGGTGTGCTGTGCTCAGAATCAATTGTGTACCAAGTTCCCTCTGAAAACTCTTCCAGAAATGAGACGTAAAGTAGGTTTCCCTATCTAAAACTATAGAATGAGGGTCCCCATGAGGATGTACAATCTCTCAGACATACAGCCTTCCGAGCTCGTCAACACCGAAGGTCTCCTTGATCGGCAAAAAGTGAGAAACCATCATGAGTCTGTCCACAACAACCCACACAACATCATTGCCCCTAGGTGACCTCGGAAATCCAGTCACAAAATCCATCGCAACATCATCCCATTTCCACTATGGAATGGGTAACTGCTGTAACTGTCCAGCTGGTCTCTGATGCTCTGCCTTTACCTGCTAACAGGTGGAACATCTCGTAACATAACTAGCTACATCTATCTTCAGACCCAGCCACCAGTACTGACGTCTCAACTTCCTGTACATCTTGGTATCCCCGAGATGAACTGCCCAAGCTGAAGCATGAAACTCTCTCATCAGATTCTCACGTATATACCCTAGAACCCATACGAGTCCATGGAATCATAGAACTTCCTCATCGCCTATCGACCAACCAGGACGAGGGTCCACACTTTCCACCGACTCCCATAGAACTATTCCTTCTAAATTTGATAGTTATCTCATCCTCACTCTATCTAGGAGGGTAGATGTCACAGCTAATGAGGAAAGATAAGTCTGCATCTGACTATCGTTCACCTCCAGATGCATCTCAGAGAACAAATCCATGAGCTGCCACTCACCACTGGCCTCATGCACTGCATGTATTTGAGTCTTTCTGCTTAGTGCATCAGCTACTGCATTACCATTACTAGGTGTATAGGCAAGCTCAAAATCGAAGTACTGAAGGTATTCAAGCCACCATCGCTATCTCGGATTCAAGTCACGCTGAGTAAATATGTACTTGAGACTTTTGTGGTATGTGAACACTACAAAAATTTCTCCTAGTAGATAATGTCTCCAACAGCGCAACACATGAAAAACACCAGCCAACTAGATATCATACATCAGGAAATTCCTCTCATGTGGCCTCAACTGCCGAGACCCATATGTAACAACTCGTTCGCCTTGCATCAACACTACTCCCAACCTAATACCTGATGCATCAAAGAAAACTGTATAGCTCTTCCCCTGCTCTGGGAGTATCAGGATCGGTGCTGATGTTAACCCTCCCTTCAGGACCTAAAAGGCTGTCTCGCATGCTTCTGACCAAAAAAACTTCACACCATTCTTAGTCATACCCGTCAATGGTGCTTCTAAGCTGTAGAAGTCCTGTACAAAACGTCTGTAGTAACCTTCTATCCCTAAGAGACTCCGTATCTCAAACACGTTCTTAGGATGCTCCCATGAAACTACTGCTCTCACCTTCTCTGGGTCCACTACAACTCATACCTCCAAGATGATATGTCCCTAGAATTGAATCTGGTCTATCCAAAAGTGGCACTTTGAGAGCTTATCGTATAGATGATGTTATCTCAGTGTACTCAATACGATCTCAATATGGGTGGAATGGTCGTGTCGAGTGAGAGAGTACACCAAAATGTTGTCCATGAACACTACTACAAAAGAGTAAAGATACGGATGGAACGCTCGATTCATCAGAGCCATGAAGACTGCTTGCGTGTTTGTGAGTCCGAACGACATAACCAAATACCCGTACAGACCATATCTACTCTGAAAAGCTATAAGAAGTATATCTGATTGTGTCACACGTAGCTGATGATATCCTGACCTCAGGTCAATCTTCGAGAACACTCGTGCTCCACGATTCTGATCAAAATGTTTATCTATCCTTGTCAAGGGATATCGGTTCTTAACTGTCAACTGGTTCAGCATTCGATAATCCAGGAAAAGTCTGAGGGTACCATCTTCCTTCTTCACAAAAAGGACTAGAGAACACCAAGGAGAAGTACTGGGTCGAATAAAGACCTTTGCTTGTAACTCCTCTAATTGCCTCTTGAGCTCCTTCAGCTCAGGTGTATCCATCCTATAAGGAGGAATGGACACTGGTGCTACTCCTGGCAGAAGATTGATAGAGAAATCCACCTGACACATCGGAGGTTGACCCGAAAAGTCATCCGGGAAGACATCCCTGAAATGATCAACAACTGGAGGGAAATCTATTTGACAAGTCCCCTGGTCATCCAGATATAAACTCACAATTTGGGCTATGACTCCACCTCTCCCACGATTCTCTGGTCTAGCTCAACTCACCTGCACATACCATTTTCCCTTGTATAGAAACTCTCCGCCTTCCTGTGACGTGAAACGTACCCTGCGATGATAGCAGTCTACAAAGGCTCAAAAGAGAACCAACCAGTCCATCCCAAGAACGACATCATATCTTGTCATATCTAAGACACAGAGGTCCCAAAGAAGGTGACACCCACCAACCTCAAGGGGGAACTCATTGCACTGATGCACACCAACTGTTCTATTCCCGAACGGAGTGTCTAGCGTCATGATATCGGAAGAAGTAGAAACACATAGCCCAAGGCTCTCCACAACGGGCACAGATATGAAAATATGTGTAGCACCCAAATCAAAAAAAAACTGAAGATAAGAAAAAAGCCATTAGAATAGTACCTATGATTGTAGATGGTCCGGGATCATGATCCTGCTGGGTTTGTTGCACTACATAATCCTACCTAGTGTCGTGGACCTGCGACACAGCCTGGATACCCTGAGCTGTCCTGCCCTACTACCTCTGAGATCCTGGTGTCTGGCTACCACCACCACAACCACTATCTCTGCCTGCGTGCCCTGTCGTATTCCAGTTCCCCGACAGGTAAGAAGCCACTGGTCCTGCTCCAACATGCGGAATCTGCACAGAACCCCTCTCACTAGCCACTGGTAAAAATACCCCTCAAAAGTGCTGCAGATGAGCCATCTTGCCGCAAGTTCAGCACTCCACTAGATCTCATGGAAACTGAGGTCTCTTGTGCCCCTCTCTACCACACTGGTATCACCTAATCGAGCCACCTGAAGAAGCTTCCAGGTTGGTACTGCCACCCTAAGAGAAGTTTATCTGTCTCTTCCCCTTGCCAGCAGAAATAGTACTAGAAACTGGTGCTGAACCGCCCTGGCCCACACAACTAGGTTCCTGCAGGTTCCTCTCTATAATCAGCGCCTATTTTACAATAGCGTGTACTAAAATCAACCTGAAAACATTCACCAGTGCTCAGATGTCATAACGAAGACCATCCTAAAAACTTCTGGCTCTTAAAGTCTCATCACCCACCAGTATGGGTGAAAAACACTGAAGCTCCGTAAAACGAGTAGAATATTCCATCACTGACATAGCGCTCTACTGCAGATTCCTGAACTCTTGAGCTATATCTTCCATCAGCATATATGGGAAGAAAAATTCATAGAAGACTTCCTGAATGTCTTCCCACATCATGTCCCTTTGATGCTCTGACTAGGTGGTAACATGCCACAACCTCTTGGCAGAATCACACAGCATGCAAGTCGCGATCTTGACCTTCCGCCCTGGAGGAGTCTCAAGATTCTCAAAAATAGTCTACATCAAACCCAACCAAGACTCCACAGCATGTGGTCCGCCATCCCTTGAGAACATCGGCGGATGCTGCTGCTGGAATATACGTGTCAGCTCGGCCATAGATGTGGCATCCTTCGGTGCTCCCTGAAAGGTCTGCAGGAACCGCATAAAGCCTTCACAGAACTGCGCCTCTGCGGATCTATCCAGTATAGCAGCTGGCACCACATCTGGCTCTACTGAAGGATAAACTGGTAGCCCATGTCCCACCATATCTAGAGTATAATCTTCACTGCTCTCCTGGAAAAAAACGCGTGTACTTCTAGGCGGCATGACACTACAAGGTCCAAAGCACACCATAGATCAAGATTTATCGAAACTGAAAGCGAAGGAACCACAAGGGAATAAGAGGAAGAAGGAATTTAAATATTTTAAAAATAAGACTACACGGCATGTATACAGACTACACGGCATGTACTTGACTTTCCTTCCCCTACCCGGGTCCTTCGACACAGCTAAGCCACACGGATCCCATTGAATGGAAGCTACACGGCTTGTATACTAACTACAGAGTGTTTTTGGTGAAATTTCCCAATTGCCCGTGTTGCTTGAGACATGGATGACTAATCAGATTGACACTGCACGATGTGTTACACCCGCACACAAAATGTACACCACCCTGTTTCCCAGCCACATGGCTATGTCCACATAGTCTGTCCTCGGACAAGACTACATGGCGTGTCCCAAAGGTACACAGTTTTTAAGGAACAGTGACATCGAGTCGTGTTGTTAGTTACACGACCGAGTCCCCAGGTCACACTACACAACATGTACATCATTGACATGACGTGTTCTATAAAGGAGTTCACCGACCCTTTTAGTTAGTTACATGGACGGACTCCGGGTCATCACTACATGACATGTATATCTAGTACATGACATGTTTTACCCAAGCTCTTCCCTACCCCCTGTCACCGCCCACACAGTTTGTGACATGGGAAGAGATTACATGGTGTGTACCCAGAGTACATGGCGTGTACTTAAAAAGTTCATTTTTCTTCCCGAACATAAGGCCATACATGGCGTGTTTAAAAATACTACACGGCGTGTATACTAAGTTTCCAGACAGTATTCCTCAAAAACATCCCTCGAACCCAGAAAATGTCGAAAACCAACACCTAAGTGTTAAATTCCGACCCGTGAGCGCCCATACTCCCCACAAATCAATGTTTGAAATCTTATCTGTGTTATAACTAATAAACCGTCAATGATCCACCAAATTCCGGTCAATGGGAGCCCATACTCCCCAAAAACCAAAGTTTGGCGTCCATTCTATGAACCACTCACACAAAAATTACCCTATCTCAAGGCAAGTATTTTATCAGAGCAGCTATCAAAACAACATGATTTTCTAGCACAACAACTATCCCAACAACATGCAATTTCTAATGCACCTACATTGCAAGGAATTTGGAATGGCATGTGATTTATATCATGTGCCTAAATGATGCATGAGATGTCATACCCCCATCTCATCGGGTTGCAACTAAATAAAACCCACAAATAAATTATAACAGCACAATCTCAAGTGCATCACCAAACGGTGAAAACATATCAACTGTAACTTGAAAAATCAGTAAGATTGCAATACAAGGTAAATTGGATTTTCCCTATACACGGGTTAGCTACTCCCGGGAACAGCATATTACCAACTACCAGTCGTCCTATCCTTGACTACGAAACTAAATAGTCCGTCAAAGAAAGGAAACCCCTCTGATACCACTTTGTAACGTCCCGGTTCTGGGTGCCACTCAATGGGTGCCCCGATCTCGGTTCACCACGTGACCTCATGCGCATTTCCCCAAATGCCAGAGGCTGCCGACTAGCAGCGAGGTCCCAGGTCTGATAGTTGGAAAACTATGCTCTCATTTGTCAAAGTGTAGCATTTTAGAATACGAAATAAAACATACATCAAACAGAGGAAGCAGTAAAACATACACAACTGAAATAAACAACAGTAGTGGATATAACCAACAGTATATAAATAATGATGCTACATGTCTCATGTTCTAAGAAAAAAACCAGAACATGTCATACATCAATGCAGTACAACAAAAAAAAGAGTACAACAAAACAAAGAAAAACAGCTGGCAGTGGCATCGCGAGCCTAGGCTCAGTCCCATGCCCTCCTACTCCACAGCAACAGTCAAGTACCTATATAGGGACTCTTGCCCCTATCCACACCTGCAGAAATGTAATCTGTTTGGGATGAAAAGTAGGACCCAAATAGGGTGTGAGAAATATATCTCTGTAGGCACCCACGAAAGGCCCGTGCTCAACTGTGTGTCAAGCATGAAATAAGTGTGAAATAGTAAAATGCAATCAACTAAGAAGTACTCAAATGTAAATAACTTACCAGTTATATTTCTATTTAATTATTCATTTAATCTATTTAATTTAGTAACATTTTGTACTCAACACCACCAAGCCCTCAGGCCAACTAGTATCTTGCCCTCAGGCTAATATAGTGAACCATGCCCTCAGTCTATACAGAATCCAACCCGAAGGTATTGCCCTCAGGCGTAACAAAAATTTCCCTCAGGCGTAGGAAGCATCTCCCTCAAGCACAGATGTCAAGCCCTCAGGCATGAATGGTTTCCCTTAGGTGAAATAGAATGTCGCCCTTAGGCTAAAATAGTCATGCCCTCAGGCTAATACAGTACAGTTCCCACAGGCTAATCATAACAACGCCCTCATGCAAAATAGGTAACCGAGCCATGCCCAATAAACAACAAGTAGTAAACAAGCAATTAATCTCTAGGAAATTCTACAATTAATACTTTAATGGGATACCCTTGGGTATCCTGGCCAAACTGCTAAATAGTGGAACACACTACCAGGGTGGTTCCTGGATCCAAGCAATAATCCCAACCAACATTTTATTATCCTAATTAATCACTTATTCAATTATAGGTGTATAATATAGCAATGTCCATAGCCACAAAACACCCTAACATGGGTTTGTGGCACAAACATGCACAAAACACACGACAGTTGGAAAAATTAACACCAAGACACCTACCTTATATGCCAACAAGCGCTATACATGAACGCCGAGCCAAGAAACTCCCAAGGATGGCATAGATATTATGAATAAAGAAACTATCTTAACCTCAAATAACTTCATTTAGGAGAATAATTGGTAAGCAACACGCTAGGAGAAGAGAGGGATTACCCGTGTGGTTCCAACGAGATTGTCCGAAGTGGAATCTGATTCTAGACAAAAACTCGACGGATCTTCAAAGGATCGGTCGTCCCTCCCGAGATCCCTCTTCCGTTATATGCCTTCCCTATGAACAGGGGAGGATACTGCCCATTTTAAGTGAAAAAACAAAGTAAATGCCTTGTACTTCCAAGTACACGGTGTGTACTCCTTTCATTTAACTGTTCCCAGGCAGCACCACCACACTGTTCATCCATCGACAGGAGTACACGACATTTAATCCTTAGAACACGATGTGTACTATCGCACAGCTGGCGGTTGCTGCACCACCTTACTGTTTTGGCCTGCTGACTGACTACACGATGTGTAAAGTACCACTACATAGCGTATAGTCGGTTCCTAAACCCTTCATCCCCAACATGGCTACACGCCCCATGTACTCATCCCTATATGGCCAAAAGTACACAGCGTGTGGTAAAGGTACATGACGTGTACTTTCCAAATTTTTTACTTTTCCCATTTTCCATATTTTCTGAAAAACACTTAAGGAAAAGTGAAAAGAAGATGCCCGTACCTAAAAATAAGAACCAGGTTCTTATAGATGCAGATTATCTTTTCAATGGAGTTGATCCATTGTTAGATGATTGAGGGATCAGATGAACTTTTAAACATAGGGGGCCTTTGTCTCATGATGCTTTCGATAGTGACTTTTTCTTTCTTAAGGTGGGGGGGGGGGGTGAATGTTCCTCTTGAAAAATGTTTCTATTCAATTCTTGAGTTAACTGAGAGAGTATTGGGACAATGTTCGTGATTCCTGCTCCCATTGGATTGGGCATCTCATTAGAATAGTCATCACATTGGTCTTCACATCGATTCTTTTCCCGAGTACCCCTATTACTGGCCATTGTCTAGAATAAAAGGAAATTTTCGGGTAACACATAAAGGGAAATCAAAAAATAGATGACTTATAAATAGATTTTATTTCCATAACTTATGAATCTATAGGCTTCAATCTATGTTATCCATGATATAGAATCTAACATATATTCTTAGGGGATTTTTTTATTCCTTTAATAGTGATTCATACTAACCTTGTGAATTTTCCAGTGAATATCCCCTGAGAGTGTCATAACGAAGAGTGCAGAAAGGCCCACTGTCTTGTACCTGGATACCCCAACTTAAACTAGAAACTCCTTGTCAGGGTTTTCACCCCTAGGTACATCTGTGCTAGAGCTGTCTCTACCTACTCGTTTCCAGACATGGATTTATTTGATTGATAAAATAATTACTCAATACCCCCCAAAACATAGGTATTTTTTATTATAAATCCTCTTGTCTCTAAGGCTTCACCTTGTTTTTCTAATCAAATCCCAAAAATAACTAAACCTATCCTCTGATACCTGCTATGACAACCCCGCTCTTTATTACACAGTAAAACCAGATTTATTACATTAAAGTCACTTGATACCATATAGATGATAGAGAGGTCTATTGTATTTTGGGATTTGAATCTTTACATAACAACATAAAACTTTAAATACAACATCTTTATTGATAACTTACTATACATGACCACTACATTCCCTTATGCATAGATTTGCATGGGATAACCTGAGGACATGTATAAGAAAAGGGTGAGCTATAAAGCCCAGTAAGGGAGTAAACAAGGAATAAAATGAAGATTAAAATACATGTTAGTAAATAAGTATAACAATGGAGAACAAGAGAAACATCAATATAAAGTCATGATAAATCATGATAATCATACCATGGAAATGTGGCAAAAACACTTTAAATGGAATTTAGCATGAGCTAAGGCTCAGTGCACATGGAGCATGAGTAAACCCTCATTGCACATGAAGCATGAGTAAACCCTTGTAACACATGAATTAGTAGGAGTCAACACTAATTTCACATGGTGTATCATGATACTGTACTTTACCCAAAGCATTGGAGCACTATTAGGGCGCACCCTTCTTAATCATTTCATTTTATGCATTAGTGTACGACATGGATCATATTACATGGAATCAATCAAAATTATCCGTTGTTCCATGATTAAGTATTGTGTAATGAATACATTAAAGTACAATTAAATATGTATATGTGCATAAATGTGAATACCCTTTATAGAGACATGGGTATGGTATTCACTACACAAGGATCTTGGCTTGGAAAAACACGGTGCAATTTTGGTAGCATAATGGCGTGACATGAGGATACATTAAAATGGTGGATGAGAGAGAAATGGGTGTCTCATCATATGTAAATGAAAAGGAAAGTAAAAGAGCCATATAGATAAATGTCCCAACAAACGTCATTAAATTTATATGCATAATAAAAATTAAATACTTTGATATAAATGAGGAGAGAGAAATCCCTTAAGGAATTTCGGCATGGTAAAAAGTGTACATGGGAGGAAATAATGAGAGAGAAAGTGATTTCCCATCATCCAAACATAAATTTGGAAGAATTGGGGAGGTTCTAAATCATACCACAAAATTTTTAATTGAAAAAATAGGGAATAATAACTTAATGAACATTAGACAAAATGAGAAAGGAAAAAATCCCTTACATGGGAGTGTGATATCAAAGGCTTGGGAGAGGCTTTTTGGGAGTTTGGGTCACCTCGGGAGGATTCTTGAGAGAGGAGGTCAGAGGTTTGATGAACTCCAAAGTCTTTTATTGAAGATGAAGTGGGAGCATGGGTGTTTTTATATAGGAAAAGAGAGGGAATTCTTTATTATTTAGGTTCGCGTTACCACATATTAAAATAATCAATACCACCAACCAATACATGGTTTTTTCCCATGGATTGTTCCAAAGGGAAGTAAAAAACAATATTTTATATGGAAAATGGCCGAAAATCTTAATATTTTAGGGTTTCTTATGTGGATGTGAGTCACACTCTCAAGGAAATTCATTTAAAAAGAGAAAATGTATTAAAACTCTTGGAGGGTCCACTAATGTTTTGTAAAATAAATCAAACAAACAAAAAATCATATTATTTTATTGGTAAAAGATAAATTGGACGAAGATATAATTTATAATATTTTATTACAACACTATAGGGTCATTATGATGTCATAAAACACATTATATATTTGAACGGTATTTATTTTTACCCAAAAATTCGACTGTCTCATAAAATAATGAAAAATTCACCATTGGATTATTTTGATTTCCTAATTAAAAAATAAAATTAATTTTATCTAAATAATTTTCTAAATATAATAATTTTTTCTTATAAAATAAATAGCGACATTTATCTAAAATTCACGGGTTTTAACAAAAGAAGATTTCAAAACATAACAAAAATTACAATTAAAATCATAAAATTATACAATAATTTATATTAAATAAGATGTAATTTGATAATAATATTTTATTAAAATATTATTTCATTTAAAAATCCTTTAATTCATCAAAATATATTTCTTAGTTGAATATTAACTAAAAATACTATTTACTCTTTAAAAACTATTTACAAAGTAACAATAATAAAATGAATGTATATTCACTATTATATACAAAAATAACGCACATAATCATAGTGCTAAATTCTTTTTAAATAACCCCTTAAAACACCTACATAAGACCAATGGGTAAGGAGTTTTATGGTGAAATACTCTTCGGGTGGCTCGAATAGCATTGCTCGGGTGCTAATCTCTATCAACTTCCAATTTTCTTGTAGGTGGGTCTGTTTGAGGTTAACATGTTGATGCTCAGCCTGGGCTTAGTCAACTGTGAATCGCAAAAATGTCAACTTCTTTCTGAGCTCCAACAAATGTGCTCCATATGGGGAAATTCTACTAGATGAGGCTATCACTTCCTTTGTCTGAGTAAATTGCATTTGTTAAAGCCCTATATTTATACTAATCATGTGATCACTATTGGACGACTATATTAGAAATGGTCAAAATACCTAATGGTATTTTAAAATCTAGAAACATTAATCAAAAGAAGTGCATAGGTTATATAACCATTTTACATAAGAATACATTTAATTAGATCAAGAGGAATTTTTATTAATGAATGTTTGGGTCGTCACATTCGACCCTGGCCACTCTATGATTTTCCAGCCTAATCGCTGTTGTCTTCGAGAAACACTTAATAAATAATCACACTCAGAATATATCACATCGTATCATAATATCCACCATGAATGAAACTGTCACGTTCGAAGAATAAAACACTTAGGATATGATACCTTTTGGGAAAAATTTGAGTCAAACAAAGGATATATAAGTGGTAGAATATTACCATGAACTACATGGAGTGTAACAAATCCACCTAACTTGTGGCCCCACTCCTCTATATCATCGTGTCCTCACTAGGACACAAATTTCAATCCATGTAATAATATATATCATGTAATGGTACTACACGGTGTCCCTAGGCTTCTGAGTCCTATCTGCATGATCCTAGATGTTGTTGTGTTAACTATCCATGTGATTGTACCTAGAATTCCCCATGAAACACACAGTGTGTCAAGGTCTAAAAAAACTCTACATGTGTTTCCTACCCAAGAATGTTTACTATCTAAAGTACACAACATATTCCCCACTTCACCTAGTGTATAGAGCCACATGGGATTCTAGGAATGTACCCTCTATACATACCATGTAAAATAACTAGTTTTCATATGGTGTGTGTTCCGTACATATGGAATGTGATATTTAACACTGAAATGAAATGCTATTCAGTGAAGAAAACCAGACTACATGACATGTGTTCAACGGAGTACACACAGTGTATATATAGATTTTACATAATGTCTTGATCATCACATTTATTCAAGATATACCACTGAATGTACCAATTGAACCCTCAAAATTCCTGGAAAACTCAAAATTTCATTGATTCTGACCATCTTCTGGCCAGAAATCGGGACCCTATCTTCCATAGGAAACACAAAGAATATACTGCACCCCTCCCCTACCACCTCCATTTCGGCATTAGATCCAAATTAAGAAATATCATTATAACATACCTCAGTAAACCTGAATCTATCCACAAACAAAAATTTGTTCATTTCACATGGTTCTTCCCTAAATCTATGGGTTAGAAATCCCTCAAACCCCTATGACAATATTGAACCACGACCCCATAGGACAATGATAAAGAACACAAAGAACGGTGGGGGGGGGACACCCAAATGAAGGTCTAAAGATCCTTGGTCAATAGTTTTGAAAACGATCTTCATAATTATGGATAATTGGGGTTAAATCATGCCATGAGAATATAAAAACGAAAAAATTTTATTTATTCAATGTGGTTCATGCGATGGGTTCAAAAATTCCAACTCAAAATTAAATAACAATCCATGCTTAAAATAATTAATGAAATGGTAAAACCACAATTTATGATCCCTACATCGATATTGGATCATTAATTTGGGAATAATGTTATTTTCAATGAAAGAGATGACCCGTTCCATTCAACGCTCCAGGATTCACCATGATCTGGTTTCCTGTCATTGTTTGATCTCAATCCTCTAATAATGAAAAGTGTAATCCTCCTCAAAATGATTACTGGGTTATGTTGATAACCTTGAAAATTTTATATGACAATATATTTATAGTCGGAAATGGTTTTCGGAATTTAATGAGTTAAATTAATTAATTCACAAAATGTACCCCCTAACTTCTATCTCATATGAATGTTGAGAAACAACCAACTTCAGGTCACACCTAGGTTAAACCCAAACATCTGGATTCAAATGTTGTCTTATATTTTTTATATGGTAATAAATTCAGGGTATATTCCATTATTTATGATAAACTATGGACATGTGAAGTTCAATATAATTAAAATATTTTTAAAAATAATTATGGGATCTATGGGACTTGGAATCAACCTCCATTTTAAATCTTGGCACTAAAAATATACTTTAAAATATTTCAAAGTATTAGAAATAACAAAAAGACTCTCTATATTATTACTTATATCATGATTTACATCCCCCAAAATAAAAAACTATTAAAAAAGTTGGGGATAGTGAGCCCACATATGGATCTCCCGTTCCATGAAGCTCTCATACATTCTCCCATGACACCACTATACAAAAACCAAGAAAATGAACCATTTATATAAGATCATCTCCTACTGATCCTCAATTTCCACTATGTAATCCTTAAAAGATGTTTCATATTTGATATGAATCTATACCAAGTCAATAACATTTATAAGATTATTCTTGTATCTCCTTATTTGAGACACATGGATTACTTCATGAACCCACTTCAATTGCGGGGGTATGGAGGGGAGGTAAGCACTGACAAAACCAATGAATGATACTGAATGACCAAATGATATTTATAGATATCTTTCCTCCCTAGAAAAGTATTTATGGTCCTTATTATGGGGAGACTCTTAGGAAAATGTTGTCTCCTTGATCAAATGTCAAAGGCCTATGACGTCGATATGAAAAAAGGATTTTTCCTAGTCTAGGATTTATTCATCCCCTAATGAATCACCTAGAAATAATCAATCCTCTTGTACACCATCTCTATCCTGACATGAGATGCCTCACTATTCTCAGTCTAGCATAAGGGTGACCTGTATGGTCTCTAATGAAGAGCCTTGAAAAGTTATATTCCAATAGTAGAGTCATTAATATTATTATAAGAAATCAATATCAAATATATGTGATCCAACTAGATCTAGATGATGATTAAAATGAATTCCCTCAGTATTTATTCTATAAAATGGATGGTGTGACCAGTCTAGCCATCATTAATGGGTGAAAATATATAAGTATCCTTAAGTAGGTCTTGAATTCATCCTAAATTCCTCTCCTTAACTATGACATGATCCTAGAATCATGGTTAGATACAATCATCGAGGGAACCCCATGATGGTGTATGGTCTCCCATATGTATAATATGCCCAAAATCTCAATCAAAATATACTCTACGAGAGCAAGGAAGTGGACCAACATGATATGTCAGCCAACTATCACCCAGATTTAATCATTGATTTTCATTATTCGTAGAATCCCTGTCACAAATTCCATGGATATTTCATCCAATTTGAACTTTAAGATCTCAATAGGCTACAAAAAACCTACCAGAATAATGTTTGAAACCACCTGAAGCAAACTTGTGAGACACCAAGAGGTGAATTCATCTACACTATACCTTATTACAACCCATAAAAAATATTGTTGAAGGTATCTATAAATCATACCTACACCAGGATGTATATCCAATGGAAAAGTGAGAAACTCCGACACCACCTCCTCTTGAAAGGTGATGGAATCAACCATATGTTTCTGGAAAAGTGCGATGATATTTCCTACATTGGAGAATCCATATGGTGAATCTCTTGAAGTTTTATTAATATTTAGGACCTCATAGTAGATGTATTATAAATTATCCTCCCTCACACCCCCATAAAGCGGAGTGAACACCATCATTTATGTGTAATCTGAACCCTACTCATCTACCAGGGTCAGCTGAACAAAATCCAACTACTCAAATGCCTCCTTTATCAAGTGAAAATGGTATTTCTTACAAAGGACTTCTGTAACCAAATTTCCCTTCCCAATAGTATATACTATCTAAAAGTCATATTCCTGTAGGAACACTAACCATATGTTCTTTATAAGGTTCAGCTCACTCAAGGTTATGACATACCTGAGAGTCTAAAGGCCTGGCTAAAGAACAAAGAACACTCCTAGATGATAGTGTCCCCACATCCATATAGGTAAGACTATCACTTCCAAATAGGGGTTACAAGTCGTGTAATTTTATTCAGGGGTGTCAACTACTTTATCCACATGTAGTCACAAACTTCCTCATTATCAACACACATAGAATCCTATCACCAATGGAATTGAAATAATGAATGTACTCCACAACCTCCTTGGGAAGTTTAAAAATTGGAGCACTCATCAGCCTCATCCACAACTTCTCAAAGGATCTTTGCCACTGTGCAGTCTTTGTAGAATATCACCCTTATCATTTTAAGGTGGTCAAAGGGGATTCCATCCCAAAATAATACTCCATAAATATTTTATAATACCCTTATATTCTAAGAAATATCTTAACATTTGATGTTTTCTTGGGTGGATCCAAAGAAATCACATCACCAATCTCCACCGAGTCCTAAAATAATCTATATTCATAAATGAAATACCCTAGAAAGTGAACCTCATTGATCCAAGACATTAAATTAGATAAAATACCATAAATTTCGTTCTCCAGAAGTAGTTTTAAAAAAATCCTGAATATCATTGAAATTTCCTCCCGTGATGGAGAGTATACAAGTTTTTCATGAAGGAATACAACTACAAATCAGTGAAAGTATGGATGGAAGATCTGGTTCACTAAATCCATAATCATATTCGGCGATACTTTCATACCAAAAGGTATTACTAAGAACTGAGAGGGTATGTTGCAACATCTAAATTCCATATTTGGGATATCATCATCAGAAACTCTCAGATCATGGTATTCCGAACACAAATCATTCTTTGAGAACCATCTCATGTATATATAATTATCAAAGATGGTTTGAATCCACATATTGGGTACTTATTCAATATCATGTCCTAGTTTAGTAAATTATAATGAACAAAAAACCTGAAGAACCTATCTTACTTTTTCAGGAACAAAACCTGAGCTGCCTAGTAGGGAAACACTATGTATAATAAAACCACTCTCTCAAAGGTCCTTTTACTAAATCCTCGACACATTGGGATCTATAGGAGGCTATCCAATATGGAACATAAGATATCAGAATTTTTCCAAGGTGAAATTCGATGTAAAACTCTATCTCTCATCTTATATGTAGTGCCATAATGTCCCCATGGATGATGCTTATATAATACACTATGAGAGAAGGAACCAAAATGCATGAATAACCTATTTTTACATGGAATAAAATCTACATGTCAAGGGTGATAGGTTATAGGTTCCTTATCAAATTATCCACACACTACACCATGAAATATCTCTAGTCCACAAAGGAGAATCTCATTCCATCAATCTAAAGGAATATAAATCTTCTCTAATGATAATAAATCTATGCTCAAACAGTGGAAAACTCATCTATACCAAAGACGAAATCAAATGATATCATCATGATAACCAAGAGGAAACCTGGGATACTCTTTACCCTAAGTGATATCACACACTTATAGTATAAAACATGATATCCAATATGTGGTCCCTATAACCCCCAAACAAAGATGAAGTGTTAATGTTCTCCACTGGGAGATCCTAGTCATGCACTTGGAGTAAGAAGATGAAGGAATGAATCTCAACTATGTTTACTAATACAAAATAAATAGTATAATAAAAATATGTCATACATATAATCATCGCATGAGCTTCTGGGTCATATGTATCCATACCTACAACTACCAATGACCACAACTACTATCTCCCTGAGCATAGAATGGGCCTCCTCATGGTGTTTTTGAAGTTTCTAATAAAGTCACGCACCACTATAAGATACTAATATGGGTACCCCTCTTGATCCTATTCCATCTCCACTTCCATGGGTCCCTCCCTAACCATGCCTGATAAAACACCTCTTATACCAAGACCCTGTGGATTGGCGTATGCTAGCTGTTGATAATGAATCAGCCCAGTTATGCCCACTACTATATCCATCTATATGGCATCCCTCAGATTGAAATCACTCTATCACTAGTTACATCTCTAAAACTATAGTATATATGGAAATTTTTAGGGTTAACACACTAGAATGGATGTCTCTGTAGAGACCCTATAGAAACCTTTATTCCTAGAAGTATCCATCCGGAATCTTGTCAAGGGAGAACCATGTATGGTTAGTGATCCTAATATAATAATATGAAACTATCATCCCTCCCTAGACCAGCTCCAAATGATACAGAATAAAAATTTAGTGGAAGTACAAGGGGTAGTAATCCACATGAAACAACTATTGGAATTAATTCCAAGATAGTGACAAATCCTCATGAATCTGCATGAATAAAAGACCCAAGATCAAAGATACACTATGAAAAATTATTACCACTTAAATTACAATATGATTAGTTCAGGTACATATAGTCATTACCACCAAGATCATTGATCCAATACAATCCTCATCACTATAGAGATCTATCTCACCAGGAAACCTTAGAAAAATCTTTCATTTTAACAATTAGAGTATGCTAAGCCTATATTAACCCTCAATATAATCTTCTAGTATAATTTGGTTCTCGATAGGTATGGGTGCTTCTAGTTTTTTTCCTAGTGTAATGATAATGTATGATGGCCAATGAACATAGGCGCCATCATCACAAGATCATCACATGATCTATAATCATAAGTATAATTGGATATCTTCATGGAGGCATTAAGAAAATTAATCAATACATCTCACATTTAGATGAGAAGATATACGGTGAGATGACCCAAGAAGTATATTCCACGGACTCAATTTTATATGAGGCATGCACCATAGTTTCCTCCTACCAATTTCTAGTAATTATGAGTCCAAAATAAGGTATTTGTAGTCCCATAAAATCATTACATTATCCTCTACACCAACTTTGGGTTCCTTGACCTAAAAGGAACACTTATGATAGTTTACCACTAATAAACTAAGATCCCAAACA